>CM061047.1:57685297-58885297 GCA_030762985.1 Adelphocoris suturalis | reverse complement strand
ATAGTCTTTGTCGTTGAAAAGGGAGAAACGATTGAGGAACTAAGTAAATGTAAGACTAAATTGGAATTCAAGAACCGTAAAACGGATAGCAAAGTTTTTGTTGATGAAAAGGGGGAACCTTTGGTGAATTGCAAGACAGCCAAGAAATTTGGGAAAATGTCTCTTGCTCTGCATTTGTCTTCAAGCCCACAACAGCTGATTCTCGAGAATTAAGGAGGTACCACCCTAATGTTTTCAATGGTATAGGTACACTAAACAACTAACAATTGAAACTACACATTGACGAAAAGGTAATATAAGCACTAGTCGCTTCTTTTAGACGAATCCCACATCATCTCTGTGGGGAGGTGGAAGAAGAAATAAGTAAATTGCTTTTCGATGACATTATCGAAAAATTGATAGGCCCAACCACCTGGGTTTCCCCACTTGTAGATAGTGTCTCAAAAGGATGGATCTTCGAGACTTTGTGTGGACATGCGGGCTATTTAATAATAATAACAATAATAATAAAACATTTATTGGCCCAAAGACATATAAATTTTGTCCATAGCGGGTCACATGAACCACGCATGGTAAAATTACAATAAACTGTACATGACGGCAAATATTTAGAATTGTTACCTACTTATATTGAATTGCAACAAGAAAAATTAGAGGGAAAAAAACGAAAAATGTATGTGAACTAGATGAAACAAAAATATGATTACTTAAGTGAAAAAAAAGAAGAATTTGAGATAAAGAGAGGAAGGAAATTAAGCATCCATCGTAAGGGGAAAATGGGGGAGGGGAGTGCACATAATTAGGATATTCAATTTTCGGTATTCAGGTGTTGCTTAAGATAGCTTAAGCAGCTAACTTGTTAAGAACAAACAACTGATCATGTCTTGTAAATATGCCGCAGAAATGTACAATAAATTGGTTAGCATTTATGAGGAAGATAATGGTAGATTGAAGGACAGCCTGCTTGCACAGTACTTCGGTTTTCGAATAAAGGAAGTGCCTGTAGGTATTGATGAATTGGAAAACATTGTCACTCGGTTGAATGAACTTGGCCACGAAATCAAGGACGAAGAACTTACACAGAGAATTTTATCTGCTTTGCTACAATAATTTAATAGCTTTATCATTTCGTGGGATTCTGCCCCCAAAGCTGAAAGGTCTTCAACTAACATAATTGCTAGGTTGTTGGAAATAAAAGATAAAAATAGTTTAGTGGAACCAACAAAAGATGATGTTGCGTTCAAGGCTTCTCATGACTACAAGCATGATGTGGTTTGCTATAATTGTAATTCCAAGGGCCACTATGCTAGAAATTGCCCTAAAAACATTTTAGAACGCTGTACATTTTGCAAAAAAAGTAACCACTGTTCTCATAACTGTTCTTTCGTCGTAAAAACAAAGAAAGTGACATTTCAAAGTCCAAGCCCGAATCTGGTAAAAAGGTAGCATTTTTAATCCATGAAGACCACAATGTCCTCAATGAAGCCATTGATATCTGGTCAATCGACTCTGGAAGCTCTAGCAACATGTGCGATAATGACAAGTACCTTACCAATGTCTTAGAAATAAATTCCGAAATCAGGATATTCCCAAGGATCAAGATGACAGCTATCAAGAAAGGTGATATTTTAGCTTTCAAAACTGTATTTTGAGAGACATGCTCTATGTTCCTGAGGTTGCAACCAACCTGCTCTCAGTGAACAAGATTATTGAGTCTGGTGGAATAGACACTTTTGAGAATGTAGCTCCATGCATATGTAACTCCGTGCATTGGGTACAATCTAATACCAACCACTGTAGCGCTCCTATCGGAGAAGTTGTTATCTGTGCCCGTGCCTTATATTGCACGTTGTCTTTCGTTCTCTCTTCGCATTAAACTCGTTTCATGAATAAGTTAGAATCAAAGTATTCTTCTTTTATTTCATTTCCCTCTAACATCGGTTATGGGCTCAGGGATCGTATGAGTTTGTAATCGTTCGCGATAAATTCGGAGTGTCTGTTCTTCTGAAGTGCTTGTGCTTACCTAACCTAAAAATGGGTGATCTCGGTGGCGCTCCAAATGACAAATTTATTGAAACACGATGGGCTTTGGGTTGCAGTGGAAGGGTTTCCGGAGGATGACGCGCTGCGTGGTGTCAATGCTAGTGAGAAGGTTCGCAAGGACAAAAAGGCCATGTCAAAAATCAACCTCTCAATTGACAATCCCGCTTATCCTCACGTAACTGCAGCCAACCGCGAAAGAAGCCTGGTCAGCACTTGTGAGGGCTTACGACGATTAAGCTCTGAATTGTCGTGTACGCCTTCTGAGAAGCCTATGCCGTGTCAAACTGCAAGACTACAAGGACATAGAAGAGTAATCTGCGAACACCTGTTATTGATTGAACATAATGTCCAGGAATTGCTTGGCCTAGTTCTGGTACAGGCAAAGGGGGAAATGGATGCTGCGGGTATACAAACGTATTGTGATAAATTGGAGGTGAAGTTGATGGCTCTCAAGAGTCTAGGAGTAGCAAGCGACAAATTTTCATGCCTCCTGATGCCATTGGTGGAATCGTCACTCCCAGAGGACATACTTCGTGCGTGGGAAAAGGCCAGACCAGTCGACGAGGATGCTTCCCTTGATTCAGTCAAGCAAATGGAGCAGTTGCGAACGTTCTTAAAGAAAACCATCATCACCGAGGAACATGTGATCTTAGTACATAGTATCTTCTCACCCACGACTGCTTCTATCGGCAAATTGCCTCAACATGATAAGAAGCCAACCTCTGGAAAAAGGTGCCTACAGCGACAGGTTTGATCAGTCTAGAAAGTGCCGAGACTAAGAAAGACTGTGCATTCTGTAACGGTGAACATTTCAGTGAATACTGTTGAAAGGCTTTTGAAATGGATTCAGCAGCTCGTCTGAATATTCTGAAAGAGAAATTTTTTTTTTTTCGATGCCTTAAAAGGTACCATTTTGGTCGGCGCTGTCGATTTACCCCAAATTGTTTGGTACCTATGTGGAAAATCCCATGCAACACCCATGTGTGTGAGCCCTTAAGAGTTGGCGAGGATTCTAACCCAACTCCAAAAGAAGAGAAAAATTGGAGTTATGCCACGCTCACACCAGTAAAAATGCAAACGCTCAAAATCAACAAAATCATTTTAGATAGACCTCCAGTAACTGCTGGGGTCTTACTTGACACTGGGTCGCAGCGGAGTTATATTTCGAATCGGCTTGCAAAAAATATGGGTTACAAGTCTCAGGGAGTCGAAAGGGTTATCCATGCATTGTTTGGTGGTGACAAGACCTGTGTGAAAACCCACCAGTGTTATAAGGTACGCCTTAAGTAATACTGGTCAGTATAGTTGTAATTTTGACGTACTTGACACAGAAACTATTTGTCAAACAGTCCCAGCTGCCCCAAAAAGACCTTGGGTTTTGGAACTTCGTGATAACAACATTGTAATCACAGACACATCTGTAGGTCCTGTGGACCTCTTGATTGGCTCAGACGTTGCTGGGAAGTTATTTGTAGGAAAAAAATCTGTTCTCAGCTGAGGGTTGGTAGCCATACGCGTTTGGGCAGGACCTTGATGGATCGAATTCGTGACAGGAAGACTGTGACAATGTTGAATGTTGCATCCTTGTGTACCATGGATTTATCGCCAGCCGAACTCTGAAAGCTAGATTTTATTGGTATAAATGAACTGACTGACATCAGCACTAATGAAGAAGCTTGCGCAGCTGCACGGGAACATTTTTTTAGAACTGTGAAAATATTAGATGACAGACATTATGAGATCAGTTTGCCGTGGTTGATTGACCATCCAATTTTGCCACAAGGTTTTCAGCAGGCGACTAACAGATTGGAAACCACAGTGCGAAAGTTGAGAGCCGAAGGAAATTTTGAGGCTTACAATGAGGTATTTAACGAGTGGTTACAGGACGAGATAGCCGAACATGTGGCCCATGGGAATTACAGAATGGGATATACCGAACAAGTGGCCCATGAGAATTGGGATTCTGGTCACTATCTGCCCCACAGAGCTATTGCGAAAGAGGGCAGCACTACCCGTGTGAGGCCAGTGTTTGACGAATCAGCAGGTGAACAAAATTTGAACCAGTGTTTGGCAAAGGGTGATAACCTCATTGAACAGATACCCTCTGTACTCCTGAGATTCCGTTTGAAGGAAATCGAGTAATATCAGACATACGACGAGCGTTTTTGCAAATCTCTGTGAATGAGCTCGACAGAGATTATTTGAGATTTTTGATTTTGATTGATTCTTGTTAGAGAGTAAAAGTACAAAGTGGTATTTAGTACGGTGGTTAAACCAAGAATATATTTTTACACTCAACACATGTTAACAGGATAGGAGTAGGTACCACATGTTGATTAGTAACAACAGTGTGATACCATGAATGTTATTAGGTAGATGAAGCCACCAAGCCACCACTTACAATATCCAACACTCCCCTTTAAGTGGTACTCTGCGAAGGCTTCAAACCCAATAGTTCTGTACACAATCTCACCTTCTGCCTGGGTAGCGGCTTCGTTAAGATGTATGCAACCATACATTCAGTTGGTACGTATTCAATGCTGACGTCTCCATTGAATCAATTTCATCCTTCATTGCTGTTATCCATTCATCTTTTTCTGAACTTTCCATAACTTCTTTGTAGCTTTCTGGTTCGTTCATTTCATTTTTGATACAGTTGTAAAGTAGTATATCCGACGGCCATCTTCGAGGTTGAGATGTTCTATTTGATCTGCGAAGTTTAACGGTTTCATGAGGTTCATCTGTTTCCCCATCAAGTTGCTCCTCATAAACATCCTCTTCATTGCCGTCATTTTCAAATTGAAGTTCTTCATGTTGTTCCTCAAGTGGATCTAAAACTTCATCCACTTTTGGAACTGAAATAATTTTTACTTCCATATCATCATTTGACTTGGCTTCTTTATTCATATTGTGGTGTTCTTCGATCATTTCCTCTTCCAGGAATATTACATCACGAGATTTCTTGATGAACTAAGGTTTTTCAGGAAAATACCCCTTGGTATTTTCGCAATATCCTGTAAAAACATATTCTTTGCTCTTAGCATCTAACTTAGTGCGTTTTGCTCCAGGAATATGAGCAAATGCTCTACACCCAAAAACACGAAGATGAGACAGATCAACTTTTTCCTCTGTCCAAGCCTCTTCTGGTGTCATTCCTTTCAGTACTTTGGTAGGCGACCTATTCTTCAGGTACGTTGCTGTATTGAAAGCTTCTGCCCAGTACTTGAAATTCAAATTCGCTCCTTGTAAGATGCTCCTCGCTTTCTCAACAATAGTGCGATTTACACGTTTTGCAACACCTAATTGTTCTGGCGTATATGTCACTGTAGTTTGATGAACTATGCCAGACTCCCTGAGAAACGCTTTCATATCTTTGTTCACATATTCTGTTCCATTATCTGTTCTTAGAATCTTTATTTTCTTGTTAGTCTGATTCTCTACAAGAGCTTTGAATTCACTAAATATTTCCTTCACCTCACTTTTGTTTTTCATCATATACACAAAAGTTTTTCTAGTACAATCGTCTGTGAATGTCAACGCATATCTTGATCCACTCCAGCTGTCAACAGACATTGGTCCACAAACATCTGAGTGTACCAATCCCAATTTTTCTTTTGCTCTGAATTTGCTGCTTTTGAAGGGTAGACGACTATGCTTACCCTTGATGCAAGCAATACACTTCTTGAAATTCGAGTTATCATAAGTCACCCCAGTTGCCAATCCTTTGCTGAGCAACATCATAGATTTGGAATTTAGGTGCCCTAATCTTTTGTGCCACAACTCTTGAGAATTTTCTTTATTTAAAACTGCATTTGCCTGTTCAATAACTTTTGACACAGCCAACTTGAACACACCTTCTTGATAAGTTCCATGTGCAGTTTCATTTCCTTTAACTTTACAATCACCTTCATCAAAGATATCACATCCTTCTTTTGAGAAAATCACAACTTTCCCTTTGTCTACTATTTTTCCTACAGATAGTAGATTCGTATTCAGCTCACGAATATACAGGACATCTCGAATGGTTGTCTCTGATGAATCACCTGACAACTTTATCTTTATATCACCACAACTCTTGGCTATTATTTTTGAATTGTTAGCTACTGTGATTTCTTGATTTCGTGGTTTCGAGTTTGTTATCCATTCTTCTCTCATTGACATGTGTGAGGAAGCCCCTGAATCAATTATCCAGACATCATGATTTGATTTGTTTGTTGACAGAGCTAATAGTGACTGTTGTTTTTCACTATCCTTTTCACTTCTTGTCCTCTTCTCAGTCTCCCTTGATTTACACTGAAATGATTTGTGTCCTTTTTTATTGCATTTGTAGCAAATGGGCACGAATCCTTTTTTCTTGGGATTCATAGAAGTTAGAGCTTTCTCTTTCTCGTTGTTTTGTCTTGATTCTTGTTGAACCAACATAGATCTGATGTAACCGCTCGTTATTTTTGTACCAGAGCTCTCGATTGCCATGATCATTGGTTCAAATTCTTCACCAAGACCACTCAACATCACCAACAAACTCATCTTCAAAACCAGCGTCAATAGAATCTAACTTATGCGAAATCATCAACACCTCATTTAGACATTCCTCCATTGAGCCAAATTGTTTCAATTTCAAACTGAACAATTCTCTCAGTAAGCCCAGTCTTCCACTCAGTCCTTTACACTCATAGTTTTGTTCGAGTTTCACCCAAACATCTTTCGCCGTTTTACAGCTCCGAACTATAGGATACGAGGACTCATCAATGAGTAGGCAGATTTTTGCTTTTGCTTTCGCATCTTATCTGGGATCATTTTCTTCTCCTTTAACAACTGACCAAAGTTCTTCCGCAACAAGGAACATTTCAACTCCAAACTTCCAGTTACTATAATTCGCTGACCCAATCAACTTTTTAATGTTAGGTAGCGTTCCCATTCCACTTGTTGTAAGTAAATAACTAGGAGTTCCAGCGACTATTCTTGGACCATCTCCATCTCCGGCATTTGAATTTGAGTCCCCACCATCAACAGGCATCTTGACTCACTATCACTACACTATTTCAACAATTTAGAAACGCGTGGCTGGAGTCCGAAACCAGTTAGAGAGTATAAAGTACGCAGTAGTATTTAGTACGGTGGTTGAACCAAGAATATATTTTTACACTCAACACATGTTAACAGGATAGGAGTAGGTACCACATGTTGATTAGTAACAACAGTGCGATACCATGAATGTTATTAGGTAGATGAAGCCACCAAGCCACCACTTAAGGATATTGTAAGTGGTATTATGAGATCAATTTTATGAGATCAGTTTGCCGTGGTTGATTGACCATCCAATTTTGCCACAAGGTTTTCAGCAGGCGGCTAACAGATTGGAAACCACAGTGCGAAAGTTGAGAGCCGAAGGAAATTTTGAGGCTTACAATGAGGTATTTAACGAGTGGTTACAGGACGAGATAGCCGAACATGTGGCCCATGGGAATTGGGATTCTGGTCACTATCTGCCCCACAGAGCTATTGCGAAAGAGGGCAGCACTACCCGTGTGAGGCCAGTGTTTGACGAATCAGCAGGTGAACAAAATTTGAACCAGTGTTTGGCAAAGGGTGATAACCTCATTGAACAGATACCCTCTGTACTCCTGAGATTCCGTTTGAAGGAAATCGAGTAATATCAGACATACGACGAGCGTTTTTGCAAATCTCTGTGAATGAGCTCGACAGAGATTATTTGAGATTTTTTTGGCTCAATCAATTTGGAGAAGTGAAAATCTTCCGTCATAAAAGGATAGTTTTTGGAGTAACAAGCAGCTGGTAATTACTCACCATCTCTCTAGGTGTAAGGAGAAGGCAGTCGAAAAGTATGGATTTGAGTTGGCGACATACAATTATAGCGAGGCCAGTCATGGCAAAAGCGTAGCCAATGGAGTTGGCGGAACAGTGAAACTGAATGCGAACAACATCATTGCTCTAGGACGAGACGTTAGTGACATCAATACATTCATTGAAATCTCTAGCCCATTGAACGTCTACATGGTCCAAGTGAATGATCAAGATATCGAGAGAGTTGACCAACTATTGAAAGGCATCAACTTGGCATCAATCCCCAACACAATGAAACTTCATCAAGTACTTATTGAGGCCACCTGCTACAGGCAGTTACAACTGCGGTACCTCTCTTGCCTTCTGTGTCGGAATGAGACGGTCTGTGACCATGAAGGAGTTTCCCTCGGCAACTTCTCTTTTCTACCTGAAACGGTGCCCACGGCTCCCATCATCAATGCGGAATTGGAGGAAGTCAGGGAAGACTCTGTCTGTGCATTATATGAAGACCTCGACATCAATACCTTGACATCCTGGGCAAATCATCGAAATCAATGAAGCGACCAAGCAACTAAAGACGAAATTCATGGCAAGGTCGGGACTCAACTTCCAGTGGCCATCGAAAGAAGACGTCCAACAAGTTGACATTTCTGGCGTTCTAAGTAAATTGGGATGCCCCAGAAAAATTTCGTCCAGAATTTATGCCTTTAGTGAAAAAGAACAATTAGACGAACTTTGCTCAACCTTCCTCTCCTAATTATGTTTTCATGGTATATTAATTGTTACTAGTTTTGCTAGTCTTCTTACTACGCTTCTCAAGTTTATTTGACGTTAAAAAAAGAAAAAGAAAAATTAGTCGACTTTACAACGACACACGTTCATGGTATTTTAACTGTTTCTATTTCTTGCTAGTCTTCTTATTACGTTTGTAAAGTTTATTTGATGTTAAAAAAGAAAGTGAAAAATTAGTCGACTTTACTGCTACCTGAAAAATTACCACTCAGGCTGCATTTGTATTTAAATTAAGTATGTAACGTCTTAAATTTACTAAGACTGAATGAAATGATAAGACTGTTTCACGGAGCTTATTTTCAGAGTTTATTGTATTTATTCAGACAAGTATTTTTTGTGACATGTTCGTTTTTTAATTACACTTTTTCTGAAAGTTTGAAGTTTCATTATATTCCCCATCACATTGACTTGGCCAAGTTACTGTAGTACATAGGTAGGTAATTATTATACTATGTAGTGTGGTGAATGATCTTGATGATGTGGGACATGGAATAATGTCTCTCCAGATGTAGTGCATCATTGTATTACATTACTAGCAGCTAGTTTTAGCTCTAAAAGGCAAGACCATCGTGAAAAACTCATGACCTTCACTCAAGACTTCATTACCTTCACAAAAAAGCTCAAGACCATCACGAAAAATCAAGTCCTTCACGCCTAGCTTTCTTCATTTCAGTTGCAAAAATTGATCCATGTTTTCATTTGTACGCCCTGAAACAGGTATACAGTGAAGCAGTAGGACTTGCTACCTCAAATGAAAAAAGACGAATAGGTCTTCCGTCACATTTATTGAATTCATTGAGAAGGATAGTTTACCACAGTCACAATTTTGTATAAATTTACGATTTAAACCAAGTTTTCAAAGTGATTTCCTTCAAATCTGGTTCCTAATCCTAATTATATTTTATATTCGATCAGTGCCTACGGACATCGGGAGTAATTGAGAATATATATTGAGTTCCTTAATAGTTATACCACCACCAATTCATGTGACGGTCTTGAGGGAAGCACATAAATTCGTCGTGGTTTTGTAGCGATATCTTTTTGGGGGCTACGTAAAGTATCTCACTATATGTATTTTCCAAAACTAGGGCTTTCCCTGGACCGGAATCAATAACAGTTTTAGAGAAAACGATGGCAAATTTTTCGAAAAGACGAAACCCCAAAATGTACATTTTTTGAGAATCACCCAACCATTGCTTTATCTACCGTGGAAGCAGAGTACACTGCTCTTTCATTCACCATTCAAGAAGTGTTGTGGTTGAGATCCCTTATGAGTGAATTTGAATCGAATTTAGCTAAAGAGCCAAGTCTTGTTTTTTGTGACAATCAAGGAGCGATTCAGTTATCCAAAAATTCCATAACGAGTCAACGTTCTAAACATATTGATATAAAGTACCATTTTACCAGGGATCATGTTCAGAACAAAAATGTGAAGATTGATTATTTGTCTACTGATAAGATGTTGTCTGATCCTTTCACGAAGCCACTAGCTGCTGACAAATTTCAAATGTTTGTTAAGGAATTCGGATTAGTGGGAAACTAATGTTATACATCAATGTTTCAAGGTTGTAATCCTTTAATGTTCGAATAGAACTTGTGCATGATTCAAGTGTGGAATATATTCATGCACAGTGAGTTTCTGATACAATGTTAATTCATGGGGGGGTGTTAGAATATTGTGAATCGACTTTGTGTATCGATGTGCCTATCGATGTATGTATCGACTTCACTCTTCAAGTTGTCTCCACTGCGTGTGTACCTCTCTCTCATTAAAACAATTCTTTATTCAGTAAAATTGACTGCCTTCTCTGTTAAATTCCCAAGTATTTTAGCGGAACAGGCGGAGGGAAGCTTATATATGATTCGCTTCCATCTGTTGAATGAAGACTGTGCATACTTAGTAAGCGCGGAAACTGTGCATCGACGTATGGGTCATAGTGGACGTTTTCCAATAGACCATCTGTGCGACGTTTGTGTCCGAGGTAAACAAACCAAATAACCTTTTAACTCTATTTCTGAGGATCATAAACCAAAACGCGTCCTGGAAACCATTTGTAGTGATGTGTGTGGACCATTTGAACCGACATCTCATAACGGTAAAAGGTATTTCGTGTCGTTCATTGACATTTTTACTCATTTTGGAATGGTATTTCCAATCGCTAAAAAGAGTGAAATATTGGAAAAGTGTTGAGGTTCAATAAAAATTGAGCATGGAGGTAGGTCTATATGTGCGGGTTGCCTAGCCTGGTAGGTGGTGACTTAGATGTTGAAATGGATGTTCCATGTTGAAGTCATATTCTTGTTCCATGCTTGTGTCACAGTCGTATGTTTGTATTCGGGCGATTGACATTGATGTGCTGTGCAAGTAAAAACTGTGTATTTTCTGTTGAATAAAGTTACTTTAAATTCACTCCGGAATTATTTCTCGGTGCCCCAGATCCTTTTACAGGTTATGGGCCCAGAATTCGCGTAAAATCTGCGTCGGAAGTATAAGGCAGTGTCCTACGTGGATCCGCCGCGAGCGTCAAGCCGCGCGTTAAAGACGAGCGTCAGTGCGTTGCCGCGTCATGCCGCGCGGCGGAAAAAAAAGGTGTCCTACGTGGAAACGCAAAAGCGCTTCGTAGTTTAACAAGTTAACCTGTTCTGTTCTCATCACTTGTGTTTTCAAGTTCATTTTTTCAATTTGATTTTGCATTCATGCCGTCGATCAACAAGTTTGAGCTGCTGACCAGCTCAACGGCTCTTTCCTATTATTCAGCTGTAAATAATAGAAAAAAAGGAGACCGGCCGAGGAAATACATGAAAGCCGGAGCGAGTTCGGTGAATTTCTTCGCTTATTCTCCAATAATCTTAGAAGAGTTTCTGAAGATTTTGTGTGGTAATCTTAGATAATGAGGTTTTATCATACATATAAAAAAGACCTTTCAATTACCTTAATTTCAGTGATTAATTTAGATCATTGATAATTTAAAGGTCTTTTTGTATGCTAAAACCTACTTATAATCCAAATTGTGGGAAAGTGAATAACACTTTAAATCATATGCAAGAATGACAGTAAAAACCTTCGATTACATCGTGAACAAAATTAAGCAAGAATTTTACCATTCATATTCAACAAGAATTTTAATTCGTTAAGTACAATGATTTTAAAAAAGGATAACAACAAATATTTGGTAGAATCCAAAAGTTTATTTGTATGGCAGAATAATAGGAACTACCTACAAGAAAGATTTCCAGAAAAATTGCAATAGGTAAATATACTCTGAATAATTAATAAAATTTACACACATGAGCATGGCTCAAACCTTTTTACGATTGTCTTGGAACACTAGACAATGTATTGTAATTTTCTTCGAAACTGGGCGTCTCCCGATAAAGGTGTATAATAAATGTAACAAATGTAGAAGGCCGTTTCTATATCAGCTAACTCCATTATCACAGAAGGTAACGTGCGGAAAAAGTACGAAAACAAGTTCAAAATGTCGAAAGAGGTTAGAAAAACATCATATAATCGCGTTTGACGCGCGGCGAACGCGATAAAAATCAAACTTGTTTGAAAATCAAACCGAAGCGTTCAACGCCGTCGCGTCGCCGCGCGGGCAGGGTCACATGACAAATTTCGCAAATTTCATTGGTCCGCCATTTAATCGCGTAAACGCCTGAACGCATTGACGCATGCAGCAAATCCACGTAGGACACTGCGTAAGTTTTGAAGTGAAAACGAGCAGTTTTGTGTCACGTGGTGCCGAGTGAAGTTATCTAAAAACGGAGGAAAGGTTTTTGTGCGATCTTTTCGTGTATGATTTCAAGTAAAATGTCGGTAAAAACGGATACACCCGTGGTGGTTTTGAAAGGAAAAAGCAACTGGAGTATCTGGAAGTTTAGAACGAGCATCTTATTAGCAGCTAAAAACTGCGAGGACGTGATATCTGAAGAGTTCGTGAAAGATGGTAAGAGCCCGAAGGAAGTTCAAAATTGGCTTAGAAAGGATGTTGAGGCCAAAGATATTATTGCAAATCGCATAGAAGATGGTCCAGTTAGACATATTTTACTCTGTAGGACAGCATACGAAATGTGGAATAAGCTACTTGCGATTTATGAACAAAAATCTTCCGTCTCGTTGTTTATGGCTAATGAAAATTTCATGAACTACAAGTACGAATTTAAGGGCATGGCTCACCATATAACCTCAATAGAATTCCTCGCCAATGAAATGTCCGAAGCAGGTGAAAATGTTTCAGAATCTATGATAGTGAGTAAAATAATAATGACTCTTCCTAAAGAGTATCAACACTTTATTTCGGCATGGGGATCAGCTAGTGGAAATAAGCAAACGTTGTCGGAACTCACATCTCGTTTACTGATAGAAGAAAGCATGTGGTCGAAACCAAACAAAAGTACTGGTGAAAGTGCGGCCTTATCCACAACATCCGAAACAACGTACAAAAACAAAAAGTATTGCAAATTCTGCAAAGTAAATGATCACTGGAGTTCTGAATGTACAAAAAGTATTGACAGTAACGACAGGAAGTGCTTTTATTGTAAGAATCCAGGTCACATGAAGAGAGATTGCCGATTCCGGAGGGCTAAAGAAGCGGAAAGTAGAAAGGGCAAAAGCGGGTCCGCTAACGCAGCTGAGGCGTTTATAAGTCTAGCATTGTGCAACAGCACAAGTTTAGATCCGGACAAGTGGTATCTAGACAGTGGAGCCACTGAGCACATGACAGGTCGGCGGGAATTGTTCGATACTCTGAAACCATGCAGATCAATGGTTAAAATTGGGGATGGGTTGGATCTGGAAGCCCATGGCATCGGTGACGTGAAGGTCAAGGTTAAGCGTAATGGAAATTGGATCGAAACAAGTATTTCAAATGTTTTTTTCGTACCAGAGTTGAAAATCAACTTGTTTTCAGTGAGTGCTGCCATGGATAAAGGATTGACAATTTGTGGTGACAATAATAGATTTTTACTCAGGAAAAATGGCATAGTTCATTGTACCGCTGATAGGCAAGACAAACTTTTTGTTCTAAATTTCCAAAATGTTTCTGAAGCACATGCAAACGTTGCCCATGGAAATGAACTGCAAGTATGGCATGAAAAGTTGGCTCACCAAAACGTCGATCATATCAGAAAAATGCTAAAAATTTTTTATATCAATTTTGTAGACAACAAGGACTTTTTCTGTAGTACCTGTATGAAAGGGAAACAGCATCGTCTACCCTTCAGCCGGAGCCAAACAAAATCAGAACTACCAGGCGAACTTTTGCACATTGATGTTGCAGGGCCTATGGAAACAGAGAGCTTAGGAGGATCACGTTATTTTCTTTTAATCAAAGATGACTATTCTAATTATCGGACGGCTTTCTTTATGGAGAGAAAATCCGAAGTAACAGGACACTTGAAAAAGTTCCTAGTGCAAGTTAAAAACATGACAGGCCATCCGGTAAAAGCCATAAGGACTGATAATGGAACCGAGGAGGTAAATGAAAAACTAAACTCCTTCCTTGTGGAAATGGGAATCCGCCATGAGAAAACAGTACCGTATTCTCCTCAACAAAATGGGAAGGTTGAGAGGGAAATGAGGACGATAGTAGAGGCTGCAAGAACAATGCTCTACGGAGGTCAGTTGGGAAAGGAATTTTGGGCCGAGGCAGTGAATTCAGCTATATTCACAATAAATAGATCTGGAACTAGCTCAGTTCCTGGAAAAACCCCATACGAACTTTGGTTTAGAAAGAAACCAAATTTAAAATTCTTAAAGACTTTTGGTTCTGAAGCCCATGTACACATCCCCAAAGAAAAACGTAAAAAGTGGGACCCCAAAAGCAAAAGGGGAATCTTTGTGGGATATGATGAAACCACAAAAGGTTATCGTATCTACAACCCAGAAGAAAAGAAAATATTTATTGCCCGAGATGTTATTTTTCGACCAACTGAAGAATCACCTTTTCCCGAACGAAGAATGCTAAATACTGAAGATGAAAACACTGACCTTATGAGAATGGACACCGATTCCTCATGGAGTACAGACCCAGGATTGTTTGAAAATATGACATCTGAAGAAACCCCAGGAACATTACCATCTAATACCAACACAGATGATCAACAGCAGCCAGGAGGGTACAATCTCCGAGAAAAAAGACATCGAGCACGTCCAAAAAGGTTTGAAGAGTATGAGACTTGTTTCTTTGGAAAGGGGGCGGAACTGTCCTTCAAGGATGCAGTGTCAGGTGAAGACAGTCTAAAATGGCAAGAAGCAATCAAGAACGAGCTCAATGCCTTGGAAGAGAACCATACATGGATCGAAGTGCCACTTGAACCAGATAAGCAACCTTTACACACCAAATGGGTTTTTCGTGTGAAGCAGAATACTGGACCCATTCCACTCTTCAAAGCAAGATTGGTGGTTAAAGGATTTGAACATAGAGATGAATTTGATCCATATGAGGTGTATGCTCCGGTGGCAAAACTCACAACATTTAGAGTATTGTTAGCTATTGCTGGAAGGTTCCAACTTAAAATGAATCAAATGGATGTCCATAATGCATTTTTAAATGGGGATATACAAGAAGACGTATACCTATTCAAGCCCGAAGGTTTCAGAAGTAATGACAAGACAACCGTTTTGAAACTTTGCAAGAGTCTTTATGGTCTTCGGAAAAGTCCCCGGTACTGGAACCAAAAATTTCATCAATTCATGAAAGGCCAAGATTTTGTTAGATCGGAATCCGATTGGTGTTTGTACTTTAAAAGGGCTGATGGAGGAATGATGTTTTTGTTACTGTTCGTTGATGATTTGATCATTTTGGGTCCCAATCATCAGGAAATTGAGAAATTGAAAATAGCCCTCAAACAGGAATTTAAAATGAAGGATCTTGGAACTCCATCTACCTATTTGGGAATGAATATAGACATAAATGAAGAAGGAATAACTCTGAATCAGCAGGAATATCTGGAGGAACTACTTCGAAAATTCAATATGGCAGATTGCAACCCCGCAGAGACTCCTATGGACCCTAACTGTGACATTTCTTTGGAACCATCGAATGATAAGTCATTGGAATCAAGATGCAGACAACTAGTTGGATCTTTAATGTATGCTGTTATGTGCACCCGACCGGACTTGACCTTTTCTGTTGGATACTTGAGCCGTTATCAAAGCTATGCAAATGAAGATCTATGGAAGGCATTAAAGCGTGTGTTAAGGTATATCAGAGGAACCTTGCATTTGAGATTGGATTTCTCTGTCAAAGAGGAGAGCCCAGTTCTCCTTGGCTATGCAGATGCTGATAATGCAATGGATAAAGAATCTCGTAAGTCCACATCCGGTTACATATTCAAGGTTTATGGCTGTACAGTTTCTTGGTTATCAAGAAAGCAACAAACTACAGCAAAGTCTACAACTGAGGCAGAATATGTCGCCCCAAGTGAAGGAACAAGTGAAGCTTGTTGGTTAAGAAATTCGTTCAGTGAAATGGAACTATTGTCAAAAGGACCAACTGTGATTTTCGAAGACAACTCTTCTGCGATTTCAACTGCCAAGAATCCAGAACATCACAAACGATTAAAACACGTGGACATTAAACACCATTTTATTCAGGAGAGAATTGAGTCAGGTGTCATTGATGTAAAACAAATAGCATCTAAAGATCAAATTGCTGATGGCTTTACTAAACCTCTAAATAAGGGAATGTTCAAATCATTTTGCAAGTCAATAGGATTGATTGAAAAGTAATTTATTGGAATCATGAATATATGTACCATTTTGAATATTGAACAATGAATGTATTTTTATGTTATTATCAATATGTGTTTCAAGTTTTTGTTTTAATTTGATGTCCGCCAAATACTAATGATGATGGATCATAAGAGAAATTGAGACTGGGAATGTATTAATTATCTGAAATTTTTATTGTGAGGGGGTGTTGAGGTTCAATAAAAATTGAGCATGGAGGTAGGTCTATATGTGCGGGTTGCCTAGCCTGGTAGGTGGTGATTTAGATGTTGAAATGTTCTTGTTCCATGCTTGCGTCACAGTCGTATGTTTGTATTTGGGCGATTGACGTTGATGTGCCGTGCAAGTAAAAACAGTGTATTTTCTGTTGAATAAAGTTACTTTAAATTCACTCCGGAATTATTTCTCGGTGCCCCAGATCCTTTTACAAAAAGTTTAGACTTTATGTTGCTCAGGTAGAAGCAAAATTTGATAAGAGAATTGAAAATCTACGGTGTGACAATGGTGGGGAATACTCATCAAGAGACTTTCAAACATTTTGTGATGAAAAAGGGATAAGAATTATATATACAAAACCCTATAACCCACGACAAAATGGGATAGCAGAGAGGTACAATCGCACTATTTTAGACCATGCGCGATGTATGTTGTTGGATAGTTCCTTCCTAAATCACTCTGGAATGAAGCTGTTTCTGCAGCTGTTTACCTTATAAAATAAACAGAACCCCGACGTCAGCTATTCCCAGTGGATTAACACCAGCAGAAATGTGGCTCGGTGTGAAACAAGATTTGGACAAACTACGTATTTTTGGAGAGTGACCCAGGCTAGACATGTTATGTTTGATGAGAATTCAGTCACTGATTTGAGAAGAATGATTGATGATGAAGATATGGAATTTGAAAAATCAGAACCAGGAGCTAAGTCCAAGGGACCTGCGCGTGTGAACACACACACTCACCGAAATGGAGGGTCACCCTCAACTCACCAGTTCAAATTCATAGTTGAGTGGGGTGGTTCACTCAACAGTTAGGGGCACACTCAGATTACAGGAGCTCAACAGTGCACTCAGGGGACACTCAACGCTTTTTCAACATAAGTTGGCAGCCCTGGCAGTACGATGTAGGGGAATTTTCCCTGGTTTGAGGGAAAAAGGATGGGAAAATTCCCTCTCACATTCCTCACTGATCAATAACAGTTCTCAAAGGTAACTCTTTTCTTTGTGTTTTTGCTTTTTAGGCTATTATCCTTGTTCCTTGGGGAGACAGGAAATAGGCCTTATCAAACAAAAACCAAAGTTATTGGTCCTCCCGCCTGGATCGGGGCAGCCATAAGTTGAATTGAATCCTTGTTGCTTGTTTGTTGAAGTGCTGATAATTTGTTTATTATCTATTGAATTGGATGATTATGTATAGAGTTGTGACGGAAAAGAAATGAGAAAACAATGATTTGCCAGTTAGTTTTGAAGAACAGATATGTAGTTGAAAATAAGAAGAGTTATGGTATAATGAGACTATTGGAAAAAAAGAAGACGTGAGGTTTTGGGAGAGCTTCAAGCAATCACATTTTCTTGGAATTCTCATTGATTGTACATCCTGATGAATGGAAGGACCTTCCACCAACTCATTACACAAACCAAGATGAATCGAAAAACCATGCTCTTCAAACTTGGTATCACATAAAATCAAAGAGTGACCAGCACTTTCAGCTGTGATTGTTATAAATCCTTTCCATTTATTTTAGGCTCCTTCAGGTTCGTAGTTGTCCATGACTGTCTCTTTCCCGAATAGGAATAGTTTGCGAAATATTCCGTTGTTGATTGTATAACATTCAAATGAGATTTGTTGGTCACATCAAACATGTACTTAACTACCGTTTAGGAACAACCTACCTACTCTTATGTGTGCGTACTCTTATGAAGTTTTTGAATAAACTCCGAACTAAATAAACGATGTATGTTCTACTATATTACCAATTCCTATACCTACCTACGTGAAAATAATAGTAAAAGTTATCAGTTGACGCTCTTAAGTGACCTCCTGCCGTCACTCAGGATTTTACACTGTTGAGCTGAGGGTGAAACTCACCTCAACGCCATTTTTCGTTTATGAATCCCGTTGAGTATGCATTTGGGTTGCACCCTCAGGGTCGCCCTCAAATCACGTCTATGAATCGCACAGAGTGCATGAATTCCCTTATCGATACACTTAGGGGAGTTCTTGTTAAAACTTGATTTTATTCGTTCAAAATCTGACCCATGTATTTATTCAAATGGTCTAACTTACATATTGATCTGGGTGGATGATTTTTTGATTGCATCAAGTGATAGAGATGATTTGCAAAATACTAAAGATAGATTGACGGAATTTTTAGAAATGAATTAAATGTGTTCAGAAAGAAATTTTGAGTTCTTAGGGTTAAAAATAACTCGAAACAATAATGAAATAAAGATTAATCAAAGTAGCTTGGCAGAAAAAATTCTGGCCCAATTCGGAATGATTGATTGCTATGAATCAAAAATTCCAATGCAACCAGAGTTGGATTTAAAGAAATCTGAAGAAACCAATAATAAATTGCCATATCGTGAGCTAATTGGCTCCCTTATGTATTTGATGTTATGTACAGGACCAGACTTATGTTTCACAATCTCATTTTTTGGGACATTTCAAAATGCTTATGATAATTCTCATTGACGGAATTTAAAAAATGTTCTGAGGTATTTACAGCTAACTAAAGATGTAGCCTTGCACTTTACCAAGTCGAATGAACCTATTGATCTGTATACCTTTGTAGGTTCGGATTTTGCTGCAGACTCAAATGACAGAAAGAGTATTTCAGGTCATGTCATTAAATTGAATAAAAATTTTATCTCTTGGTGTTCTAAGAAACAATCAAATGTTGCTCTTAGTACATGTGAATCAGAATATTATGCTCTTGCTAATTGTATCACTGAATGTTTGTTTCTAGGTCAGTTAATTCGTGATTTTTCTGTTGATGTTTATTCAATAAGAATTTATGAGGATAATGTAAGTACAATTAAGATGGCCAGTGTTAGAGAGACAAAGAGGAGTAAGCATATTGATGTGAAGTTTCACTTTGTAAGAGACATGATTGAAAGAAATAAGATTGATGTAAAATATGTTGATACCAATAATCAGTTAGCCGATATAATGACAAAAGCTTTATTTTCAAATAAATTTGAAAAATTTGTTAAAGATTTGAATCTGTTTTAATTTTTGAATTGAATGCTCTGAAAATGTTTGAATGTAGAATTGGGGGAATGTGTTTGATAGCAATTCTAATTTCTGTTAGCACTCTTTGAGTCTCCATAGAATAGAGTCTAGGGTCTAGTCTCCATAGAGATTAGCATTCTGTGTTGTCCTTAGACATTAGGAGCTGCAGCAGGCAGTTCCACTCTATCTTTCATTGTGCGCGTTACTTGTTTGTATTCCGTGTAATAAAGTGCTTTTGTTAATTATTAAATCTCTCGCACTTGATGTCTACTCCTATAATTTAACAGGTACTTTGAGACACCCAACATGCCTAATACAGGTCGGATTTTTGGCGTGACGACCCCTTACGGAGAGAAGAGGCCCCCCCACCACCGCGCCGCGCCGCGGTCACGTGACCTCACGGTGGTAACCGAGTACTTCCGAAACGCGCCGAACGCCGAGCACCGAGTACGCCCGAGACTGGCCGAAAGTCACCGAAGTGTCCGCTCCACTGTTTGTTTACCTTCTATCTGTCAACTGTCGTCTGTCACTAACACTTGATATTGATAATGTATAGATGTCTTCTCTAGTGTGAGTTTGAAGTGAGTGGTGTGGTGTTATCGACTCGACTGTCACTTGATTAATTATAAGTTAAATTTAATTAGTCAAGTAACTATTAGTTGTGTACGTATTTAGTTAAGTGAGTTCGTCCGAGATGGATATCGGTGGGCCTAATACTTGTGAACTTTGTGATAAACAATTCAAGTCACGATCTAAACTCAAAAGACATTTGCGTGAAGTCCACCAATTTACCGGTGAGTGTAGTAATTTGCCTAATCCAAAACGGAGCTCTTCCTTTGAATGCGCCTTGTGCAAAAGTATGTTTAAAGATTTTCCTGATTTAGAGGTTCATTTAACTCTGCAGCATGAAATTACTCTAAAAAAATCAGTTCTGAAATTTCCCAGTGCATCTGACTTCTACACGTGGAAAAACAACACTGAGGAAAGTGAAAATGCTTTGTTTATTAAAAAAACAGGCCAAAGGATTTTACCTGGAAAGACGACAGCGTATTATACGTGTAACAGGTCGGGAAGCTATAACCCTAAACCCAGCAAAAGAAAAAGAGAAGTGAAAATGCAGGGGTCCTGTAAAATAAATGGTTTCTGTCCCTCCAGAATGAAAGCAATGTTTTTTGAAACAGGAAATGTTGAAGTAGAATATTGCGAAACTCATGTAGGGCACACTTGTGATCTCGCCCACAAGCCATTGACCAAAAATGAACGCCAAGATATCGCCGCAAAAATATCAAATAAAATACCTTTTGATGAAATCCTTAATGAAGTTCGATCAACTTTGAAAACAGATTCACTTAGCAGAATTCACTTACTGACGAAACAAGATCTGTATAATATTGAAAAAGAATTCGGCCTTGATGATTGTGTGCGTCATTCGAATGACGCCTTCAGTGTTGATGCTTGGGTACAGCATCAAAATGCTGAAAATAACAGCGTTATGTTATATAAACCGCAAGGCGTTGATGCAGCCACCGCCACATTCACAAAGAATGATTTTGCTCTTGCTATAATGACAGAGGCTCAAAAGGAACTTCTAAAAAAGTTTGGTTCGGACTGTATTTGTATAGACAGTACCCATGGAATGGGTGCTTATGATTTCGAAGTTGTAACTGTCATGGTTATCGATGATATGAGGCAAGGATTTCCTTGTGCCTTTTTCATCACAAACAGAACCGACAAATATGCTGTTAGTGAGTTTCTCTCGGCAATACGAGAACAAGTCGGTGTAATAAATCCAAATGCATTTATGTCCGACATGGCCGAGTCTTTCTACAATGCTTGGAAAGAAGTGATGGGCCCAGTTGATAAACGACTTTTCTGCACTTGGCATGTTGACCGTGCATGGCAAAAAAATCTGCCTAAGATAAAAGACTGCGACAAAAGAAAAGAAGTTTACAAGCAGTTAAGAGTGTTGTTAGAAGAAACAGATGTAAACACATTCTTGGCAATGTTTCCCACAATCACAAACCAACTTTGCAGTGACCCAGCTACTAAAGAGTATGGTGAATACTTTAGAGAACAGTACGGGTCGAACTACCAGTCATGGGCGTATTGTTTCAGAATAAATGTCGGGATAAACACCAACATGCATCTTGAAAGTATGCACAAAACCATAAAACACTTTATCCTGAAAGGTAAACAAGTGAAACGACTTGACAAAGCCATAAGTGCAATAATGCAACTTATTAGACAAAAACTTTTTGACCGATTGGTTGTACTTGAAAAAGGAAAACTTACTTCGAAGATTAAAATTCTTAGAAATCGACATAAGGGTTCTTTGACCATGAACCCAGACTTAATTGTTAAGTCAGAAATTGAAGAAAACTTGTGGAACGTGGCGTCGTCGTCTTCTAATGAAATGTACACCATTCGAAAGGTTAAAGAAGATTGCTCATGTCGCATTATCTGCAATCAGTGTGCTACGTGCATACACAAGTTCACATGCACATGCATCGATGCGTGCATCAAATGGAACATGTGTAAACATGTGCATTTACTTTGCCAGAAATTGGTTACGGAAGAACAAGCTCTTACTAGTTATAATGAGGATGAACTTGGTGAGAACGTCACAAATTTGGAGGAAAAAAAAACTATTTTGACTGAAATATCGACCAAAACTGCGCTTCCAAAAAAAATCAGGCCTAGCGACAAACTCCCACTACGGCAGCGCTTTGAGTCAATTTTAGAAAAAATTGACAACCCGGAAAAATTCAAAATGTTTGAACAGTGTCTGAAAACCGCAGAAGCAAAATTGACAGCTTTAAAGCAACGAGATATTGCCCTGCATGTAGGCCTAAAACCCAAGACGAATAAAATTAAAATTGAGCCTCAAAGGCGGCTTTTTTCAACCAAGAAGAAAAAGAAAAGCAAAACTAGATCAATTACCCGGCCAACACCAACAGAATCTCAGAGCATTGCTCTTACAGCATTGCTTGGTTCAGGGGATGATCCAGTTCCCTCAACAAGCTACTAATCCGGTAAGATTTTAGACTAGTTTATTACTTAGTTTAGTTATTAGACTAAAGAAAATTTTCATTTATTACAACAAATATTTAATGTGGGTAAAATAAATATTATAGTTTAAAAATGTTTCGGTAAGCTCATATTTAAGTTTACAAACAATTTTATCTAAATTATCACAACTTATTTTACAATTTAAGATTCATTCATTTCTCATTGATTTTAAATCAAAATTTTTATACCCATTTTATTGTTTCAGTCACCAAAGGGAGATGGAGAATTGTAAATAGACCTATGTAAATTAATGTAAATATTACTTGTATATCGGTTGAATTGTATATAGAAGAAATGCTCAATTGAAGATAAGCAGTACTTGAAGATAAGGTATGTTAAACTACTTACAATTAATTGTTTAAGACTTTTTATTTATGTACATATATAGTACTGCATTTCCTATATTTCTGGAAAAAATGGTAAATTTTTGCTCGATAAGCTGTAACTAATTTACTTTTAAAGGTAGTACTTTATAAATTAATAGGTAATACATAATTGTTATTGATAACTAATTATTGACAATAGTTTTCTGATAGAAAAACAAAACCATATTTAAAATAATAATTTAATAATAATATGTTTATGAAAATATCTATAATTCATTTTTTTTCAACGTATTACCAATAACTAAGTAGGTTTTGTTTGAATATTTTGCCAATAATATAAATTTAACTAATATTACATTTTTCTGGATATAGAGAGAAGGCTTGTTTATAGTAATATACGGTATATCATTTATTTATTTAACCATAACCACCATTTTATATAATATTATATAAATTGTTCAATAAATTTACATAAATTGAAAAGTGTCCAAACCAGTCCTTAAGTTGTAAGACCAATGTAATTAGCCATTCGAGTTTAAAACTGTTGAAGTTGCAACAATAAAACAAAAAACAAATAGGTAACAAATGGTTTGATGACAGTGAAGTAATGCAAAAAGTAATAAGTATGATTCCTGAGGTAACAATAACAATAAAGTATAAACTCTGAGATAACAATAACAATAAAATATGAATATGAACTCTGACATAACAATGACAATAACAATAATAAACATACGGTACAGAAATAAACAATTAAAGAAAAGAAAAAATATTTATTTTTAAAGAGGATAAAATTCATTGAACAAGATATATGGAATAATTTTACTTTTAAATGTAATTAGGCCTAATCATCTATTTCTCTGCTATTGTTTTATTATCAACCCAACTTTTAATTGAATATATTTATTTTGTGCATTATATAAACTTGCTAATTATTACAAAATAACTAATCAGATCAACGATCGGTTATTTTTGAAATAAACAAACAGGTCTGAGTAATATTATTAATACAAGTGCTGATCGACTCTACTTATTTTATTAGTGCTAAAGAGGAATATTATCATTCGACTACTACTGTTTTCCTATCTACGTTTAAAGAGGATTCGTGATTGGACGACATTGTTCGGGTCCGACGTTCCGCTCTCTTTACAGAATACAGAAATTGGACGAAACGTTCGGCGCATTTCGGAAGTACTCGGTTATCTCCGTAAGGTCAGGTGACCGACGCGCGGCACCTCAGCCTGCGCTTAGAAGGTCGTGTGGTGGGGGTTGAGGCACCTCAGCCTGCGCCAAGAAGGTCACGTGACCGCGGCGCGGCGCGGTGGTGGGGGGGCCTCTTCTCTCCGTAAGGGCTCGTTTTGGCGTGGGAATGAGAGATGAAATGACGCCAGTACGCCCTGGCGGATGTTTTGAGAAGGTAGATCAGCTGTTATATATGAGACACCCAACATGCCTAATACAGGTCGGATTTTTGGCGTGGGAATGAGAGATGAAATGACGCCAGTACGCCCTGGCGGATGTTTTGAGAAGGTAGATCAGCTGTTTTGTCACGCACGAAACAGCTGATCTACCTTCTCCAAACGTCCACTAGGGCGTACTGGCGTCATTTCACCACTCATTCCCACGCCAAAAATCCGACCTGTATTAGGTATGTTGGGTGTACACACACAAAACAGCTGATCTACCTTCTCCAAAACGTCCACCAGGGCGTACTGGCGTCATTTCACCACTCATTCCCACGCCAAAAATCCGACCTGTATTAGGTATGTTGGGTGTCTCATATATGAGCGGGAGGGGGAGGTACACACACGAAACAGCTGATCTACCTTCTCCAAACGTCCACCAGGGCGTCCTGGCGTCATTTCACCACTCATTCTCACACCAAAAATGATTACCAGTTTTTGGTGACCACTAAGGTCACCCTAGAGTACGTGACCTTGAGGGGAAGTTAGCAACGTCGTACGTTAGAATGGCTCATTTAACGTCACCCGTTTGGGGACCTAAAGGCACATGACACCAGCCTAACCTTCCTGTAAATGTAACACTACTGTGCACCTCAAAATTACTAGAATACTTTTGAAGTAAATAATAATAGTTTTTCTTTTCAAATGCCATTACCAACTAATTACATATATTCGGGTAGGTTTTTTAACACCCCTCAAACTTGGTTATATTTCGTTTCAAGTCGCGTAGAAACCGAATGTGCCATCTGAAGTCCGCCTCTGCCGTCTCGCTTTACTAGCCTTCAACTCGATCGAAAAAAAAAATCCGTTCTTTTATGCACAGGCTCTATTAGGTCGATTGGAGCTTTCTTTTTATTATTATTTCACATATTTTATATGAGAAACCTGAGTTTTAAGACACTACTTCTTCGCAGTAATGTTCTTAGTTAGCCTGATCTATCAGCTGTTTTCTCGTGAACATCGCGTGAACTGCTGCCTCCACTGATGATTATCAGGTAAAATCCTGGTTCATTGTCATAGAGATAAATACTTTTTCGTACATGTTGATATATTACCCAACGGAAAACCCAAAAACTTGAAGTTCGTAACGACTAATGACCTATAAGTGCAACTAAACCGCGGTGTTTCCCACTTGAGGCTTACTATCTTTGCTTTAAAACCATGCCTTGTTTACAAATTGAAAACTGGAAATGAGAAACTATCCCGTATTTGTACTGAGACTAACATGAAATTCGAATTTAGGATTGAAAGTCGGCATTTCATATCAAAATAAAGAAGTTGATTAGACAACCAGTAGACAACAAGACAGCTGAGGGAAAATATCGCGTTGCCCAACCACCGTTAACGAGACATGAAATTAAGGCTACCGTTCTCCAGGTTCCATTTGGGTTAGCATCTTCATTTGCTTCCTCAAGACTATGGTGACGGGTGACGTTAAGTTGGAGTCGCCAAAAACTCTCTATTTATTGGTTTATTGGCGATTTACAAACGTTAGCTACGAAATATGGCCCTATGGGATTACGGTGCAGTGTGTCAATTTATAGATCTCTACGAAGAAGAGCCGGTCCTCTGGGACCCAAACCATCCGAAGTTCGAACACGAGAGAAGGTCTAATGAAGCTTGGGCGAGTATAAGAGATGACATGGGCCCTCGCTACAAAGATGAAGATTGTAAACTAAAGATGTTCTCTTTGAAGCGGATGTATCATAAGAACAAGCGGGGAAATATGATCCCATGCAACTATGACAAAAACTACTTCCATAAATTGGACTCTTTTCTTGGTAAAACGTCAACGTACATCACAACGGCCAACTCAACTCGAGTAAGTACCACCCTTAAAGCGGCACATTCATGTTCATGAATCATTGTTCCACCTAGGTGTAGAAAAAACATTGAAAGCTTTGTATCAACACTACTGGTTTGAAAATATGTCCCGTTTTGATAAAAAGTTTATTGAAAACTGTTTAGTTTGCAAGGTGGCCAAAAGCGAAAGTGGCCCTCGTCAAATTGAGTTGCACCCAATCCCAAAAGGAAATATTCCATGGCATACCATTCATTTAGACGCTACTGGGAAATTGAGTGGGAAAAAGGACAGCAAAGAATATTTATTTGTTATCATTGATTCATTTTCTAAATTTTGTTTCTTACATCACTCACGTAATCTTGAATTCAAAAATGCGGTGAATTCCCTAACTGCCGCCATTCACTTATTTGGACCTCCAGTTCGTATTATCTGTGATCAGGGTACTTGTTATACTGGTAAAGAGTTCCGCGAGTTCTGTGATAGCCACCAAATTGACCTACGAGGGTCATCCCAAAAGTAAGTTTCCCTATTTTCTTAAAAAAAACCTACAAGTCATAGAAACCTACGTATGGTCTCAAGTTTTTTGTTTGGATGTAGTGGGTGGTAGTCCTGTAAAAGTTTCAGGCCGCTGTGTCGGTTCGTTGATAACCTATTCAGTTAGAAACATGGATGCCCCCCTTGCGATTTCGTCCGATTGTGAAGTGCGTTCTGTGATCAAATTCCTGACCAAGGAGGGGGTTACCGCGATTGAAATTCATTGTAGACTTTGTCAAGCATACGGTGACAATGCGATGAGTGTCCAAATGGTCTGAAAGTGGCGAAAAAGTTTTGAGGAAGGACGTGTTTCGGTGTATGACGAGCAGCGTAGTGGACGCCCGTCGAGTTCGACTCGAGAGGAGGCGATTGTGGCCGTTCGCGCAGCACTTGATGAAGATAGACGCCGTACAATTGATGAAATTGTGAATTGTGTTCATCCCAAGTACGAATTAACTCGCTCTGTAGTTGGTCGAATCCTAAAAGAAGATTTAGAGATGTCAAAAGTGTGCGCAAGGTGGGTTCCAAGGCTCTTGTCTGACGAACACAAGCAAAACCGTTTGGAGGCAGTAAACCACTTTTCTGAGATGCTTGAGGATGAAGGAGACGACATTTACGATCGAATAGTGACTGGGGATGAAACTTGGGTCTTCCACAATACCCCAGAGTCAAAAAGACAGAGTATGGTCTGGAAAAGTCCCCAGAAAAGAGCACCAAAAAAAGTCAAAATTGCGACGTCCGTTGGAAAGATTATGGCCACGGTTTTTTGGGACTCCAAGGATGTTTTGTTGGTTGACTACCTACCTAAAGGTGAGACCATTAATGCTGCCAGATATTGTGAAGTCTTGGAACAAACAAAAAATTAAAGCCCAAAAGAGCATTAGCTATGAAACGCTTTACATAAGCAATAACATGAATTAAGCGTTTGAACGAAGAGTGACGACTCGCATAGTTGACAAATTCTTGGTTAGGGATAATAGAAACTAAAGCGAGGTGATTCGGTCTCAGTTCCGGTACCTCCAGGGGAATCAGTTCGGATGACATAGGCCAGTGCTCAATAGGCTGGTAGCACCAGATTGGACCAGTCCACCACAGATGGTGGTCCTGAAGAGAAGAAGGGAGAACGCCACGGGAACCAACATCAGCTGGATTTTCAGAGCCACGAATATGGTACCACCACTCGATTTTGGTTAAAGCAGTAATTTGCTGCACTCTGTTGCTAACATAAGTCTGCAAACGATGAGGCATGGTTTTGATCCACGACTGTGTGATCATAGAATCAGTGAAGCAGTATATGTCTGTTATATCAAGATTTTCTTGAATATGCGTCAGGGTCTTGATCAGCAGTGCCAGAAGCAAAGCACCAGCCAACTCTAAACGGGGTATGGTTAGTGTTTTCAGGGGTGCTAGACGTGTTTTTGATTTAATTAGAGTTAATGAGACATTTGAACATTGGGTAGCTCTGAGGTAGATAGCTCCACAAAAACCCCGCTCTGAAGCATCAGAAAAACAAACTAGCTGATAACTGGTATCAGTTTTAGGAAATGGACTGGGAATAGATATTGATGATAACAGCGGCAGTTGATTGATAAACTGGGTCCACATAACTCCAATCTTTTGAGGGACATCTTCGTCCCAGCCCAACTTCAGTTGCCACGTGCTCTGCATAATGCACTTGGCATAAAATATAACAGGTGCAATATAACCCAATGGGTCGAACAAGCGAGCAATTGTAGATAAAATTAATCGTTTTGTTAGACCTGTGGGTGGTTGGGCAACTTCGTAAGAAAAACAATCAGTGGAAGGGTCCCACTTCATACCCAAAATCTTGGTGGCAGGACTGCCACCAGAACAAAGGGGCACCTGTTTGAGAGACTGTTCATCTGGATCCAACAATGGAGGGTAATTGGTACTCCATTTACTGAGTTGGAACCCACCCTTCCCAAGCAAGGTGATGAGCTGCTCCTTGAGAGTGATGAGGTCTTCAGGTGTTTCACTGCCTCCAACTATGTCATCTACATAGGTGTTCTTGAGAAGTACATCAGCTGCAGCAGGATACTCATGTTGGTAATTGATCGCATGTTGGCGTATGACTCGTTGGGCAAGGTATGGAGATGGACGTAGCCCATATGTTACTGTGTTTAGCTCATAGAGCTGGACTGGTTGAGAAGGATCAAATCGCCAAGCGATTTGCTGAAATTTACGATCATTGGGGTTGACCCAAATTTGACGAAACATCTTAATGATGTCACAGCTGAAAACAAAACCGTGACGAAAGTTAAGGAGAATTGCAGTTACATCGGTCTGAAGTTTAGGTCCAATGTGAAGGTAATCATTAAGACTGCCTGTAGGAGTCTTGAAACTGGCATCAAATACCACTCGGAGTTTATGTTCTTCACTATTGACCTTGTAAACTGGATGGTGTGGAATGATGTATGATGCTGGACCGGTTGCAGGACTCCTATGTCCAAGTTGCTGGTATTCCTCCATAAAAAAGGAATAGTCCTGTTTGAGCTGGTTGGATTTTGCAAGTTTGGCCTCAAGTGAATAGAGTCGATTCAAAGCTTGTTTAGTATTGGGTACGATGTTAGGGGTGCCAGTTTTAAACGGCAGGGAGACCATATAACGACCATCCTCCGTACGACAATGTGTGCGAATGAAGTGTTGTTCACACTCTTCATCATCGGATGAAACTGCATCCGGCAAGTTCGGTTCTTCAATCTCCCAGAACCGCTCCATGATTGGAACAAGATCCTCATGTGCCAACAAAGCTACAGACTGACTTGAGTCGCCATCACCCCTGAATCGACCCATGACTGTATAACCAAACACCGTTTCGAGCAGTCGAGGACCGTCAGTAAGAATGGTAATAGGTGAACCAGTGACGACCTCCGGATAAAGGTCGGCACCAATCAGGCAACCAATACGGCCAGAAGTAGTAAAATTAGGGTCGCTCAGTTCATATGTGAGATAATCATCCCATATTTGTGACTGTAAAGATGCTTGAGGTAAAAATGGTGTCACGTTTGGGACAACCACTGCTTCTGTTTCAAGCAGATCAGGTGAGCGTTATGAAAGTAAGGAAAGCGTGATTTTCCCTTTAACATTTCGAAGCGGTGTCTGGTTCACACCGGCTATAGAGCCATGAAATGGACGAGTAGTTTTGCCAAGTTTTTTGACACACTTTTCAGTCACAAAAGAGAACTGACTGCCAGGGTCAAGAACACATCTAATGGAGTGGGGATTACCCTGAGCATCATTGATTTTGGCGATAATGGTACCTAAAAATACACCTGCATTGGTTGCAGTGGTACTTGCTCCTGAAAACCCTGGTTGGTCGGATGGTGTCGCCCTAGCAGGTGTCTGACTGACTGGTTGACTAGGCTTGTTAGGAAGGTGCAGATCGCTATGGTGTCTAGCACCGCATTCTCGACAAGTAAAAGTTGATGTGCACTGTTTCGTTTTGTGTTGCACATGGAGACAATTCCTACAGCCAGGGAATTTTTGCAGCAAATCAAGGCGCTCAGAAGGGGTGGCCTTGCGAAACGTTGGACAAAATCGCAAAACATGATTGCCTTTGCATATGAAACAATCCTTTGGGCTGGGCGTTTCAGGAGTGTTACTAATTTTATCAGATGAATGAGCCATCAGAGCAGGACGAGGTCCAGGCTTAGGTGTAAATGAATTGGGGGACTTGACTGGTTTCTGAAAAGATTTGGATGGCTCAGGCTTGACAGGACTCTCAGCAGACAAACGAAGAACTTGACAGCGGTTTTGGACGAATTCCTTAAGGTTAGAGAACTGAGGAAAGGTAGTACCAATAATTGAAGTCTCGAAGGCCATTCTAGTAGTCGAATCCAAACTGCGCAAGGACAACTCACAAAGGAGGTATTCTGCGAGATGATCAATACCCAAATTTTGGAGGGAAGTTACACTTTCAGTCACTTGAGATAAGTATGCCTGAAGAGAATCAGCAGTAGGCCTATCACTAGGAGCCCTATAGTTTAGAAATTTATCCAGGTACACACAAGCCAACTTGCGTTTGTTGTCATACACTTGTAACAACAATGCCCATGCCTGTTCAAAATTCTCACCGATGACTGGAAGATGTTTGATTACGTCAAGAGCAGGACCCTCGAGAAAACTAATAAGGTAATGGAACCGCTCAGCATCTGATAGGGATGACTCCTCTTTGATCAGGGAAACAAACAGCTGCTTAAAAGAAGGCCACAGGGACAAATCTCCATGAAAATGACGTATTGGGATTTTAGGTAAGATAGCTCGGGAAGTTTGATTAATGGAAGAGGATGGGTTGCTTTGATTCAAACTTGTTTCAGAAGTGGAAGGACGATTATTAATAATTGTCATAACTTGTATGTGGAAGCTCTGTGCCTCATAATAATACCTTTTAATTTTCTCAAAATAAACATCATCTTCCTGAGATGGAAAATGGGGAGTAAGCTCATGAGTTCCAGCATACTCCACTGCCTCATCCCATTTTGCATTAAATTGTTCGTAATTCCTATGTAATGTGGCAAACATTCCACCTAGAAGGTTACGTTCAACGGATGAGGTAACTGCAGCATAACCTTTTCTATAAATATCTTTAATATCTGCGCCCAAAGACTCGTATTTCTTTTTTAATCTCTGAAAACCCCTAAGAGAAACGGCAACGTCATCTGGCATGATGATGAAGAATGAGAATTAAACAAATTGTCAACAAAATACAGAATGATAAGCACAAGTAAACAAATGAGTCTACAATGAGTTAAAGAACGTAAATACACAATAAATAATTATATCACAGGTAAAATATATCAATTTATAAACTAATTGCACTTCCTAAAAGAATGGATGAGGAATGTTTTTATCCGGCTCGAATTTGACCAACACGATGTGCATATGTAGGTGGGCCTTTTATGATTTATGTATTTTGTTACTAAATTCTCTGACAAATACCTAGCATACGACTTAGTATAATATGGCTGGTAAATATATAACCTTCGAAAGACCACTGGGAAAATTATGTACCCAGAATAGATGAAATGGAAGTGCAATGAAGAAAACAAATGTGAAAACATAAAACGCTATAATATATATCAACAATTAATGCGCAATAAATTGATGTTAGTGAGTGTAACAACTAACATGCAGTGGCCACTGTGCCTAATAATAATCTACGATGTAGGTACCTATATAAGCATGTATAGATTCACTCAAATACATGAAATGTGAATGAAATATGACAAAATGTTTATGAACTGCTGAAATGTAGACGATCCCAAAATGTTGCAATAAAATGAAGATACGTGTACGTGGCGGACGGTAGAAGTGGGGGTGCTGATTCCCTTGATTCCCAGGTAGGGTAATGAGTTGAATGTGAAGTAGGTAAGTTGCGGTAATGAGATATATCCCCACAGAGTAATGATTATATAAGTAGTTAAGTACCTTCCCTTGATGGCGGGGAAGGGCTATAACTGGATTGATCTTACCACTTTTCGTTGGTTCAACAAGTGAGATCACGTGGAACGGCAGCAAACCTTGATATTTCCAACTGGATTGATGAATCCCAGGGAAAATCGTCTCCTCCTTCTAGTGCTCTTCGTCGTAGACGCTCGTAGTTGAAAGGGTAAGTTAGAGCAAGTAGAAAAACTGAGAGGCCGGCCGGCATTTAAAATTGAATTTTTGAATTAACGATGAACGATCGTTTTAAAAGATAGAGGTAGGTTTGGGACGGAATCTCACGTAGTAATGGCGAAGGCAGCTCCACTCTCCGCACAGCTGTTGCATTATGATGAAGAAGGCATAACTTTTTCTTTTTGATCGACGAACTTGATACTAATATATATAAATTGTTTACAAGAATATTATGATATAATATATGACAATAAAAATGCCAGTAATGCAAACAAAAGCTACAACTGCTCAAGGGGTAGAAAAATATTAGCGTGCTTATGTTGGTTGCCATGATTATTGATAAGGCGTTCAAGTTTGAAGTTTGTTTACAACGAAAGTGGTTGATCGATTTTTTATTGATTAAGTTGAAAATATAAGAAAACTATTGAAAAGTGATATGGAAAACTAATAAAATCGATTTGGTTTGTGTGGTGAGTGGTATAGGATGATGGTGTGGATGGATCGGAAAGGAAGGCTATTTTCAGAGTTGCGAATTCAGGTATGCATTCTTATACACTAACGTTGATCGGCCAATTGCAATGTGGAATTCATATCTGATTGAATTTCACACTTTTGCCCTCAGATTTGGATCCAGCGCAATGAAACCCTCCAAGTACCTACATAGCGATTTTCCGTTCAAAATGTTGTTGTTTGGCCAATAAACTCACGCGTGACGTAGTAGGGCAAGGAAGCTGAGGGTTCTCTCCAGGCGGGTGGAGGCCATGACATCATCGTGCTGGTGAATGGCGAATTTTCATGGTTAGATTGTATTTTGCTCAATAGTAAGATCTAAGCGAGAGCTTTCCAAAAAGATGCTACATGATGGGTATCTGACCAGTAAAACTGCTTTTGAAATTCAGTTGCGTAATGAAGTCATGACGCCTGCCCGCCAGGGGAGAACCCTCTGCTCCCTTGCCCTAATACGTCAAGCGTGATCTTCCTACCTACCCGTTTATTGGCCAAACTAAACCGTCTTTTAGGTTGAAAATCGCTACTAGCGGGTTTTCAAGTGCGCTGAATCTGATTCTGAGGACAATAGTATAATATTCCAACAGATGAAAGTTCCCACTTCCAATAACCGTTTCACTGGTCAGATACCCGTTTAGCACTTTTTTAGAAAGCACTCATTCTGGTCTTTCTATTGAGCAAAAAAAAAAAAAAAAAATCTATACAAATTCCTTTTTTTTTTTTTTTTTTTTTTTTATGTACATACCTAGTTTGCTATAATACTTACGAAAATTCCTCTTTTATTGTTCCAGGAATGAGGGAGATCCCTTCAAATTTGATTTCCCAAGAGATTATCTACGAAAGTGAAGATGGGAACAGCTTTCTCCATGATGATGGTCAACCACTCCAATAGATATGCACTGGTCAAGACCGGCGACACTCCAGCTAATAGAGGCCTACCAAACAGTTAGAGCCCAAATGAACGGGCGGCTGATCACAAAAAAAAAAGTTTTGGACTCATATTGGGGAGGTGCTTGGGATTCTCCCTTACCACTGTGAAAACAGATGGAAAGTTTCTGAACGGATCTACAAACATTTTGTTGATAACAAACGTTCAACTGGACCAGGCAGAAAGCCATTTGAATATTCCAAAGAAATAGAGGCCATTTTAGGTCATAAGAGAAATATTGACTCCTCTCTCTTACTTGACAGTAATGATATCCACACTCCAGAGCCAGACCACCCACAAACTCCATCAAACGAGGATATCTCTCCTCCATTATTCATTGAAAAAAATGAAAACGTTATTCGACAGCAGACGAGGGCTTGACACAACGTCCTTGGAGAAATTCGTTCTAATAAAGTTTAGTTTCATTGTAATATTTGCACAAATAAGAACAATAACAATGACCCCAAAGATTGCTTCTTCCGCAATCGCAATAAAAAGTCCAACAACCAAAATTCAAGTGACAAACAAGCTGCATTTATGTCTGTAAAACGCGAACCCGGCCAGGCCGAACCATTGTGACGTCATCACTTGGATTGTGGACAGTGGCGCCAGTTCGATGATGACTAAGCGTGAAGACCTGTTGAAGGAAACTCGTCACTGAAATAACTATTTCGAAAAATAACTAAGTCATTAAAGCTAAAACATCTGGCACTTTTGAGTCTCCTGAGTGCAAACTTAGTAACCAGAGCCAGACCACCCACAAACTCCATCAAACGAGGATATCTCTCCTCCATTATTCATTGAAAAAAATGAAACGGTTATTCGAAAGCAGACGAGGGCTTGATACAACGTCCTTGGAGAAATTCGTTCTAATAAAGTTTAGTTTCGTTGTAATATTTGCAAAAATAAGAACAATAAAAGTGACCCCAAAGATTGCTTCTTCCGCAATCGCAATAAAAAGTCCAAAAACCAAAATTCAAGTGACAAACAAGCTGCATTTATGGCTGTAAAACGAGAACCCGGCCAGGCCGAACCTTGTGACGTCATCACTTGGATTGTGGACAGTGGCGCCAGTTCGATGATGACTAACCGTGAAGACCTGTTGAAGGAAACTCGTCCATCTAGCACTGAAATAACGATTGCGAAAAATAACTACGTCATTAAAGCTAAAACATCTGGCACTTTTGAGTCTCCTGAGTGCAAACTTAGTAACGTATTGTATGTACCAGATTTTTCCCAAAATGTGATGTCTGCGAATACCATTAAAAAGAAGGGTGGTAAAGTTCTCTTTGAAAAAAATAAAGTAAAAATTTACCAAAATGGTGACCTTGTGGTAAAAGGCTCCAAAAACGCAAGTGATCTTTTTGAAGTAAAATTGCAAATCCCTTCTCAAAGCGAAGCTCTGATTGCATCTAAAACCACTAGTGTTGATTGGCACCGCAAGCTAGGTCATTTGGGCGTTGACAAACTAGAAAAACTTGAAAAGCTCTCACTTGGAATGAACTTGAACTTTGATCAACTTCCAGATCTTTCATCCTGTGATATTTGTGTGAAAGCTAAAGCAACCAGAAAACCATTTGGCCACAATCGCACTAGGGCTTCACAGCCACTTGAAATTTTGCATACAGACGTCGTTTCCGTAGGCACACCAACTTGGGACAACTGTAAATGTTTCGTGACTGTGATGGATGACTACTCCCATTTTGCAGCTTCATTTCTTTTGGGACAAAAGAGTGAAGTAAAACCGGCCATAATAAATTACATAAAGCAAATTGAAAACAAATGGTCGCTGTCCATGAAGAAAATTCGGCTTGATAACACGGTGGAGAATATATTTCTAAAGATTTTAAAAACTTTATTCAGTCCAAAGGCATTGAAATGGACATATACTCCTCTGTATACCCCTCAGCTAAACTCCTCCACAGAGAGATTAGGCCGTTCAATCATGGATGGTACTTGCTGGGGTGTTTTATTGTGATCGACATTTTTTGAATAACCCCTCGAATGATGTACAAGCAGATGAGGAATAATTATTCCATAGATAAGATATAGTGGTGTTCCAAATTACGTAATCGCTAAGAAATCTCATGTAACCCCTGACCTACCTCAAAACTCAGGTTTACCTACTGGTGTTCCTAGTTCCCAACTTCCTAGAATTCCTCTACCTACCTTCTCAGGCAAAATCGAGGAATGGATGGAGTTCCATTCTCTTTTCCAGTCGCTGGTACATACTGAACCATCACTTGAGGGCAACGACATAAAAAAGTTCCAATATTTGCGTTCTAGTCTGAAAGGTGATGCTTTTGCCGTTATCTCTAGTTTCCCTCTGAATGCTGAAAGCTACCCTTTAGCTTTAACCGCCTTAGAAGCTCGCTATCAAAATAGGCGTCGTCTAGCTTCGCACTTTATGAACAAAATTCTAGAATTCAAACCTCTTCACAACCCTACTCTTCCAGATTTTCAACGGTTCTTGAACGTCCATGAAAATAACTGGGCCTCTCTCAGTAAACTTCAAAATCTCGATATTCTCGATTTCATTAAATTGCAGTTGGCGCTTAACCACTTAGATCCGGCAACTCGGAAGTCTTTTGAAGAAAATTATACTTCAAACGCTATCCCTACTCATCAAAATTTAATCGAATTCATTACTGAACTCAGCCGCAGGGAGGAACTTCTTAAACCTGTAGTCACTAGTTCATCCCGTTCCAAGGAACAACATTCCAAGAACAGTTCAACTCTCAAGTCAGCAAATAATACTAAATTCCCTGATCAAGTGGGGATTTATCAAATTTCTCATAAAGATCCTTCGGATAAAACAAACAGTCCGAATCCTAGGATTGCTAAGACACCTTCCCAAAATTCACGTCCGGTTAGTCACAGTTCATCTAAAGAACCTGTTACCTCGGATAACTAAACACCGACTCAGCCCATACCCAGTACTTCTGGTGTGGTCTGTTGGAACTGTAGCAGCACTAAACATTTATATGTTTCTTGTCCGGAACCTAGAAGACGGTTCTGTTATCGTTGTGGGCACACGGGAGATCCTTATCGTTCATCGGAGATAAAGGTCTTCGAACATTAGGACTTCTACCAAAGAATCCTAAATCTGAGGCTACCTTGAGTAATTCTCATATGCGTCCTATTTTAGCTCAGATGGCAGATGGATCTCTAACCACCATATTTAAATCATACCCAATGAAATTTCTACTTGGACCCCGACTGTTAGAATTTGAATTTTATTATCTTAGTTCTTTATCTTTTCCAGTGCTCTTGGGGTTAGATTTTATTAAATACTCTGGCATTGGAACTGACCCTCGTGACAATTCTTGGTATTTTTGCGATTTTCCGCATCAGAAATTTCGTTTCCCGTCATCACAATTCTACAGTTCATATGTGAACCCAGTGTCAGTAGTCAACTGTTGTGGCATCCGTAGGCACACCAACTTTATTCAGTCCAAAGGACAACTCCTCTGTAAATGTTAGGCCGTCGGATGGTACTTGTGGGGTGTTTTATGGATGACTTTTTTGACCCCTCCCATTAATTCCATGCACGAAGTTACTCCATGTAGCCTGACGGCCTTTGTGTTGTTCTGACGTCACGCCTTACCCAAAATGAATTCCGTCCGAATTGTGTTTTATGCGAATTAGAATGTTTTATAAAACGTCATCCGCTTTATTATTTATTAAACCCATCAGGTTATGGGCCCAGAGTGCGTTCACACCGTTTTCTATCAAGATAAAGTATAGATCGGGTAAAACATCGCGAAAATCGTGAATTTCGTTGGTTACCCCAGAGTGCCCTGAGGTTAGCTTTCAAACTGTTCGAATATTTCGCAGTCTTTCATTCATTATGATGTCTATGAATCCTGATCTGTCAACGTGCCTGTCAAGACAGAAGGCGCAGTTGCCGATCCAATGCCGGCAGAACTGGCTATTCTAGCGAGGAATCGTAAGGCACTTTCCAAAATAGTGCTTATAGTTGATCCTATTGTGTTCCCACACATTGAGAACGCATCTACAGCCAAGGAGGCATGGGACAATTTGAAGATAATGGGTAGAACTTTTGAGGATGGTAGGTCTTTTGAGATCGTTGATTACGACCAGACTCGAAAATTGTACTTCCGAGGAAGATTATGTGAACAAGATTATATAGACGTCACAGAGATTAAATGACATTTCATTCAAAGTCAGTTCCTGTCCAATCCAAAATCGAAAACCAAACAAAATTTTAAATTTCCAACCAGAATCTACCAAGCCAAACCAAATTTATTCATTTTTTTTTAAATTATGTTTTCATAATCATTATTATTTACTTTTTTTTTTAAATACATAAATCAATATACCTATTTATTTATGAAACATCGTTAAAATCCAGGAATCATTTCTTCAGAATGTCTCAAAACGATATTCTATGAAGTAAATTTTGAAAAAAGTTCATTTAGAAATTTTCGGAGTCATTTTAATAATATAATTTTTTAGGAAAATTCGCTAAAAGCATCTACCTACCGCGCACTTAAATATGAAACAGAAAAAATTGAAAGTAGAAGAAGAAGAAGTTGGATTTCTCGGTTTCTTCTTTTTTTTGCGGTTCCCACATCCACATTAGGTTTGTGTGTTTTTACCTAGGACCATAGACTTTACTCTTCGTCGTTCGTGTTTTGAATTCACTTTGTTTTTATTTCACTCAAATGTTGATGTGAATCAGTGAGAGGTCTAGTGATCTTTATGTGGAGCTGTAACAACGTCCGAGAGAAAGACACGTTTTAATGCCCAATGGGTGCTTGAGCCAGGATATTCATCATGGTTACAGCCAGTGGATCACGAACCCTACAGTGCAAGTTGCAAATTGTGTAAGACAACCTTCAAACTCAGCAATGTGGGAAAGAGAGCCCTCAAGAGCCATGAACAAGGTAAGAAGCATCGTGTTGCTTTGAATATTAAAACTGATCCTAGTATTACATCTTTTTTTCTCAAACAAAAGTCAGTTAAAGAAGAAATGCCTCAAAAAAGAAAACTTAACTTTAAGTTTTCTCTCTCATGTTATTGTTGACGTTTATGCCTGTTTTGTTTGCTCCTAGGATGCTCGGAGTTTTTCATTGTTTTTGACTGAGGATGGTCTGTATTAAGACCGAAACCGGTATAAAATAAAATGACGCTCCCTTACAGGGGAAGTAAGGAATTAAAGGACGACTTTTCTTCACTTCCCACACCCCCTGCAGGGAATTATTCACAGATTACGCCACCAATTTATTTTTAGAACATTAACAATTATCTTAAAGTTCAGATTCACACACAACCTCAGCTCGATACCATCAGGGAAGTGCAAATAGAAAATGTCCTCAAAGCAAAGGTGGATTTTCTTTCACAACCATTACCCGACCACAATTACTCTCATCCAATAAGAAACACATTAGCAACTTCATTAGAATCGCTATTACCAGAACGATCTAGCCTACAACTACTCTGCATACACAGGAGAATAATGTTGCTACAACACCACCTGTGCCAACACCCATTGATCAATATGACCAAGATCAGAAACGGCGCACACACGGTCTCCCAAAAATATACCTACGTCACAATTCCCAATTTCGATCATAAACGGTACTCCGTATGAAAAACTTTCTAGCTCTAACGTAGCCCCACGAGTTACTAATGCTCCCTCGCAAAAGCAAGACGAAAGATAGATAATATGGCTCCCATACAAGGCGTTTTCCAAAATTTTGTTTTGAGATGTCAAAGCAGTTTTACATTGACTGAAGATGTTACCATTGACGAGATGATAGAAGCATTCAGAGGAAGATGTAAATTTTGGGTCTACATGCCCAACAAACCTGCACGTTATGGCTTGAAAATTTGGGCTCTATGTGACGCTAAACTCTACTACATGTCAAAAATGGAACTTTATTATGGAACTCAACCTTCTGGACCTGTTCAGCTGGATAACAGTACCATAGCTGTGGTGAAACGTTTGATTGATCCTATTGATAAATCTGGACGAATGGTCAACTTGGATAACTATTTTTCGTCAATCCCACTGTTCAACGATCTATACCACAATCACCGTCTTACAGCAATTGGTACTGTGAATAAAAGAAAGAAGGAAATGCCAGTTTACTTTTCCAAGCCAGCCAAGGAAAGACCCGTACGATCTACTCAGTTTGCGTATGGACGTGATTCAAATAAATGCACACTTCTTTCTCACAAGCCTAAAAAGAATAAGGTGGTATTGATGTTATCTACTCAACACGATCGTGGCGACGTTGATGCAACCTCAAATAAACCATAGATGATCAAATACTATAATAACAACAAGGGAGGAGTGGACGTTGTTGATCGGCTCAAGTCAGAGTACGATGTTGGAAGGATAAGCAAACCGTTGTCCGATGAAGATTTTTTATTCGCTGCTGAATATTGGCGCAATCAACTCAAATATAATACCTGCCTGGAACACTCAAGTCAGCAGGTTCGACACATCTCTCAGTTGTGGAGTGACTGTTTTTTAATGTTTTTCGGTTTATAGTCAAGTCGGTTTTGTTGAGTTCGATGTTTTGTACGTTCAGTCTTATGTTGTAAAGTGTAGAGTATCGGCGTTTGTCGTCATGGAACCATTGTATTTGTGTGGATCGATGAGGACGATTGATCGATTCATTGTATCGATTTAGGTGTCGATCCACAGTTGTATGGAGATTTGATTCATTCTGAAAGTGACCGTTATGTAGCCCGCTTGGCAAATAAAGTTTTACTTACTTTTAAAGTGTTAATTGTGTTTATTATTTTGTTAATACATTACAAATAAATGGCGACGAGGATGGGATCTTTCCTGTGAAAAGTTTCCACGAAAAGTGCCGATATTGAAGGTAGCTGAAAGCAGGAACTGAAGATTGGAAGATCGTAAGGTTTGGTTTGGTCTAGCCAGGTACGCCAATTGTTTTCTGTACTATTTTGTCTCAACTTATAGTAAATATAGGGCAAAACCAGTCGAAATTGAAACATCCTCTAATTCCTAAGATGGGGGAAGGGATTATTGTCGGTCAGATGCGCGAGTTTTCGCTTCAAAACGAGTGGGAAGTTTATAAGCCTCGCATGGAGAGCTTCTTTAAAGCCAACCAACACTTCTTCACGACTGGTAACTTGAAGCGCGACACATTCCTCAATGCCCTTAGTGAGGATGCATTCAAATTGTTGACAAATTTGGCAGTTCCCAACCAACCTGAAAACGTAACCTACCAAAACCTAGTGGCCTTATTTGACGCTCATTTCTCTTCAACAGAATCATTGTTCGCGCCCCGTTTCAAGTTCTATAATGCCGTCAGAGAACAACAGGAAAGCATAAATGAATGGGTTGCCCGACTTCGAAATCTAGCTGGATGTTGTAAATTCGGCAACAATCTTGATAAAATGCTAGTTGACAGCTTCGTTATTGGTATGCAGAGGGTCCCCTTCGCGATCGTTTGTTTGAGGAAGACGCCGAAAAACTCACTCTCGCCGATGCAATTCGTATTGCCACTAACAAAGAAGTGGCAGCCAACCAGTACCGACTGTTGGATGTAAAAAAGGAGCCTGTTTGCTACGTCAACGGTAAAAATTCTCGTGCTTCAGAACCAAAGAAATTTAGTCAACCTAGCCAAGGTGGGACATTTATTGGATCTGATGAGAAAAAACAGTGTCTAGCTTGCAGTAATTCCAACCACGAATTATCAAAGTGCCGATTCAAGGGCTATACGTGTAAAAAATGTTTGCAGATCGGACATTTGCAGAAAATGTGTCCCAAAAAAGGAAAAGTTATTACCTCAAAGTCTGTCAATCAGTCCAATAAAAAAAAAAACTCATTTTGTTGCAGATTTATCTGAACAATTAGAGTTGTGTGGCTTGTGTAACTGGAAAGCAGGCTCGAGAGCCCTACAAACCTTCTAACTGGTCGTGCTAATAACATCCTGGATCTAATCTGGACTGATGTGTGTGGTCCTTTGCCTATTTTTTAACCTTTTTCGACCACTCCTGCAAAGTATTTGTTTATTTTCTGCATATTAAGAACCAAGTAACTGAGAAATTCATACAGTTCAAAGCTCTTGTTGAAAATCAGACAGAACGAAAAATAAAAATTGTTCGTTCTGATAACGATACTGAATTTTGTAATGGTAAGATGAAGTCAATCTTCCAGGAGTCTGGAATTACTCACCAGACGACAAATCCATATGAATCTTCTCAGCGGTTTAGCTGAGAGATATAATCGAACCATAATGGAAAGGGCATGATGCTTGAGGCGGGCTCAGACCAGAAAATGTGGGTTCAAGCAGTCAACACTGCTGTATATCTTATTTACAGGTCTCCAGCAAAGAAATTGCCTGAGAAAACGTCTGAAGAAGTCTGGTCTGGTAAAAAGGTCGATTTGAGCCATCTTCGAATTTTTGGAGCTCCTGCTTAAGCTACCCGACCAGAAAAGAAAGAAGCTGTACCCTAAAGCCAAAAAACTAATTTTTGTGGGGTACAGCAAAACCTCAAAGGGCTACCGACTCTTTGATCCCTCTACTAACAACATTGAAATTTCAAGAACAGTAGACTTCTTTTAAAATCAATTCATTAGTTCACAAACTATTACGAACAATGAAGAGAATACTGGTTCTGATTTAACCTTGACAACTAATCAGACAGCTTATACTTCTACGGTGATCCTGTGCTATTGAACAATACCAATTCTGATGAGGAGGACACTGAGTTACTCTCGGAGGTATCAGAGTCTCATGAGGAAACTGTGAAGTCATGGTCTGATGGAGAAAATGATCAGTCACAGTCTGAAGAAGGATCTGGACAGACCAGTGCAACAGATTTTGAAGATGCAAACAGTGATTCCAGCGGCTTCACACCCCCTTCACTACAGCCACATCAGAGAATGAAGTTGATCCTAATCGCAGGTACTCTGTTAGAAAGAGGGTTCCTAATTCAAGGTACGCTAATGATTATGTTTTACTCTCTATTGTCGGTAAATTTGAGCCTGTACATATTGAGGAAGCCTTAATTGGTCCAGATTCTCATAATTGGAAACAAGCGATTCTTGAGGAAAAAGCTTTTGATATTAATAATGAATGCATGGACCTCAGTTGACAAGCCAGAAAACAAAAATATCATTAAGAATAAATGGGTGTTCAAAATCAAAAGGAATAACAAAAATGAAATTGTTAAATACAAAGCACGATTAGTAGCTAAAGGTTGTTCACAAAAATTTGGCATAGACTATAATGAAACTTACTCACCGGTAGTTCGCCATAGAACAAAATTCGTCTTTTATTAAGTATTGCAACTGAATTTGATTTGGAAGTTGAACATCTCGATGTAAATACGGCTTTTCTTATTAACTAGGTTAGGGCAATAATAATTAGCAACAACCCCCCCGCCAGTCCTATTTGACCACACTGCCCAATTTCGTCAAATTTTTATCAATTTCATCACCTACGATGTGTCATTGGCAGCAAAGCGAAAGTCGTATCTCCCTTCTTCACTAAGTGATAAAACTTACACATTGTTGATCAGTTTGCGTTACCCGGCTGAACCGGAGGGGACCACGTTTACTTTCCCACAGCTGGTTGAAAAATTGTCAAGCAATTTCAAGCCGATAAAAATCTGCATTTTCGGCACGGGCAGACTTTTATGCTGCTAGTCAGAACCCAGATGAAACGGTAACGGCATATTCTGCCCGGTTAAGGACATTGGCTGCCTCGTGTAAATTTGGGACAAGTTGGAGGTTATGATACGCGATGTTTTTACCCTAGGACTTGCAAACCCGAGGTGCCGTGATAAGGTGATGGAAGAGGATGCCTCATCACTAACTCTCGCGAAGGCTATTGAGCTTGCAACTCAAAAATCAGTGAGCCAAATATCAAACAGGAACCAAATAGTGAACTCTGTTTTCTTGTTTAGCTTCCAAACATCGCTCTAAATACGATCCTTGTGTACATTGTGGCAAACAAAATCATGAATGAGCTTGATGTGAATTTCGCACAGCAACCTGTCATCTCTGTAAAGAACCTGGCCATATATCCCCGATTTGTAAATCAAATTTTAAAAAAACCCAAAATCGACGAGGAAAGAAGAAAGGGAAACAGTCAACCAATTTCCTACAAGGAGAAGGTTCTGGGGCCGATGAGAGCAAAGAAGATAACTTTGGCGTGCTTTTGAAAGACACCATTTTCGTAATCATGGATGCACCAACCATTTTCCAGGATAATTCAGGTATGGATCCCTATTATACCAAATTAGAAGTTGCTCTAGTCACCTGTTACAATTTCAAATTGATACTGGATCTCGGTATAATGTCCTGTCTGACAAATTGTATACAGATAAGTTCAATAAATACCAGCTACTCCCGAATGACGTATTGCTGTCAGATTATGTTGGGTACAAAATCAGCCCACTGGGTAGAATTGCACTTCCGGTAAAACTTAAGGACTTTCACGGGACACTAGACTTTTATGTGATTAAAAATGGAGGTCCACCGTTACTTGGACACCAAGGGCTAAACAAAATCGGATATTTCCATAAAAATTGTGGGTCCATATTCCACGGCGAATTTCGTCCTCAAATACCAAACGCTCCACATGCCATTAAACCAATTTTAAATGAATTTACAACCTGTTTGACACGTCAGTTGGCAGTTACCAAAATCACAGGGAAACCCGTGACTTCCTATGAACAAACTCTACCACTGTCTCCAAAGCCCAATACTCCTCAGCGTGTAATGCCAACACCATCATCAAAACAAGCAACGCCCGAGACTTCACCAATGCCCAAGATACCCCAGGGACCACAATCACCCTCTGGTGGCCCCAAGACGCCTTGGCTGGAAACCTGACTCCAAGTTATTCAACTATGGCGCACTAAACTTTCAGCCTTTGACTTCGACATCGTTTACAAAAAAGGAACGTTGAATTCCAACGTTGACGCCCTTCTTTCCCTTGTCGAACTACTCAATAATAACGAGGACGAGCCCATTGAAGCCGCACAAGGCCGTCGACGTATTTTTTGAAGCCCTTACTCCGAAATCCCTTTTCCGCATAACAGACAAAGACGTAGAAACTAACGCTTCCATAATTGTAAATTTTGACTCTGACAATGAAGACGAAGAATTTAGAAATTCCCAGTCCAACCCTGGCAGCACAATACATTCAAATGCTATAGGTCATGCAATTGTAGCAATTCCCATTAGAGACGAACCCATCAATAATTGTAACCATCAAGTCATAATCAACCTTGCAAAACTAACAATGAAAGATCCTGTCAAAGTTGAAAAAATATTTGAGAACAGGACTAGAATCACCGTTCACTTAAATAAACATAAGTAGCCTAGAATCTGATACCATCAAATTCGTGAAAGAGTACATTCTACACAAAATCAAATACGGACTTTATTTCACAGAGGACATCTACGAACAATTTACAAATATCATGACAAAACACTTTGCCTTTTCGCAAATAACAATGACCAAGTACACCAAAGGATGGATGGTAAAAGCAGTTCCATGCGTCGAAACCCTCTTCCATGGATATTTATGTGCTTGGCGGGCAAAAGTGATTACAGCTGATAACACCATTATTTGTCAGGGCACCATTGCTCTCCTCCCCTGTCAGGGCAACACTGCTCACCTCCCCTCTTGAACCCCTCTCCCAGTTTTCCCATGCGACACCACCATTACCGTCTCGCCTGCTTCCCAGCAACCGCCACTATACCTACTAGTGTTTTCCAATCCACCGCGTTTCAAATTCCCGCTTCCTTTTACAAGTGTGACTTCCTCACCTTTCGGAGTTGATCGCAAGAAACGACATTTTCACGACAAATACAACAAAATCATCTTCTGGCCACGGAGCTGCACATCTTGGGGAGCCCCAGGTATTATACTTCGAGGAATAAAGGTACAGATCAACCTAAATTACTCATTTTCCTTAACCTACCTCCTTTCTATACATTTCACCATTTGTTTACAAGTCCTGCTAAGGTGTTCATGGTGCGGTGGCTGAAGACCTTCTCATGCTTTGTAAGTGATTTATATTCGTAAATAGGGTAAATGTACAGATGGGCCAATATTTCTGTGCGCGTGGACGTTTCGCTATTAGCCGCACTAAAAACATAGCCTGTTGTTCTCCGCATTGTATTTCTGTGCGCGTGGACGTTTCGCTATTACCCGCACTAAAAACATCCGCGCGGATGTTTTCACAAAAGTACCCCCGACAACCCCCTCGCCTAGACCCGACCAGTTCTGGTCGCGCGCACAGAAATATTGGCCCATCTGTACCAGTAGATGACAGGGGCACCAGTACCTGACATCTTCCCCGAAAAATTGAAATAATAAGGTTTCAGGGCCTCCTAAACCACTTTTTCGAAAATTGGCGGCTTCTGTAGGTATTTCCTTCTTAAGTAGTTGGCAGCACTACGTCAGTTTTGGCGGGAATCATAACCTAACGTCAACACGCGGTCAGCAACTTCTTCTCAGTTTGTGAATTGCTCCAGAACCAGACACCTACCAGCAAGGACTCAGTGGTGAGTTTTTGTATCTGATGCTTCTGTATTTCATTTTATTCCACAACTTTTGTGTTATTTCTATTACTGAGTTATTGTATAATGTGTTTAATCTATTTTTGAACGTATTTTGCGATAGAGCTTATAATTTTAATGGGTGTCAGGTACTGGGTCCTTAAAATGGCCATTTCACTAGTAGCTGACAGGCCTGTCAGCTACTGGAACATCACATAATTTTCTTCAAACTGTCATGGACTTTATTTTATATTTATCCCTTGTTATATCAGTCACATCACTGAACGTTATATTCAATGCTGATTTTAATTTTCAGTAGCTGCCAGGGGGTGTCAGGTACTAGAACAGAACATGTCAGCTATTAGGACAAAATCTACCCTCTGGTTTTTTTTCTCCTTTTTTGTTCCAGACAGTTTCCTATGGCTCTCAAAGCCAACAAGATTCTCAAATATTCTCCTGAAGCTATGGAGAAAACCCTTGATGACGTCCGTAGGCGGGTGTCAATAGCCGCTGCTGCCCGTAATAACGGTGTTCCACGAACAACACTTTCATACAAAGTCACAGGAAAATATCTGGTACAGCGTAAAATGGGGCCACGTTCTGATCTTTCTTTTGACGAAGAAAAAGTTATAGTTGAGTGGATACAACACATGGCAAAAGTTGGTTTTCCTGTCGCTCAAATCCAGGTGCTTGATAGTGTTCAACATATCGTGAAAGAATTGAATCGGGAGAATCCTTTTAATGATGACCGCCCGGGACGTAAGTGGTTTGAACTTTTCATATTCAGGAATCCAGGCTTATCCTTCAGAACTCCTGAAAACATCACTTCGTTCTGAGCTTCTGTGACTCAAAAAAATTTGAGACAATGGCACTCACATGTTCATAAGGCCCTAGAAGAAAAAAATGTGTTACATGTCTTGGGTGATTCTAAACGAGTATTCAATGCAGATGAGAGTGCATTCTTTTTGAATCCAAAGGGAAACAAAGTTTTGGCAGGGACAGGGGATAAGAATGTACATATCAACGAGTAAATCCAGATGGGAAGGAATGTCTTACTGTTTTATTGACGGCTTGTGCTGCCGGTGTTATTTCTCCACCATCCATTGTATTCAAGTATGAGAGAATACCATCGGACATCGCTTTCAGCATCCCAGCAACCTGGGGAATAGGGCGAACAGAAAGTGGGTGGATGAATGCGTCAATTTTCTATGAGTTCTTGGCCAATGTATTTCACCCCTGGCTCATTACGCAACAAATTCCACTTCCGGTGATTCTTTTCCTAGATGGGCACTCCTCTCATCTAACATTGCATTCTAGTAAGTTTTGCGACGATAATGGCATTATTTTAGTTGCACTCTATCCTAACGCTACCCATTTGCTTCGGCCTTTGGACGTATCTGTCTTTCGTACTTTAGAGGCTGCATGGATAAATAAAGTTCATCAATGGAGAATCAAAAACTTGAGTGATCCCATACTGAAAAAGAAGCACTTTGCCCCTCTGCTAAAAGAAGCCTTAGAAGGAGTTACACCATCTGCTATCATAAATGGATTCAGAAAATGTGGGTTGGTGCCATGGGATCTTAAACCTTTGTTATCTTCCATCATAATTCCACAAGAAAATAACAGTGCTCAGAAGCGTAATAGTGACAAAAAAGACTCAGATAAACTTATAGATACCAAAACTACCCTAAGAATCATAGAAGAAGCCATTGGGGGGGGGGGGGGGGGGGGGGAGAGAGAGAGAGAAAGCTTCGTTGCTGAAAAATTCAGAATTCTGGCCAAGTGGAGATGATGACAAATCTCTTCATGACTTATGGTGGAAACGGTAAGAATTCTCAGCTTACAGCCTGATGATATACAGTCAGCTCCTTTTATCATAGAAGAGGACATTGAAATAGCGGATAAGGAGTGTGAAATTCGGGCTGCTGATGATCAACCCACAAACCAACTTCACCAAGATGAGCCTACCTCCTCTCAAACCCATGATCCTAATTCGAGCAATAACTCTATTCCTGAAACTCCTCTCAATCACTTCCCAAGCCCTTTTAAAAAGGCACTGCACTGGCCTGAGCCTCCTAAAAAGAAATCTAAGAGGAAAAAGCTACCCAGGCTTTGTAATTTTCGATTCTTGGAGAGAATATAATTCGAAGAAAGAGCAGAAGAAAAAACAAGATGAAGAAAACAAAAGAAAGAGAGCTGAGGAAAGGTTAAGAAAGAAGCAAGAAAAAGAAGAGTTACTGCGAAATAAGTCGAAGGGAAATAAAGCCGGCAGAGTAGGGAAAAAGAATAACAGGAAACAGAAGATGCAGTCATCGTCCAGTGAAGAAGAATGGATTCCATCCGGAGAAAGCGAAGAAGACTGCGCACAGTCTGAAGACTCTGCAACTGATGCTGTTGTCGAAATCAGGCACTTTTGTGATGGTGATAGAATATTATTGATGGAATAGAAGACAATTTGCAATTTCCCAATGTTATTTCGCACTTGTATGATGGTTATGGGACTCTTGATAGAATAGAAGACGATTTGCAATTTCCCAAATGGAACTTGTTTCGATGCCCCATGAATTTGATGGAAATGAAGGCGGCATATCGTCTATCACCGATCTCCCTGAAGATACGGATCCCTTCACTCAAGATTTGACATTGCCAAACAACAGTTGCGGTAATGATTCGAATAAAAACGCCGAACTTGGAGAAATTGCAGAAGGGGTTCAGACACGCATCGCCAAAGTACCTGAAGAACGAAAATGCAGTGAAGAAAATGAACAGATGCCAACTAATGCTGACAATTTAGAAATCCTCTACAAGCATCCCAATCTGCTACAGAATGCCGAGAATATGATAATGAGATGCAACAACAATGTTGTTACTGAGTTCAACAGATTGTCCCCGAAAAATTCTCCGAATTCAATTGAAGAAAGAAATTATGCGATTATCTCATCGAGAAATTCCAAAAAACCTAGAAGAGTTTATGAAGTCTATGCGATGATGGGATATTCAGAGCGTTGGCACTGAGACCATTAAATCGCATGAGAAATATATTTATGAAAAGTGAGAATATTCCTAGAGTCCTTGACAAGAATTTGATAAAAATAGAAGAAAAATTGCCTCCTCCATTAGTTTTTGGTAAAGGTTTAAATGTGAGGTACCAGTTTCCTAAAGCTGTAACTAATATTCCTTTTTAAACGAGCTCCTCTCTATTTCGCTGGGTGAGCCACTTTTAGTTGTAGACAATTTTTATGTCAACTGTATTCGATAAATTCATTGCAGTTTACCACTCAGTAAATACATTCACCTATTTGCCATACGTACTGACAATTGCTATGATTTTGACTAAGTACCTATTTTGTTCTATGCTACCTATTTTGGATGTACTTAAGGTAGATCTTAATGTGATAGGAAAGAAAAACAAGTTCCTACTATTATAATAATTTTATGGTAATTTTTATTTTTGTACCTGTTCACGTTTTAAAATAAAGTAATTTGGAGTTTCGAACATTTACTTTCAATATTTACCTCCCTGTCAGCTATAGGAACATTCGCACTTCGACAGTGTCAGCTTTAGGCGCATCAGAACTTTTCACGAAATTTGCTATTATTTTCACTTTGATTCAAGATTTCTTACTTTTTAAGGGCTAGTTAGCAAGCTGGGAAGTTGTTCTATCAAATGAAAACAAGAAAGATTCAAGAAAATGATTTTTAGAGTTGTAGCATCGCAACATTCCGAGAAAATTTCTTGAGGGTGTCAGCTACTGGTGCGTTTACCCTAAACTTATTGTGAAGTTATTCGCGTTAGAACTGTTCAAAAATTGTTACTTAGTGATTTTCTTTGTTGGGTAAACTGAAACACCTGCCTTCCATGTGGTGAGAATGGTACACCGAGTGTGTGACATTTTTTTTATTTTTCTGGTTGTTTTTCAGATCAATTATGCCTCGTAATTATGTTAAACTGTAGGGAGGGAGGCCGTATCGCAACTATACAGAAGCTAAACTGGCTGAAGCAGTCAATTCTGTCCTGTGCAAGAAGTTTTTTCCATTGTTTTAATTGTTACTGGGGTAGCCCCATTGTTTTATTTGTTCCTGGGGTAGCAACTCTTTGTTTTACTTGTTCCTGGGGATGCAACCCTTGTTTTATAGTCAACGTGAGCTAGATATTGAACACATTGTAAATAAAAATAGTTTTATACTTACCTTGTTCACACTCACGCTCATTCATTACGACCCTGTGTAATCCCAAATTTTGGATAGAATGGTTTTTTTCACGGGGGAAGGCATGCAACGAGATGTCTTGTCGTGTGCTACGATTCCTAAAGAGTGCATTCTACACAAAATCAAATACGGACTTTATTTCACAGAGGACATCTACGAACAATTTACAAATATCATGACAAAACACTTTGCCTTTTCGCAAATAACAATGACCAAGTACACCAAAAAATTAAAGGACGTAACGGACGAAGTTTGAATTTCTCCCAGAGAACAAGCATGTGCCTTAAAACATTGAGGAGAAGTGTGAGAAACGTCGACACTACAAAAAATACATGAGAAATTCCTAAAGTTGCGACCGCTGCGGATCTAGTCAACATCAAACCTAATAGGAATTTCTCATGCATTTTTTGTAGTGACGACGTTTCAGACACTTCTGCTGAATGTTTTAATTCACATGCTCGTTTACTGGGAGAAATTCAAACTTTACTCAAAGAAAAAAGGTGTTGTTTCATATGTAAGGAGAAAAGACACAATAAAATAAAATGCAGGGCTTCACTTAAATGTATTATTTGTGGGGGACATGTTCCACTTTTGTGTCCCACTCGTGACACCGATGAACGAAAAGATAGGTACCTGTGATAAAAGTTCCACTAATCACAGTCTAGCTAATACCTCTGACCAACTTGTCATTATGCAAACACTACTTGTCAGATTAAAATATTTTCCAAACGTCACAGCAATGGTACTGTTCGATAGTGGGTCCCAAGGCGCCTATATCACCAAACGCCTTGTATCTAAATTGAAATATCACCCTCGGGAAAAATAGTTTTGGAACACGCTCTATTCTGTGGTTCAGCTTCTAGTGCTAAAACACATGCATGCTATAAGATTCATGTTGAGAGTATGGATAGTCAATGTTTGCAATTTTGATGTTCTTGATACAGAAGAAATATGCCATGCCATACCATCTGTCACAATGATGTGTTTTATTTCAGAGCTTCAAAAGCACAGTACTTATTTCACTTTTTGACTGAGAGGGAGGCCCTATTGAGATATTGATTGGAGCAGATATAGCTGGGAAGCTCATCACAGGAAAGAGAGTCATATTGAACAATGGACTTGTAGCCTTTCATACGAACCTGGGTTGAACATTAATGGGAAAATTAGCACAACCTTGTTCCCAATACATTTCAAGTACCTATAGATCTTTTTACTAAGGACGCTGCAGCGCAAGATTTGTGGAAACTTGAAACCATTGGCATTGAGAATACTGCAAAAGCACTGTCAAAAGAACAGAAAGCATTAGCTGTCAAAGAATATTTTCTCAACACTGTTCATGTTCAGGATGATGTACGCTAGGTACTAGTACCAAGTTAGGCTGCCTTGGCCGGAAGACCATCCACCACTTCAACGTAACTTCAATCTGGTACTGAAAAGGTGAGAGAGTACTGAAAGGAAACTGAAGTCAACTAATTCTGAAACTGATTACACTGATGTTCTGTCCGACTGGCTACGCAGAGTTATTGAGGAGGTACCTATGGAAGATTGGGATTTGGGCCATTATTTGCTACATCGTCCAGTATTTAAGGAGCACAGCACAACGCCAGTGAGACCAGTGCTTGACGGTTCAGCAAAGGAGAAAGGACACCCTTCACTTAACCAATGTCTGGAGACTTCGATTTTACTGAGAAAAGAACTAATTTTACTGCAACACCAAAATCCAACTTACTCGACATAAGCAATAACCAGGGCGACCCTATAACACTACCAAATAGTGCTTAACATGATTGCCGATATAATTCAAGATATAGAAAACTCTTTAACAGCATGCAGAGCAGGTTCAATTCACCCAAGCATAATCAAACCTCATTTACTTGAGCACATATTAAGGCAACAAATTCTTAGATTTCCAAGATAAGAATTTATTCGAAATCCAAACGCATATCAGAGTTCGATGTTACGTAGCTATTGAGGAAGCAACCTATTTTCTAGATATACCTGTTGTATATTAGCATCTTTGATGTTCCATGAACATACCTACATCCATACTGGGATCCATGTATCCTGTCTTCGAATTCTAGTTTGAATGATTGGAAAACGCGGGTTTGAGAGTAGGATTATTGTAGTGTAGTTTTGCTGGACTTGGATTGATTTTATGCGAACTGATGACATTTTGAATAAATAGTTTAACAGCCTAGAATTTGATTTAATATTGCATGGTGACAGCGGTAAAACGTAGTGATAGTGAAATTTTTTGTTTTTTAGTTAGTGACAGCCGGATTTTATTCATCGTAAATAAACACACACCAATAAGTTTTGACTTCATTTGATTGGCTAAAAATCATGACTTCGTTCCCAATTTCAGTTTTGCTCTAGACTGACGGCGACATGAAGATTAATTGGAAAAACTTCAACAGGAGATTCACCTCATTCGATACTACACATTACTGCAATGTAAACGACACGAGGAAGGTGGCTATGCTTCTGCATGCAGTCGGAGATGCGGGCCATGATATTTTTGAATCTTTTCAACTGTCTGAACAAGATCAGAACGTATTGGCCACGGTTTTGTCCAAATTCGATGATCATTATTGTCCTCAAAACTCATTACTTATCGACGACATTTGTTCCTCACCAAAAAACAAGAGCATGGAGAGACTTACATTGCTGATTTGAAGAATGTGAGCACACATTGCGAACTGGAAGCGCTAGCAGACGGTCTAGTAAGAGATGTTTTTATTTGCGGATTACTGCGGATATGGGAGTTATTGATACGAAAAAAGCTCTTGATGCTTGTAGAACACACGCAACAATTAATCAACAAGTCTTGAAAATCAAGCAAGAACTACCTGACGAAAATGTTGATAGATTAACAAAAAACGACCATTCAAGTTTGCTAATAGTAAAAGCCGACATTCTGAAGGAAAATTGAGTACCACTAGAAGCAGCAGGTCCCAACAATATGAACGCAAATCAAACCAGAATGGCTGTGGGTAAGTGTCCAGCCTATGGTAAGACATGTACCATTTAAATACTGATGTTTTTTACAGGATGGAAGAAGTGACTTCCCAGAAGGGCAAAAGGATTTTTTTCACCCGGGAAGACGATGTAGAGATGCTGTCACTTGTCGTTAATGAAAATCCATTCATAAATCTCAGCAAGTGGCTATTTGTAACCAATTTATTGAAAGAGAGGCGTGTGAAGAAATTCACAATAAAAAACGTCAGAGAAAGGGTGAATCGTCACATATTTAAATAATGATCAGTTCACTGTAGAGGTGAGAATGCATTTTATCATTGTTATTGTGTTATATTGGACCTTATCTACATTTAGCGATTTTTCATATGAAACATAGCTGTTGCAAACATTCCAATAACAGTAACTTTCAAACTTAGATCTGGTTTTGTGTTTGAGCGAATATTCATTGAAAGTGGAGCTATTGCAATGGCTCCAAAAATTTTAAAATCAAAATTTTTGAAAATTTCGTTCATAGAAATTCGTTTTGAGACATTCTGAACCGAATCCTAGAGTTTAACATTTTATCTTATGTATATAAATATGTGTGTGTTTGTCCTTCTAGACCATACCTCTCCTAAGTATTGAGATAAATATAAAGTACGTTCTTGCGCCAAAAAAATCAAGCTTTCCAAACGAAAGGACGAGGTCGTTGGCCAGCATTCTTTTGAGCACTTCAAATTGGTCAAATTAAAAAAAAAGTGCTGAAAAAATTACTCAAAATAGCTAAAACTACTAAAAATCGTTAAAGTTATATTTTTTAGTAGAATATTGCTCAAATAAAGTTTATTGACTATAAATAAAAACATTAAAAAAAATCTATGTGCAAAATTATGCTGAAAAATGTACTTAAATTTCATTAAACTGTGCTAAAAAAATCAATTTAAAAAAAAACTTTTTTTTTTGCCATTTAAAAAGGAGTCGAAAAGAGCTAAAAAATTTGTTTTTTCACCTAGTTTGATGTCACCCATTACCTTCAAGTACAAAATAGTGACAAATGTGTAGGTATGATGTTTCTTTCCGTTTCCTTTCCCCGCCTTCTGTGAAGGGACTGTATGTCTCCCTCGCTTATTTTCCACTTTTTTATATTGTAGACAACGACGAAGAATTCGTCGACCCAACATCGGATTATTCTCTTCACAGCGCAGTGGAGTGTGTTCTCCTACCAGATGCAATGCCTGCTGTTGAACTCCCATTGACTGAAGCCTCCAACCCCGCAACAATACAGGTAATGCCATCCACTTCTGCACCCATTACCTCCCACGTTTCATGTTCAGCAATCAAGACACCCCACAGATCGTCTCCAGTACTCTCCACAAAATTAAAAAAAAAAAGCTCGATGACCCAACAAGTTTGGGCTAAGTTGAAAGAAGAGCAAGCGTACAAATATGAGCTTGTGGCAGTTGAAAGGCTGAAGGCCGAAAATGAAAAAAAAAGGTTGGAGGTCGATGAATTGCGAGGGAAATGTAATTACGATGTTTAAACCAAACGGATAAAACTCGAGCAAGATCATTTCAACCAAAACTTGGAGTTTCAGGGAAATATGCTCAAGATGTTGGAAACATTGATTAAAAAAGGGCAATAATTCTAACTCCTCCATTCAAGTTCGTACAAGCCTGAATTTTTACCTTGTTATAAATTATGTCATTGCCTCAGTGGGTTGGTGAGGGCAGGATGGGTCTTAGGGCGTCCTAAATTAGAAATAAATTTTCAACCCAAGCGCTTTCACATTTTAATATACCACGTCAGGGGTTTACGCCAACCAACGAAGTCGTCTCAACACTTCTAGCGTCAATGCCTAGATCATATGGACCAATTGTTTCCGGAATCAACCTGGTGTACAGCCGAAACACACCTCCGAAACACACAACCGAAACACCAGCCGAAATCACCTACGAGTTCCGTTAAAAACCAACTCCTGGAAGAGGAGGGAAGACTCCGACATCAACTAAGGAACCGAGACGGAAATGGCGCCCCTGAAACAGCATTTTACAGTCTCGCTAATAATGGGAGGAACCAATTTCGAGGTAGGTACCCATAGACAATTTATGAATACACGTGAATATCAGTGCCATGCGTGCAGAGGACCCAGTCATTTTCGTAATCAATGCTCCAATAAACGATCTCAAGTTGTGGAACCATTTCGATATTCGCCTAATTCGAGAAATTCAAGGTCACGCCCAACAGGTGGAAGAAGGAAGCCATTTTGCCAAACTGGAAAAGCGAATCTGGCAACCAGTAAAGACGAAGAAGAAGATATAGAAATTGCATTCTTGGCACAGACACGCGAAGTTGAAAACGAAGTTACAAGTTGGGAAACGACTAAAAAAAATATCGGTCATTGAGAACTCACAACAATATAATGAGATCTACAAAGAATTTGGGACTGTCCATTCTCTAACTGACGATTGGGTAGTCTATGACCTGAAGGATCTTACGGATTTTTATCAGAAAATCGGAGGCATCAGGGACGCAAAGAGGGTTGTGATCAAGAAATTTTTGTCTCGTTCAGGGAACATCTGCACGAAAGTTCGTTGCCATCTTAACTACAGGTTTGATTCCACAACAGAAGAATTTCGAAGCATCCTCAAAAAAGGGAGAAAGGAGGAAGATCTTCCGCGTCTCGTAGAGCTACCTAAACGAAACCCTCTCACGAGGGAGAAGAAGAAAGACGTTCTCCAACTGCTAGAACAACATTTCGGAGCAAATTTGAAGTGGTTTGTAGGGCCGTGTGAAGGACATGAAGATGCCCCCAATGAGGATCTCGAATGGGAAGATTGTGAATGTATGGACGAGGACCCCATGCCAACCCATCTCTAGATGATACCAATATCTCAAAATGTCTTAAAATTTGTTCAAAGAGTATACCTATAATGTTCCTAAGGTATTTTTACATAATAAATATTACTTCCGTTTCATTTTAAATTTGTCCTCACTAATCTTCAAATTCCCAAGTTTTCCTGGTTATATCAAAACTTAACATCTCCCAGTGTCTTCATCAAAACTGAACATCTCCAAAATACTTTCCCCTGTAACTTAGGTTAGGTTCAATGATATAACGACGTGGTTAAGGGACTTGAGTAAAGGATGAGGATGAGATACATTGGTATGTTGATTTCATTTTACAAGTTTACGCAGCAAACAGTACATGTTTTTTGACTCTTCTGGAAATTTCTCTGAAAGTGGAGATGTTCACTTTTGATAAGTCCCTCCTCATCTGACGTTACAAATTCATCCGAGATGGAACATGAAATCGAATTCTACATTGACTCCGATAGCACGAACCATATTATTAATATAGGCGGCAAAACACTAATCCACATGAAAGGCGTTCTGGTATGTGACGAAATCGAACATTATCTTTTGTCTGTTCATCAATTGCAAGATAGCAATTTGAAAGTTATCTTTGAGAATGGTGTTGTCACAATTTAAACACTGAATGGTCGGGTGATTGCCACAGGAACACGGATAAAAAATGTATACCAAGTCAAATTGAGACCTCTACATTTTCGATCCCTTCTAGTAACGTCTGATTCGGATCAACCATCGAAGAATGGGTCATTCTTCTAGGTTTCCTCCAAAACACTTGTGTGATATTTGTCTCAAGGCAAAACAAACTAGCCAACCATTTCAGCCATTAGATCCTTCAAAGAAACCGAAAAGACCACTGGAGGTCGTTGCTCCGATGTCGGTGGTCCGCTCACGCCTGCTACTCTTGATGGTAAGCGGTATTACGTATTGTTTATTGACCACTTCACTCATTTTACGCATGTCTATATAATTGCCCATAAATCGGAAGTATACGAATGTTTTGTTAAATATGAAGCTATGGTCACCGCTCATTCTTCATCACGAATTTCAAGGTTAAGATGTGATAACACTGGAGATTATGCATCCAAGAAATTTCGTAATTTTTGTGAATACAAAGGAATACAAATACACTATACCATTCCCCGCACCCCCGAACATAATTCATTATGTGAGAGGTACAATCGCACGTTACTGAACGTGGTATGAGCTATGATTTCAGGCAGTTCGCATGGAAAGGAATTCTGGGGGATTTGCTCAGGACTCGAACTACATTATTAACCGTATCCCAACGTCAGCCCTAGCTTCTAACGAAACCTCAGCTAACCTATGGTATGGACGAAAAGTAGGTCTGTCTAATATCCGCACAAGGGCATGCCGAGCCGGCTGTCACCACAATAATAAAACGCTGCAAATTATTTCACAAAGGTTTATTATTTTTTCAATTGAGTATGATCGTAGTTTTAGTTGGCTAGCGTACGTCATAAGGCCCGTCCAGACTCCTCGGCGTGTCCTATTTTGAGTTGCCACAACCTATACTTCTAAAATTATATACGCATGTTTATATTTCTCGATTTGAGCTCCTATCTATTCAAATAGTTATTGCCTTAATAATATCATTATCTAAGTACGTACGCAAAGTCGTCGAGAGGATATGTTATTAAATATGCGTAGGAAAAGCTTTGGTATTAACACACAAATATGACCTTGAAAAAAACATATATTCATGCGTCGAAGGAACGCCGGCGCCGTATCCACCACAAGGTGCCGCGGCGCCGGCGCCTCCTCTCACTCCACCCCCCGCTCACCCCCCCTCACCGCCCACCGTGACCCCCTGCCAAGCGTGCCAGGCGTGCGTGCGTGCGTAAGTCTAATAAAGCCTTGAAAAAGACACTTTTTCGCCCGTTTTTGGCCCATAGCATCTATGCGAGTAAAGCGATCGGGATGGTTAAACGTTAGGACCAACTAGACCCCAAATGGAGTCTATGGGCGAAAGGACGGGTTTTTTAAGTCAATTCTTAGGCCTTTTATGGCCCGGACGGCGGACGGACATTTCAAATTTGGATTCTACGCACCTTGAAACGTAAAGTGACAAAGTTTGAGGGGGGGTTATAAAAATTTTTTGCTATACGATCACATAGGCTTATTATTGGAAATAATAAACCAAAATGAAGATACTTCAACGTTCCCTCCAATCAAAATTCAATATAATTTAATTTCAAAAATGAAAAATAAAATAAATAAAAAATCAAGCACTAGGAATGTTGTCTCCAGTTTTGCTATAATTCAGTAGATTAAAAACAACATGCTGCAACTCTCGCTGTGAAGAAACTGAAATTTGCTATAACTCAACGTTGAATATGCCAACATGCTTTAACTCAGCTAGATTTTGTAAAAATTAATAATTCATCGTGAAACCCATTGGGCTTGACCCCAGAGGGTTCATCCGTTGATGGAACGATTAAAAAAAAATAGAGCTTATAGTTGAGAAAGAGAGAATAAACGGTACCGTAAAACTGGGTAATAAGGGTCAGGCGGGTAATAACGGTCGAAACTTCAATATTTTAGATATTTGATTCTGAAAGGCACTTGCATTTAAAATAAATCCACGAAACTCGGGCGATCCATGCCTTACAATAATCATTGACTGTCAAGACCATCGGCAGAGACATGCAATGACTTTTCAACCACTCAAACGTCATCTCTATTATCAGTCTTTTTTTTTGTACCCTCCAAAACTTTGTTTACTCAGAGGTTACAGTTCGTGGTCGTGAGTCGAAACTTTTTCCTGGGTTTAAAGTGATCTTTCCTGAATATTTTATTCAAACAGTTTTTAAAAAATTGCATTCCCACGCCGAATATTTTGAAACAAATCGCGGCGACCCCCACTGTTCAAGCCGTGGCGGGAAATAAGGGTCAGCATGCCACAGAATCCCGACCCACGGCGCTTCACTCTTGTGTCGATGCTGCGATCAGTCATATCAGGCAAGGTAAGTTAAATATTCGACAAGCTGCTGAAGCATTTAACTTAAAATGTAGTAGGTTCAAAGGTTGAACAAAAAACCGAGGTCTAGATGGGCGAACCCAGGGCGCCCTTATAACATTGATGCCTGAAGAGGAAGACTTAATTGTAAGGCTAATCAAATATGCTGAGTGGGGTTACCCATTGGACACTTTTGACTTGTGTATCATTATCAAGGGTTACCTTAATCGAAGGGGGAAAGACGTGCGACGCTTCAAGAACAACCTTCCAGGGAAAGATTTCGCTGCAGGTTTTTTAAAGCGGCACAAAAATGAATTATCAGTAAGGATGTGCCAAAATATAAAGAGGAGCCGGGCAGCTGTTTCCAAAGAGATCGGTTTAGAATATTTTGATCGTCTGAAAATATCTCCATATCTCCATTTTGAGTCCAACCCGAAAACATAGTCAACTTTGACGAAACAAATCTCAGTGATGATCCAGGCCGGCAAAAAATCATAGCTAAAAGGGGCATGAAGTATCCAGAAAGGGTCATGAATTCCTCTAAATCGGCCACATCAATATGATGGCAGCAAGTGGAGCTGGTCATCTCCTTCCATGTTATGTTGTATACAGAGCCAAACTTTCTGAAGACAATTGGCTTTACTCTGATGCAGTTGTTCCTACTGAAGAAGTTGAGGAAGAAAGAAGAAAGTCCACTATCGTTTCTATTGCCAGTTCCAACGACAAATTTTCTGACAGGTTTGATTAATACTTTCCAAAATTCACAAAAATCATTAGATGTGTAGCTTGGATTTTGAGGTTCATCCAAAACTGTCGTAAATTAATTGAAACAGAGATTTTGTACGTGAATTTTGAGTTAAAAATCAAGATTTCTACTGATTTCGAAGGTAATGAATTGTACCAAGCCTTCAAAATCCCTGAGTTGACTTTAGATGAAGTGGTCTGCTGAAACTAAAATTTGGAAAATCATACTGGGTGAGGAAATTAAAAAAAAAAAAAAAAAACGTGAACAACGAAAAATCCCCACTTTTCTTGACAAAGAAGGCCTTGCGGTACGTGTAAAAACTAAATTGTTGTCAGGTGATTTTTCGTTAAGCTTTAAAACACCTATACTGATTCCAGACAGCTACCCAATCGTGCGGAAGTTGGTTTATTGCAGAACAGTCAATAAAATCATTTCAATGTGTGTAAAGTGTAGACGATTCAAAGCTTCTTATGCAGAAGCACCTCCCGCTCCTCTTCCAGAGAAAACTATAACTTGTGGACCTGTTTTCAGTTCATCTGGCGTGGACCTGGCTGGCCCTTTACATTTGCGCACTGGCGAAAATGTATGGATATTCATTTTTACTTGTTCAACCTACCGTGCAGTTCATTTTGAGCTTGTTGGTTGATGGGACAGACTTGTACGTGTCCTCAAGGAACTACTCCACAGAAATTTAGGAAATAGTTGCCTTAATAATGAAGAAATGTATACTGTTTTGGTGGAGTGTGAATCAGTGGTCAACGATCCACTTGGATTGCAATTATTTCAACAAAGCAGTTGACGTCAGAGCTAGCTAAATCAATCGCTACTATGCCTCTGTTGTTCAGTTCATTGAAACTCTATGTATAAGATTTTGATGGAATGGGTATTGGCTCAACTGAAGGAAGAAGTGCAAAGAAGATTCCAGCCTAATTTCATTAAAAAGCCACACTTTTTTAAAAAGAATAAGGATTGGTTGACAAGAGAGTTTCACGTCAATTTTTCCGAAGCTCAGCAAAACACTCCAATGGAAATTGACCAAGGTGGTAGACCTATCAAATGCTTTGGTGAGTATGGACCGAAGGCCAAAAAATATAAAATACGTGAGTTCCGAGAGTCATATCCTCAAGATTTAATAGATGCGGCATCCTCAAATATTGAGGAAAATGGGAAAATCCCAATGATAGGGGGTGATTTGGCATTAGCCATTATGACTCAAGCACAGTTATCTAAATTTCAATATGAAACCATTAGGAAAACTATTAAAGGTTACGGGTTCAATATACTACCCAGGTATGATGACTGTATTGAAGTCCAAGAAAAAATGTTACCCCGAAAACATTCAAATTTCGGACACTTCAGCTGAAGTTCTCTTGCAGAGTTTACTAGACCACACAGCAAAAAGGACTGTAGAAAGTTTATCGCAAGATGAAATCGATAAATGTGACGATGACAAGTTGGTTCTTAACTCAAAGTGGGGCTTGGATGGTGCATCCGGCCAAAGCCACTACATGCAACGGTTTTCAACCAACAGTGAGGGTCAGAGTCACGGAGACTCAGATGATGAAGACCGAGGTGCCCACTGTGACTCGCACCTCTTTATGTCATCGCTAGTACCGCTAAAAATGACGATGGCAAATGAGAGTGGTGTGCAAATATGGAACAACCATACTATAAATTCCACGAATTATTGTAGAGCCTTGACGTTCCAGTATGCCAAGGAAACTCCTGAATTAATATTAACAGAAAAACAACGCGTCGAAAATGAAATATCGAACTTGAGGGATTCAGTAATTACCTATGGAACACGCACTCTCCGAGTAGCTCATACCCTCCATTTAACCATGATCGATGGCAAAGTGGCCCGAATGATAACTGGAACTCCTGCATCTAGTAACTGCGTGGTTTGTCAAGGCAAGCCAAGCCCTCGCAGCTCAACGATTTCTCAAGAATGGGTACGTGTACTAATCAAGAAAGTCTACATTTGGGCATGTCAACACTCCATGCAAGAATTACATTTATGGAGTATATATTGCAATTAAGCTACAACAACGAGTTCAAGGAGTGGAGGACATCACTAGGGCGCACCTAAGGCCAATTTATAAATATAAAAAGGAAAAAAAGTTAACAATTGAAGCATCTAATTTACTTTTAAATGTGCAGTAAAGTTAGGTTATCTTTATTGTGAAAAATTAAAGTACTAATACAATTAATTCGTATTTTTGACTTTTCCTGATGGTCAAGTCGCGCAGATTTTGATTTCATTCGATTCAGCAATTCAAAAAACATATACATACAAGATTGATTTCATGCTTCAAATACAATTACTTTATTACATATTAGGCTTTTTCCCATTTTTAGTCTTTTTGGCCACTGTGTGGCGTCCCTCAGACAGACTCAAACGTCCCCTTCACTTCGCACAATGTCCCACTTGCTCCGATCACAGATACTAACAATACTAAAATACCTGAAAATCGTGAACACTTAATGGAAACTGACGAAATCGTCCCCGCTCCCGTTCCAATTAGACCATCCTGTTCTAATACTCCAGCTGGTCACACCGAGTCAAGTTATGGTACATCTGCCATCGAAGGTCAAGGAGCTGCTGGTAAGGGGGAACCGTACAGGGTTAGACGAATAGACTTGGTTCGCCTACGTCCCCTGGACCAGAAGCTTGACTCGGCTGGTCAGTTCGAGTATTGAAAGAGGAGCATTGTTGGACAGGTTGAGACACAGGAATGTCTCTTCACGATCAATTCTTCGGAACAAGCTCCTCGGTGCCTCTTACTTTCTGAGCTAGAAATAGCTGAGAGGAAGCTAGAACTTCATCTTCGAGTCCCTTTCCTCGTACTATCAGGATTTGGTCCATGGCTTATCTCCAATGGAGATGCTCGCCAAGCTTCAAAGCTCAATTGATGGGGAATAACGATCAAACTCTGGACTAAAAAAAATGCGTACATAATTTTTGTACCAAAAAAAATTGTTCAAAATTCACCAAAACTTGTAATTTGTTGAATAAACAACTGTTCTTTGTTCTAATGCCAACTTTTTTATTTATCTCAATCCTGATTCGAGCCCCGAGACTTGAAACTTTGATTCAGCCCTTTGGTCACGCCGCTTTCATGTTTTGGGAAACAATTACTCACCAATAATAGATCAAATATTCTCCGGAAGTCTTCATTGCCAGCTTGTAACTAAATAAACCACGAAATATTTTCTTGTTTGTTAATTTATTCAATTTGTTATCACTTGTTGTTTTCACCTCTCACTCACTCACTCACTGCTCGGGGTTACCATTGGAAAAGAGTGTCGGGCACCATGAACGGCTTAAGCTGCAAAAAAGATAAAGCCTTGGCGTTTGGAGTCGCAGATGGAGTTCATCAAACAACATCTTTTTACTCAAAGCGAAGAACAAGACAGTAACGTTCCTCCTCTTTCCCCATCAGGTGACACTTCAAACCACGACACACAACTGGGTGATGATGACGATATTCAACAGAACCTTCAAGAGTCAGTGACAGGTATCGATAGTGGTAGCAGGGGAGAAGAGACTCCAACTCCACTGTCTTCTAGTAAAAAAAGCGGAACGCAGCTGCCTAGTGGTTCTGCTGCAGAAATGCTTTGCCATTACATGGCTGTGAAATTGTCTAAGGCTGCTGAGACGACCAACACAGTCGACCACCTAACCAAATACTTTCGAAGTGTGGAAGAAACAGTCTGCACGCTTCCGATACCCATACAGATAAGACTGAAATCGCAGATTTCCCAGCTGGTTCACGATGCGGAGTACGAGGCAACCATGCCTAAAGGCAATTTCTCATTGCCTCAATCATCACATCCATCAACCACTCCTTATCCGTATGCACAATCGTCACAACCCCATCCATCTACCACACCACATTATCTTTCATCACATCCATCAACCTCATCTGATGACCACTCATCATCACAGTATACCACCTCCCAGCCCCCCAACAACGTTACATTTTCTAATCTTTGAAATATTGCACTTTTTTTCCAACACTGTTACCATTTCAAATACACTATTTTGTAACTGAATTCTCTCATTGTTTCTTATCATATAATTAACAAGCCATTCCTATGAATAACCTGCTAAACAAGAAGCTAAATCAGTTTTCCTTTTTTTAAATTAAAATTGCAATAATTTGAACAGCCATTTGAATAGCAGGCTGATATTATAAGCTTAGGTATTATGTGCGTTCTAGACTTCCTAATTTTTATAACCAAGAACTGTCGTTTTTTGCTATTAGATGCCAGGCAAAGCCTATTATATTTTTTTAAAAAGTTCCATTCATGCAGCATGATCGTATGAGCGAATTTTCGTAAATTATCGTATTGTATAATGTTGAATTGTTTTGAAATTTGAGCTTTTTGAGTGCAAAGAAATCGTTAACCATTAATTTTATGGCACAAAACGTATTCTAAATAATAACCTGCTATTCAAATAGAGGTTCTAAATTTTTAGCTTTTTTGCAGTTTTTATCGAATTTTTAGCAAATTTTGATGAATTTTAAGTACATTTTTCAGCATAATTGTGTACATACATTTTTGGATGTTCTATTTTATAGTTAATAAACTTTATTTGAGCAATATTCTACCAAAAAATATAAATTGAACGATTTTTAGTCGTTTTTAGCCATTTTTAGAGACTTTTTTAGTACATTTTTTGAAATTTGACTAATTTAATGTGCTCAAAAAGTGTTGTCCAACAAACTCATCCTTTCTTTTGAAATGCTTGATTTTTTGGCGAAAGAACGAAGTTTTTATCTCAATTCTATCGATAGTTATCGTCTAGAATGACACATACATGTATATATATATATATATATATATATATGTATATATATATGCGATTTTGACTGCGAAGTCAAAGCTTTCACTAAGTCCCTTGTGAAAGTGTTCAAGCAACCTAAATTCAATATGGAAGCTAGACGTCCATTCCGCCGTTCTAGAGGTACTAGGCGTAAGGCAAATTCGACTGCACAAGTCGCGCCAAAATGTCTGGACCCTAGAGGAGGCAAGAGGAGCAGAGAGCTAAGAAGACTCTCTAGAGTTTCACTTCAGCAGGAATATCAGGCCAAAGCAAATACCAGACCGAATCATGATGTTGTTGCCAATCTACCTAAGAGGCAACGAGAAGTAGATGATGTGCGACCGCGTCGCAAACGTCGTAACAAGGGTATTCGGAGGCTTATGGACATTTATGTCCCGCCACCTCCACCAATCGAGCCCGATCCAATCGATTGTTTGGACCCTATACAAAGAGAATTCCCTTATTTGAACGACCCACCACCTGAGGAACCTCACAGCCCGACATATTCGCCATTCAGTGACGATGATCTGACACCAGAACCTAAAGTTCAGGCGACTGAAAAGCAGCCCGAACCCCATTCAGGTCCATCTATGTCTGAGCTGATGAAAACAGATGAATATCAGCGAATATTAAGTCGCATACAAATGACGTCTTTCGTACGTCAAAACTATTCATCGGCACCGTTCCCATCGACGCTTTACACTAATCCCACACAGCCATCATCAAGTACTAAGTATATCCAGATAACTGAGTCCATTTTCACTACTGGCTTCACAAAACGAAGCATAGACTCAGAATATTTCTATGGTAAGACAACAGTTAACGCGTCTCACTATTACTACATCGACGCAAATGTTACTGTTGACGCTGTCAACAGCGATCTTTACCAAGAAATTTCACTTGGATACACATTCACGACATCTGACGAAATTCTGCCAGCGCCACCACTGATAACGAATCCGACTGGAGAGAGAATGACTTTGAGGACTATACCTATATATATATATATATAAAGCGTTAAAATCCAGGAATAATTTCAGAATGCCTCAAAATAGATTTCGATGGAGAAAATGTTTGAAATTTTTTATTTTAAACTTTTTGGAGCCATTGCAATAGCTTTATTTTCTGAGAAAATTCGCTAAAAAGGAATGTTTTATTATTTCTAATAAAAAGAAAGAAGTACTATCTCTATTTGATCGTGTATATTTTCTGGATCTTACCTCAGACATGTCGCCAGTCTTTCTTCCGTTGGGATGGCTCGTCGAAATTTAGTGTCTAGCTTCACTATCAGTGGCTTGATCATTTCATGAAGCTCAAAAAACTTTTGCTGAGACATCCTGAAATATTGGACGAATTTCATTTCATCTCTCAATAAATCATGGAAAAGGTGGTTGTGTTCCCCCCAAGTCCAATCTTTTTGCGTTGATCGGATGGATCCATTGCCTCTTCCTGCTTTCAGTAATTTGATCCTCCTCTTCAGCTTCCAGAGCTGCAGCAAAAACGAACATTTCTTCGTCGTCCGAAGAAAATATTCCTCCGTCCGACCACATTTTTCAATAGAGGGTACCTCAATGCACGACGGTTGACGCGGGACTGGCAAAACGGCGGGTCGAAAAATGAAATCCGCCCCATAGTGGACGAACCTCAAGATTTTAGCGTCGCGCCACGCCGCACCGCTCTGCCGACCTAAAGCAGGGTCCACAATATGCCGGGGTAGGCCGGGCGGGCTGACCCGGGCGGCCTAAGCCGCGTTGATGTAGACGCCCCGGGCGGCTTTGCCGGGTTAGAAAATGCTGGCCCGGGCCGTGCCGATCCCAACCCGCATAAAGTAGGTACAGATCAAAGGAAGCCGAGCCGAGCTGAACAAAAATATAGAGTGGGGACGTGCCGAGCGGCCCCGAGCGGCTTCAGTTACAATTAAACCGACCGAACTAGACGAATTATTTTATTTTCGACTTAGTTTGTTTAAGTAGGGTTTTTTATTGTTCATTTTAAGTAATGGAGTGGAATGACGAACAAGTTTTAGTGTTAATAGACTTATATAGAGAACGTCGTCTTCTATGGGATAGTTCAGATTCCCAACATAAATTAAAAAACCAAAGACACGACAGTCTCACAGTAAATCTTCTTTGACGTCTTTTTGGGGGCTGATTTAAAGCGAGTATCACCACAGCCACGGCTGACATAGCGACGTCATAGTCGGTAATCATTTTGAAAACACTAACACTGAAGGACACTTTAAAAAAGCTTCTAAAAAGTACTCTTCAACGAAGTCACCAGTCTTGGTGTTGAAACTAAATAATGTAGGTAGAAATAACCCGGTCGGCTTCGTTTTCGGTGTGGACGTCGTGCCGGCCCGAACGTACCCGCCCGGCTTAGCCCACCCGGGTCAACCCGCCCGGCCTACCGCGGCATAGTGTGGACCCTGCTTAATGGACGACCACCTTTAGGAACCCAACTATTTACCAACACTTTATGTACCCAAGTAGGTACTTCCTTCGTATCTCCCTACCTTACTTCTGATCTTTCTCTTGCTATTTTCATATATTTGTTTGTATTTATTTATCTATTTATTGAAAGATTTCTTCTTGGTGATATATATATATATATATATATATATATATATATGATATTTTCTATTTATTTATCTCTATTATTTATAATATGTAATATTTTGTGGTTTAATCTGAAATTGGTTGCTAACAATTTAGTATTTTCAAATCATTGGTGAATTTTCTGCCGTATTCTTGTTTGTTGACTATGTTGAACATTCATTATGGCTGGGGGGGAACCTGATCCTGAAGTTACAGTTAGAGGTATCAATAAGATTCAACGCATCATTCGTAACATTGGTGCAGATATTACAGCTATCCGCAACAAGGGTTTTGCTGCTACTACTTCCTTATCAGATCGAAATGTTTTTCGGGGTATGCATAAATCATTAGATAGACTGTATGACAGGTTTATGGAAAAATGGGAAGGGGCTGAAGAATATGGGGCTGGATCATCAACTCACTTTCCCAACAGCTGAGGATACTACTTTTCTGGAATCGGTTGAGCCATGTTATTATGATGCTTTAGGATACGGTATTCAAATTTTCTCTGTACCAGTTACCAATACCTCTGACCTTTCTAATCACAACACCAATCAGTCTGTCGTTTCTGCGCCTCCTGCCATACTACCTAAAATTCATATTAAACCATTCAAGGGTGATATCTCCACATGGACCACCTTCAAACAAATGTTTGTTTCTTTGATCATGGGGGATGATAGTATCACTGATGCAGAACGGTTTCATTACCTCATCTCTTTTTTGGATGGTCCAGCATTGGATTGCATCAAACATATTCCGGTTGATGAAGCTAACTATCAAAGACTTATGATCATCAGAGGAAAATTGCATGCCATCATTTAGATAGGCTTCTGTCTTTTAAACCTAGCTGTAATAAGCCTACTGCTGAATCATTACAAACCTTTTTATCTAACGTCACGGAGACAGTGATGTCCCTCCAAAATCTAAAAATCCCACACTTCGAGCAGTACCTATTATGTGAGATAGCACTCCGAGGATTAGACCAGCGAACTACGGAAGCATTTGAAATCTCCATTTCTAACACTACCTCCCCTACATTTGATATGTTGAGAAGATTTGTGCAGGATAGGTGCCATGAGTGAGGAAGTACACCCTTCTCATTCCAAACCATCGAATAACACTTCTCAGCGCATAACATTTTATAAACCACCAAAAAAAATTTCTCCTCCTAAACAAGTATACTCCTACAAGTAAACAATTATATTCCGCCAGATTCCACCACCCGCTCCAGAAGTAATCCCACTCTCACCTCAACAGATCCCGCCTCGGAAGTTCCCGCCAATTCAAGACCTTCCCTCCGACAACTACTGTACCCCTGCGCCTTCTGTGCGCAGGACCATTTTCTTTATCATTATCAGCGATATAAACGGCTGTCGGTGGAGGAAAAGAAATGGGCGATAAAGCGTAAGAACCTATTTATAAACTGCTTTTCACCCTATTACCGAGTGATGAACTGCACGTCAAAAAGGTCGTGTAGTGAGTGTGGCAAACGTCATCACTACCTGATATGTGATCCAGACATTGACGCACGCCGCAGACGCAGCCCAAGCTTTGAGAAAGCTCAGACACTTCCCGCCAATAAACAAGGCAGCTCTGGGATTGAATTACAACAGCAGCAAGATCCCGTTAACTCCCAAAGGCAGTCTAGTGCAGTCAGTGATACCGGTTCAGTTAGTGAAACAAGTGCCAGTATTGAGTCACGTCGCGAGTCCAGATCCGTAATAACCCTTGCGCTCATCAAAGAATATAAAAATCTTCACAAATCGGTGGGATCGTCCATCAAGTCGCAAAAATGCACTGCTGGCCTTCGGATTCTCGTCTCCGATTGGCTAGCTCCATCTCCCCTGAACAGGGCCCTCGGAATGCGGAGGGAGGAGACCAGGGGTAACACACCTGTGGCGCCAGATAGTACAGGGGCCTGTCGTGCCTAGCCAGCAAACGAGAGCTGCCCTATCAGCTGGTGAATAATCTCGTCCTATCTAGTAGTGCCGGTTGGCGACCAGACGTGTCCCGCAACGGGTGGCTGTTGCCAGACTCGAACCCAGGCCTCTTTCGGGTGGCTCTGGGGTTCGGTAGCAGTCACATTGAAGTGGCTATAATCAATATCCGGAAGGGGGGGCTCTGGGTCGGTTCGGTCGGGGACGGGTCTCCGTATGGGGTCGGTAGTCACACATACACAACAATATACACAACACACATACACAAGTAGTCGAGTAGGAGGGGAAACTAAATAAAAATTAAACATGAGCACCACAACCAAAAGCATTAAGTCTAACGTGTTAGGTGCGACTGGGGTGACCAACGCCCCAAAAACAGAAAGTAGAGCTGAGAGCGGGAATGAGGAGAGGGTGGTGGAGGCAGTGGGGAGCGGTGCTTTCACTACGCCGGTTGGGACGGTTAGGAAGGGGAGGCGGCGGTTGAACTCCTTGGGGTCTCCAGACCTCAAGGTGGTCAATCTTGAGCTATGGAATAGGGAGGAAGGGAAGATCGTGCAGGCGCTAAAAGAAATTGAGACCTACGCCACGACTAACTTTTCTAAGGAGAAGCATGGGGGCTACTTTGAGAAGCGGTTGTCGATGATCAAGGAGAGCGTGGGGGTGGCGAAGGCGGAATTTGAGCGATCAGCGAGACTTGCGGGGAGAGTGGCTAGTTTGGAGGAGAGGTTAAGCATTGCGGTGAGGAAGATGGAGGGAACCGAGGCGGCCTTGTTAGATAAACTTGATGCAAGGTTGGGCTTGGATGTGGGGAGTAGGATAGAGGAGGCGATTGGGAGGATGGTGGAGAAGATGGAGAGGAAGAGAAAGGAGGACGTGGAAATGTTGATGAGGATGATAGGAGAGGAAAAGAAAGGGGTTGAGGAGGTTGAAAAACGACTGAAAGCCAAGTTGGACGCGATGAGCGATAAGGCGAGTAGGACGGGTGCTAGGAGGAAGGAGCTTATGAGAATTTATCATGGGGTGTACGTTCCGATTGTGGCCTACGGTGCCGGTGCATGGGGGGACCTGTTGACAGCCCACACCAGGAGAAGGTTAGTGAGTGGACAGAGAGGGGTGCTGGTTTCGATGGTTAGGGCGTATCGGACCATTTCTACGGATGCAGTATGCGTGGTAGCTGGTGCCTGCCCGATTGATATCGAAATTGGTAGATGTTGGGCTAAGAGTGAATGGAAGAGTTGAATGGTTGGGGAGGAATGTGTTTCAAATGATAGCGGCGAATATCAACAAGAAATTCGACACTCATGACTTGGACCCAGGTAAGATGAATGCGCTGTAAATTTCATGTACTGCCATGCACAAATAAAGTATAACTGTTATTGTTAAGATAGGAGAAAAATTTCGGTTTTTAGCATGTTGGCCTATACCCAAAACTACTCAGGGATCTTGATGACATTTTGTGGATATTATGCCCCTGATTGGCAGTAGAATTTGAACAGGGTTAGTATCGACTCTATCTACTTTGTAAAACTTGTCTCCATTGACAACATGCATTTCACGACTGACGCACTGTAGAAATGAATGCGATTCTAGGGACACAGAAGTATTTTTTGAACAACTATTGTACTTACAAAATTTCACGCTGGTTATGAATATAACACATATTCAACTGCCTTCTTAATGCTTTTTCCCCCAACAAACCTTGGGAAAAATTTTTTTTTGTTTAAACTTAAATTTAGATGTTATCCTTGGAACAATCGTTAAAAAAAAAAAAAATTGTACCCCACGTAAAAGTTGTTGAGGACTAAATTCTGCGACAAATGACCACCATCAATAGAAAAATTCATTTACCATCAAGGAAACAGTATTGAATGTGCTGAAGACAACTTTTGGCATTTCAAAGTTTGTGTAGCAGCAATTTACACAGTTTTAGCCTGATCTACATTATGCCCCTTGGTGCACGTACTTCTCGCATATTGTCAGATTATACTTCTAAGTTACGTATCTACTGCAAGGACACTTGATTTCACGAACCCCTGTCTGAGTTCACTACAGGCGTCCAACCAAATCAAAAACCTAGAAAGATCGTACGAAGACATTGTAGTCAACAACAACGCAACTGGCCGAAAGAGGAAAGACTTTGATTTCGAGGAGCAAATGCGTGAGTTCATGATGACGAAAAGAAGTGTTCACCCTAACATTCTTCTGACGGAAGACTGCTGTGGTTCAAGAAAAGTGAAAGTTAGGTAAAGTTACGTACGCATATTATGCTGACACCATGCACATTTTATGCGTACCCACGCCCCACTCTCATCTCCCTCTGACGCTCGCCTCACGAGTTCAGTCTGTCCTTAGTTCCCGTAGCGAGTAGTCTGGCCTTTTTGCTCCGATTTACTGTGTACCAAATTAAAACAAGTCTTTTTAAAAAGTGGTTTCTCAAAGATCAACCCTTAACTGGCTTAATCGGTACTGGACGTTTTCCTGAAAATGTTTCTGAAGTACTCCAGAAGCGGACGGAAAAAGAACCTCAGGAAGAGAACCACATTTTGGGACATCGAAGCAACAAGAAGACCGTTCACCGCACAAGAGCACGCCGATTTCGCTATAGGTCTGAGATCGCAAGGGCATATTGTGATCACATCCAATCAAGAAATCAACAACACAAAGCTGCAACTCCGCGAGGGCATATCGCGACCGAGACCTGCCGCTTGTGAAGCTCCGGGAACTAGACGACTCCGGGAGGATCTACCTGACCAGTTCCAGCTCGGATCACTCATGGTTCCGGTAGTGTGAGTAACCCTCATCATCCTCTCGTGACTTAAGACCAGGCAAACCCTTATGGTGGGTGTCCACGTGAGAGTGTTCCCCTCTCGAGAGTGGCAAATTCACTATCGAGAGTAAAACTCGCAAGTGTAAAGTCCACCGAGAGTACTCGCCGTGAGTGGAGGGGGAGCTATCCGAGATTCGGGAGGTTGCATCATCCTCGCTAGTGTAAACGCTTTCTCATCGCTCTCCGCGAGTTCTCGCCACAATCCAAGACAGTTTGAATTTACTGAGAGTAGAACTGGCGAGTTTTCGTCATGGCCAGGCCAAATAAAAAGTGGACGCATGAGGAGGTTTGCCATTGAAAAGTATGAAGCGAACCCAATCCTATGGGATATTCAACACCTCGATTACAGGGACCGCAACAAGAAAAATCTTGTGACTGAAAAGTTGGCTTGTGAGTTCAATTGCCCGGTTTCCGAGATTAATAGGAAACTACACAATTTGAGAAATCAGGTAAGTTAATTTGACAAATATATTTCCATTTTTTAAATGGAAAAAAAAAAAAAAAAATTGTTTAGTTGTTGGGCGTCTTCTACATGCAATTCGCGCACTAGATAGATGGTGGTACGAGCCTAAATGATTCCTCTTCGCAATCCAATCCTTCACCCATTTCCTCTTGTTTTTAAATAATATTTCTTTTTGACAAGCACAGAATTAAGCATGCTGCAGCTACTTCTCTCTGTCGGGTCGACGGCATATTCACTTGCTGACTCTCGAGACTGACCTCTCATCGCATGGTGTAAACAGTTTCAATGGACTCTCGAGAGTTGGCTTCGAGAGTTGCTCGCCGAGAGTGAGCTTGCGGGGATTTCACTCTCTCATTTAAAGGGCTATGATAGTAACTCTCGAGAGCACAAGCTGCGAGTACTCTCACGTGGATACCCACCTTTAGGCCTGTAGCCGTAAGAAGAAGAAAATTTATTGTCATAAATAATTCAAAGAGAAACGATAAAGAATATTGAAACAAGAATTTTATTGAAAATAAGTATATCGAATGAAAGAAATATTGAATTGAATAAAAATATATTGAATAAAAGAAATATTGAATTGAATAAAATTATTGAATTGAAATCTATTAAAAATAAGAGTATTATTTAAAAGTGTTTTTCTTAAAAATTCGTAACGAAGCCTCGAAAACTTCAAAAGAAAGATTTAATTTAAATTAAGTTTACTATCATAAGTTTTTATTGTTGTATCTTTCTTACAAATTCGTAAAAAAGCCTCGAAAACTTGATAAGAAAGATCCAACATAAATCAAGTTTGCTATTATAATTAAAATTCGAAAGCTCATTTTATTTTACTGTACATACTAATTTTGTGCACGTTAATATAAAGCCCGTTAGAGTAAGCATTGTTACACAAATTTACATACTTCACAACACACACTCTCCTACTCGACCCCAATTGTAAACGTTAAACTGTTGTAACCAAATCTCCCAAAATTCCCAAATCAAAACCCACTAAATCGCCGTCCTTAGGGAGTGTATTTCGTTATAACCTAAGACCCAGGATGGTCGACCGACACCCTGTGGCTGAAATGTTGCAGAGAGCCTTGGAAACGGTTCCGGAAGGTGATGAAAATAACCAGGGGTACGGAAACCCACAGTTTCCCCAAAACCCCGGTCCAAATTACAATGACCACCAAAATCCACTACAACCGAACCCGGCTCCATTATTCCCTAATCCGCCAAATCCGAATCCCATTAATCCGAATCCTGTACCGGAACATAGAAGAGACAACGATTACAATATTCTCTGGCCCGAGTATTTAAAAATGATACCAGATTTTTATGGCGAGAAATTACTGCTAAACACCATTATTAGAAATTGCGACAGCATTTACAACCAGTTTCACGACCAAAACAACCCCAATTGTTTTCAAAATACGTTCTTATTAAATTCAATAACGGCGAAAATCAAGGGTGAGGCAGCAAACAGGATTTTTGCAAACAACATTACTTCCTACCCGCAGTTGAGGACTCTTTTGGCATCTTACTCGGATAAGCGAGACATTTATCGGCTATTCCAAGAACTTTGCTATATGACCTAAAAACCGGGGGAAGATGTATTCAAATATTACGACCGCATAATAGAAATTCTAAATTGCCTGATTGCCTATTTACAGAACCAAATGGCAAATCTGTCTCCTCACTTAACACCCTTTGTGCGAACCCTGGCGCTTCGCACCTTCCTTTCCGGGTTGCACGAACCGCTAGGTAGTCAATTGCGGACAAAATCTCCGCGGCGATGGTGATGATCACCATCTTCAACGACACAATAATTCTGTGACGAGACAAGTTCAAAATCCCAACCAAAGGCCTCCTCCGCGTCCGCAAGGACAAACGTTCCACCCACGACCTCCATATCAGCATTTCCCGTACCGTCCTCCTTATCAAAATTATTCGCCACGACCAAGTCAGAAGGCGGCTACCGCACCTCGTCCGCCCACGCAAGGCCAGACGAGATAACCCTCAACAAAATTACAAGCCTAATCCCAACTGTAGGCCTACCGGCCTGGGCCCGAACTCCAAGAGTGGGCGACCAGAGGGGGCGGCTGAATCAAGCGCCGCCGGCGGGTCCTCGCCGCACTACGTCGACGGTCCCCTCCCCGGCAGTTCCGTATAAAAGCGCCGCAGAGCGCTGTCCCCCCACCCAGTCTGAAGCTGACAATTGTTCAGAGTGAATATCAAACCCAGTTGTGGTAAAGCGAAGTTGTACCGATCGTGACCGTGCCGATTTTGTATCGAGTTAGTATTGAATTTACGTTAATATCCCGGACAATGCGCAAATCGTGACGACCCTGTGACAGTGCAGAATTCCCGTGAACTGTTGGACATTCCCAGTGGATCCCAATCAGCAGAATCGTAACGGTATTGTACCGCCATCATTATATTTTGTCACAATAGCTTGATTTATCCGGGTCTTCAACCCTTTCTGGTGTTTGGAGTTTTCCAGCCCTTCAGGCACACCTTTCAAGAGTACTGATCCGTACCTAAGAGTTAATCTACTCAAAGTTATATTCTATATATATTTTGCTTTGCATTGATCGTTGTATTTAACAACATTAATTCCATACCTTCTTGCTAACTATTGATCGTTGTAATAACAACCATAGTCTACACTTTTGACCTTTCTTTGATCGTTTTATTAAGCACTATATTTGCTATATGTCACCATTCATTTATCGCTGTATTACTCCTTTATATGTTCTTTTCGGTTCATTATATTGTCTATGTGAGTACATGGTGTTGAGTCTTATTATACCTGCATTTCCTGGTTCTGAGGTTTCATGTCTGGCTAGCTACCGTTGATCAAGTATTAGTATTTCTATTGAGTCCTGAAGAGCAGGCGTTATTGATTAATTCAAGCTTTAAACTATTCTTCAGTTAGATTATTCATTTACAGCCCCAGTAGGAGCTTACACAACTATCGGCCCCAATATCAAAACAATTATCGACCCAATAATTTTCAGAGTAACCAACGGCCCGCGCAAAGTAACACCAATGTGACACGGAACTACCCAGTCCGTGCCGATGTCCATCAGCACCACTAAAACGAGCGCTAACCTCTCCAACTTCAATTACGGAGAATACGCCCCTGAAGAACCAATTGCATATGATTACGACGACTATAATTACGGAGAAAATAATTATAAAGAGAGGGACTATTACGGAAATTGTCAAAACTTCCCCGAATATTACCCGGAAACTGATATTAATAACATGACAGACCGATTTGAAACTATGAACATGTATCCCCGATCAACCCACTGACAACCCACAGGTCACGCCTCCAAACTTGGGTAATTGCGAAGAAAAGCCGTCAGCCCCTCAACCAGGTTCTTTTTTAGAGAGCCCGAGCCTCCCAAACGATGCGACCTCATGAACACGTACGAAAGACTCATTGGATTCCCGTACATTTTAATGCCAAATTTAAACTTAAAAATCATTAAAACTTAAATTAAAAATTTGAACTTAAAATTAAAAATATTTTTAATCAATCCTTTTTGGTAAAATATAGAATACTACAAATATATCAGAATGATGTGTATATAGAGTAAAATTCGCTTTTGACCATCAGGGTTGAGTTATTTCTTCATTTTCCTAGAAAATTCCGTGAGGGGCAGTTTTTGACAAGGCAAAAACTTTAGTGCTGCCCCACAAATTTTTCAAACCACAATTGAATAATGTGAATATATTTTAGGATGTTTCAAATGTGAATGATGAGAAAGGGGGAACTCTAACGAATTCAAATCATATTTCGAAAATCAGAAAACAATGTTTTGAAGTGGAGAAATCTTGTTTTGAAAATGGGGGGCAGGACAAAACTACACCTTCTTCTAATTCACAGAGATTTGCTGAACTTCGCAACATTGTTATTATAAAGTTGACTCTTAATTTTGCCTTTTCCTTCCCCTCTAGAACAGTCCAAGTAGTTCAGAGGTTGAGGAAACCGTCGATCCGACCGTGCAAGAAGAGCTGCCCGTCTGAGGAATCAGCATCGATAACTCCAAGGTGTCTGATGAGAAAACATAAAAAAAAAACAGGCGTGATGTCCTTGAAGATATTCGAAAGGATCGACTTGCGCAAATAGAAGCGAAGAACCGAATGTGGAACGAAAAATTGGCCAAAGACAGAAGGCTGGCTGCAGCAATCGAGAGAAAAAATGACTTAGCTGAAGAAAAAAACCGGCTTTTGGCCGAGCTGGTATCCCGCTTAACTTGATGTACTTACTCATAGTCAAAGTAGCTGGAATTTTTGTCATCCCTATGTAGTATTTCAGCTTTGTATATTGTGATAGCGACAATCATATTGAACACTTGAATTTACCGCCTATCATGTTGTTATACCAACCTATTTCTATATTTGAATTGTAATGTGGAATTATATTCCAAATATGCCTGAATGAGCTCCGCTACCGTTTTATTCAAAGCCGGTTTCCCCCAACATTTCAACTGGTTATGGCCCTTTTTGTTCTAGTTTCCTTGCGTGAAAGTTATCTTCGCGATTGTTTCTCGTGTTTTTGATTCTTGGTTCGACAAATCGATCTTCAATTATTCGTCAACGAGTGTTTGAGTCGGGACTACGTTGTGCATCGCGTGCGCGTCCGCATTTTCCCTTCAAAATCGGCAGAATTCATATAAATTCGATCATGCCTTCATTCTTCAACTCAGGGAAGAGAGAATTATGACTCGTGGAAGGTCGCGATGAGGGCTGCTTTGATTATAGAAAAGCTTTGGCACGATGTCATTGTGTTGAGAGCAGGGACTGAGGAGGTAGTAGACATAGTATCATGTCTATACAAGAACTTAAATCACTTCAAAAAGAAACCAATATTACTTTAATTTCTGAAATTCCAGAAATTGTATGGCATATTGGTAAAGTTCATTGTTCCTTAACGAATAATTTTATTCATTATTTTATTAAATTACCCATCAAAGTCCCTCTGACGGAAACGTATTTTGTTTTATCATATCCATTTCAGTCCAAAAGACAAATAAAAACTTTGCAAGTTCCTCCTACATTAATCATTAGAAATTTAAATGATATTAATACAGGAAAATGGATTTTAATTCTCATTGATTATTATTGCACTGATGTTCGCCCCATACAAGATCAATGTATTCGTGAATTATTTCAAACAAATAACTATGACCATTGTGTCAATGTAATCACCAATGTCAGTACTCTGTTCAAATATGTTGATGTTATTGATCAAATCTTTTATTTAATATTTCTTCTATTACCATCTTAAAAGGGTCTGAAAAATTACAAATCAAACCTCATACAACAGCCCTACTCCAACTTAATAAGGGAGAAACTCTCTTAAAAGTCTCTTCTACTGATCACTATTTTGAAAGTGAACCTATTCAACTGAAATTTGCAGATACAGCAATGACGAAAACAACCCCAATCAATTTTGGAAAATTGCATACATTAAATGTCAAAATGGAACCCTTAGAAATGATGGAAACAACATCAGCATATTCCTCATCCTATATTATACTTGCAATATGTATACCACTCCTTCTCATTCTCAGTTATCTGATAAGTGTAGTGTATAAACTTCGTAAGCGAAAAGTGAAAAGAGTTTCAGAACAAATTTCGCAAACGGAACCAGCTCCTCCTATTAATATTTCTTAGGGAGAAAATGTGACGTCCGTGAGGACACTTCACTCTTGAGGAAGGAGGAGTTATGAATGCGGATATCATTATCTTGTTTACCTTTTTATCTCGTTATGCCTAATTTGTTTACATCTCCCAAATCATATATAAGGAACCCTGACTAGCAGTCTCCTCAGTGTTTCTCCAGACTTGTAACCTAGGTACGTATTTAGCTGTGTTGTGTAAATTTCAGTGTGATGAAATAAATTCTCTTTTTAAAAATCTCGGTCTCGAAAGAACTTCCATAACTAGCTGGGAAAGCTCCGCCCCCTAAAAAATGTAAAGCCCCAACTGATGAACTTGATAATGTAACATCAGAAAGTGATGATGAATCCATTTTGACTATTGTTGGCGAATCATCAGGGGGAGAGTGGCAGGAATCTGACCCAATTGATGATAATGAGGACCTACATAATCTCGCAGTCAAAGATTACTTGATTGTGAAAGTTTATGGAAAAACATCTGTAAGCGCTCGTCACTATGTTGCTCAAGTCAGAGAAATTGAGTATGGGGGTTACATGGTTCGATACCTTAAAAAACACACTACAAATAGGGTTTTCTCAAGTGAAGAGGAGCCAGCATTTGTGCCTTATCAAGACATTGTGACCAAACTTCCTAAACCCTCGACAGATACTCGTGAGAGGTTCAAAAATATGATTTTTTTAAATGTTGATTTCACCACTTTTACTCTGTACTAACTTTGTTTTCATAACTTGATCATTTTAAAAGGTCAACGAATTTTGATCTCTTTTATTGAAAAACTTTCAATCTCAAATTAGTTGTCGATAAGTCTGAACTTGTGATTGTTTTATTACGAGAGTTTAAGAAAGGTAGTTTTATGTTTTTTGGAAGTCAAGGATCTTGAAATTTTACTTTATTCTTGTAATGATTCAAATTTCAAATTTTATAGCGTGAAAAAAGTCTAAAGTTTTGTTTTATAGAGTGTGTCCAGAATCTCTCTCTACATCGTCCACAGTCTCCCACCCACAGGGACACTTTGGAAAATATCAACTTTTTGGTAAATCTTGATTTTTCAAAAAAGTTGACAATTAGCAGCCTTTGTGTTCGCTTAGATTATGTGAATTCATATCTGCCAGAATCTAAGTGCTCAAAAAAACTATTATTTCATGAAAGAGGGACTGGGGTATTGCGTTTTGAAAATAAATGTCCAAAGTCACCCCACTCTCCCCTAGCATTTTCGAACGTGACAATGATTACTTATCAGAAGAACGCCACGTATGAGCAATTTTTCGCATATAAATTCGATAATAATAAAGACATGGTAGTGAACTTAAGTAACCTCGAAAACCTTCGTTTCCGGCTAAATTCTCTAACCGGTGATAAAATAGAGGACGAAATGTTGTTAGGCAAAATAATTTCCTGTTTACCTCCTAATTATGACACGTTCATCACATCGTGGAGTCCGACTTCAAAAGAAGAAAAAACCCTAGCAAATTTGAAAGCTCGTCTTCTGAGTGAAGAAACTCATAAATCAAACACCGACGCGAACAGTGCTCCCGTTGCATTATATTCAGGAGAGAAACATAATCTCCGATACAATCCGAATTATAATAAAGGTCAACAGCGTCAAGATGATTTTTCCCATAAACATTCTCAACAATTCTGTAAAATTTGTAAAAAGAACAATCACAGGGCCGAAAACTGTTTCTTTCGTAACAAAAACAAGAGTCCCAACAAAAATAATAGTAAAAAACAGGCAGCATTTTTGGCTGAAGATCAATCCCCCTCTCTTCCACAAATTGTTACTACTTGGATTGTAGACAGTGGCGCAATCGCCCATATGATTCAAGAAGACAAAAATTTGACACAAAAACGCTCTACTAAAAGAGAAATTTTTGAGATTGACACTTTAGTTCTCTTATTGTACTACAGTAGGTAGCAGTGACGACTGTAACTACAGGTTACAAACGTGTAACGTTAGCATTTCTTGTTGTTCAGTGTTTGATAGTAAAATATAAAAAAGTTCACATCGTTCTCGAAAAGTCGTTCGTTTCCATTTATCTTCTCATCACGTTTTAATTTACAATAAACTTAAAAGGTTATGACGCCCAGTTACGAGTAGCATTGTGATGAACAATCGGAACCTTATCAGTGCTTTTGGTTAGAAACAGTGTTTGCATTTTTCGCTTTGCTCGTGAAGTCGGTTGTTTTCGTTTTCACAAATAATACTTTCGAGTGTATTATTAGTTCGAATTGCGGTCGGGCACAGTAGAGAAAAATGGAGTTCTACAAACACATCAAACCGTTAGCAGGTGAGTCAGATTGGCCAGTATGGAAACGTAAGATAAGAGATCTCATGGACTATCACGAAGGTGCAATTGACGTCATAGATGGTAGGTTAGTTAAGCCTGAAGTTCTAGGAGATGGAGCTTCTGAAGATGAGTTAAAAAAGCACAAGTCCAAAAGTGATTTATTCAGAAAGGCGAATAGTTACGCTAAGTCAATGATCGCAAGTTCTGTTACTGATGTAGTGTACCAGAAAATTATGGATCAAGAAACAGCGTTTGATGCTTGGAATATGTTGAAACAGCAGTTTGAGGCTTCGTCAAAAGACCAATTGTTTAAGATTTGTTCAGATTTCTTCTCGTTTGATTGGATTGATGGTGAAGACGTATCAACACATATAGCTAAGCTCAAGTCACTGTGGAATGAGTTAAATAACGGTCTCAAAGGGAAAAACGAGGCTGCTTTACCAGACTTATTACTCGTGTGTAAGACGCTGCACATTTTGCCAAGTTCTTTCATTAGTTTTAAATCAAGTTGGATGTTATTAAAAGATGATCAAAATAAAACATTCGATGATTTAACAGTTCAGCTGTGTTCTTTTGAAAGAAATTTTATGAAACAAGAAGAAAAAAGTTCTGTTTCTCATGAGAATCAAGAGGCATTAATAGCAGCTAATGAAAAGAGAAATAAGAGTAAAGCTAGGACAAAACCTAATAAGTCCTCATGCAATTACTGCAAAAAGGTTGGGCATTGGGTGAAGGACTGTGAAAAGTGGATTTCAGACGGAAGACCCAAGAAAACTCAGCCAGTGTCAGCAACTTCTGTCGCAGGACTTTTGCTTGTAGAAGAGGCCTTGTCAGCAGATTTGTCCACTCATCCGTCCAAGTGGTGGATAGACAATGGAGCAACAAGACATGTCACGAACTGTGATTCGTACTTCGTGGATTTTGAGACATTTAAAAATCCATCAGGCATAAAAGCTGCAGGAACTGAAGTTCTCCCAGCCTTAGGAAAAGGAACAGTAAGAGTAAAAAACTTGACGACTGGGGAAGAATTTTTGCTGAAGGATGTCTGGTATGTACCAAATTTGTGTAGAAATTTGTTCTCTGTTCTGGCAGCACAAGACAGGAATCCAAAGAGCATTTTCAAGTCGACAGCTACAGAATGCTGGCTCTTAAATCAGGGAAAGCTGTTGGTGAGTGGATCAAGGGAACAAGGAGGCACTTTATTCGAGGCAAAAATTGAACCAGTGTTACCAACTGAAATTCCCAGAGTAAATTTTGTTGAGAACAAGTTGCAGTTGTACCACGAAAGGTGGGGCCACCAGGACAGGAAGCATGTGCTGGCAAAAATGAAAAAAGACTTGTGTCTGAATGTACCAAAGGATGAAAAACAGTTATGTGAGCCTTGCATCTATGGTAAAGCTCATAGAATGCCATTTGGCCATAGAGAAAAATCGACCAAACCAGGGGAATTATTCTCAGCTGACGTTTGTGGTCCCTTTGAAAAGTTCTATACTAAGAAAAGGTATTTAGTTGTCTTCAAGGACAACTATACAAAGTTTCGGTATGGCTACTTGATGACAGAAAAATCAGAGGTAAAAGAAATGCTCAAAAAGGTACTTCAGCATGCAAAAATGTTAGGTCATTCGATCAGAGAAATGATTAGTGACAATGGAGGTGAAATGGACAACAACGAGATCAGAGAGATTTTGAGTAATGCTGGGGTCACACAGAGGTTGACAGCCCCATACACACCTCAACAAAACGCAATTTGTGAGAGAGACTTTCGCACAATTGTTGAAATGGCCAGAACATTTAAGTATTCCAATGCAGATTTGGTTTTTCCAGAAGCCATGTGGGCAGAGCTTGTAGCTACATCGTTGTACATACTAAATAGAACCGGAAAGTCGTCGGTAGAAAATGTAAGTCCATATGAGCTATGGATTGGTAAAAAACCGAGAATTAAGCATCTGAGAATTATCGGTTCAGTCTGTTACGCTCACATTGGTAAAAATTGGTAAAAAACCGAGAATTAAGCATCTGAGAATTATCGGTTCAGTCTGTTACGCTCACATTCCTGACAAGAGACGAAAGAAAATGGACAAGAAGGCCATAAAAGGGTACCTGATCGGCTATGACGGAGATGAGCGTTACCGCATCTGGGTTAAAGAACAAAATAAAGTCATTCTAAGCAGAGATGTCTTATTCCAGGAGAAGCTAAGTCAGTGTGAGTATGTGAAGTTGCCGCTCAAAGACTTGGAGGTTCAAGATGAAGAAAAGAAAGGAGGCCAAGAAGAGTCTGACAAGAAAGAAGGATCAGAAGAAAGTGAATCATCTGAGAGTGAACAGTATTATTCAGAAGATGAGGAATTTGAAGATCCATTACGACAAATTTCCATAGGTTTGAGGGACCGTTCGAAGTTGTGTAAGCCGGCATACTTACAAGACTATGTGATGTTTGGAGAAGAATCAGTTCTTCAAATAACCACACCTACAACTTATGAAGAAGCTCTCAGTGGAAATGATAAAAGTCATTGGAAAGAAGCAATGGACAGTGAGATAAGATCATTAAAAGAAAACCATACATGGAAGTTGACAAGTTTGCCAAAAGGATCTAGAGTGATACCGTCTAAGTGGGTTTTTAGAGTGAAAATGAATCCAGATGGTTCAGTAGATAAGTACAAGGCCAGACTTGTTATAAAAGGTTACAGCCAAAGGTATGGAGTTGATTTTAATGAAACCTTTAGTCCAGTAGCAAAACTAAGCACAATTCGAGCCATGGTGAGTGTTGCTGCAAAAGAAAATTTGCATTTGATTCAGTTTGACGTATCAACTGCATTTTTGTATGGACATTTGGATGAAAATATATACATGGAGCAGCCAAAAGGATACACTGATGGAACCAAAAATGTCTGTAAATTATTGAAAAGCTTGTATGGACTGAAACAGGCCCCAAGGTGCTGGAATAGAAGATTTAGCACATATATGAAAGAAGCAGGGTTTAAAACAAGTGAAACTGATCCTTGTCTTCATATAAATAAGAGAACGTCACAATCAGAAGATAATGGTTGCATTATTCGTTGATGATGGACTTGTTATGGCAAAGAGTCAAGAAGAAGCTGAGTTATTCATAAAAGAGTTGAAGAAAGAATTTAAAATAACTGTTAAACCAGCATCTTATTATTTGGGATTCGAAATTGAACGCTTCAAGGATGGTTCAATTAAAATCTGTCAGCAAGCATACGCAAGGAAGCTATTAGAGCGATTCAAGTTCAGTGAATGTAAACCAGTGACTACACCCATGGTGAAAATGGGAGAACATGAAACTCAAGAATGCGAGGAAAAGATTACTTTCCCATACAGAGAAGCAGTGGGAGCATTAATGTATTTGATGATAGGCACTAGACCAGATCTAGCATATAGCGTGAGTGTCTTGTCAAGAACTCTAGACTGTCCAAGTGCGGAAGATGTAGTGAGATTGAAAAGAGTGTTTCGCTATATAGCAGGCACTTGTAATATGGGAATATGGTTTAGAGCAGATGGCGGCAGCAAGTTGAACTGTTACAGTGATGCAGATTTTGGAGGTTGCTACAAGACTGGTCGCTCTACTACAGGAGTTGTAGTGACTTATGCAGGAGGAGCTGTATCGTGGCTAAGTCAACGACAGAAATTGACTGCGACTTCAACGACCGAGGCAGAACTGGTAGCGGCAAATGAGGCTGTTAAGGAAATCATATGGCTATCTAGACTGTATGAAGAAATGGGTTGTCCACAGCAAGTACCTGTTCTTCAAATAGACAACCAGGCAACAATACGTCTTTGTCATAATCCTGAGAACCATCACAGGACGAAGCACATCAAGATTAAATACTTCTTCATTAGAGAAAAGGTCTTGGAAGGAGCTCTACAAGTCAAGTATATCCCCACCGAAGACCAGATAGCGGACATCATGACCAAGCCACTTCCAAAACCTAGACTGGTGACTTTGAACAAGAAGTTGGGACTTTCGGATGATTTAGCATCCAAGTAACTAAAGTTTTTTCATTGTGTAATTTTGTTTATATTGTGTGAAATTTAAACAAAAAGGGAAAGTTTTGAGATTGACACTTTAGTTCTCTTATTGTACTACAGTAGGTAGCAGTGACGACTGTAACTACAGGTTACAAACGTGTAACGTTAGCATTTCAGTTCAGTGTTTGATAGTAAAATATAAAAAAGTTCACATCGTTCTCGAAAAGTCGTTCGTTTCCATTTATCTTCTCATCAATCACTATTTAATTTACAATAAACTATTTAATTTACAATAAACTTACAATTGCTAAGGGTGGTAGTACAGTTTGTGCTCTAAGTGCTGGACAAATTGAGACCCATGTGTGGGGTGGACATAATGGACAGCCACATTGGTCGCCACCACATCAAAATCAGATCTAAGAAGTGGTATTTTCGCTTATTTTACCATTTTGTTGACGTGTCGGTCATCAATGCTTGGAACGTATTCAAGACCCTCCACCCAGAAAACAAGATGACTGAAAGACAATTCCGTTTGGATCTTTCTCAAACGGTGAGCAGAATTGGACCCAAAACGCCCATGAAAAAGAAGGGGAGGAAATCAAATGAAGAAAAACGTGAAAATAATTCCTTGTCTTCTGCTAAACGTAAGCAGACAGCAGCTTCACGCCCACCTACAGATGACAGGAAAGACTCATTTCAACACTGGCCAATGTGGGATTTTACCAGGAAAACCTGTAAGATGGAAAACTGTAAAGCCCAGTCCTACACTAGGTGTGAGAAGTGTAATGTGGACCTTTGCTACAATAAAAACAAAACTGTTTTTACCAATTTCATGTTGCCTAAATATCTTAAGAAATGATATCTCCAGTTTCAGCATTTCAAGTTTACATTTTTGTTTTGCTAGCTATCCTTTAGCTGAAGAACATATTAATATTAAACCGACGACTATGATAAAAAGAGAACGTTTATTCCCTCTTGAATCACGTTATGCCGACCTAGATGTACATTTAGAACAAGGGAAGGTGCTGAACCTCTGGCCGTTTGTACCTCCGGCCGTTCGCTATTTCTACCTCCAATAATGTCACACATATATTGTGTCCATCATGAATACATAGCCCCAGGCGACTTGTAACGTAACACAACCACCACGTTGCTGTATCTCCCTCTCCCTGATAAGGCTGTTCAAAGTTTAGATAGTGTGATGTTATAAGAAGAGGGTTCCTCGTTTTCTTGGATTCCGCGAACGGTAAGTGATCAATTTAGTTGTTACTATTGAAACCTTGAAACCTAGGAACCAACCTATATTCAACAATTTGTGTAAGCAATGGAGGTTTTTTCTCAATAATAACCATTGTGTCACAATTGTTTTTCAAATGTGCGATGTGTGTACCTCTGGCCAGTTTTGTGTTTGTACCTCTGGCCACCTAAACAATTAATTTTAATAAGTCCAAGTAGCAATTTCACATTTTGGGTTATACTAACATCTATTTGGAATCAGTTTCCTCGTTTAGGCTCACAGATTCAATCACTGTTTTGTATAATGAACCCTTGGTTCACTGATGGGCCCATTCAAACCTGGAATTTACGATTCATTATGCATTCATTATTATTGATAGGCATTATAATAACATATTCAAAGTCTCCTTTCTATTCGTCATTTTCAGTGAGTAATTAGGTTCCTTATGTTTTTTCAGATGCCACGAAGTATCGAGGGCGTTAAACGCACTCCCATTGACCCTGGCTCTTTGGAGGTAGCAATCTCTGAAGTGAGGAATGGATACAGCATCAATAAAGCCGCCGAAGCTCACGGACTTTCGAGATCAACGCTTCAATCTTATGTGAAGAAGCACCTGGATGGTGAAACGCAGATTGTCGTGAACAATAACTGTGCACACTGGAAGGTATTTAGTGAGGAAGAGGAAAATGATTTAGCTGAGTATCTGATTATCTGCAGTAAGTTGATGCATGGGCTAACTCTAAAATCTCTAGCTAAAATGGCATTCCAGTTTGCTGTGGCCAATTCAAAAAAAATACCTAAATCCTTGGAGGAAAATGAGAGAGCTGGGCGAAGATGGGTCCACGATTTCATGAGGCGTCATGAAAGGCTAACCCTCCGATCTCCACAGGCTACAAGCTTAGGAAGGGCAATGTGCTTTAATAAGCCTGTCGTTGACGAATTCTTCCAGACACTGGGGAACTAGTTAACGAAGTATAATTTTGGACCAGAACAAATATGGAATGTCGACGAGAGTGGGTTGTCGACGGTTCAAAACCCCCCTAAAGTTGTCGCAGCCAAGGGAGTTAAGGCTGTGGGGGCTGTGACGTCAGGAGAGAGGGGCACAAATGTCACTGCCATCTGTGCTGTAAATGCTCTTGGGAATTCTATTCCCCCATGTTGGTGTTTCCTCGAGTAAGGTTCCAGGACCATATGATGGTAGGAGCCCCTGTTGGAGCAGTTGGGAGTCGCAAATCCTTCTGGATGGTCCAATTCTGCAATTTTCCTTAAATTCATGCAGCATATCATTGATCACACTCATCCTGATCCTGAAAGGAAGATTCTTGTTCTGCTTGATAACCATGGAAGTCATCTATCTATCGACGTCATTGATTTAGCAAAAAGAAACGGTGTGATCATGTTCACTTTTCCACCCCATACGACCCATCGACTGCAACCACTTGATCGTTCTGTTTTCGGACCTTTCAAATTTTTCTATAATCAAGAAATGACTCTATTTATGCAAAATAATCCTAACAAAACTGTATCAATTTATAATGTTGCTTCCATTTTCGGAAAGGCATATTCACGTTCTTTTACTCGCAATCACATACAGGGTGGTTTCAGAGCGGCCGGAGTTAGCCCATTCAACCCTAACATTTTCACAGAGGCTGATTTCGTTGCTAGCGCTCCATCAAACCGTCCTTGCCCTCCACCAACCAGAGACGACATTGAATCTCTATCGACTAGCTCTCACCAAAGCCACCCAGAAAACACCCTCCCCACAGCAGGACTTCAAGCAAGACCGAATTTGACCGCTGCTCACCTCCCAGCATCCAACACCAGCCCAATTGGTTCGCCTGTGCCTGGATGTTCTCTCTATAGGAGCCCTCAAGACGTCCGTCCTCTCCCAAGCAGATCACCAACTGCCCCAAATAATAATAAACGTCGACGTCTGGGTAAATCCCGAGTGTTGACCAACACACCCGAAAAAGAGGAGCTGGCGAAATTGGCTGCAGGTCGCAGAGGAAGAGGTGCTCCTACACCCATGAAGAGGCTAATCTCAAAAAGCCACCAAAAACCAGAGTTCTAGTCATTTAGATAATTTGTATTTATTGTATTTATTATTTGTATACTGATGATTTATTGTGATAAAGAGTACTTTTTGATCTCAGGGAGCGTTTTTATTGGTCCCCATTCAATCCACTGGGCGGCTGGAGGTACAATCAGATCTGGCCTGAGGTACATGCTGTGGTTGTACCACTTTTTTTTTTTTTTTCAAATTGTTCCTGTGAGAAGAGTAATAGGTATTTTGACGATTTTTCTTCACAGTTTGGTAGCTAAATAGTTAGGGGAGAGTGTTGTACCTTGGGACAAACTGCCTTGCTCTGCCATCTGTTGGTGACAGGCCAAACTAACTTGTCTTAGTTTTTCATCTTGCCACTAGGGGTTGGTGTAGAGCAGTCATGGGCAAAGTACGGCCCGCGGGCCAAGTGCGGCCCTCGGGCTAGTCTGATCCGGCCCGCGACACGATTTTGATTAACCCCTAAAACTAATTGCACATAGGAAGTGATAATTTTTTGTGTGCGAATACCGGAAAAAAGCGACCAGCAAAATAAGCGACCATCTCGGAATGTGTGAAATAAACGGCCAAACTATCCTGAGTCTCACCCACCCCCTCGTTCGAGGTCATTCAACCATGGTATGCGCGAAATAAGCGGCCAAAATACCCTTACCTCTTCCCCAGGTACCTGTTTTTCTCCCTAACTCTGTCACTGTGTCACTCTATCACATCGCCATAGCTGCTCTAACCTTCGTAGCCTGAGTATCGTGTAGTTTAGTCAATAAGGGCGAGTCAGTGTTTTATTTGTTTGTGTTGTCAGACGTTTTCCTAATATGGAGCTAACTATAACCAACAAAGGTAAACAGTGCGCGCTCTATGACGGTTACTCTTATAATTTCAAGCGAAAAAATGCGGAGGGGACGATATTTTGGCGATGTTCAAAGGAGAGGTCAAAAAGGTGTCGGGGTGTTATGAAAAGTAAAACTGGTGAGGTGTTGAGTGCGAGTGAACATCAATGTGGCGCTCCAGATGAAGCAAGGTTGGAGGTAAAGAAAACTCTTCAACAGGCAAAGAAGCGGGCCAGGGAAAAAGATACGGCGGTCTCAAAAATATACAATCAAGAATTAGGTGAACTTCACAACAAAGGTTATGAATTTGTAACAGAGATGCCAGCTGAGCTTACAACAAAGAGAGTCCTATACCAGCCAAGTTGTAAGTCTCAAGGAAATCAAGCAGAGCCAGAGAAGCGCGATGATGTGGTACTTGACGAAGAAATTTTGAAGATGAAAGATGGCAGCAGTTTCCTCCTGGCTGATGACAAATCAGGTGAAAGAATTTTAATTTTCAGTGGAACTTTGGGAAAAGAGGGGTTGACATCCTGTGGAGATTTTTTTATGGATGGAACATTTAAAAGCTCAAGTAAACAGTTTGCCCAGATATATTCAATACATGCTGATTATGGAAGCTCGACTGAGGAAACAAATATATATCCATTGGTTTTTGCGCTGTTGCCGAATAAAAAGAAAGAAACGTATGTCAGGCTTTTTCAGCTAATACTTAAAGTTATACCCAATTGGACACCAAGGCGAGTAAATGTAGACTTTGAAGCGGCAGCAATATTGGCTCTGAAAGAGGTATTCCCGACGGCAGAAGTAAAGGGATGTTACTTTCATATGAAAAAGTGTCTATGGAGAAGAGTTCAAGACCTGGGCCTTACACGGGACTACAAAGAAAATGAGGAAGTTCGTACTCTCATAAAAATGTGTGCATCTCTTGCATTTCTCAAGCCCGATGATGTCTGCGATGGCTGGTTGGAGATCTACTCTCAAAAACCAGAAAGTGAAAAGTTAACCGAGTTCTTTGACTATTTCATTGAAAATTGGATGGAAAATGATCAAAATGATATTCAGCAATGGAACTGCCACAATAGCCGACATAGGACCACCAATGCAGTTGAAGGGTGGCACAACAAACTAAATAACATGTTTCAAAGACCAAACCCCAGAATCAAAGAACTGATCCTATGTTTAAAGACCGAAGCCGAAAACTCAGCATGCATGTTTATGAAAATACAATTAAATCTGGAAGGAAAGAGAAGAAAACTCAAATATAGGAAAGTGGATGCTAGTGTCGAAAAAACAATGAAGAAGTATGCAGAAACTGGTAACATAAAATCGTGTCTTCGCACTCTCTCCTACCTTCAAAAGTTGGATTAAGTTGACACTCTTGAAAACATTCTGTAAATATATGTTAATATATACGTAAATATTATTCATCAAATAAAAAATAAAAAAATAAAAAAAAAATTCAAAAAGATAAAAAAAGGTAAAAAAATATTACTAACGACGCTATCTTCTTAAGTTTTTGTACGATCATTCGGTGTTACCGAAAAGTAAAAAATGTCCAGTTTGTGGGTTCGATATGTGGCTCGACGAGGCAAATAACAACTTTCGCTGCAAGAAACGTGTTCAGTGTATCAATAGTAGCAAGAAAAAAGTGTCCGTACAGTGCGACAAACGCGTGTCACAGTTTCAAGGCACGTGGTTTGAAGGTAGTAAATTACCCGTTCAAACAATTTGCAGGTTAGTTTTGTTTTGGTGTCTGTTGAATCCGCCCAGACATGATTTATTGATGGAAGAGCTACTCATTAGTAGCAACACAGTGGTGGACTGGTCAAATTTTTTACGTGAAGTCTGTTTTCATTTCTTTTGTTTAAACTCTAAGCCTATTGGTGGGATAGGGAAAATAGTAGAAATTGACGAAGCAAAAATTGGACATCGTAAATATAATAGGGGCCGTATTGTTGATGGGAATTGGATTTTTGGAGGTATTGAACGAGAAAGCAAAGACGTTTTTATCATTCCAGTACCAAATCGTGGTCAAGAAACCCTTTTACCTATTATCCATAAGTATATACTGCCGGGAACAACTATCATCAGTGACTGTTGGCGAACGTACAATTGTTTGGAGTTCGAAGGTTACAAACATTTAACAGTTAACCATTCGTACAATTTCATCGACCCTGATACAGGCGCGCACACTCAAACAATCGAACGAACGTGGCGCGAAGTGCGTTCTAAAGTGCCGCGCTACGGCAATCGTAAACACCATTTACACGGGCATATTGCCGAGTTCTTGTTTAAGAGGAAATTCAACGACTACCGCACTCGCCTACATTTCCTCTGGTGTGCAATTGGTGAACTGTACAGTTGCCAAACTCCAATCAACGCAACTCCTCCACCAGACGGTCCTACAGATTCAGATTCCGATTAGTAAGGTAAATATGACTTTCCGGCCCTCAAATTTATGTTATTTAATTATAAGTATGCCTAATATAAAATATATCTTCATATGGAAAAGATTGGTGCTGAGGCCACTATACTATAGAATTACCCACATTTTACCTATGACAATGGGAAAAATGCTGTGAAGAAAGTATTTACAAATGACGAAGAACTGATGTTGGTTAAATATCTGAAACAATCAGCTGCCCTACATTATGGCCTAACAAAAAAAGATACATTAAAATTAGCTTTTCAATAACCAAAGGCCCTGTCTGAACAGCCTAATAGAAATATTAAAATTCCTAAAGAATGGGTTACTGCTGAATCTGCTGGAGATTTCTGGTTACGTGGCTTTAGAAAACGCAATCCTAGCCTAAGTTTACGCAAGCCTGAACCTACGAGTCTTGCTAGGGCAACTAGCTTTAACAAAGCAAATGTAAATCAATTTTTTGTCAACTATGAGGTTGTTCTGAAAAGACACAAATTTCAACCAAACGAAATCTACAATTTAGATGAAACCGGCAACTCAACGGTACATGTTCCTCCTAAGATTCTTTGTACTAAAGGAACAAAGCAGGTTGGTTCTGTCACTTCGTGTGAAAGAGGACTTGAAATAACGATGATAGCATGTGTCAATGCTATCGGCAACAGTGTACCTCCCATGCTGATTTTTCCTCGTGTTAATTTTAAACAACACATGCTCATTGGGTGCAATTGGGGGCGCTAATCCAAGTGGGTGGTCCAATGAAGACTTATTTTTAACGAGCATGTAAAACCGACTAAAGAGAAGCCTGTCCTTCTTATACTAGACAACCATGAAAGCCATATCTCTATTAAAGCTTTGGATTTATGTAAAGCAAAGGGCGTAGTGATGTTAACCTTCCCGCCCCATACCTCACACAACCATTAGATCGGACTGTGTTTGGGCCATATAAAGGTTACTACAACAGTGCTATGAATGCTTGGATGTTATCTAATCCTGGAAAACCTATCCAGATATATGATGTCGCTGGATTGGTTGGTAATGCTTATAAAAGAGCGTTTACAAAAGAAAGACGGGGACGGTGAGTTGATTATTCAAGTACCTACTGTAGAATATTTCTCTCTTTGTTTATGTATCGTTGAGGAATCATGAATATATCGATTGTCGCATGACTGAACACTTTCGTTCACTTCATCTATGTGACCTAGTCTCCTAATGAACCTTTTATCGATATGTTCACAGTGGAAATGTGCAGAACTAAATGGAAAAGTATCAGAGATCGGTACACGAAAGAAAAAAAGAGGCCGCCAACTGGGGCGGGAGCCACAACGTCCTAAGTGGCCCCTGATGCCCCTGTTGGATTTTTTAAATCCTTCTGTGACTCCTCGATCGTGAGTGTTTTTTACAGACCTATTTACCATGGTAGGATGTAGGTGATGAGGGTATGATAATTTTCAAAGCTTTCAAATCCTCTCTTGTAGGGGAGAACAGGATGAGAGTGGTCATTTAAGTATATACAAAGTTCGAATCCGTTAAAAAAACATAGGTTTATGTCTGTGTGTGTAAGTATGTGTGTGATAAATTCTGTCGACGCTGAATGACAATGAAATAGTGATCTTCTAATCAAATCTAAATGTTCTCGTCAAATTTTCGCTATCAATGTTTTCATTCGATAATCAATTTGGTCCAGTTTTGGAAATTATATCAGGAGTTTGAAATTTCATACTTATGATAAAAATTCTCTGTCGGTGGAGGGAGTTAATGGGGGGAAGTCCAAGAAGTCATGTTATTTTGTTTTTTTCTCTTGTTTAACTCTTAGTAAAATTTCATAAAATCCATTCGTAGGGACGTTTCTAATGCATGCATTACTTACCAATATTTTTTAAAATTCAAATTTCTCCACCCCCTTTTGATTAAAAAAAAAAAAAAAAAAAAAAAAAAAGGTTTATTGATTTATTCTGAACCAGTTGGATCTCTAGTTTATACAAATCGTCAATTCAACTCGGAAAAATAGAATTTCCCCTACCCTCATTGCTGTCAATGATCGTCAAGTTACTAGGTACGGACATAAGACAAGTTGAGGTCTGTGGTGAGTGCACGGGTTAATCCACTGTTTTCGTTTTTCACAGAACTGTATCCAACTTCAAGGCGTATTCCCTTCTCGACCTCACCGGGATGACGGATGAGATTGATCAAGGTATGTACCTGTACGTGAACGTACAGTCTTCTTTACTATGCTCACTAATAAATGTTGGTTTTTTGAAGTACTTGCTCACAAGAATTTTTATTTTGTTTTTATTTTGATGTTTTTTTATATAATTTTGTTTGTAGCGAATTTTTGTAAAAAATTAAGATGTTGCAACGGCTCAGATATTTTTAAAATCCAAATTTGTGAAAAAGTTCATCATTTAAATCCATTTTGAGGCATTATGAAACAATTCCTGAGGTTTGCGATTATTTCATATATATACATCTATATATAAGTACCTATTTGTCATTCTGGACGAATTGTCTACATCATAATCGATGCAACTATATATACAATCGAAAACAACTTGCAAAAACGCGAAAACATCCAAAAATCTCTTTTAAAAAAGCAGAATATGGACCACGGATGTACGAATTCATTATTCTACGTGTGTAAGCTCGAGTTCGCAAACAATTCAACATATTATAATATAACTTCAGAAAATTCTCTCATACGATCATTCTGCATGACTGCAACTTTTTTAATGCATTTATTTCATTATTGCAGAAGTCGTGATAGATTGTGACTCAGCGAGTTACACCGACGAGACCCGCAGAAATAACTTCAGAAACTTCAGAAAATTCTCTCATACGATCATTCTGCATGACTACAACTTTTTTCATGCATTTCGAGACATATTTGAATTTGAATTATGTACGCATCAGCGCTATTTTGCCTCTTGATTTACCTACGCTCTAGCGGCGACTGTTGTAATGTTTCAAATGGGCAGACAGCCATTTGCATTGTATGTATCGTTTCCTTTGTATTAAACTCGCTCTCGCTAAAATCGTTTTTATTCATATTCATCCAGTGAATACTTGGGACCTGTTGAAAATTATTACATTTTGGTAATTGTAGACTCTCATTCAAAATGGGTAGAAGCATTTTTTACAAAATCAATGACAACTTCCACTACTATAATATTGTTGAGACAAGTTTTCGCTCGATTTGGGTTACCTCATACCTTAGTTGCTGATAATTACTCTGCGTTTAAATCAGACGAATTTCAGAATTTTTGCTCCAAAAATGGTATTCAATTCAAAACGGGGGCACCATATTCACCTCCCACGAATGGTGCTGCCGAAATAGTAGTACGTAACATAAAACGCGCCTTGAAAGCTGCTATTTGCTGATGAGGATTGCGATTTGAATGTGCTTGAATTAAAACTCCAAAGATTTTTGCTTGATTTGAGGAATAGCATACATGGAAGTACGGGGATGTCTCCTGCCGAGGTTTTATTAAAACGTCAAATTAGAGGGCGTTTAGACCTATTAAAACCACCTACTACTGATTCTAAAAATGTTATCGCTCAAGAGAAGCAGATTAAGTACCATGGGGGGAGAAACCCAGCAAAATATGCTATAGGTGACCAAGTTTGGGCACGAAATTTCAGACCAAGGGAAGCAAAGTGGCTTAAGGGCACTGTTAGCGAAATTTTAGGACCTCGCAGAGTTTTAGTTAAAATTCCTTACTTAAATTTAGACTGGATTCGCCATTATCATCAGTTGAGACCTAGAACCAATAGCAATCCGGTGATTGGACCTGAACCAATACCGGATGATACTGGAACAGAGGTCATTGTTAACGATTCAGTAGTGGCTGAGGGTGATACAAATACAAGTGCAACCCCGGTTACTGGCAAAAGAAGTAGGTACGGAAGACTAATAAAAAACCCTGTTAGATACAGTCCTTGATCATACCCTACCCAACTTTGCATACAATTCATGTAGCAATGAAAGGAATTATTTAATTTTTTTAAATAAAGAATAAATATTTAATACTACTATTGAAATCGATACATATGTCAAGCTCCTAATATGAGTATATTATAGGTACTAAGCTTAACCGTTGTACGATCTGTAGTAGGGAGAAGTTATTTATTTTACTGCTCAATTTTACATTAACTACTTCATTACATAGGGTATGGAATTAGAAAAAATTATATGTTTATGTACATCTAATGCTTCTTGAAAATGTACCAACGAAATTTAGAATATATTATTTGGATAATTTTTGAAAAATATTGGAGTTATATATTTATTTTGGATGTATTAAACAATTAAGAGGGAGGAAATGTGATATATTTGAATTTGAATTATGTACGCGCTAGCGCTATGCCTCTTGATTTACCTACGCTCTAGCGGCGACTGTTGTAATGTTTCAAATGAACAGACAGCCATTTGCATTGTATGTATCGTTTCCTTTGTATTAAACTCGCTCTCGCTAAAATCGTTTTTATTCATATTCATCCAGTGAATCCCGGTATATAAAGAACGTTACACATTTATTTCATGATTGCAGAAGTCGTGATAGATTGTGACTCAGCGATTTACACCGACGAGACCCGCAGCCTCGGTGTTCCGGTGGAGAGCCGGCAACAATCCCCCGTCTTCAACCCAACTCCTAATCAGGGGTCTCGTCGGAAGAGAGGTTAGTGTTTTCAGTCGCTTGCAGTTACGTACCTATACTAAAGTTTGATTAGGGCTAGCATTACATTGTTTTTGACTGTCGTACGAGTACGGAAGAACCAAAAGACCCGTTGGAGGAAATCTTGTGGGAGAAGGTGATGGCGACAGGGTCCACCTCTCGGAACCCCACCCCCATTGAGCAGTACTTTATGTCTTTTGCTAACTTCTGCCAAGAGATGAGCAGACCTGCTCAAATTGTATTCCAACAGGGACTCTTAAATGCATATAAAGATGCAGTTGAATTTGAAAACTTACAAGTGAATTATCTACATCCTAACTCTCCTTTGGATATAGAAAACAATTACGTTGTTGCCCCAATGAATCAAGGTTTCCAAAGAAAAGGATAAGGTCGCTGGTCAGCACGTAAAATTAGTCAAATGTCAAAATTTGTGCTCAAAAAAAATACTACAGATTTCCAAAAACTCGTAAAAATTTTAAAATTCATAATTTGTTGGAGAACATTGCTCAAATTAAGGGTATCAAATATAAAATAGAACTTTTAAAAATGTATGTACAAAATGATGCTGAAAAATAAACTTAAATTTCATTAATATTTGCTATACAATCGATAACAACTTCCAAAAACGCGAAAACATCCAAATGCTCTTTTAGAAAAGCAGAATACGTACCACGGATGTACGAATACATTATTCTACGTGTGTAAGCTCGAATTTTCAAACAATTTAACAAGACGTGATGAACCTTTATTTAGCAGACGTGATGAACCTTTTTCGGTTGAGTGTTTCTGCCTCGGACTTCATACACAGTGGAGGACATTGAAGACGTTCGTCATGCAGCAGAAACGTACCAGAAGCTTCTGCAAACTTCTGTTTCGGGGGTCCTGGCAGAATTCAAATTGTGGGTAGCCAAATGGAATCGGATTGTTGAAAACGGCGGTGAACTCCCCGATTCGCTTCCTCTCGTTTGTGCTGCGTGTGATGGAAGAAATTTATCCATCCATTTGGAAACTATTTTGTATTTTACATACGCTTCCTGTGACCGCAGCCACTGCAGAACGGAGTTTTTCAACTCTCCGTCGTCTCAAAACTTGGCTGAGATCAACTATGGCAGAACTCAGACTCACTGGGCTTGCATTGTTACACGTTCATCGCGACATCAAATTAGACATCGATGCGATAATCAACAGATTAGCGAAACAAAATAGAAAATTAGACTTTGTGTTACAAATGATCGTCCCAGTTGGAACTTTTACAAATGTAAACAAATCACAAATATTGCTACAAACCAAATACATAAAAAATCAGTATTCTATAATTAGATTAGTCGTTATTATTGTTATATTTTGTTTCCAATGTTTTTAGTTAGCAATATGGTAAGTTAACTTTGGTCGTTTGGTTTGTTTCTGGTTTTTGATTTTACAAAAATTGGGTTCGTTTTGGTCGATTTTTTTTTTTTTTTTTTTTTAAATGTTATTGGGTTTGTCAACAATTTGTTCAGGTTCAGCTCTACTTTTTGAAATGCAGGCTGATTCTGGGGGGGGGGGGGGTCATGACCCCTGTGACCCCCCCCCCCCCCCGTCCCCTTGGATCCGCGCCTGCCTCCGTTCGAGAAGATACTGTACTGGGGGTCTCACAATGGTGGGTCTGAGTTATGACTACCCTTGCAGCAATGTCAACGAGGAGTGATCCATTTACTTCCTGAATCCATTACTTCCATCCCCTTCGTACTCAAAATAACATTAAAAAGGGTCAATATTCTCTTTATATATTGTGGGGTAAAATAACGTTTTCCTGTGCTTCGTAGTGTGGGACGCCACCTCAGGCGCCGACATGGGGAAAACGCAAGAGGGTTGCGAGGTCGCCACAGACGGACCTCCGTGAACGGGCGGGGGAGGCCGAACATCCTCGAGCAATTCCGCCTGAAGCGACGGCGCCCTCCACCTCTCCCTGAGACCGGCCGGTGTTGGCCGAGCGCCCCGGTGAGGGGGGGGGGGGGGGGGACGAAGCTATGTAAATCACGACGCCACCCCCTCCAGGTTTGTCCGAATCCGAGTCCAAGTTGGAAGCTACCCCTAGCCAAGTTTTTACGAAAAGTCGTGTGTTTCCTGGCCTAGTATTTAAGGCCCCTGCAGACGGGGACAGTAGTGGCGTCCAGTAGGCCTAGCCAGTAGTGGCGGCCAGCAACTGTCCTTCTACTGTCTCCGTGTGATGGGGTACTGGACGCTTCAACGGCCAGTAGCTACTGGCCGCCAGTAAAGACAAAATAGTTTGAGTTTAGTGGCCGCTCCGCGGACAGTAGCGTGGTCACGTGACCTACTGGCGGCCATTATTGTCCTGTTCTTAAAAGGTACTGGCCGCCAGTAAAGCACTGGACGTTGTAGGAAACTGTTGTTGACCGTGGTTGAGTGATTTATACAGCAATGAGTTCTGTGAAAAGTGGTGGGCAGAAAAAACCGAGTGTTAAGTGGAGTGCAGACAATATAACAGTGTTTTTGGAGTGTTACGTAAACTATGAACTGCTGTGGAATATCCGCCATGCAGACTATGTCAACAAGAATAAGAGAGAGAGTGCAATGTTAAAATTGCAGAATGATTTGGTTTCTTTGGGACTACAAGTACCTGATATTGGATTCCTAAGAGCTAGAATTAAAGCTATCAAGTCCACTTACAGAGGAGAATTGCTTAAAGTAAGCGAATCTAAAACTAGTGGAGCAAGAACCGACGAAGTGTACAAACCAAAATTGCCCTGGTTCGCAGCAGCTGACCTGTTCATGAGGGATGTAGTTATCACAAGGCAACCCAAAACGAACTTGGTAAGTTAGCTTTCGATTATTATTATTATTATTATTAGTATTAAGGATTATTCGTTATTAAAACTATTTAAACAAGGTCTTAAATGTATCATGAGTGTCAGTGAATTCTCTATTTTTTTCTTATATAACTTTTATTTCCTTTAAGATAGGAACTCCAAACTCAGCAGGTTTGTGTCTAGTTAGTTAGCATATGTAAATTAATAAGTACGATTGTCGACTCTAGTTATAACCGTTTCAAAATGGCATAAATGTTTTTAATACATGTGACATTTAAGTTTGTAGATGGCTGTCCTTTTGAAACAGTTATAACTAGAGTAAAGCAACTAATACTTATTTAATTACCATACAACTTTACAGAATTCTGCTAAATTTAAATATCATAATTGAAACTGAAATGGCTGTTTGGTGAATGAACAATATTCAGGAAACAAATAAGTAACTTATTAAAAGTAGGAAAGTACATAATTTATTTTGCATCTGTTTAACTAAATATTACATATTAACTAATTACATACTTTCATTATTGTTTATACTTTCAACTTATTACATGCCTATGGCCTTCATCTGCCAAGACACACGTCCCTCTCCGTTAAAGAAGTGTGCTAATTTCATTCTTGTATCTGAGGCTATCTTGGTATGTGAGTTGGTTGATCGAGCTGTTTTCAATGACGGCAGTGCTGTTCTAGTTGAGCGCCATAGACCGGGGACGAAAATACCACTTTCAGAATCTTCCTGGTCAATCCAACCTCTTTCGAAGTATGTAGCTGGAGACGTAGTTCTTAACCAATTGTGGAGAGTACATGTACACAGCACTATCAAATCTACTGTTTCCAGATCGACTTCAATTTCTCTTCCGAAAATTCGGAATCTTGCTGCCATTATACCAAAGGCATTTTCTACTACTCGGCGTGCTCGTGATAGCCTGTAGTTAAAGATTCGTTCCTCTAATGTCAAATTCTTTTTTGAAAAGGGCTTCATCAGGTTTTCACGCAATGGAAACGCGTCATCGCCTACAATGAAGTGTTCTTCAGGAAACTGTAACGTCTTGTTGTCAATAGCTACTTTGAGTGATGACAACCGGAAAACGCTTCCGTCGTTTGCCCTGCCATTGGTCCCCACATCGACAAATAGAAATTTGTAATCTGCATCTACCAACGCCAATAGAATAACGCTGTATCCCCCTAGGTAGTTAAAAAACTCGGAGCAACTTCCGGGCGGACGTTTTATAGCCACGTGTTTTCCGTCAATTGCGCCTACACATGACGCGAAATTCCATTTTGTTTCAAAATTCTTCTGCACCTCCTTCCATTCATCCTTTGTTTTTGGCACCTAAAAACATACAATACATGAAATCTTGTACTCTTAACATGAATAATATTAGACCCTACGAGCACTTGTGTTTTTACAGGAAGTTTCAGAGACCTGTCAGACTTCAATTGAGGACGAGGACCAGGACAATACTCAACTAGACTTGGACTCCTCTTCTGATGCTGTGGACGACCAGCAAGAAGTGCAAGAATCGGCCCAAACTGCAGTGCAATCTACACAAATGACAGCGGGGCCATACAAAAAAAGGCGGCTAAGCAAACTGTCCAAGGTTGAGGGGGCAATTGAAAAGCTACAAAAGCTAACTGAGAACAGACCCAGACCTTCAACTTCGTTTGCCCCCATGGACGAAGTTGGTGCTTTTGGTAAATATGTCTCAGCCCAAATAAAAGACCTTCCACTAGTTGACAGACTTAGACTCCAGGATAAAATACTAACTCTTATTTCAAGGGAACGATTGAAGCTCTTAGAAGGACCATCAAGACAATCTCCAATGATTTCTGGCAGCAGCTCCAACTACAGTCATGCCTCAGATGACGAGAGGAGTGACAATTTCATCACTGAACATGAGTATACTTATCAGGAACTGTGAATTGATTCAATAAAATTTCTTTTTCAATATAATGTTTTTATACATAGCTAATGACCAAGAAAAAAATTATTTTAAGTACAATGTGTTATCAGTATTTTCAAAACACTAAACTTGTTTCATTGTAATAGTCACAAAAATTTTGTATTAAACTATAAAAATTTTCAAAAATGAGTTTTTTTTACTTTTTACCTTAAAATCATAGAAATAATGGTGAATCAAGCCTAATTATGGAAATATCTTGACAAGTGGATTCGATAACTAGCATATTACATATGCAAGAATTCAAAATTCGCTGAGTACACAGGTTTGCTGTGACGGGAGGTATTTAGTTTTTTAATGATAATGAAAACGATTAAATATTTACCCTAGGCCTATTATAAAGTCAATAACCTAAATTAAAGAAACTAGGCACATTCATTTAACTTACCTTCATGTAGTCTTTTAGTGCTGTCGTTATTGCTTTGAGGACATCTGGCATGAAACTTGAAATTGTGTTCGCTGGTACTCGAAACAAAATTGCAAGGGATTGGTATGAATCACCAGTAGCTAAAAATCTTAAAGCAATCTCCAGTTTCACACGGGCAGGAATTGCACTCCTCATTACCGTATCAACTTTTGAAATGTCACCTTCAACTAATGATAAAAGTTCATTGAACTGATCTACACTCATCCTCATAATTTTTTTATATTCTTGAGGATCTTCATTCGCAAGTTCTGTTAAGATTGTCGATGAAGCTCCTAGGTTACTGCGACGTCCAACCCAATCCTTCACCCAACAAGTTCTATTACTTTTTAGTAACTCTTGCAATTCTTCACTCAAACAATGCACTACTTCAAAAACAACTTCATCAATAGCTTCATCTACTGCATTTTCGTATTCGTCGACTTCATCCATTTTAAAGGCACACAGCACACAACACACCGCCGATGCCACACTGGACACTGGCCGCCACTATAAACAGTTTCGCTGGCAGCCAATACTGTCCCCGTGTGTAGGGCTACTGTCTGGACAATACAGTGGCCGCCACTAGTGGACGCCAGTACTGGCTGCTACTACTGTCCCCGTCTGCAGGGGCCTTTACGCCACCCACTGTGTTCCCTGTGAACTGTTACTCCCTCGCGAACAACTACTGTGTTTCCGCCGCTCCTCCACAAGTTCCGCGAAAGCAGAAGAGCGAGTGTTCCCCCTATTAATAGACAGAGACTGACAAGTGTTCCCTCCCCTATTCGTGAACACAGCCAAGTTTTTACGAAAAGTCGTGTGTTTCCTGGCCTAGTATTTACGCCACCCACTGTGTTCCCTGTGAACTGTTACTCCCTCGCGAACAACTACTGTGTTCCCGCCGCTCCTCCACAAGTTCCGCGAAAGCAGAAGAGCGAGTGTTCCCCCAATAAGAGACAGAGACTAATAAGTGTTCCCTCCCCATTCGCGATCTCAAGCAACTGGAATTCTACGAACTGGTAACAGTATCTATTGCTTTGTAGGTATCTGTTAAATGTTCCTTGTTGTCCATTCTGTAGGACTGGAAGTTCATCTCGTTGGAAGTCTGCTAGTAACGTAGCAGTTACGAACACCTTAATACTACATTTTTATTAACAGAAAACATTCATTCATTACAAATCTTCGATTGTAATTAGGTATCCTGTATCATCACCATAAAGTTCACTTCTGTACAATTATTTTCGTATAATTCATCAATAACATCCTGAACTAGAATTTGAATTTAAAGCCTTTTAATGAATCTTGTGTTCTATGTCTGTGTATTTTAGTCATATCCCGTGATTCCCTACACTGGTAAAATTCATCTAGATGATCTCATGATCAATACTTATCATTATTTATCAGATTAAACATTTTCTTCAGTCCAAGTCAAATCGTCCGTTCTAATAAATTAGGATCAGGTACTTCAAGAAGGTACCAAAGGCACCTGCTTGAAGTGGAGTTGATCCAAAACTCCTTGGTGTATTTGTAAGCACTTTCGATCGTAGAGAAGCTTCACTTCTCCAATAATCCAGCCCACCGCTTAGCAACACCCTACCAACGATCGACCCCCCTCAATTAATTGAGGGGAAGCTTACAGTAGTAACTGGACAAATAATGTCTAGTGTTACATTACCATCTCAAATTTAAATCGTAATGAGATATTATTAGAATTTTAGGAAAATATAGTAATTGTTAAAAGGATATGCTCTTTATGCCGTCATAGCACACGGGCGGGGACTATGTATTGAGTATCCAGGGTTCAATGTCTAAGGCAGTTGGTTGTATTCAATAATTATAATTTTTCATTATTGCTTCTTACTCTATCAGCCATCTACTGTAGATATCGTAGTTCACAAATTTATTGTTGAAGTTATAAGTTCGGTAACATAACATTCATGACATTACATTTGTGATTAACGATTGTTAATACTAATTATTTATAATATTACTTTGGAGTGGCTGCCTGGAGAAGATCATTTTGTTTTCAACGTTTTTCTAAAACTTGTGCTACTTACATCTCCTTCATTCACGAACATACGTTGTAGTATCTCCACACACTAGTAAGTATACCTTCTTTGTAAATATCTTACAACACTAGTTACATACTGTGACACAGTAGGTACTTGTGTTTGATTTGATTTACAGATACCAGTACATAATGAAGGGACGTCCATGTGGCCTTGACCTGGTGGGGGTTTCAACTCATTTCTCCGACGTTCGTATGTCAGTCGCAGAATTTCTAAGTCTTCCTATAAGTAATCCTACCGTGGGACGTGTAAGTAGTATCCTCTACGGTCAAGACTCATATGCGTTCAGAAGGAAGACCAAGAAGTGGGTTAAGTTCCATAATAATAAGTTAGAGTCATCTGTCCCTAGCGTTGTTGATAAAATTCCTCACAAACCTAAGAACCCTGGGATCACGTTAAATGAGGCTATTAACATGGTAGGGAACGAGAAAGACTGGATACAGTATTTCAAACAAACTTATTGTCCCCCTAATTCCGTGAATGGGGAACTGTGCACGTTAACTAACATTGCCAATACCATCAAAAACAGGAAATTTATAAAAATGAAGTGCTGTAGATTTTTCCAAAGTAGCCCTTGTGATCCCAGTTACATTCTGAATCTTCCGACAGTGATAATGAAGTAGGTCCTGCATCTTTGATGTTAAAGGATATCAAGAAAGACAATACTGTTGTACCAGTTGTTACGTTAAATAAATGGACTGATGACTTGATCCATAAGCTTGATTGCAAAAGACGGTTTAAATTCAACGAATGCAGTCATTATGAAGGATGTGTTGAAATACCATCCATTGTTTGGAGTGACATATGGGATGGGCAAAATCTTAAGTCAGGAGTTTATCAACTCTTCCTTGCTGCATACTTTGGTGTTGTTAACAACACATGCACCCCTATGATTAAAAACCGTAGAATTACATTTAAAAACGTTGTTTTATACGGTTATTGCTCTCATCCTTTGTGTAAATCATTTAAAATATTAATAGAACAACCGAAACGGAGTATGAGTCATAGGAAAATGAGTGTGTACAGTCATGGGTTGCATTTCTGTCACGAGCCAGGAAACATGGCTGCCAGACCTCTGCGAGCATCAGAAAGACGAATAGTTGAGGAAAAGCTTAAAAAAAACAAACGCCTACCATGGTGCACAGTGAATGTGTCAATGCTAGCCGTAATGCTTTACTAGAAATAGGTAATGCAGATGGTGTGAGAACTATTGAAGTATTGAAACACGTGAGAGCGGAAAGTTTAAGCAAAAGAGATAGAGATACCGATGATTTCCTGGATGTTCTCTACATGAAAAAATCCCATGACAGTCGTGGCCACCGTTTCATCCATAGTGTTGCGTATCCATTGACTGTTGAGATCATGAGCATCCAGCAACTGCAAGTAGTTTTAACCTCTCTTGACAGAAATGGTTGGCTCGATCTCCATATAGATGCAACTGGTAGCGTTGTACGTTCTCCGGATGGAATGGAAAAACAGATTTACTATTATGCTGGAGTCATCCATCTTGGCAACGGGTTGAATAAGCCATTTCCTGTTTTTGAGCGAATCTCGTGCAATCAGGACAGCTGTAGCATTAGTAAGTGGCTTTCAGAATTTCAAACCTTCTGCTTGTACCACAATAGGTTTTTTGATAGAATTGTAGTAGACTGGAGCCGAGCTCTAATAAAATCTGTTTTGAATTCATGGGGTTTGATGACAACATATTCGTACCTCAATAAATGCTATGAATTTGTTATTAAAGGGTAGTAGCTTCCCCTGAGTTGCCCATAATAGTGACATTATGTTGTGCCCACATGATGAAAAATATGGCAGAGGTGATTGATGACAAAAAGGTAAACTGTAACTCGAGTTTTAGGTTTTTGATTAAGGAAGGTATGGGAAACTTGTTCAATATTCAATGCATTTGGCATGCATCTCTTTGGATCGACCATTTGGCAGTTGTGTTATTGTTTGTCTGATCATGTTAATAACTGTGTACTGACCAGCCTACAGCAATTACAGATTTTAGTTATTCGCGGTCCACAGGAACATGAAATCGCTGAGCTCAAGTCCAGCATCCACGTGTTAGCACCCCCTTTGAATTGTCCAAAAACCCTAGAACATTCTTCGTGTTTTCGCCATTTCATGTTGGTAGTAGAAAGAAGGAAGGGGCTGCTTATGAAAGAAGAGTCCGAAGAGAAAAATGATTATTACGATCCAGACCTACTCTCAACCCTTGTTCAAAAGTATTTCACATTTTGTCCTATGTGGGCTGGTGTTAAATCCTGCCCCAGCGATTTCTCTATTGAGAAATGTAGCAATGGGGTAATCGAAAATTTTATGGGTTTAGTTAAAAACAATTTAATGGACAAGGTTATGCATCAAAAAATGTCAAGGTTTCTACGTATTATCAGAACTCATGTTTTGAGTGTTTCAAAAGAGTTTTTGTTTTGTATTCCTAAATCTAGGAGTACCCCTAGGAAAAGTAGTAACAAAGCTAAACCTTTAAAATCTAATCCTCCCACGTACAGGAGTACTTGCAAGAAAATGAATTCTTTCAACAAAGAAACATTTACAGCACAACAGATAGGGCTGGATTATGGAAGCTATTCCAGTTGTTCAACAGTTGGTAACGAATTGGATGGGCCTATGAACAGCAACGATCGCTATCAACTTGATCGAATAAATGCTATGAAATTCGATTGTGCAACAGTGTTGAAAGAATTCCATGGTATTACAACATCTTGTATTGCAACTACTTCACAACAAGAGGACTGTGAAGAGCTTGATTCTGATGGTTCCCAAAGCAGTCTGATCCAGCTACTAGCTTCTAATCCGATTGAATAATGGGGCCCTAAACGGGTAAAAAAGCCGTTTTCTTACTTTGCTAAATCGTTCGTTACAAAACATTTCCCTACAATAACGTCTTTACAACCACAGAAAGTACTTCCTAACGGACTAGTGTCCGATGTACAATACTATACAACATTGACTATGTCATCACGGGACATAATAAAAAATGTAGTAGTGGTTAAGATGGCTAATAGAAATCTACTGATTCAAAACCTGAGAGTTTCCGACTTGTGGACCCTCACATTACATGAAACGACGGAACAAAGTTGGCTGAGTAGTGATGTTATTAATGCTACCATATCTCAATTGACCTTAAGTAATAAAAAAATGGTAGCACTTAGTTGTGAGGTGTCTACTGCATTAATTTGGGATAATAGAGATTTTGAGTTAACATTCATACCTGACATGAGAGGGGCTGACCATTTGTTTTTCCCCATTAATGAACATGGAATACATTGGTCAATAATTCACTTAGATGTGATGCAAAGGTTATTCATATATTATAATCCCAGTGGTGCACTAGAGAAAGAAACAGTGCTTATGAAAGATAAATTAGACACATTTGTTGCTAAATACAACAGGTTGCTGACTTTAGGCAATAAAGCTCTTCCTATTGCAACGTGTTTTCCTTTCCGAATAATGTTTGTGGAACACTTGCCTAGATAGAAGGACATTTACAATTGTGGTGTTTTTATTATTAAATATGTAGAGCATGTACTTCACAGTTTTCAACTTTTAATGAACAATTTAATGCTGATGAATATAGGTCCGAAATTCTGAGCATCCTTCTTAAGGGCTCAGATGATGTAGTTGAATATTGCTAACTCCGTTTCCAACAGTCTCACGGAAATTAGGTACAATGTGACATTTGTCAACGTTGAACTCATATCAGTTGTCACGAGAGAATAACGAAGTCAGTTATTGACCTGGATAAAGTTGGATTCTCTAGCTTTAAATTCTATTGCATCCTATGCATTCAATATCGAGAATACCGCTGTCAATCAGACAATGTTTAAACAGAACAAAACAACTTTTTTTCAATCATAAAGCACTCATAATAACAACATAAGGAAGGCAGATGGTAGTGTTTAATTACATGGACCTGAATTTTTTTCTTTTAATTGGTTGAGAAATTTCAAAAAAAGCATCAAAAAGTGTCCGAAGTTAGGGGATTTACGGTAGTGCTCAAGTTGATATTGATACCCAAGTCATCCTCATAAAGAAAACTGTTGGTCGTGGCAGCGTATTTACTAATTAAGTGGGGTAGGCAGTAAGAGCAGGTAGTACCGCAGGTAGTTTGCGTGATTTAGGGCACATTGTCCATGAAGATTTTTTGGACGAGGCGATGGGAGATGACATAGCTGGTTGGGATACGCGAATTCCACATTACATGCACCGACTGAACCATCATTTCGAGCAGATCTTAGATAGTAACTGCACTTTCAAGGATAAGAAAGTCATTGAAGGCATTTTTCGCATCAATGCCCACCCACACGCCCTAATACCTGTTGATTCTACATTCTCGCTGGGTGTTTGTTGAGAAAGATGTGGAGGGCGAAATTCGAAAGAAGGCGCGTTTGGTTGCTCGTGGCTATCAGCAGCCGAAAACGGATTTTGACGTATACGCGCCAGTTGCCCATCTTACAACCCTGAGAGTACTGCTCTTATTAGCTGTGAAAAAAACTTCGACAGTTGAACGGGAGTAGTGCCTTTTTGGCGTTACCCCTCAGCAGCAGCCTTTTCATGGAACCACCCGCTGGACTTGAGTGTGAGAGTGGTAAAGTTTTGAAATTGGTGAAAGCCCTTAATGGTTTACGTGAAACCCTTGTTGTTTTAATATGTATTTAGATTCATTATTGGTGAAGCTTGATTTTAATAGATCAAAAATTGTTCTTGTATTTTAATAATAGCCAAACTACGTTTTTATTGATTTTTGTCGATGATTTTTTATGCTTCACTGATGATTCAAACTTCAAAAGACGAGCATACCTCCTTTACGAACCTAATAAATTTTATGGTCCGACCACATTGAACCATTATGTAGGTTCCCTGAAAGATATTAAACAAGTACCACACGGAAATAGAAAGTTGGATGCCAAATCACATGTTCGCACTGCTAAATCTCAACTCTGTGAACAGAAAGTCAGGGCAAGTGATCACCCAAAGTTTGTTTATCGACAGTTAACAGGAGTACATGCACTACCAAAATCTATGCCTGTTATGTTACCGCGAGATTCGAAACAAGTTAAAAATACGATTCATAACGAACGTCAGAAGCGCTTGATATCTCAAGATGATATGCACGCCCTCTACCTGTTCGGTCACGAAGTTACTAGCTATGTCAAAAGATTAGAGCTCGTACCTCAGGTGTTGTGTGTTTTATTTTTGGATCAAATGAAAGAGGAATTGAATCGAATATGTCACATAAAGAACTGGGCGTTATTCTATGATACCACGTTTAACCTAGGTGATTCTAATGTATCTCCGTTAGTTATGAGCCATAAAGCACTTAGATAAAGTCCAGCAATGCCATTAGCGTATAACATTCATGACACAAAACAGGTCAGGCCTCACGAAGAATTTTTCAAATTTTTATGTTCACGATCTTGGAATTTCGACAACAAAGAAATAGTTACAGACCGTGAAGCAGCTATAAGGAGAGGTGTACGGTCTGCATTTCCCTGTACTCCTTCATTTGTTAGCTGGAACCACATTCAACGTGATGTGAGACACTGGGTTTCAAAACAGCAAAATGCTGATAAAGGTGATGAGTCAATTTACAGTAGCCATATTTGGGACTTGCTGGACAGTGATTCTGGATCTGTCCTTCTCAATAAACTTGACGGGGTACACAATGGAGTAGCGAGTTCTTACCATATTTCAATGGTTATATCAGGAAAGATGTCATGGAGAACGCTAAATGGGTATTACAGTTGCATGATATGTACACAGAAGGTAGCGGTGTGACTAGCAACGTGTCGGAAACTGTAAATAGCCTTTTGAAAAGGATTCAAGAAAATCAAGAAGTGCTGCTCCAAACATTAGTATTATCTTGCTACTACTTTGAGATGTATTATACTAATGAAATAATGAGAGGGTTCTGTGGACTTGGCGACTACAGCCTGCTGCCAGAATATAATAAATTTTAACTAAAGTTGCATGAAGCAAATTTTCCCAGTAAGGCAGTGGATTTGGATGAACAACCCAGCAATTTGGCAGGACAAATTTCGTTTCCCCTCTCATGCTCAACAAGAACCTCATATACCCTATTCAACCGATAATGTGGCTAAACCAGTGGTCTTCAACCCGCGGCCCGCGTATATTTTTGCGTATATGCCTTGTATATTTTTGTGGCCCGCCGAATGATTTTGTTTCCAAACAAATAGGAAAACATTGCAGCACTGAAGTTGGCCAATTGCTTCGGCCGTAGTAGGGAATTCGTTAAGTGGCAAAGCAGGTTGGCAACCCTTATTCTCAAGGTCACTCGTAGCATCGCAACCCACGCCAGTGTCATTGTATCAGTCTGTTTCACCTATTTCTATTGTCTGCCCGCAAGTGAATGTTAGTTTAAGTTTAGTGAATAATGGCTTCGTGTAGTAAGAAACGGAAGATTACCGATGAGTGCCGAGTGTTTCAAGAAAAGTGGACTGATCTATACTTTTTTGTAAATATAAAAAACAAACCAGTTTGTTTGGTTTGTAATGAGTCTGTCTCCGTAATGAAAGAGTACAATTTAAAGCGGCATTATGACGCAAAGCACGCTTCCAAGATGGACGCAGTACAAGGTCAGTTTAGATTGGATAAGGTGCGAGATTTAAGGAAAAAACTTGAGAATCAACAATTTACGTTTACTCGGCAAAACGCCGAAAGTGAATCAAGTGTTAAAGTTAGCTATATCATTTCTGAACAAATTGCTAAGCAATCAAAGCCATTCACAGATGGTGAGTTTGTAAAGCAGTGTATGGAATCGGCAGCTGAAATCCTATGCCCAACACAAAAACATTTGTTTTCAAAGGTTAGTTTATCTGGGGTCACAGTTGCCAGAAGAATTGAGGAGCTATCTCAGGATATTGAAATCTCACTTAAAGAACGTGCTTCAAAGTTTGTTTTTTATTCAGTAGCACTTGATGAAAGCACTGATATTACAGATACTCCTCAGTTAGCTCAGTTAGCCATTTTTATTAGAGGAATCGATAACAATTTCTCTATTACCGAGGAAATGGCAGCACTATTTCCAATGAAGGGCACTACTAAACACTACTACCGGCATTCGTCGACAACACTTTTCGCACCTACGTTTTCGCACTTTTTGCACCTACTTTGAATTAATTGGTAAGTACTTTGAATTTTACAGTCAGGTTTAGAAACTCCTTAGGGTTTTTGAAGGAAGACTCAATTGTGCCTAGGAGGTACGAAATTATCATTTTTCATCTTATCTTCCTACTTACTGTTATTAATGTTATAGCTCCAACAATTTTAAAATCAAAATGTTGGTTTACACGCTAGTAAAGCTGTGTAAAAATAGAGCAAAATTGTTTTATCAGCTAAAAAATTCAGTTATTAAATGTAAATTAAACAATTTTTTGCCCATTTTAGTTTTTATTATTATTTTTCTTTTTTATAAATAAGTTTTTGGATTTGATCCCATTTGGGGGGGGGGGGGGGGGGGGGGGGGGGGGGGGGGGGGAGGCTCATCAGGCGAGGCCTCCACCCGCATCCTCCACCAGCGGATGGGGCCCCGGGGTAGTCTTCAACATAACTGGATGCAGGGTGAACGTGAATCCTCTGCCCCAACGAGGGAGGCAGATATAACCCTTATCGGTGGAGGAATCCGGCGGGGGAAACAAATGAAGAATAAATAATGTTATAATAATAAAATATAATATACGTGGAACACCATCTACCCAAAGAAGTACGCCATTTGACCCTCTTCTCAGACTCCTGTGCGGGTCAAAATAAAAATTATACTGTGATGAGGTTTCTACACTACCTTGTTCACATCAAAAAGCGGTTTGACAATGTAACCATGGTATTTCCTATTCGAGGCCACTCGTATCTTGAATGCGACAAAGACATGGGTCTTGTCCCTCAAAAAGCCAGAACCGAAATCCCTGAAGATTGGATCAAAATTTTTAGAGATGCCCGACGCAAGCCTTCACCATTTGTTGTAGAGAGGGTCAATCAATATCATGTGAGAGGGTGGACAACATTTTTGGAGCCTGCTTACGTTCCAAAACCACCAATGAAGATAAGACCGTTAAGAGAACTGAAAATCGAGGTGAATCATCCTCGGTTGGTGTACTATCGAGATTCGTACAATGGAGCTTTCGCCAGTTCCTTCATTGTCCCTAATCCGACCAAGAAAACGAGCCAAAAAACAAGCAGCAAAAAGCGTCAAGCAACCCGACCTTCAACCATTCTAGGCGCAGCACCTGAACTCAAGAGTAATGAATTCCCTGAACGAGCTTACACGAAGAGAATCAAAATTTCAGCAGAGAACTATAAAGATTTGAACCATCTAAACACATTCTGTGGGGCTAAGGCACAAAAATATTATACAAAGTTGGCTCACGTGTGAATGAGAAAATACTATTATACCCCCCCGTTGCTGTTTTTCCCCTGTTTTTTAAGAGTTTGCTACTGAGACTCGTAAGCAATTATTAATAAAGACGTAAATATAAATTTTTTTCAATTTCAAGTTGTTAACCTGTACCCGAAGAACATTATGCATGAATAACAGCTTTTTTGAAGCATTTAGTAAAGAGTAGTAGCGTTTTTTGCACAAAAATTGATTTTTCTCGGAACTGAAAAAAGCTGAGTTACCTGGTTTTTCCCCTGTACTTTCCATATATTATATGATACAAACTTACACAAAGGTATATTATTTCTATATTAGATTCCCCTTCTACGCCAAACACTGGTATATAATGAATTATAAAACCCCATATAGTAAACTTATATTATATATAGGTACCTAATAAAAATACATAATAAATTGGGTTGCTTAACCTCTGTATCAAAGGGAAATGTATCACAATGCTAGATTAACCAGAAAGTAGGATTTAACAGAGAATTAGTGATTGGCTTGGTAAAGATGTTGAACAAAATTATGAAAGTTTTGAAACAGGAGTTGAAATGCAAGGGTGAATAAAAGAACATAGGTAGGTATTTCGTGATAAATTAATGCAATCACAAAAACTTGAGTTGCCTTGCTGGATTGTTCCCAAAGGCGTTCTGGATACTGATATAAATATACGGTGTTGAACCCTTTTGTTGTGAAGAAAGAGTTACCATGAAAGGTGGCTGTGTTGCACTCACCTCTTAATTTGAAAAATTGCAGCGATTGTGCTGTTGAAGGATGAACAGCATGGTGGTAATATATTTTTTTACAAAGCTATCTCTTTTCATATTTCCTGCCTTTTTCAATTGTATCATATCATGAATTTCCAGCGTGGGTTCAAAGTAAAACAATGCTTTTAATACTTTGTGAAATAATTGATTAAGGATATATTTGAAAACACTAGATTTTGTTAAATGAATACTGGTATGTTTTTGTAATACTTGACAAATGAATACTCGAGTGATTTGTGGAGAAACTGATAAGGGTGGGGAGCCATTGATACAGAAAATAGTGCACGATTCATGCTAAGGATCTATAATTATAGATGAAGTTCACCTGCAATAAGTGAAAACTTTTCATTCAAAAGGCGATTTTCTCTGGTGATTCCACCTCATATCGATCCGTAGGCGATGGTTTTGATGTGCAATCATTCGTGTAACAAAATAATCGAATAACGCAGATAAGAAGACACCTAAGTAGGTCATGACAGTATCAATAGTAGTCTTAGTATCATGACAGATTGAGACAGAAATATTTGAAATTGATTAAAATTTGGTTAGATTAGAATATGATTTTGATTTATGACTTTTTTAATTAATGTTTTGTATTGTATTTATCCTGGAATTATCCTTCTTACAATGGAAATGTCCAAGTTTGGAGTATAGCTTTTGTGAAAGAATTTGTAATGGCCCAAACCTACAACTTACCTACAACTCGGGGTGAAGTAGATCTACTCCCCGCTGCAACAACATTAGGGTCATATTGTGCACCTTGCGAAAATGGGGGTTGAACAGGTGGTTCATGGTAATCCCGTGGTTCGACCTCCACTGGTGCTATCTCCTCCTCAAAGACTGCCTCCCGAATGTCACTAACAAAATTAATTAATTAAAATTCTTGTATCGATAGTTCCATTGACTGAAGATCAGCATTCTGTCGTTGTCCTCTATTGCTTGCGAGAATTGTTAGACCTTTAGGATTTAAAAGCGTTTTATTTTTTGGTCATTATGTCAGAGATCGTCAAGACTACGAAATCGTGGGCTGAAGAGACGGAGGACGCCGAAGCCGCGGCTGAGGGTGTACCTGATGATTCGAAGTTTACTTCCGTGTTATCAAAGGGTGAATCGCGTCGTAGGAAGGGTAAACAACGAAATCATCAGCACTGCGGGAATGGAAGTTCCGCCGATGAGCGTGAGCAACGAAATGTAGGCATAGCGGCTTTAGTACGCTCCATTCCCAATAGAGTGGATAGAACGTCATACGCTTCTCAGGTTCGTAGGAACCAAGTTATACAGACCAGGCGCGATCATGGCACTGGTTCAAGGAATGCACCAATACTTAACGTAAGCTACGGCTTTACAGGGTCACCTTTGACGCGTGACATTTCACTAGAAAGTATAATTTGCTCCTCATAACGTGGCGTCATGTGTTATTGCATGGTCAGCGGCTACCGCTGGCAATATGTTGTTTAGCGGGGCTAGTGATCTCGTATTTAAAGCCAAAAATGTCATATCTGACGAGGATTTTGCGGTGGAGGTTCTACTAAATCACATGTTTTGTATCAAAATGGTGCTAATGGCAAATGCGCGTTATATCAGAGTTGGTAGTTACGCTCTGAGTCTGAAACCTATGATTCAGCACCCCTTAGAGGGGACAAACTTCTTTGCCATGGCACGCATCACACGAGACGTACTGGATATATATCATAAATCTAGAACTGATGAACTCGAGGTGTTACCTTGCGTTAAATGTCATGTTAATGGTCTGCCTAACTGCAGCGTTGTGCAGGTACATACAATAGTTCAAAAGGCACTGGTTGAGTTCTATTCCAAAGTTATAATGGATACGGAGAACAAGTATCATACAAGTATGCTTAAGCGTGAGCGTGAGCAACGAAATGTAGGCATAGCGGCTTTAGTACGTTCCATTCCCAACAGAGTGGATAGAACGTCATACGCTTCTCAGGTGCGTAGGAACCAAGTTATACAGACCAGGAGCGATCATGGCGCTGGTTCAAGGAATGCACCAATACTTAACGTAAGCTACGGCTTTACAGGGTCACCTTTGACGCGTGACATTTCACTAGAAAGCATAATTAGCGAAGTGGGCGTGCAAAAAGCTATAGCCAATTTACGTAATCCGGAGTTAACCGGAGCATTCGGAAGACATTTGTTTGCGGTGATGGTCAATACATTGCGTGCGGTTTACACGCACAATGATGAGCATGTGTGTTTAACAAAAGTATTGCAACAGTCGCCGAGGGTATGCGTTAATTGCTTGCCTCAAGCGTTTATTGACGCTGGACGTGACCTGATTTCCGTGCGCGGTTACTATAATTCAAGTAACATGAAGAAAGCCTTAATTGGCTACTTAGCTTATGGAGCTTCGTTGACTGCAGGGAACGTAATGATATCATCACCAAGTGATGTTCTGTATGCTCCTCATAACGTGGCGTCATGTGTTATTGCATGGTCAGCGGCTACCGCTGGCGATATGTTGTTTAGCGGGGCTAGTGATCTCGTATTTAAAGCCAAAAATGTCATATCTGACGAGGATTTTGCGGTGGAGATTCTACTAAATCACATGTTTTGTATCAAAATGGTGCTAATGGCAAATGCGCGTTATATCAGAGTTGGTAGTTACGCTCTGAGTCTGGAACCTATGATTCAGCACCCCTTAGTGGGGACAAACTTCTTTGCCATGGCACGCATCACACGAGACGTACTGGATATATATCATAAATCTAGAACTCACGAGACGTACTGGATATATATCATAAATCTAGAACTCACGAGACGTACTGGATATATATCATAAATCTAGAACTGATGAACTCGAGGTGTTACCTTGCGTTAAATGTCATGTTAATGGTCTGCCTAACTGCAGCATTGTGCAGGTACATACAATAGTTCAAAAGGCACTGGTTGAGTTCTATTCCAAAGTGATAATGGATACGGAGAACAAGTATCATACAAGTATGCTTAAGCGTGAGCGTGAGCAACGAAATGTAGGCATAGCGGCTTTAGTGCGCTCCATTCCCAATAGAGTGGATAGAACGTCATACGCTTCTCAGGTTCGTAGGAACCAAGTTATACAGACCAGGCGCGATCATGGCGCTGGTTCAAGAAATGCACCAATACTTAACGTAAGCTACGGCTTTACAGGGTCACCTTTGACGCGTGACATTTCACTAGAAAGTATAATTTGCAAAGTGGGCGTGCAAAAAGCTATAGCCAATTTACGTAATCCGGAGTTAACCGGAGCATTTGGAAGACATTTGTTTGCGGTGATGGTCAATACATTGCGTGCGGTTTACACGCACAATGATGAGCATGTGTGTTTGACAAAAGTATTGCAACAGTCGCCGAGGGTATGCATTAATTGCTTGCCTCAAGCGTTTATTGACGCTCTACGTGACCTGATTTCCGTGTGCGGTTACTATAATTCAAGTAACATGAAGAAAGCCTTAATTGGCTACTTAGCTTATGGAGCTTCGTTGACTGCAGGGAATGTAATGATATCATCACCAAGTGATGTTCTGTATGCTCCTCATAACATGGCGTCATGTGTTATTGCATGGTCAGCGGCTACCGCTGGCGATATGTTGTTTAGCGGGGCTAGTGATCTCGTATTTAAAGCCAAAAATGTCATATCTGACGAGGATTTTGCGGTGAAGGTTCTACTAAATCACATGTTTTGTATCAAAATGGTGCTAATGGCAAATGCGCGTTATATCAGAGTTGGTAGTTACGCTCTGAGTCTGGAACCTATGATTCAGCACCCCTTAGTGGGGACAAACTTCTTTGCCATGGCACGCATCACACGAGACGTACTGGATATATATCATAAATCTAGAACTCACGAGACGTACTGGATATATATCATAAATCTAGAACTCACGAGACGTACTGGATATATATCATAAATCTAGAACTGATGAACTCGAGGTGTTACCTTGCGTTAAATGTCATGTTAATGGTCTGCTTAACTGCAGCATTGTGCAGGTACATACAATAGTTCAAAAGGCACTGGTTGAGTTCTATTCCAAAGTGATAATGGATACGGAGAACAAGTATCATACAAGTATGCTTAAGCGTGAGCGTGAGCAACGAAATGTAGGCATAGCGGCTTTAGTGCGCTCCATTCCCAATAGAGTGGATAGAACGTCATACGCTTCTCAGGTTCGTAGGAACCAAGTTATACAGACCAGGCGCGATCATGGCGCTGGTTCAAGAAATGCACCAATACTTAACGTAAGCTACGGCTTTACAGGGTCACCTTTGACGCGTGACATTTCACTAGAAAGTATAATTTGCGAAGTGGGCGTGCAAAAAGCTATAGCCAATTTACGTAATCCGGAGTTAACCGGAGCATTTGGAAGACATTTGTTTGCGGTGATGGTCAATACATTGCGTGCGGTTTACACGCACAATGATGAGCATGTGTGTTTGACAAAAGTATTGCAACAGTCGCCGAGGGTATGCATTAATTGCTTGCCTCAAGCGTTTATTGACGCTGGACGTGACCTGATTTCCGTGCGCGGTTACTATAATTCAAGTAACATGAAGAAAGCCTTAATTGGCTACTTAGCTTATGGAGCTTCGTTGACTGCAGGGAACGTAATGATATCATCACCAAGTGATGTTCTGTATGCTCCTCATAACGTGGCGTCATGTGTTATTGCATGGTCAGCGGCTACCGCTGGCGATATGTTGTTTAGCAGGGCTAGTGATCTCGTATTTAAAGCCAAAAATGTCATATCTGACGAGGATTTTGCGGTGGAGGTTCTACTAAATCACATGTTTTGTATCAAAATGGTGCTAATGGCAAATGCGCGTTATATCAGAGTTGGTAGTTACGCTCTGAGTCTGGAACCTATGATTCAGCACCCCTTAGTGGGGACAAACTTCTTTGCCATGGCACGCATCACACGAGACGTACTGGATATATATCATAAATCTAGAACTCACGAGACGTACTGGATATATATCATAAATCTAGAACTCACGAGACGTACTGGATATATATCATAAATCTAGAACTGATGAACTCGAGGTGTTACCTTGCGTTAAATGTCATGTTAATGGTCTGCCTAACTGCAGCAAGGTGCAGGTAAATACAATAGTTCAAAAGGCACTGGTTGAGTTCTATTCCAAAGTGATAATGGATACGGAGAACAAGTATCATACAAGTATGCTTAAACGTGAGCGTGAGCAACGAAATGTAGGCATAGCGGCTTTAGTGCGCTCCATTCCCAATAGAGTGGATAGAACGTCATACGCTTCTCAGGTTCGTAGGAACCAAGTTATACAGACCAGGCGCGATCATGGCGCTGGTTCAAGAAATGCACCAATACTTAACGTAAGCTACGGCTTTACAGGGTCACCTTTGACGCGTGACATTTCACTAGAAAGTATAATTTGCAAAGTGGGCGTGCAAAAAGCTATAGCCAATTTACGTAATCCGGAGTTAACCGGAGCATTTGGAAGACATTTGTTTGCGGTGATGGTCAATACATTGCGTGCGGTTTACACGCACAATGATGAGCATGTGTGTTTGACAAAAGTATTGCAACAGTCGCCGAGGGTATGCATTAATTGCTTGCCTCAAGCGTTTATTGACGCTGGACGTGACCTGATTTCCGTGCGCGGTTACTATAATTCAAGTAACATGAAGAAAGCCTTAATTGGCTACTTAGCTTATGGAGCTTCGTTGACTGCAGGGAACGTAATGATATCATCACCAAGTGATGTTCTGTATGCTCCTCATAACGTGGCGTCATGTGTTATTGCATGGTCAGCGGCTACCGCTGGCGATATGTTGTTTAGCAGGGCTAGTGATCTCGTATTTAAAGCCAAAAATGTCATATCTGACGAGGATTTTGCGGTGGAGGTTCTACTAAATCACATGTTTTGTATCAAAATGGTGCTAATGGCAAATGCGCGTTATATCAGAGTTGGTAGTTACGCTCTGAGTCTGAAACCTATGATTCAGCACCCCTTAGTGGGGACAAACTTCTTTGCCATGGCACGCATCACACGAGACGTACTTATTATATATCATAAATCTAGAACTCACGAGACGTACTGGATATATATCATAAATCTAGAACTCACGAGACGTACTGGATATATATCATAAATCTAGAACTGATGAACTCGAGGTGTTACCTTGCGTTAAATGTCATGTTAATGGTCTGCCTAACTGCAGCATTGTGCAGGTACATACAATAGTTCAAAAGGCACTGGTTGAGTTCTATTCCAAAGTGATAATGGATACGGAGAACAAGTATCATACAAGTATGCTTAAGCGTGAGCGTGAGCAACGAAATGTAGGCATAGCGGCTTTAGTGCGCTCCATTCCCAATAGAGTGGATAGAACGTCATACGCTTCTCAGGTTCGTAGGAACCAAGTTATACAGACCAGGCGCGATCATGGCGCTGGTTCAAGAAATGCACCAATACTTAACGTAAGCTACGGCTTTACAGGGTCACCTTTGACGCGTGACATTTCACTAGAAAGTATAATTTGCAAAGTGGGCGTGCAAAAAGCTATAGCCAATTTATGTAATCCGGAGTTAACCGGAGCATTTGGAAGACATTTGTTTGCGGTGATGGTCAATACATTGCGTGCGGTTTACACGCACAATGATGAGCATGTGTGTTTGACAAAAGTATTGCAACAGTCGCCGAGGGTATGCATTAATTGCTTGCCTCAAGCGTTTATTGACGCTCTACGTGACCTGATTTCCGTGTGCGGTTACTATAATTCAAGTAACATGAAGAAAGCCTTAATTGGCTACTTAGCTTATGGAGCTTCGTTGACTGCAGGGAACGTAATGATATCATCACCAAGTGATGTTCTGTATGCTCCTCATAACGTGGCGTCATGTGTTATTGCATGGTCAGCGGCTACCGCTGGCGATATGTTGTTTAGCGGGGCTAGTGATCTCGTATTTAAAGCCAAAAATGTCATATCTGACGAGGATTTTGCGGTGGAGGTTCTACTAAATCACATGTTTTGTATCAAAATGGTGCTAATGGCAAATGCGCGTTATATCAGAGTTGGTAGTTACGCTCTGAGTCTGGAACCTATGATTCAGCACCCCTTAGTGGGGACAAACTTCTTTGCCATGGCACGCATCACACGAGACGTACTGGATATATATCATAAATCTAGAACTCACGAGACGTACTGGATATATATAATAAATCTAGAACTCACGAGACGTACTGGATATATATCATAAATCTAGAACTGATGAACTCGAGGTGTTACCTTGCGTTAAATGTCATGTTAATGGTCTGCCTAACTGCAGCATTGTGCAGGTACATACAATAGTTCAAAAGGCACTGGTTGAGTTCTATTCCAAAGTGATAATGGATACGGAGAACAAGTATCATACAAGTATGCTTAAGCGTGAGCGTGAGCAACGAAATGTAGGCATAGCGGCTTTAGTGCGCTCCATTCCCAATAGAGTGGATAGAACGTCATACGCTTCTCAGGTTCGTAGGAACCAAGTTATACAGACCAGGCGCGATCATGGCGCTGGTTCAAGAAATGCACCAATACTTAACGTAAGCTACGGCTTTACAGGGTCACCTTTGACGCGTGACATTTCACTAGAAAGTATAATTTGCGAAGTGGGCGTGCAAAAAGCTATAGCCAATTTACGTAATCCGGAGTTAACCGGAGCATTTGGAAGACATTTGTTTGCGGTGATGGTCAATACATTGCGTGCGGTTTACACGCACAATGATGAGCATGTGTGTTTGACAAAAGTATTGCAACAGTCGCCGAGGGTATGCATTAATTGCTTGCCTCAAGCGTTTATTGACGCTCTACGTGACCTGATTTCCGTGTGCGGTTACTATAATTCAAGTAACATGAAGAAAGCCTTAATTGGCTACTTAGCTTATGGAGCTTCGTTGACTGCAGGGAATGTAATGATATCATCACCAAGTGATGTTCTGTATGCTCCTCATAACGTGGCGTCATGTGTTATTGCATGGTCAGCGGCTACCGCTGGCGATATGTTGTTTAGCGGGGCTAGTGATCTCGTATTTAAAGCCAAAAATGTCATATCTGACGAGGATTTTGCGGTGGAGGTTCTACTAAATCACATGTTTTGTATCAAAATGGTGCTAATGGCAAATGCGCGTTATATCAGAGTTGGTAGTTACGCTCTGAGTCTGGAACCTATGATTCAGCACCCCTTAGTGGGGACAAACTTCTTTGCCATGGCACGCATCACACGAGACGTACTGGATATATATCATAAATCTAGAACTGATGAACTCGAGGTGTTACCTTGCGTTAAATGTCATGTTAATGGTCTGCCTAACTGCAGCGTTGTGCAGGTACATATAATAGTTCAAAAGGCACTGGTTGAGTTCTATTCCAAAGTGATAATGGATACGGAGAACAAGTATCATACAAGTATGCTTAAGCGTGAACCTGCCTTTGCAGCGTTTCTTAATGCTGGTTCTTTCAAAGTCATGGGTATAAATGGTGGGGTGATGTTTGTCAACGTGAAAATGTTAAGCAGTGGTCGGTCGAACGATTGAACCTAAATGGCCATTTAGTGATATACAACAAGTTGTAAAACTGATAAACCCTGAGGCCGTTGCGTTTATGACGGAGAGAGTGGTTGACTATCTATCATTACAAGTTGAGGATGCCCCCAAGACAGCTTTTGTCACAGATGAAGGTTGCTATGAATATCTTAGACTTCCTTTTGGCCTTCAAGGGGCACCGGCAACATTTCAACGTCTAGCGATGACCCTGACTAGACAGCTAGGTTCAAAGAGAGCACTAGCATTCCTCGATGACCTTATTCTTTTCCATCCGGATATAGAGTCCCATGCCAGAGACCTTGGGGATATGCTCCAAATCCTCAGACAAGCAGGGTTAACATTGCAGCTAGCCAAATGTCAGTTTGCAAAACCTGAAGTTTCCTACCTGGGCCATGTGGTAAGCTCGAAGGGTATCCTTCCTGATCCCAGAAAGCTCAGTGCAGTGGCTGACTATGCGGTCCCTCGCACTCTCAAGGAAGTACGATCATTCCTGGGGCTCTGCTCTTATTACCGGCAGTTCGTTAAGAACTTCTCCACAATAGCAAAGCCTCCGATAGTGGTTCACTGACACTTGACGGAATCCCTTTCCGATGATGCTGATTTCGGCTAATTTAAGTGGGTCAGGAAAATATGGAAGGATGAGGGGAATGCCTGATGCCGGGAAATTGTAGCGCGACGTGGGGCATTCGTATTCCAGTGGTAGAACGGTTAATAGAGTTCCACATTTTCACCAGAAAAACTTGTAGTTTTGTGAACCCTGCGCCCAACTTAGATGTTTGGTGTATGCTGTTAATTCTCTATCCAGCATAGCACACTACACCTCACATAGGTACCTACAAGTCTGTTGAAGAAAAGGTAGTAGAAAACCCGGCATCGTGCATTGTGTCTCATTCTCCTCAACCCGACGTGCCTAAACTTGTCATTGATGACGAGGGACATGATGTTGGGGAGACGTTCAAGAATAAATTTGATAGAAACGGACAATTTTTAATATTTGGAAGGATGTGTTACCCTTCTGACTTGCATTGTTTGTTAAAGGGAAAAAAAAAAAAAATACTTTGGCAAATGAATACTATTTAAGTGATAGCCTCGCCATTTTATGTCATGAACAAAGTAAATCATTTGACAGTGTTTTGGTGTTCCCAGCGCCCTGTCTTTTTAATTATGTAGGCTCTGCTACATCTGCATTTGACGCAACTTGTCCATTCATTAGGGAAGATATTCCTGAACATGACATAATTTTGATCCCACTTGTTAGAAATTTCCATTGTACGCTTATTGTCGTTTTGAAAAAAACAAAACGAGTAGTCTACCTGGACAGCAATGGAGGGTATGATAAACATGCGGTGCACTTGCTGCTCCAAACGTTGTTGACTAATGGATATGAATAATTTTCAATTTGTATATCTTTTTTTTTCTTTTCGTTTCTATCTTTCCTTTCTTTATTTTGTCTCATTTATAATAATTAACCATCCATTCTTTTATTGCTTTCTTGACATTTTGTTGACTTGGTGAACCTCTATCTTTATCTGACAAATTCCGTTATTCGGATGTTTATGAATTTTTTCCTGGTCACACCACGATCTGAAGATGTCCTCAGTTAGAGGACGAAACGTTATCAAATAAACAACAAATGAAATAATTTCATTTATTATTCCCTGGACCGCATCCCGACTAATTACAACAAAACAAACGTGGAAAGGTTACTGCATGTACCATTGCATACCTTTCAATGAAAACGAATGGACGGTGTGGGTAATAGGTGAACATTCCTCAGCAATCTAATGCTTATGGGCATCGTCATGTAAGCAGTTGCAAGACGATCAAGTGATGTCTGTTCCCATTGGTTTAATTTGTTTTGCATCAGTTTTTCCCCGAAACACTTGCCTGATAAGTACATTTGCCAAAAAAGTTTGGGTGCGAGGGAAGTAAGTCAGGGAGAAGATGGTAAACGTAAACGATCAATTTAAGTTAATAAACAGGATGACTATGCACTAGTCGTTTGGTACAACTTTGGCTGACTACGGAACCCTTGTTTGCCACAATTTGCTACGTTTTACAATGCTTACGTGTTTAAGTCAAGTAGCCTTAAGAATTTCCTCCTAGCTCATGGCATGCTACAAAATGCCAAAAAAAAAAAAAAATATATATATATATATATATATATATATATATATATATATATATATATATATATATATATATACAACAAATCAAAGTATTATAAACAAAGGAACAGCCATGAGGTAGTACCCCCCCCCCCCCCTCCAACTAGGAAAGAGGGCTTAAAACTAACAGCACCTTGACCATGTCTGTTCCATGATCAACCAACTGCATCCCCACGGCCACCATCATCGGAGAAGATGCGGGAACTGGAGGAGGGCGTCGGGGAGGCAACAATGGCCCTGACCCCACTGCCACAACAGCAGCATGTGGACACACCAGCAGAGCTGATGAAGCAATTGCAGCCAGCCGTCAGAGCTAAGAGGAGTTGGGCGCACACCTGCAGCACCTGCAGTCAGCCCCCCCCCCCCCCCCCCCCCCCCTCACGCCGGAGGTATAATCCATTCACGTGGAAAAAACTGACGAACCGACGAGAAGGCATGAGGAGAAACAGCTAACCCCGACTAACAAAAACAGTTACACCCAAGTGTTTATATATATATATATATATATATATATATATATATATATATAATATATATCACTTCAGTTTTATAAACAAGGCTAGAACAGAACTCTGCCCAGTAGAGTCAATAAGCCATTGCCATGCAAAACAGGTGGAATGCAAAACAGCCTCCCCCCCCCCCCCCCCCCCCCCCCCCCTTAGAGGCACAAGCGGCAGCCATCACTAGCATTCCCGCACAATGATCAGACCTTCAGTTGTGATCATTCAAAAATCAAGATGACCCAGGCCCACCTAAAGCCGAAATAGGAAAAAAAAGCCCTGCACATTTAGATTTCAAGAAAATAGTTTTCGCAAAATAAAGGTGAAACTGGCTACCTAAGTGCTATCTCGGTCAATGAGTACAGTCTTAATGATACATCGATTGAAAGGCATTTTTCCTGCTGATTCTATCTACACAGCCGATTGTGAACAGGATGGCCAACAGTGCCTGTGATGCACGGTGTGCTTCAAATATTCTTTCAATGAAAGTTTCATTTCATTTCAATGAAAGTTTACAACTAAAGGCATGGCAGGTAGGTTGGTACAATCTCTGGTAGTATCGATGGTTCGAAGATCATTCGTTTCTAGCCCCCAGCTTTGCCGTTCTTGTTATCCGACAGTCGTTCGTAGTTCTCTCAGTGCAAACCGCGTTGTTTTCGTGGTGGTTTTCGTTTCGTGAGTAGATCGGGGGATAGCCATGGCTAAAAAAAGTATTGAGTGATGAAGAGCTTTTAAGAATCTTAGAAGAGGACTCGGAAGACAATGTAGAATATATAGATGACAAAGAAGATGTAACCCTTGATCAGACTGTACAGGTGGGTGATCCAGTATTTTTTCCACCCAGTGATGTTCATTGTGAGCCAGTTCAAAGAGATCACGAGATAACTGATGAGTTTCAATTCAACATTGCTTCCCTTCTCGTTGTACGTGCTTCGCCAACTCCGGGGAACGACTTTTTCGTTCCACCTGTTCATTATCCAACTCCTCCATCGCCTTTAGTAGATATGGTACCATCGCCAACTATGGGAACATCGGCTGATTTTTTCGATCCACCTATTTGTTTTCCATCACCACCATCGCCGTTATTAGTCCAAACGAATGAATCATCAGAATCTGAGGAAGATGAAAATGGGATATGGCTCACTTCTCGGCCCAACGTTCAAAAAATAAGATTTACGAGCATAAGACAACTCAAGATTAACCCTACTCCTTACTACTCCCATTGAATTTTTTGACATTTTTTATTTTTTTAATAATTCTTTTCTAGAATCGTTAGTGGAAAAAAATGAATGAGTATACTGTGCTTGTTCTAATAAATCTTCAAGAAGCGAGGCAAGAATCGCTCGCTGGAAAGATGTAACTACAGATGAGCTAAAAATATTTCTTGGGCGTCAGTGATGTTTTCTGTTAGCGCTCTGGGGAGCTTTTACCACCTTATGTGGTATACAAAGCCAAACATATGTACGAGGCAAGGAGAACTCAAGGCCCCACAGGAACCCACTACAACAGAAGTTCCTCCTCCTGGTTCAACATGCAGTTACTCGAAGACTGGTTCGAATTGCGTTACCATACTTCAGACGACTACCAAATGAGGAGATCAAAGCTCTGATTGGAGACAACCTAAGCTCTCATCTAAGTGTGAAAGTGATTGACCTGTGCCTTGTCAACAACATCAAGTTCATCTTGTTTCCCCCCAATTCCACGCACGTATTGCAATCTTTTTACATCAGCTTCTTCGGATCTTTGAAGAAAGCTTGGAGTCGATCCCTGGAAAACTGGAAGAAGAGCAACCGAGGAGTTTTCCCCAAGACATACTTTCCGATAATGTTGAAGATTGCTTTGAATTTGATGCTACCCAATATGAAGGATAATATATTTGCTGGATTCAAGGCTTGTGGGATTTGCCCCTTGGATCTGAGCAAAGTCATTCACCAAGTTCCTCAAGTCGATCATGGAATCCAGGAAGATGACGAAATGCAAATCCAGGAATTACTGGACAGCTTTGAAAATTTCATGAAAAGCCTTTAGCCCCTAAGGGTAAGGAGGAAAAAACCTAACGTGCCTCCAGGGAGAAGCGTCGTTAATTTTGGGGACGAGGAGGACGACCGTGAGGGCGAGAATGACCCACTTTCGTCAATGGAGTCTTAAAGCAGCGATAAAGAGGAAGGTTAGGAAGAAGAAGAGCAGCCAGGAGAGGAGCAGCAAGAGCCAGTTGCAGGGTGTTCGTGCCAACAGTGATTTTAGGCATGTAATACATAACATTTTTTCATTTTCTGAAAATATAAGACTAGAGAAGAAGATTTCGGTTGTTGGTCCTACAAAAGGGGGTAATAAAAATCTGATTTTTAGTGAATTTTACCTCAACTTTGCGAAATGCTATCTCCGGAACTACTCGTTCGATTTTGATGCAACTTCACACACTTCATCATGAAACTGTGCAGAACCAACCGTGCATATCATTTCGTGACAGCATTAGCAGAAGATCGGTAATTGATTAGTAAAAAGTTGAAATTTTTTTTTTTTTTTTTTTTTTTTTTGCAACTTTGAAAGATTTCTAGGAGACTCCTCATAATTCTTTTTGAAATTTCCTATGCACCAGAGCTTCATTACGATGTTAGTCACGCCATAAAATTTCATCATGATAGCTCTAGTGGTTTAGGAAAAATCGTTCCTTTAACGTCAAAAATGGTGATTTTTCAGGAAGCGGTTTTTCTAAAACTGACATGTATCGACAATTGATTTATCCCCGAATCGATCTTACATCTTTTTCTTCAGTTTGGATGTCTCAGAATAATTGTTCCATGTAGACAGCGTTCCTTGGGCTCTTGAAAACAAAGTGGAAGAAGAATATTGCTGTTATCTGATATTATTTTGATCTTGAGTTTTCACTGCTATCAGCCGTTTAGAGCTCGTGCGTTTCCTGGTGAAGCCTGAGGGTAGGTGGAGAAAGTTGCTCTGAACCGGTTTTGTAGGGGTGGGGGTGAGCCGGAAATCAGTCTGCGCTCTCACCCTGTCCGAGCGACATCGCAGATACACTCTTTTACAAAAACATTCGGGTCGTCAGTTCGACTAACTTTAGACATAATTTGTTTATTTCTAAGTTCACAGTGGTGTGTAAATATAATTTTTTTAGTGTTAGGTATGTTAAGGCCTTAGTTTTGTTCTATGATTTATGAGTGAGTGAATAGACAGTGACTTGTGCACGGGAAGTGACTGTTTTGATATGTTTTATATATTTCATTAATACAGTAATAGTTAGTATAGTAATAGTAAAATTTAATTTTATTCGATACAATCATGGACGAAAATGTTTATAGAAAAAAAACCGTAGGTGGTAAAGTTTTGCATAGTCAGTCAAGGGAAATTCTTTGCAATTTATACCATTTCATGAAAAGAGAAGCACAGGAAGGGCCAATTTTACTGAAACAAGTGCAAAAACGAGTGGCAGAAGCAACAGGGGTTTCAAGGAGCAGCATCCAGAGAATCCTGAAGGAAAATAAAACTCCCAAGTCTCCACGACAACCAACGTTTTCAACTCCAAGGAAAAAATGGAAAAAGGTGAATAAAAAAACATCAATTGATGATTTTGAAAAAACCGTCATACGTAGAACAGTACATGAATTTCATTTAAATGAAGGGCAAAGGCCAACGTTAAAAACATTGCTACCGGTTGTTAGGGAAAAAATTGGATTTAGAGGCAGCGTTTGGAGTCTAAGACAAGTATTGAAACAGCTAAAATTTAAGTGGAGAAAATCGCAAGATAGGGTCATTCCATGTCAAATCAACACACTTTAAATTTAAATTTTACCTCACCATTTTAGATTTTGCTCAAATTTGGTATACTCATAGTAGGTGTTGAGACTAAGAAAAATACCAAATTTTAAATTTTTATCTCAAACCGTTTCTTAAATATGGCTATGTAAAACTTGCAAAATCTTGCCAAAAAACCATGAACGGATTTTATACTATTCGCTCTACGAACTGTCCTAATTGAGCTAGAGAGCTGGGGGAGGTCTCATTTTGCAGCTTTTTTTATGCTCTTTCCAGTGATGTACAACAGGACATACGTTCTAATAACAAAAATTTTGTCAAAATACAAATTAAAATTTTGATTTAATTTTTTTCCAAAAAGTACATAATTTAAAATCTTCAAAATATTCCTATAAATACTTAGTACGGTTGTAAACAATGTGACAAAATATAAATATGGGGTGATGATGGGTTCATTGTTAAAAAAAAATATTCCTGACACTAGTTTTCCACTAATAGCCCGGTTTTGACTAAATAATAAACATATTACGTACTTTTACCAAAGAGGTGAGCTATTTAATTAAATATATAAAGAAATACTATGTATAAAGGTAAAAAATATCAGAAATATTAATTCAAAATACTATCTTGTTAAAACAAAACCAATAACCATAGATATACTCCAATAAAAATTAAGTTATTTAGGTTGTTTACTTTAATTTTATACAATTTAAACCAAGTTAAACAAAGCCTATTAATTAGTAAAACAATAATCTTGAACATTTCTATAACAATAAATTTGAAAAAGGTATGAATAGTCTACTTAAATAGTTATGTAATAATTCTGGTACAAACAAATTAATCAAAATTTACATAATATTGTACATATTTATGATGATGAAGTAGGTATACGAGTTGGTAACTAAATGTATCTAAGAGTAAAAAAAGTAGAAAAAAAAAGTAAATCTAGCTGAAAGCGATCTTAGCGAAAACCCAACTGGCTTTTACAAAATGTAATTCCGTAAACTGAGATAATGTTTAGGGAAACTGCTGTCAATTCAAAACTTAATTTTTCCTCAGGTTAGTGTTAATCTACATTATCGTTAGTACTGCACCAATTGTGTTACATTTACTCGTATACCTACTTCATCATAATAAATATGTACAATATTATGTAAATTTTGATTAATCTGTTTGTACCAGAATTATTACATAACTACGAGTATTTAGGTAGACTATTTTCATACCTTTTTCAAATTCATTGTTATAGAAATGTTCAAGATTATTGTTTTACTAATTAATAGGCTTTGTTTAACTTGGTTTAAATTGTATAAAATTAAAGTAAACAACCTAAATAACTTAATTTTTATTGGAGTATATCTATGGTTATTGGTTTTGTTTTAACAAGATAGTATTTTGAATTAATATTTCTGATATTTTTTACCTTTATACATAGTATTTCTTTATATATTTAATTAAATAGCTCACCTCTTTGGTAAAAGTACGTAATATGTTTATTATTTAGTCAAAACCGGGCTATTAGTGGAAAACTAGTGTCAGGAATATTTTTTTTAAACAATGAACCCATCATCACCCCATATTTATATTTTGTCACATTGTTTACAACCGTACTAAGTATTTATAGGAATATTTTGAAGATTTTAAATTATGTACTTTTTGGAAAAAAATTAAATCAAAATTTTAATTTGTATTTTGACAAAATTTTTGTTATTAGAACGTATGTCCTGTTGTACATCACTGGAAAGAGCATAAAAAAAGCTGCAAAATGAGACCTCCCCCAGCTCTCTAGCTCAATTAGGACAGTTCGTAGAGCGAATAGTATAAAATCCGTTCATGGTTTTTTGGCAAGATTTTGCAAGTTTTACATAGCCATATTTAAGAAACGGTTTGAGATAAAAATTTAAAATTTGGTATTTTTCTTAGTCTCAACACCTACTATGAGTATACCAAATTTGAGCAAAATCTAATATGGTGAGGTAAATTGGGTGTGTTGAATTGACATGGAATGACCCGATAACAGAAAGATTTTAGTTGAAAAACACGAAATCCGTGAACAAAGGGTGCGCTTTATAAGGGCTATAAAACGGTACCGAAGGGAGGGCCGGCCTGTCGTATACACGGACGAAACTTATGTTCACGCATCACATACAAAATCACATTCTTGGAGTGATAATAGTAAAAGTGGCCTCTTTACGCCAATATCTAAGGGTCAGTATGCCATAATAGTGCACGCCGGAAATGAAAACGGTTTTATTAAGGACGCGTGTTTGATCTATAAATCTGGTCAAAAAAGTGGAGATTACCACGACGCCATGAATTTTACCAACTATAAGAAATGGCTCACAGAAAAACTCATGCCGAATCTCCCGCCCAAAAGTGTTGTGGTTGTTGACAACGCTTCCTATCACAACAAACAAGATAACCCAGCGCCTAACAGCAATTCCAAAAAAGGAGACATGATCGACTGGCTTATAAAACACGAAATTCCATTTAATGAAAACATGCTGAAACCAGAACTTTACCAATTAATTAAACTACACAAAAGTCCCAACAAAAAGTTTTGCATAGACGCAATTTTAGGCGCAGATGAACACACTGTTTTACGACTCCCACCCTACCACCCAGACCTTAACCCCATAGAAATGATCTGGGCACTTCTAAAAAATCATGTCGCTTCAAAAAACACCACATTCAAGTTAAATGATTGCATTGAACTTGTAAAGGAAAAGCTTGCTTTAATTACACCGGAAGAGTGGAAAAAGAGGTGTGAGCATGCTTGGGAAGTTGAGGACAGGTATATGGCCAACGAGGCGGCTGTAGATGACATGACAGAAAGGTTTGTGATCAATGTGCAAGATGATAGTGACAGTGACAGCGATGCCAGCGAAAACATAGACGATCCCGATACAGACTTCAGCGGCGGCGGCGACGAGAGTGAGGGGGCAATGAGCGGTGTTGAATGTATATAGCGGCATCGGTAAGTTAACAATTTTACTGCATTTTGATTTTTTCTTGTACAGTATAACATGAATTGTGTGTTATTTTGGGAGTTTAGGATTATTAAAGCAGGTTTTAAATACAATTTTAATCATTTTTATATATTGTAAGAAAAACATCTGTAGGTTAAGTTATTTTAAAACGTGTTTACGTTTTGATGTTAATAGCAAATAGTAATGAATTAGTTGTGCTGGTTTGTGCCCACGAAAAATCGTTGGCTCATTAGAGAGTATTTTTTAGAGTATCAAAAATACTAACTTTATTCTAATAAAGGGAATTTTATCAAATATGCTATCACCCGTTTATACACATATCTTATTTTGCTTAACGAAGTTAAAATTATCATAATTATTGAAAATAATCATTTGTGTAATAGAACCCTTTATTAAAGTAAATTAATATGATCGCACAACTCGCGCAAGCAACATGAACCGCCTCCGCGCCGCGATCCGAGCTCCGAAAAGTACCGAGAAATGTCATTAGTCAGACTAGTAGCAGAATGGGACGGCAACGTCAACTTCCCCTCCAGCGCTCGGCTCCCCACTTGCCACCACAACCCCTCACACCCAGGCTTCACGAAGAAACGCACGAACTCTATTTGGATTCCGCTGGTTGCCTTTGGCGATTACGGATCGTGCTACAGTCTTCTCTGACTATTTCCACATCTCAAGGTTGTACCTATTCATTTTATTTCATTTTATACAATCTCTAAATTAGTTTTATAATTTTTATCTCATTTTCTATTTCTGCTGTTTCGCCAATCTCTTAGTTTATCTTCTTGTGCCTCCTTATCTTATAGGTTATTTGGTTCCACGTGGTTTTTAACTTTTCGATTTAGTTTTTTCTTTCCCGTTAAACCCATCCTTTTAACTTCAAACCCATATTAGATCCTTTTTTTTTCATTCAATATATCATTTATTAATTTTCATCCAGAGTAAAGGCCCCTGTCTTTAGACAGGGAGCCCCTACAAATCCACATCTCCCTCCCACATGGTGGGCAGGAAAAAAGTCCCTCAGGGGACAAAAAACCCTCAGAGGAGGGCGCGGGAAATGATATCCCCGACTCCAAAGCACGCCAGGCACCCTCGGGCGCACACGCGGCGGAGGACGAGGGGGTATACAGTACCCAACCCCAACCTCTCATTCAGGGCAATCAAGCCCTTCCAACACAGGGAGTCACCAGAGAAGTCACCCCTAGCATGATGTCCAGTGGATTCGCACCCTCGGGTAGCGCACCATTGGCGTCATCAGACGGGGCAGACACAGGTGCTTCCTGTTCTACCAATTTAGGAAATCCCCCTTTAGGGTTCCTTTTTTCCCAATCCTATATCGCTAAGACAGGATTATCTAAAAACGCACAAAAACTACGTAAACGGAGGTATAAGATCGCCCAATACAAGGCAAATGCCCCATCCGTTAATTCACGCCTCGGCGCCTTAGGTCCCCTTGCGGAACCTTTATCTATCAAGGAACCCTCTTCGGAGGTCCCTCCCTCTGACAAACGCGCTAAAAGCGCTAGCGAGGATGCTGAACAAGTCAGCAAAAAACCCTCAGCTATTGACCTTAAGGTGGTAATCACTAAAATAGATGATAGTCGTATCTCCTCTGAGGAAGCCGATATTATTGAAAAACACCTCATAATGGAGGGATGTTTGTTCCAATCAGATGTACCTGATTCCTCTCCCCTGGAGCTCTTCAGAGTGAGCTGGTGCGGTTTGACGCAAGATAGCACTTGGTATCTTATAACCTGTGCTAACAGCTATACCGTTGAGGTTATTACCTCAGGTATGGCTGATAAATGGGAAGGGAGCGGTGTCCAGGTTAGGAAATACCAAGACATGCCGAAACCTTGCCAAATTTCCGCCTATATTCCTAGGGTGGTCTTTGATAAAGAGGCTCTTTGTCCTTAAAGCACAAAATAGAGGCTTTGGTCTCCACTTTGACCAGTGGCATATTAGAATTCGGGATAGGAAACCCACTGGAGGTGTCTACCTTAAAATAAACGTACCTGAAACTGATGGCAAGATCATTCAAACCATCAAATGTCTAGGAGTCGGTTCTAGAGTACAGGACTTTAACCTTAGAATGGTAATTATACGCCTGAGAAGCGTATAATATTTTTCAAACCGCTGCTAGGCTTCGTACGGTCTGCTCTGCTCTCTCTCCCCTCCATGTATTCCTCTAGCACCATCTCTAGAACAAGCCAGTCGTGGCCCAGACGCTGTCGACCTTAGGAAGAGGTGAGTAATTATTCTTCTTCAAAACTTGGGGAGCCTCTCAAACGTACATTACCATCTAACGTAAATTTTTGTATGTCACTTGAACGTATCATTACCATTAACGGGGGGAAAAGGGGGTCTTTTCCTACGCCCCTTAGGGCGGGTTTATCAATCACCTATATTAACTGTGGGATAGCTATACCGAGTATAGCGCTATACTCTAGATAAAGAATGTGAGTCGTTTATCAATGCCGAATTACCTAACGGATAAAATTATCTCTCAGATAAATATTGTACCTCAGATAGCACCGTTAGCATCCTCGTTGGTGTCCGTAGGCAACAAAATACGGGAGATTTACACATGGAGCTACACTTTGTTCATGGATCTACTATTAGAAAAGCGGGTCTGACGTCATTTCCACACCAGTGCCCATTATATAATCAAGCCCGGCAAATATTGAAACCACCACCGTTTTGCCGGTTCGAGTTTTGAACGTTTCACTTTTTTCTTTTTGTATGTATGGTGTATGGTCATTCACTACTGTATTGTGATTTTGTGCCGTTTTTATTTGGATGTTTGGGAGCGAAGACTCGAAAACATGGAAAAAAGTAAGTACTTACATATCAATCTTTTATCAAACGTTAACAGAAACGTTACAATTAGAGTAAATTGTCTACAAATTGTTCACTAGGTAGGTATATATTGATTCGTATATGGGTCATTTCAAAATTATAGGTTATTCTGTGTCACAGAGCTTCTGAAAGAGAATCCTTGGTAGTAGAGATTTCCCGTTTTTTCAGTGTGATGCGTCTGAGTGCCTCCTACTTGGCCTATTAATTTGTGGTAGATATGTTGATTAGTTGTATGATTAAAATTAATTAATTACCCCCAATTCTCTCTCCCTAGGCATGTCACAAGCTGCAGGTTACTCGGTTCACATAATTTCATGGCAAGCATTTATACACTTTTTTAAATTGCTCAAATCAAATATCGCACCAGGGGATTCTCCTCTACTCATGTACTGGGAGCCCAGAAGACATTTCATAAATTAAGCAACATATTTTCACAGATTTATGTCAGTCACAAGTATTTTTCTCTCTCCCTAGAATTTTTCTAAAAATCTCCCTCTACCAGTAGAAAACGGATATTTTGAGTTGTTGAATTAGCTAGCAACACTGCATCAATATGGTGGTCAGAGGAAGCCACGTGTTGAACTCTGCTGAGTCATCCAGTAGTTCTAAATGGCTTTGAAAGTGAAGTGTGTCCCAGCAGTATTTTTATTGATCCTACTTCCCTAGACACCATCAAAACACAAAGGTAAGTTTATAATTAATTGCTCTATTGTAGTTTTAGGTGTGCCTTGGAGATGTAATAGCATTACACTTTCAGTTTTCAAGAATTCATCATCTGTCTAGACAAAAATGTAAAATAACCTCAAAAACCTCTCTCCTTAGAGTCTCTCTCCCTAGAGTTTATTTTAAAAAAATGCCTGTCTAGGGAGAGAGAATGAATTCTAGGGAGAGAGAACATTCACGTTTTTATACGTATTAATACTACATTAGAGGTATGACATTGGTACAGAACTAAGAAATGTATGTTCTTTCCCCCCATCCATCACTCCCTTGATGGTTTGAATGTTCTTTGGTAACTTTAGAGTTGGTAATTTTACAAATCTTTTCCCTTCTTATTAATTTCACTTCATTTCTTATTCCTTTTCCTTTAATTTATTTTCTAATCTTTATTTATTTTATGATTTTAGAGTGGCACCAAAAAGAAAATTGACTGAGAAGCAAGTCAGAGAGAAGAAGAAAGAATATGCACGGAAAAGGAGGGAGAGAATTAAAAATGATCCCAAGGACATGACATTGATAGCTTTCAGCGCTTCGTGGAAGTTCTTAAGGATAACGTTAGAAAAATCTAAATTAGCGTGGTAGGGGAAGAGGAAGTTGATGGAGCGAAGGGCGTTCTACCATCCTACATCCCTACCTTTAAAGGTACGATGAAGGTACACCAAGTGGTGTATCAGAAAGAAAACCTGCACATATTGACCATGAGAGGGTTAAGTTGCTTCAGCTGTTTTGATTGCAATCATCATTGTTTGGGACACCACGAATTGAAGCCTAGAGACCAGCCAGCACAACTTCCTAGGAATTTCGACCGGACTGAATGTGAAATTCAAACGAGTTTGTCGACAACTACTGCAACCAGCCCACAAAACCATCAGCTGCAATCAATATCATCAGCTTCTGCACACCAACCATTGCAGTACGCTGTATTCATTCCGGGATCCTACATCTTAGCCATGTTCCAGAGCACTTCTAAGAAGAAAACAGTGGATGGCTATCAATATGTATGCTGTATAGAAAAAGTTAACGCTGAAGGTACGCTCAGGGTAAATGGACTGAGATGTTTTGAAAACTCTTTGAATCAGTTTGTCATTAAAGATAACGATAGGTACCTGTTTGATTAATCCCGCCGATATTATTCATGTGCTTCCGCCTCCAAATTTTCTTATTAAAAGCAGAAAAATATTTTTTCATTCCCATGTGATATAGATGTAAAGGAAAAGTAGCAACGAGCGGATTTTTAAATGTTTGTCTCTGTTACTATCAATTCCAAGGTTTGTTATTTTACAAGTTTATTCAATTTTTCAACTTCAAAAGTTCTACTTCTTTGTTCTAGTTTTTTTCCCGGTTTGTGAGACGTTCCTAAATTCTCAAGTTTTTTTGGTAGCTTACCTTACCTAGTCGTCCCTCTTTCGTAACCTAATATGTACAGGTCTCTCTCAAGTAATGTGGTAAAGGTTTATTAGTACCATAAATTTTTTATTCTGGTCGTATTCTTCATTAAAATTGTTTGAGTCTCGGTCTTAGTCAACTGATCCTAAGACTGAAAATCAGTTAATTCAAAGGCTGGAGAAAATTACATTCTCATCATAGATATAATTATTGGTGTTATTAAAGTTTATAATTTGTTTTAACTTGGTTTTTCTCTCTCCCTAGAACAATTCTCTCTCCCTAGAAACTGAAAAATTTCCTAAATTCTTCAAAATTCTATATTTAACAAACTACGTATGGAACTGTATGACTGGTTAGGGTGGTCGTCAAGGAACCTGCATAGATGAACTAGCAGAACAAGAAACCCAAAAATACGGACAAATTTCGCGCCGGAAAATTGATGCTTGAAATAACCCATAATTTTGAAATGACCCATATGTATTTCACTCGTCTTCGTTTTCCCAGGTAAGCGAGAGAGATCCTCTAACTTCTCGAAGTTGGAAAGGGAACTGTTATTGCGACTTGCAAACGAGCGGAAACATATACTGGAAAACAAAAGAACTGACTCACAGTCAAATAACTCGAAACATGAATGTTGGGAAGATATTGCTCAACAATTCAATGCTGCTGATGTGGGCTCGGTGAGAAACGTCTGATTTTCCTTCAGTATTCATTAGCTATACATAATGTACTTATCACCGCATCTCAACATGCAACGTTGAGGAATGGAATGGACGCACGCATTGATTTCATTTGTTCAAACGAAAGTTGATTCCAACCTGAGAATTTTGCGGCCAACCCCACTCTCCTATGATCATTGGTAGTGTTATTAACTCGTAGTAGTAGTTAGTTGATAGTTCTATCGTCCGAGCGGAACCCCCCTGCCCACTGTGTCGTCAACAACATTCGAAACTGAAAAATCAGAAAAAACTGCTTTGTGTAGGAGAGGGATTGGTGGCAAGGTCCTCAAAATGGAATATGTTGATGTACAACTTACCTACTTACTCTCTGGGTGGTATTACAACCTGAATTTTTCTTTGTTACAGTATCGAGAACCAAAAGTTCTAAAATCGAAGTATGACAGTATAAAAAAGGAAATAAGAAAATCTTGCAGCAGCCAGTCATGGAAAATTACCGGAGGAGGTCCGAAAGACCCCTCACCGCCTCCAATGTCCGAAGAGGAAAAGAATTTGAGGGACTCGATTATTGTGTCGTGTGGAGGCCTAAAAGCACTGACAGGCGCTGATAGCGATTCAGGATGCTGTAAGTAGTTCTAATTTCATTTGAGAATGGGATACTCCATCCAAATAGTTTGGATTTTTTAATTATAGATCATGATGAGAGCTTTCCAATGAGATACTTTTTTTTTGGGGATCCAACGATTGGAAGTGGGCTACTTGACATATTTCAAGGTCATCACCATCTTTGACGTCATTACCCCCTTGCCTGTATGAGTGGGACTCCACTCCTCAAAATCTATCGTCACCGATGGCGTCATACGTAAACCTTTCCTCCCGTTTTATGACGTAACTTTTGGGATTTTGAGCTACAAATTGGTAATGGGTGAGGTTCAAGGGCACTGAATCCGAATGAAGCGAAAGTGCACAATTTTCAGTCATGCAGCATGATCGGATGAGCGAATTTTCGTACACTGTATTATATTAGGTACGTATGCTTCATTGTTTTGAAAGTTGAGCACTTTAAATGCAAAGGAATGGTTAACTACAAATTTTATGTCCAAAAACTCGTTTAAAATAACATCCTGCGATTTAAAAAAGATTTTAATTTTTAGCTTTTTTGTAGTTTTTATAAATTTTTCAGCATCTATTGATGAACTTGAAGTATATTGTCAGCATAATTTTGTGCATACATTTTGTAATGTTCTAGTTCATTGTTGACAATCTTCTTTTGGCTATAATTCTGCTTAAAAATATACATTCAACAATTTTTAGCAGTTTTTAGCCATTATTTGATATTTATTTTTAGCACATTGCTAGCAAAAATTGCTAAAAAGGCTGAAAATGGTTAAATTGATATATTTTACCATCTGTAATTAGCGGAATATTACCTACTCAAATAATGTCTTGTAACTATAAAATAGAACATTCAGAATTTTATGTACAAAATTATGCTGACACATATACTTGAATGTTTAAAATTTACTAAAAATCGATTAAATCTGCAAAAAGTGCTAAAAAGCTTGAATCTATTTTTGAATAGATGATCACCAATGATCACCATTCACAAAAATGATCAACAATCGCTCAAATTTGTGAAAATTACCCTCTTTGCTTGAAACAAGTTTGGAGTCTTTTGAATGGGGAAATATTGTTGTGTCAAAATAATATAGTTTCAAGAGTTAGAACTCGGTTTGAAAGTCTTCACGTCTCCAGTTTTACACCATGTGATTACTCCTATTATACTCGTAATTTATCGGGCTTCAATCTCAGTTACAGGTCTCTCCCCATCAAAAATACTAGAAAGCAACAACAATAACTTGGAATACACATTTGTTGACATTAATTGGGCCAACGTCAGACCCGACGCCCTTCAGACCGCCAAACCAAAGGAGCTGAAAGCAGAAGAGATCCAAATCGTAGGTATGTACGTTTGAAAAAAAAATAAATAAATAAATAATAAATAAATAAAAATAAAATAAAAAATTGTGAACTATACAAAAAAACTATCAACATGTAGGATAATAAGTTTTAATGGGCTGTGCGCACGCATTGATTGTATTTGTTCATATGAAAGTAGATGCCATCCTGAGAATTTTGCCACCAACCCCTCTCTTCCGGATCAGCACTGATTTTTTTTTTTTTTTTTTTTTTTATTATGGTTCACAATTTTCTAATATGTCTGAGGTCGTTGCTTTTCTCTCGTCGGGGTGGGACGAAACCCCTGTTCCCTGTGACGTCAAAAATATTCGAAACTTTGAAAAAAGACCTACTCATCGTAGGAGAGTGAGGTTGATGGAAAAGTTCTCAGAATGACATCTACATTCATGGAAAAATACGTACAAAAAGCTTTATTGACCCATGCGCACGGTCTGATGACACAATTCCCCCAACCCTGATACTGAAAATATTAGATAATATGGCACTGCCAATTTCTTGATTGTTCGCATTTTTTAATTTATAGGCTGTTCGTCTTTGACTTACATTCCCTCGGCTGTGGATATCTCCACATCGGAGACCACTGACCTGCTTCCTAATACAACACCCTCCAGCAAGCTCACACAGCACATCACACCCCGGAAGTCCACCCAGTCTGCAACACCCTGCATGACCACACCCAGAAAGCCACCTGGACGCAGCTCAAGTCAAGGTAGATAATTGAAATAATTAATGAAATCTCTGTAAAAAAGTCTATCAAATTAAAAATATATAATTAATTTATTATATTTACTGTTTTTATTATAAACTTATCCACTTTCAAGACTAAATGTGTGATTGTCACAGATAATTTTGAAAAAATGAAAGCAGTAAACTAATTAACATGAGTTCTTATATTTGTGGTCAAAATTCTCAGGATGGAATGCCCTTTGACAAAAAATAAAATAAAATAATAGCAATAATGATAATAATAATTAAGGTCTTCAGATCCATGGGTAACACTTATTGCTCACATTATACGTGAATCTTCTACTTTCTAATGCTGCAGGTATTTGCTTAATATGATTGTATAATAAAGCAGTATTTTTAATTTCTCGCTACATTGTTGAAATCTATTATATTTATTTCAGGAGGAAATGCTCGCCGCAGGCCGGTGCTTCCAAAACGACATAGCCATTCATCTGCTAGCGCAAAATTCGAAAACCTTGCAGGAGAGAAAATGAAGCTTTCGAAAAAGAAGGAGCAGCTGGTTGACCTTCAAATCGAAGTGGCCAAAAAACAAATTCAGTACTATAACAAATTGTTGGGAGAAAACTGAAGTGTCACTGAAGCGAACCTCTTCAGTCTGTGAACTTGAAGTCAGTGACCCTTCAATAATCTCCCAACATTTTGTAGTTTCTCCCATCTATAGTTTGTAACTACTTACCTAGTTTGTGGCTGTTTTTGTTTGTCTAATTTCCAGTCATCTAACTGACATTTCTTTCGATTCGTTCGTTCATTCTTTCCTACGTTCGTTTCTTACGTTCATTTAAATTGTTTTGTTGTTTTGTGCTTGCGAAACAGATTTCTGCATTTCAAAAGGTGGATTCTCTCATGCCTAAATTTCATACGATTAGGAATACATGAAAATATTCACATTTCATTATTTTTCTGTTCTCTTTCCAAGGCGTGACTGCCAGTCAATAATGAAAATTATTATTAGAATTGTTCAATATTTATTCCTACTATGCTTAAGATATTTTTTTAATGTTCGTAAAGACTGTACCATGTGATCTCAGTGATGACGTACTTTTGTTGCTCACTTTCGAGTATAACTATTTAGTTTTCAAGAAACTGTGATATTTCTAATTAGTCTCACAATTATGATTCCACTATGCGTCTAGTGTTAAAAGGACAAATGAGTGTTGAATTTCTAGCATAATAAGGCTATTTTGTTTCATAAATTAAGATTGTTTTAAAAGTCATGTATAATAGTTTTACAATTTTTGATCCATTTTCAACCACGCGAATAGGCTTTCAGAATACTTTCCGTTTGTATGAAAGCATGGTTGGTTTTCTTCCTTTTTGTAAAGACTGTAGTATATGTGATCTCAGTAGTGACGTGATTTTGTTGCTTACTTTCGAGTAAATCTATGTTGTTTTAAGAAAACGTGATATTTCTAATTAGCCTCACAATGACGATTCCACTATGCGTCAAATGTTAATAGGACAAATTAATGTGAAATTTCTAGCCTCTTAAGGTACCTACTGTGTTTCATAAATTAGAATTCTTTAAAAGTAATCTAGGTATTTTTTAAATTTTTGATCCATTTTCAACCACCTGAATACGCTTTCATAATACCCTTCCCCCTGTAAGGAAAGCATGGTTGGTTCGCTTCCTTCTTGTAAAGACTGTAGCATGTGATCTCTGTAATTATGTGATTTTGTTAGTTGATTGCTCATTTTTTGAGTACACCTATGTAGTGTTTAATAAAATGTGATACTTCTAATTTGCCATACAATTACAATTCCACCTTGCATCTAGTGTTACTAGCACAAATTAATCCAGAATTTCTGGCCTTGTAAATGGAATTTTACAAAACTCGTTCCTAATATTTTTATGGTTTATGGTGTGATTTAGTCCTGCCCCCCATTTTCAAAACGAGATTTCTCCACTTCAAATCATGTTTTTCTAATTTTAAAAATATGGTTTGGAATCGTTAGACTCCCCTCTTTCTCATCGTTGACGTTTGAAACACACTAAAATTGATTTACATTACTTAATTGTGGTTTAAAAAAGTTGGGGGCAGCACTAGTCCAAAACTTGAGTCCTGCCCTCCACTATCTAATTGGCGGTAAAAACCAAAAAATATAGCATGTATGACTGATGACGCAGATACATTTCATCGAAAGTTGTGAGGTTTAGATGCAACAATAGAGTAATTAGTAATCACTGTGGGAGTTATTGGAGTCACCCCTGTCAAGCAATTAGTCGGGTGATTACTGTTGGACTCGACCATGTTAGATATCAGAAGAGTCTGAGGTATTTTCTATCAGGAGGTCTGGATGCTCACATCTCAAGTATTAAAAAAAAATCCTAAATCAATCGTTTTGGTGAAATGAAGATTATTTTGAAAACTATATTAGGATGATACGTATAGTTTAGGTGGTCTGGATGCTCGCATCTCAAAATTAATAAAACATCCTAAATCAATCCTTTCGGTAAAATATAGATTATTAGGAAAAATAGATCTGAATGATGTGTATAGTTTGGTGGTATAAATGCTCGCATCTCAAAAGTAAATTCGCTCATACGATCATGCTGTATGATTGGAACTTATTTTATTTAACTGGATTTATTTTCCATCACTTTAATGGGGTTTCATAAATACCGTTTCTACTATTTTTATGATTTTTGATTAATTTTCAATCAAGAACCTACCTAGATTGGCTGGTATAATGTTTATGTCAAATGTTTCCTAAAGAAATTATCTTCCAGCAAATATATTTCGTTCGTTACTTTCCAATATTGAAATTGATTTTTCCACTTATTTCACTATCCCTTTTGAACTCTAATTTTATGTTTTGTATTGAAAAACTACCTTCAAGACAAAGGTCCCGAATCCGTTTCCTCAATTAATCTCCTCAGTTGAGGGAAACCACCAGGAGTGCTAACTAGCTGATAATGGAACAAGAAAGAAATTATCCTGCTTATGCTTGGTACTTCATTATCACATGCATGACTGTGTTAAAGATCTATCTTGGCCTCTTAAGCCATGCTACATAATTCTATCAGTGAAGGTGATGTTACCTAATTTGATCTCAGCAGCTGAAGAAATACGTCAGTAATTATTAGACAGGAACCAAATGAAATATGAATAAAGTACTAGGCAAGAACAATTTATTAGATTTTATGAACATTACGTATAGAATTATGTAGGTATTTATTATCTGGTCAGGCTTGAAAAGTAGGTAGCAATAAGTCTGTCCCTAGCGTTGACTGGAGCATTGCGATCAATTGGTATGACATCCCACTCTTCATCAACTGCTCTAGGCACACCTGGTTCATGCGGAGGAAGGTTTAAATTTCTCTCCAAGGCAATATTATGGAGTACAGCAGTAGCTATGATAACAGATTGGGTCGTTTCTAGTTTTAAACGTAATCCCAGGGATAAAACTGGAAACCTCCTCTTCCAAACCCCATATTGTCTTTCGACCGGATTTCTTGTGCGGATGATGGACTCATTATAAAGTTCTTCAGCGCGAGTACGAGTTTGCAGCAATGGGGTTACCATATACCTATTGTTTGCATAGCCGCTGTCTGCAACAAGAAGGTGGTCTCCAAACTCCCTTACATCAAAACGCTGTTTGATCCTCGAGTTGTTGAAGATCGTCTGGTCATGGCACGAACCCGGCCACCTCGCAACAATATCCAGAATTTTCAGTTTTGCAGAACTGACTGTCTGAACGTTTAACGAAAAGTACCCTTTCCTGTTTCTGAAATTCTCGGCGTGTGGCCCTCCTGGTGACTGTATTCTAATGTGGGTACAGTCAATAGCGCCGATAGCACCAGGAAATCTAGCAATTCCATGAAATTCCAATCTAGCTTGCGCTATTTCATATTCCGAAGTAGGCATTTTTATGTAGCGTGGCGCTAATCTAGCGATTGCAAGGGACACCTGCTTCACAATTTTACAGGCTGAGCTCTTACTAACTCCACAAAAATCTCCTGCTGATGTGAGCATGGTTCCTAAAGCGAAGAACCTTAGAGCTAGTAGCAACTTGCAAATGGGGGGTATAGATTGATTTCGATCGGTCGGAGATTCAATCTCATATTCAATTTGTGATAAAATATAAATAACGGTTTGTTTGTCCAACCGAAACCTGAATAAAAAGTCATTATCGTCCCATTTTAGCAGGTGATTTTCACGGGGTCTTACTACGTACGGTCTCCTTTCCCATTCGACGAATTCTGCTATGGTAGAATCCTCGTCGTCGCTGCTGTTAGAAGACAACTCCCAAAATACATCCATTGTGAACAACACAAAAAACAGCACAAAAAATAACAAAGGCACAATAACAAATAACAAAACTTGTAAACAAATTACTAAAAGCACGTGATACAGGTAAAAATGGTGTAGATCAGGTTAGAAAGCTCTAGATATCTCATTAACCACCAGTTATAATTGTTATCCAGCCGTCCAGGGACCAGATAAATTAATACTCTAGATAAGGTTTAACTAGGGATTGATAAACGCCCACAATCGTGTTATCTACAGGATAACGCTATCCATCAGATTAATCCCTCTTATCCGTTGGATAAATGTGATTGATAAACCCGCCCTTAGACGTATTATTACCATCAATGGGTGAATTTTCTGAAGCCTCTCAGACGTGTAATTACCAATAATAGGACTCTTGTTCAACATTTTTCCAACAAATGGAACACACTCCTCAGAATCTTTTACAGAAATGAGTAGGTAACATTTTTGGTTATTCACTACTACATGAATTTCAGTGATTTTGGTGCACAATAGTACCTTTATATGCTCCAATAACATTCTGTTCTGATCCCGTCTTGTTCCAATTTGGGGAAATCAAGGACAAACAATAAATTATATTTATCATGGAAAAATTGTGGAATTTTATCTTTTTTTATCTTTTTATCAATATTTTCATGAGAGTGGAGAATTTATTATAGTTTGTTCTAAGTCTAGTTCTGAGCAATCTAAAAGCCTTTAGAAGACTGATTCAACATTTTTGATGTTCTATTTTTCACGTTTTTTAAATTTATGAAAATTTAAAAATTATTATAGATGTGCCTAATTCATTCTTACCTAATTCTCATTTAACTCCTATGACAATTGACTGTTAGTTTCTGATAAAGAACTCAATAATATCTAGTTTCATGTTCTGTATGTCTCAGAGACGTATAATTACCAAACAGTGCATGAATTTCATCATTACCGTTCTAAGGTTAAAGTCTCCTGGGAAAGAGCGGTCGATGCTGCTATGGAGGTTGATCCTCCTGCTCCCGCTCCTCTTCCACCCTCTGGTGGACTAAAAGTCGGAGGAGGTGGAGGGTTGCCTCCCCGGGAAGGCTCCCCATCTAGTAAGGGGAGAACCCCAGGAGTCTCTGGCGGCCCCCCATCTCTTTCATCATGGACATCCCTGGAGGAGGCCATGAAACCTACTCAGCCTCCCTCCTCGACTCCCAAACGAGAACGAGAGGCTTATAAGTCACTCCTTACACACACAATTGACTTATCCTCGAATCGATCTTACATCTTCTTCTTCAGTTTGGATGTCTCAGAATAATTGTTCCATGTAGACAGCGTTCCTTGGGCTCTTGAAAACGAAGTGGAAGAAGAATATTGCTGTTATCTGATATTATTTTGATCTTGAGTTTTCACTGCTATCAGCCGTTTATTTGTTTCTGTTTTGAGTCGTGGGCGGATCTTTCTAGCGAATTTGTTGACTGAGATAAGTTATTTTCAACATGGGAAAAACGAAAAGACTTTTCAAAAAAAAAAAAAAAAAAAAAACACGGTCGTTGGCATCAGTGTGATAATATGCCTGGACCGTCTCTTCCATGGATCTCGACTCCCAAACTTCTCATGTTGAGTCCCAATCTTCTGCAGTGGACACCCCTGCTGATATGTCTACATCTTCTTCCAGCAGCAGCTCTGCTTCATCTTCTCATCGTAAAATGTCAGCAGTGATGGACAAGTACAATGATTTCCACTCGTCTAAGGTGATGGACCTCATAGATGTGGAAAATTTGTGGGATTTCCTTTCGTCCAAATTAACCTGCAAAAATTGTGGTGGTGAGTTGGAATTTACTGTTCAGTCCCGAGTGGGTTTAGCCGCTAAAATGGAGCTAACTTGTCTTGGGAAATGATTTCACTGAGTTCATTATCACAACGCCCAAAAAATTGAGACCACCAATAAGCAAGGAAGGTCTACAATCTGAATTTCGGAATTGTCTACGCTTTCCATAACATTGGGTTGGGTTTAGCTCCTGCCCAAATGTTTTGTGGCCTAATGAACGTACCTTGCCCATCAACTTTCAAGCTAGTTGAAAAAGTGGTAGCCTCTGAGCTGAAAAAAAATCCAGTTTGAAGGAAATGAAGCAAGCTGTATAAGAGGCTGTGGTTGAAAATGATGGTAGTCGAGATCTTTGTGTCACCGTTGATGGATCCTGGCAGAGATGAGGGCACACATCCCTCAATGGTGTCATGACAGCCATATCCGGAGATTCAAACAAAGTTATCGACATTGAGATCATGTCGAAATTCTGCCTTTGCAAACAAAAAGCCCGAAACCAACATGATGATGGCTGTATCAGAAATTATAGAGGATCGAGTGGTGGGATGGAAGTGGAGGGGGTAAGGCGAATTTATAATCGATCTGTGGAACTCTACCGTGCTCGTTACACCAACTGCTTAGGAGGCTCAGCTTTTCTATCAGTGGCTAATATAAAAACCCTATGGTGTTGAAACTTGAATGCGTGGGCCACATTCAAAAAAGTATGGGCGAAAACTAAAATTACAGACTGGAAAAGCGATCCTAGAGGATGGTAAACTAATGGAAGGGAAAGGTCGTCTGACAGAGATGGCTATAAATAAGATACAAACCTATTACAGCCTTACCATTCAACATAACACAAACTCTTCAGTCGATCAAATTAAAAAAGTATTTGGTCGACGTTTTTCCATCTTATGTCCTTGAACAACGAACCTATTCATGGCCTCTGCCCAAAAGGACCGGATAGCTGGTGTAAATTCTGTTGAGCAGAAGCCAACAAAGAAGTGTACGACCACACCAAACACTTCCACCTCCCAATTGCCATCATGACCTAAATAAAACTCATTTTCCAAAGCCTTGCTCATCCGGAGCTATTAGCCAAATGTTTGCATGGCAAAACACAAAATGATAACGAGAGTTTCAATAACATACTTTGGAAAATTACTCCAAAAAGAGTATCTGTACGAAAAGACACTCTCACAATGGGAGCTCATCAAGCCGTTTTATTATTGAACCGTGGGAATATTTGTCACGTCGAAATCTTTGAATCTCTCTGTATTGACCCAGGGAAACTCTGCCTTGAACTTTTAAAAAACATCGACAAAAAACGGCTAAAACAAGCATATATAGCCACAACATAAATTATGAAACAGGCACGATTGAAAAAGTGTGAAGCGAGAAAGAAATTTGAAGAAGACTTTGAGAAGAGCCTCGTACGCGCCGGGCAGTTTCTAAAACTCTGAGTTGTCTGATCATGTTGTGGCATTGAAAACCCTGTGTTCAATTTCAAGCCGCACAGTTCTTTTCTTTTAAGAGGTGACCATACCATATTCAGTCCATGAATTCTTGTGAAACCCTTCCCTTGAAAAGCCTCCCCATATCCAAAGTTGGGGTCAGTGTAACTCCTAGGTACTATACTGGTCAGCTACTTCAACTGGATTATCGTCATAGTACCATCTCTCGTTCCTAACCTCTCCATCCTCCTTTCGCAAAGATAACTATCTTCGATTTTTCCAGGCCCAACACTAGATTCCACATCCTTAAATAATTGGCCAATTCATGGATAATGAGCTGCAAGGAGATGGGAATCCGATATGATCGCAAAGTCGTCCGCATACATCAACACTTTGATTTTTGTGTTTCCTATCGTAACCCCACCACTCAGGACATCCGAGAGGTCGTTCATAAACAGAGAGAAGATCATTGGCAAAATAAGACAACCCTGCTTCTTCACTCCACTGATCGTTTCGAAATACTCAAGACAATCCCTCTCTAGACCACAAAGCTACACTTGTACCCGCATATCCTGATGAACTTCATGGAAATTCCCAGCTGTGAAAGTTTAAAGAAAAGTTATATACGTTGTATGTGATCATAGGCGGATTTTAGATCAACAAACATAACATAGGTTCTTTTGTTCTGTAGCTGTCTTAGTTTCACAAGATTGAATATACAAACGACTGTATATACAATAAAATAAAGATTGTACATACATGTTCTTGCTTTAAACCCACGTTCAGTGAACATGATTATATGACACACAACTCCCATATTTTATTTGGCATTGAGATTGCAATTCGATACTTCGTCACTTCATGACATATGTACATAGTGCATATGTACATAGCATCATAATTGTGCATCCATAATATTTTTATCTAGAACCTTCGTTTAGCAACACCCTTATATATACATAAATTATGTTCATCTTTAAATGCAGAAATTTCATGTTATGTTTCTATTTTGATATTTAAACACCTATTGTATGTCTTTATGGAATAATACCGTTATATGGTACTTTTCGAATTCGCCATCCTTCACCCAGAGATTCAATCACAGATTTAGTTCAGTGAACTTTTAACCCAATAAATTCAGAGTATCTTGACATTTCATGTCGAACTACCATTGCGAATTGTGAAAGCTTACCTTAGGCTTTATCAGTTACTACACGGAGAAACATTGAGATCTTATTTCTCGTGCTGCAGATTATTAGACCTGATGGAAACACAGCAAGGGTGAAACTTGAGGTATTCAATACCGTTCTGCGGGCCGAGTTGCAAGATAGGAGCGAACGCTCCTCCTCTATACTCAATACTCAATCACTTGAACGCGAACCACAACAGCTACACACTCTCACTACACCCCCCACTTCTCAATTCAATCAATACCATCAAGCTGATCGCAATTTCGAGGACTCATCATCTTCGTCCACTTCCAACTATTTGTATGACTATCAACAGTTAAGTTTAGTGTATACTCATACTTGAGATTTGCGATATAATACATAAATATATTTTATTAAATGTTTTTCAGTTGAACATTTCAGATTTTATATTTCACAAATAAACAAAAAAAAGGAATACATGTTCTTTGCTAATGTTTTCCCCTCTTTCTTTCAAATTGCTAGATAATTAAGTTATCAGTTTGTACTCACCTCAAGCAAACTGCCAGTCTGATCTCCACTGGTATGCTCTCTCTTAGTTGAGTCGAGCGTTTCTCAATTTTCGGACCAACTAATTTCAACTAATGATAGAACTCATTTTTCGTCATGCGGAAATACATGACGACGTCCTCCACCAATTCGGGCATCAAAGTTGAGAATTCGCAGTACAGTGCTGTTGATGGGATGCACCCTTATCCTTGATGCTGCTGCTGCAGCACAGGCGATTGCCATCCCAGCAATTTCTTCCTCTTCCTCGTCAAGCAAGACGAGAAGTTCTTGCATTGTCGAAGATTACACATCAACTGAACACACCTTCCACCCTCCTTTGAGCACGATATCCCAGCATCACGTCCCCCACCCTCACGTCACGTCAGCAAAGTGTGAACCTGTGGGCCCATCTCTGACGTGGTCTGATCATGCGTCATCCCACGTCACGTCAGCGTAGTCTGTTTTCAGTTTAAGGGGTGCGATTGGTGCACAGGTGTCTGGAAGGCAATGAAGGTTTTCTCACGAACATGATCGGCCATATTGCAGGGGAATCGTCAAAAATACCTCCAGGAAATAGAAAAACCTTACCCCTAAATCGTACCTGTTCTTAGACGTGATTTTTTGGTTAGTCCGTAAATATAAATTTCATGGTTGAATGACCATAGATAATGAACATTCAGTATGTCCACACTTGGTCGATTTTGCGTGCGTTTGACGCATGCTGCAAAGCGCATGCGATAAAGCACGTGACGCATGCGGTGTGGCATTCCTTTTTTCAGAGAAATCCGCCATATTTCGTACTCGCATGCTGCATCGCACGCAGAATGACAAGTGTCGATCGTCTTGCGATAGCCTGTGCGATTTTGCTCAGTCAGCTGTGTCGAATATATTTTTTGTTTTGCGTTTACTAAGTGTGTATGTGTAGTTTTCGATTGTGTGAAGTTATTTATTACTGTTGTGTATTTACTGTTTAACATGAGTTCAGATAACGTAACATTGAACTTTATTGAAGACTACAGGTGTCATCCTGTGCTGTGGGACACAAGTGATAAGTCCTATACAAACAAAAACAAACGGAATGATGCTTACGAAGCATTAGGCAAGAAATACAACATGACAGTAAAAGGTGTGAAAACAAAAATTAAAAACCTGCGGTCCTATTTTTCGAATGAGCAGCAAAAAATGTTAGTGAAAAAAACTGGCGCTGGGGCAGATGAAAAGTACGAGACACCGTGGTTTGCGTATAAATCCTTACAATTTATCGGAGATACGTTAACTCCGCGATTTACAAAGGACTCATTGCAAGATGAAATCCCCCCCAACGGAGAAGACAGAGATTTTGTGGAAGAAGACTTAACGGTAAGTAATTATACTATATTATAGTATAATTATAGTATCCTCGACGTAGCAGCGAAGGAATTTATGAATAAGGATGACAGCGCAGTTTTTGGTCAGTTGGTGGCTTCGCAACTAAGAAAACTAAGTCCTCGAAACCAAGCTATAGCTAGAAACCGAATTCAAAATATTCTTTTCCAATTAGAAATGGAGGACATGGAGGGCACATCAAGCACCCAATTCCCACAATATGTCACTGTGGATGAAGCCGTTATAATAGACAGTAGTCCATCACAAACTTCGAACGATGTTTGTGATATTATCAATGTACCATCTGCGTCCACAAACACCGTTACAGAATTTCTTACTTTTAAAATTGCAGGGGACAACACCAAAAAGTAGTTTTATATTAACATTATGTTCTGGCTTTTTACATTTTGTACCACTTTGTATTGTATATAAATAAAACACTTGCCTTTACAAATTCTCGAAGTCCTTCAATTATTGCTGTTAACACCCCTGGCAACATCGACGAAATCATTTGCTTTGAAACTCTGAATAAGTACATCAAAGATGTAAATGAGTCACCCGTTGCTAAATATCTCAAACATATAGCTAGCCTGATCTCTAGGGGAACAGCATCTCTGAAGTAAGTATCGTTCTTTTCTATTTTTGGTCGCACTATATGTAGAAGGGCATCAAAGTTTTCTCTACTCATTCGGGTAAAATTTTTAAATAGCAAATTTTCGTTCTCCTTCAAATCATTCAATATACCATAGTTCCTTCTTTTCAAGTACTCACTCATCCACATAGTTCGAGGTTTCTTTTTACGTTTTCGCACTTTTGACAATAATATACAAGCTGCACTAATACCAGCTAACACCACTGCGTCGTCCATTTTGGCTCAAACAATCCTGCTTGAAGCATACATATGACGCATAAATGTGGACAACGTTGCAGCATGCGTCAAAAACTTGCTTGGAACAGCATGCGTTAAAAGCAAGACGAAACGAAAGTTGAAAAGAAAAACGCAGAAGTGTAGACATAGCTATTAGCATGAATGAACATTTTTCTTCATGGCTCAAATTAGGATATTTCAAACAAGACAACATTTTTAGGCTCAAAAATAGTGGAAATTGTAGCCAGAAAAATTCTCTTTCCGAATAACATATTGGGAAATATTAATTTTGCCATTATATATGAGCAGAACCATGACTCGCTTTGCTTAAAAAGCGGATTTTATTCAAAAATTCCAAATATCCGGAGTTTGGTAGGGTCGAGAATGTCTAAAAATATTCTCTCAGTTCAGAAACTGGGAATTCGATTACAAGGTTCTGTTTTACAAACAAGAAAAAGGCGCTGGATATAAATCCCTGAAATTATTGAAATTTTAACATAATTCAGGGACTTGTTCGTGAAGAAATTACACAGACAATCTTCAAGCTTAGCATGTATTCCGGAGCAACTACGCATTCTACAAGCAGACGCGGCTCGTTTCAAAATACAACTCTATCAGTGACAAGGGTTTCCCGAGAAAGAAGGGGTGTCGTTTGCTCGCATTTACTTGTAAACAAAGCAATATTGAGTATCCGGGTGTCTTCAATAAGTACTAGCAGAATTTCTGTCAGTCAGCATTCAATTTCTGAAGCGTAATAACCTATCATCTCCTATACATAATAATCCGTGGAGACAACATAATCCGTTTTCAAACCACAATGTGGTTCTACGACGTCGTTGGGAATGGACATCAAGCTGTGAACGGGCGTTTTGCAAGATTAAGAAAATTCTCATATCTAAACCAGTACTTACACATTTTGACCCAAATGTACCATTGCAGCTTGAAGTCGATGCTTCGTCAGAAGCTGTTGGAGCCGTTCTCTCTCATATTTTCTCTAATAGGGATACCAAACCGATCGCCTATGCTTCACAAGTTTTGAATGAAGCCCAGAGAAAATACCCTGCCATTGAACGTGAAGCTTATGCACTAATATTTGGAGGTACACGGTTTAAAGATTTCTTGTTCGGACGAAAATCTGAACTAATTACTGACCATCGCTCACTTCTATATATATTTGCATCTAAAAAGGGTTTGCCAGTCTACGCTGAAAATCGGATACAAAGATGGGCATTCTTGATTTTTCCATGTACTATGTATACGATGAGTACTGAAATTTCTCCCTAGTTAATTTTTTTAGTTTAAGCCCCCCCCCCCCCCTTATGCTGAAACTAGAGAAAATGAACTTTACAATGGTATTATTAAATGATAGGTTCGTAAGGAAAAAACTGAGTTATAAATATTGGAAAATGGGGGCTTATACAAAGGGCACCCGAAAATAATTTATTGTCACTCCAACTTTTAAAGACGCTTCACATTTCCTATTATTCTTCTAGCTGTGTAAAGATAGAGTGAGTCAGCTGTTCACCTTCTCATTAATACGTACAAAGGAATGGAGCATCGGTACAATAATGGCAAATGGACTCACAAAAAAATTTGGGAAGCAGTCAGTGCTGTGATGGTAGATAATGGATATAAAATTACTGGTAAATGCAAATCATATTGCCATAATGAACTACATATTGCAGGAACCAAACTGTATTTCCGACAGTTGACATACAGTGTTTTCGAAAATAGATAAAACTTGTGGCTCCACTCTTTTTTTTTTTTTTTTCAATTTGTTGCACCAAGTAATACAACTTATTAACAACATTTCTTTGACAGTGATTCACTTGAATCTCAATCAAAAGATAAATCTAGACCTTCTAGCCTCTACAAGAACCAAAGTACAACGAGGAGAGACTTTAGGGAGGATTAGATTTAAAAAAGATTGTATCAATAAAGGGGGAAAATTTATCATTTGTTTCGTTTAATATCAACTCTTCCCTAAATTCCTAATCTAGTTCTAAATTGAGCACTGATAATACGAGGAGGAAATCCACTTGTTAAACGATAAATCAATTATTGAAAGTAAACGCTTCTATGAACTACATTAGGATAGATAATGACTGTGATTTGAGCGCCAGCAATCACAGAGCAACCAATTAGAGCACTCGCAAAACCAACGAAAGCCAGATTGACTTACCACCCTGTGATTTCCAAGGCTGTGGAGTGGTCATTTAATGTCCCAGAGAGTCTTCCTACCAAATTTCAACTTCCTAGGGTGAACAGGAGAGAATTAAGCTTACTCAGCTGATCATGAAAGGACCCATGATTCATATCTTCATGTCCCTTGTCATATCTTCATTCGCCTTCATTTTCCACTCGGTCAATGTAACACATAGTATGATGTCGAGGGTCAGGTATACTTCGAGGATTGTTGAAATACTTCATTAATGACTTTGCGTGTAGCTCAGCTTCTTTCATTTTCAGCGGTGAACCAGTCGGAACAAAACTGAGGGAGTTAAATTTTCCTAGGAAAGGCTTCGTTGTAAACGGAAATCGTAAGAAATTATAAATAAAGCCAGTGTCGAGAATTTCAAACTGACCATCAACTCAAAAACATATCCATGTTAAAAGCAATGGCCCCACGATTAAACCCGTACTCACTGCTTCAAAATCGTCCAATACTATAGAGGAAAAACATTCAGCAGGTCGCTGGGAAATCCCGTTGCACGTAGGCCAAATCACCAAAACAAGGGATTGTTAACAACTGGGCACTGCATAGCAACAACTAACACCGTCTCACCCACCATGCTTGTAGAGCAGTGGGACCAACGTGAAAATAATAATCTCTAAATGAAAAGTACACCAGTGTCCAACATATCGAGAGGACAATAAAGCACTGAATCACCACCACCATTGTGTAAACAATAATTTCCTGCTTCTAGGATCTGAGTATTGGAAGGTAGGTAAACGTCCTCCTCTTACCTATCTATACAACTAAGTTTAAAAAACTTGGTTTCTCGCATTTTGACCCCCATTTAATTTATATTACAACTACTGGGTGTAAAAAATAAACAGCTGAGAGGAGGTGGTGGGGAATCTCTGTTAGGTGCCTTGGCCTTATAATTATGGCCTTGACAGGCATGTAGAGTTGACTATGTCTTACATAGTCAATTGTTCTTTTTCAATTAATTTGTCTTTCCAAGCCTCAATGTTGAAGTTTCTCAGTAGGAGTGACTGAACACTATCACAGCTGTATTTATTGAAAGTATCTCTCTCTCTCTTTCAGTTTTGAGGGCGGGGCAGCCGTTGATGATATTATATGATCAAGGTATGCTATGGGGAAATTACAGTTGTTGCACTCTTTATACAGTTCCGTGTTCACGAGGAATGTGTAGAATTGAGGGTTTGTATGTCCAATTATGATTAAATTAATTGTTGTGTAAAATGTGTAGGCTCCCTCCGACAGGATCTTCCTAGACCAGTGTCCTAAGCGACAGTATGAATAAAATGAATACAGTAAGAATATGTAGTTTATATTTTTATTTCTTTTCCACTTATTTTGGCTGGGTTTCTGCGTGACTTGTGTTTTTTAAATATATTTGTATACTTTTTTAGTTTACGTAATATTTATAGAACTGCGAGTAAAATGAATGTTTATTTTGCGTTTTTCATAGAAGTTATTTTTTCATACAATTCATATTACAACAACATACCTACTAGTTGTCAGCTCATGGCTTTTATTTTATAGGACAGAATTTTGTAAAAACAAGTAATCATCCTGTGTAACGAACTAAGCAATCCTGTTACGTTGTTTAGTTAATTGAATAAAATGAAATGGCATTCAACAACAGCAGTATGGCATTGGTTTGGCATACCAATTAAACAGTATACCAAGAAAGGGGTATTCATTGGGCTTTAGTGAAAATACAAACACTGTTTCATTAAGTCGAATCTAGATACTGCTTCCGAAGACAAGATGATATACAAAGAGTACCTAACCTTTGATATGTTAATGTATAACAATCCAGCACGAGAATTACATACCCTGATAACTATCGACCCAATATTAACGATTTCTGAAAATGGCATAAAGTAGGTGACTAGAAAGCTAGAACAAAACCTTCAATTTAACTACATCATGAATCTGCAACTTGTCGATCAACAAAATTCACATCGAAATCGGCTCAAGCTGATATGCTGCCCTAACGCTAACTAGGTACATTCCTACTGAGATAAGAGAAGACTTGGAAACATAAGATCTAATTTCTTGGTAGCATGTTTTACATTAATTAAATCAATTTGGGCACAATAGAGTCCAAAGATCATGTTGAGTATGTACCCAAAGCAGATGAATTGTATGTAATTGGGAAGGATTTAGGAGCAATAAAAGAAGAACAAATGAAGGATGAAGGGGGAAAAAAAAAATGTAGTGAATTATGGAGGAGGTAATTATTAAAGAAGCAATAGAATGCTTTACACCTAATTAGTTTGTTTTCATTCATGGAAATTTGAAGAGTAAGAGGTATTGTTATAATTTATAATCATCATGATAATATCGTAACAGCAATATTTAAGAAGGTAACAGGATATTATCCTCTTCAAGATCAAGGACAATAAAAATTCCATTACATACTGGCTGTACCCCAAAATGCGAATAGAATATCTAAGATGTTGTTATTCAATGTTTCTACTAATTCAAACGATTGATCGATTCACTATAAAGTGAATGTTTACTATATGATCGGGTTTCAGGTAGGTTAACTAGACCATACCTTTTTGGATCACATTAATACACCATCGAGTTGGAGATGGTATCGGGATTCGGGCAAGTAGGTAACATCTACTTTACCGTTTTGGACACCAAAATAATCTAGGTTGTACTCAAAGTAGGAACGTCGAACCACATCGATACGGACGGTGGATACAGAACATGGAAAATCGTGTTTATTTGGGCAGAATAAACTTTGTAATTGAACATTGCGCGTTGCGCCAGTCCACATCTTTCCTGACAAATGATCATCAGGAACGCAAGGGACTTCTCTCGCCATCGTGTTTCAGGTAGGTGATTGGCCTTACCTTTTTGGATGGACACTTAAATTGAGGTACAGTTACAGGTAATCTAATTCAAATAGCCAGAGCATAATATCCGCTACAAACAAATTTGCTTCTAGAAATTACGGCAATACTAGAGTATTTGGTTCAACAATAAGATAAAAAATGTTCTGATGTGGCGGTGTCTGAGGACCTAAGAGAAGGAATGTTTATATTCAGTTTTTTCTTGGCACAAGTATCTGATTATTTCATGGTGAATGAGGCCTTTATTATTTTTTATGCACAAGTATCTGATTATTTCATGGTGAATGAGGCCTTTATTATTTTTTATTTCGTGAATCTTAAATAAAATGAATAAAGTTATGACTTACTCTTCCTTCCCAATTTCGTATCTAACTGGAAATTATAATAAATAAAATTTTCATATATATACATATATATATATATATATATATATATATATATATATATATATATATACACATAAAGTAGGTCTCTATGTGTGAATGACTGCCACAAGTTTATGCCTGCTGGCCTGTTAACCTTTCACTTGGGCTGACACGTTTTAACCGATTTCGATGCATTTTGTAAGAGAAATATTGCAGCCAATAACTCTGAGAGGGTTACAACGATGTTCCATCATATACACCTACTATATATATTTTTTTCCCATTTTTTTATTATTATTATTGCGAACGAGGCCACAGCATAACTTGATGAAACAGATTTCTAAGAAACGAATTCACAAATCGCAAAATTTAATAAAACATTCTTCCGAAATACTGTTTCAGGACCACCAAGACAGTCTTCAGTGAAATTCAATTTTTCATCTGCTAAGTGAATGCATTACACGACAGGAAACGTAGTTCCGTTGTAATTATATTTTGTGCCAAATATATGATATCCAGTATAACTACTTCAATAATATATCCTTATGACAAAGTTCACGATTGAAATTTTCAAATTATGCACGCAGGTTGACGTGGTTCGTTGAACAGGATGATAACAACTAACTAGTAGGTACCTAAGTACTGTCGGTGACAACAAAACTACATCTCACTCCAGTTTTAAATCATGACATTATGTCGAATTTTCGTAAATTCCTTTTTTGTTAGGCGATATCACTGAAATTACCAACTTTTTGATTGTCTGTCATGAGTATTTAATTGAATTTTCCCGCCTTCTTAATTATAAAAAAGGCCCTATGAAAAGAAACAAAATTTTTTTCATCATATTACATATACATAGAAAGATTAGATTGACAATGAATTCGAAACACGTCTAAAATAATTATTGAATCTCATTTTTGTGATAAAACAAAGAAAACAGATTTTGAAATTCCATATTTTGCCTTCTATTGATGGTACCGAAATTCTAGCGACTGAACTTCTAGAATATATATCCAAGAATCTTCGGTAAAAATTTCAGTCAAATATGTCAACTGGTTCTTGAGTTATATCGGTTCGAAGATCTACACAAATGCAAAAAGCAAATAGCGGGAATTGAGGAAAGAAAGAATTGCTTCCTAATTTCACTCCAACTTGAAATTTTCAACAAGAAAAAGTAATTGTTTTCGTTTTTCAAGTTAGTTGTAGTTATGAAATTTTATTGCACATTGTTAAGTGTATAAAATATTTATATAATAACAAGCATTTTCAGTACAATCACCCAGAAACAGCTGATCTACCTTCTTGAAACTGCTACTAGAGTGAGTCGGCGTCGTCATCACTCATTTTCATGTCAGAAATTTGACCAGTAATAGGCATGTTGGGTGGGGTGTAGAGTGAGTGGGTGTCGTGTCGTCATCACTCATCCACATGTTGGGGAATTTCACCCGTTATAGGTGTAGGTAGTAGGGTATCACACCTAAGGGTGGGGCACACCAACGAAAAAGCTGATCTGTCTTCCCCAAACTGCTGCCAGTAGAGTGAACTGGAGTCATTCAATGAATCACACACTTGTTGTCACTCATTCCCAGAAATGTGGGGTCATAGTGCATGGTCACAGGTTGTTGTCTACTAGAGGCATGGAATTACAGCGTGCCACTGTACAGACATCCTTGAAAACCAAACTTATCAACCTCCGATTGGAATTTTAGGTTCAGAAACGTGTTCCTCACATTCCAAAGTGTAAAATAACATCGAAAAAAAAAAAAATAATAATAATAATAAATAGGTAAATAAATGAACCTACTTAGAATAAAAAAATTAAATATATATATATATATATATATATATAGAAACAAGGGAAAGGACAGAAGGAGAGATTAGATTAGGTAATTACCTGAACGTTTCGCTTCTAGCGTTTTCAACAGACTCAAGGAGGTCTCGACTTAAGTAGGTAATATATATATATATATATATATATATATATATGAATAAGATTTTGGGTCAATTTTAGTGATACATCGCTCAAAAATAAATAATTTTTCCGAGCACAAAAATTTTAAATGCTAAAATTTATGGGGGAAAAGCTGTTTCTACATATTTTCTTTCGAAAATTAATTTTTACACATCTAGCCTTTTATAGGTAGGCACTTCTTTTTTTCAAAGATTTTTTGTATCACGTTCCATTGAAATATGCGTACATTCTTGTACACAGCCTCAGGCGCAAAATCCTTAACCTTCCGTTCAAGTTTCCAAACTTTTTTTTTTTTCTTCAAAATAACATATAAACAATAAAGATGGGACAATTTTAAATATTATTTGAAATTTGAGCATATTTTTGTTAACGATCTATATACATAAAACAAAGTTGGATTTGATTGATGTTACAGAATTCATAATTGAAAAACAGGTGATCGGATTAAGGCTGGGACACACATATCCGCGCCGTATCCGCACCGTACCTTCTCCGCAACACGTCCGAGTGTCGGTGACGGAGGTGGGAGGCCACACGGTTCCGAGTGTTGGCCGTGCATACAGGGGTGGGAGGCCATTGTTCAGTGTTGGCTCTGCATATGGAGGGTCTACCACAATTGCCCTTGAGACCCAACGGATGAACGTACAACGACCCTGGTGGTTTCATTCGATTCTTTGGGAGGATATTAATAAATGGAGAAAAACAACTGTTACCTTGAAAGTTTTTGAGATCTCGATTTTTCAATTTTTTTTTTTTTTTTTTTTTTTTTTTTCAAATTTTTAATAAAGAGATTTCAATTTTCCAAACACGTTCTTTATTGTCATTGTTCATTGGTCGAAGAGCACTGGCCACTTTCGAATCTCTTCAATTACCTAATAATTCAGGATCCATTGTCGAGGTCTCCGCACTGCGTCCGTGTAAAACTAAACCAAACTAGTCTGACACGGTGCGGACGCGGAGCGCTGACGCGGAGGGGTGACGGTGCGGATAGGTGTGGTCTTCCTGGTAAACTCCCTTCTTATAACTTCTTCTCCGTGTGTTGTCCAACACACGGCCGTCATGCGGTGCGGACACGGCGCGGATATGTGTGTCCCGGCCTTTAGGCACACAGGTTATAACTTGAATTGTAACTTAGGCCTTATTAAAATCGCGTAATTGAGTGAGCTGATCAGCTAAGCGAGCCGAATTCTCTCCTGCTTACCCAAGGAAGTTGAAATTTTATAAGGAGATTCCCTGAGAATGAAATAATGGACTCTGTCCTGTTCAGCTGGGTGAGCTGAACTCTCTTCCGCTCACCCTAGGAAGAAGAAATTTGGGAGGATGACTGGCTGGAACATTAGGGTCGACCAGTCAGGGTTAGAGGAGATGAAGTAAGTAGAGATCAAATTGAATTTTATGAACCTACAAATGACGACGATGGACCATCAAATCCTGATGTAGCACATCATGGTTTACTTGACCTGTCGGTGGCTGGTGAAAATGCATCTGCTTTTTGCTCACAAATTTCTATCTCATCATCGAGCACCGAACCAGAAGTTATCAATGAGTTGGAGTTATTCAAGAACTACTTTATCGAAGTTGAGAGGATGAAGAAGATTGAAGTTGCTCGAGGTAGACAGAAGCAAGCATTCATTGTTCAGTGGAACAATCAGAGTATCAACAATGCTTTCATTGACCTCCCTCGCCTTTCCACTACGAAATACAGTATGGTCACGAAGACGAACTCACACCACTTGATTTTTTTCTATAAATACGTGCCTCACACGTTTTTTAAGTCTAATTCATATTTTACTAACTTATATGCAACTCAGCAATGTACTTCCAAATTTTCTCTATCTACAGCTGATGAAATCAAGAAGCTGGTAGGTCTTCATATAGTCATGGGAAACCTAAAGTACCCTACAGTTCACTTGTATTGGAACACTGCTCCCAAGTTGAAAGTGTTCCCAGACACGATGAGCTGAAAGAGGTTTTTTCAACTACGCACACATCTACAATTTGCTGATAAGAATGCTCCCAATCCCCAGAGACAGATTCGCCAAAGTGAGACCCCTTTATGAGACGATTCGAAACCGATGTGTGCAAATGCCGCTCGACGAAAAACTTGCTGTAGATGAGCAGATGGTGCAGTACAATTTACATTTGAAGAGGAAAGATGCCGCGAACATAGCTAAGAATGCAGACAAAATCCGTGCAGTTGAAGATAAATCGTTTATGACCGCTACATTCGATCTTCAAAAAGTTCCAAAGATCCCATCATCTGATGTATCCCAAATGTATTATTCTAGGAAGCTGAACGCATACAATCTTACCGTGTATGAGGGAGTAGAACCGAACAGAGGATTCTGTTTATGTTGGAGCGAGATCAATGGAGTTAGGGGAAGCTGCGAAATAGGGAGTGCTCTGGTTAAGTGGATCGAAAACTTACCAGATAACGTTACCAGCAACGTCCCAGTATATACCCTCCAGGACTGGATGATGGTGATGAGAACTGCCCTCTCTAATCGCAAGAAAAGGTTGTCGAAGCCTTACTCAGTACAAGAGCTTAAATTTAATGATATTTAAGACTTGAAAAAGTTAGCGAGCACGATAATGTGCAACAGGACCATAGATACAAAGGGGGATAAAGTAAATTGGGTAAAAGTAAAAAGGTTCCGGTTTAATAAAGGATCCCAAAATACGATATGGTACAGTTACGATTATGATAGTGAGTACTGCTCAGTTATTGTGGTAGGGAACAAAAAATCAAAACCATACCACCAAAATCTTGATAAACTTTATTTATAGCAAACGTTTATGTATCAGTTCTGAAAAGAAAAAAGATCTAATTAAGCTATGCAAAGCCAACATTATTCCAGAAGAGTTCCACCAGTGGTATGGAAGTTTACCCACCAACTCGAAAAAAAAATCAAGCAAGGGTTCCAGAACCAAGCGCTTCCGATGAGGATGAAGACTATGTTGAGTAGTATATTTTTTCATTTTCAGACATTAGTTACATACCAACTAAGTAAATGTATTAACCTGAATGAGCCAAATATCGTTTTTTTTTTCCCCATGAATTTCATTAAATTTGTAGTAACTTATCAACTGCATGATTATTAAGATGTTTTACAGGTAAACACGATCAAATGCTTTAGAGTACTTTCTGAAACAATGTAACGAAATTGTATACATGTTTTGGTTACGGCGTCCTGGGGAATTACCATAACAACGTTTGAGATCTGAAAGTGATGATTATTAGCGAAAATTTCAGTAATAAATGAAACTTTTATGTAGTGAATAAATTCAGATAGTAGATCTTTTTATTCTGGTAAAAATGATCATCTTACATTTTCCATTTTAAACCGAAAAATAGGGGTAAAAAAGCAATTTATACCACATTCTATTCATGATCCATTTAGAATAGGTATTCACGAGTTGATTAAACCGTTAATAAATTGATATAACCCAATTTTAAGTATGCTATCCTCATTTTCCCGCTGGTCAGATTGTTGGAAAACTTCTCCACGCTCTCCTGTAAAATTTCGAAAAATGCACTTGATCACTTTTACCATTGACCCGACGATATATTCTGTTTCTTTCTTTCTCATTTTTCTATATTATCAACAAGAAACAAGATGGCACCGCTGGGCAACCCCTTGTCCAATCAGGAACTTGCTGTTGGCGGAGTATTTTATTGCCTTTTAATTGTTTTCTACTTACTGGTTATTTACAGTTGTTTGGTTGATTCTGATTGAGCTTGAATTTCTCTTAATTTTTGAAGTGCAGGTATTCATGCAGATGTCTCCAATCTTTCAGAATCAGAGAAAATGTATCAACGGGGATCAAGGCTACAGCTTTGCCAGCACATATCCTTATTTGTGGATTGTAGAGTGCTAGTTTCTTCCGTCCCCTCTTGACAATAGAGGATGCAGTTGTGCCTCCCACCACTGATTTTCTCACTCTCTAAAAACTTCTCGTCCACCAATGTGCATGCCTTTTCAAATCAGTTACTATCCGCCCTCATCCACTCAAAATTCTTGGGGGATATCTGTAAAATCGAGCTTGTGAGTGTCAGTAGTGCTATTTGATTCGATAAATTCAGCTAGGAACGGAGTCAGGACCTGTGGAGTTGAACATCTTGAGGAACTGCTAGGTAGCATTCTCATTCTACAAGCTACCTAGTTTTTGAAGTGGACAGCACTCGGCAAGAGGAGGAGGTAGAAAGGTGGGGGAGGTCTCATTCCAACCCTGTGGTTGTGCTGTTTAGTGTTCACCATGGCTGAGTGGCAGTTGGAGCACCGCGTTTTTATTTATGAAAGTTTTGTGCGTAATGGCGAATCAGTTGTAATGGCCCAGCGAGAGTTCAGACGGCACTTCAACATCGGGCGTCATGGCACTATACCAAATCGCAATACGATCTTGAGGTGGGTGAACAATGCAAGAACAAAGGGAACTTTACTTAAGGTAAAGCCACCTGGCCCTACACGAACTTCTCGGACTCCGGAAAATGTAGAGAGAGTGAGGCAGGCATTTGTAGGGAGCCCAGGGCGATCAACTCGCAGACATGCTCAAAATCTACGCATTCCGACAGTGAGGCGTATTTTGAGTCGCGATCTAAGTTTTCACCCTTATAAGCTTGCACTTGTTCAACAGTTGCAACCAAATGACTATGCACAAAGGAGAGCTTTCTCGGAGACTATGCTTGATATGCTGGAGACAAATGAAAATGCAATTATTGTTAAGAGTGATGAAGCTCATTTCCACTTAAATGGCTTCGTCAATCGACAAAATTGTCGTTACTGGGCTGCAATTAACCCTCAGGCTCTTCATGAACGGCCTTTGCACTCACCAAAAGTAACAGTTTGGTGTGCTGTTCCAAAAGTTGGCGTTATTGGTCCGTATTTTTTTGAGGAAGGTGGGAACACTGTAACAGTCAATTCAGATCGCTACATCCTTATGTTGAATACCTTCTTGAAACCCCAACTGCAAAGATTAAGAAGACGGTATCCTCCACAACGGGTTTACTTTTAACAAGATGGAGCCACAGCACATACCGCTCGAAACACAATGCAGGTTGTTCGAGAAATGTTCCCAGGGCATGTCATTTCTCGGTTCGGCGATATCCCATGGCCCCCTAGGTCGCCAGATCTAACTTCGTGTGACTTTTTCCTTTGGGGCCATCTGAAGAGTAATGTCTATGCAAACAAGCCAAGAACACTTGAAGAGCTCAAGACGTCAATTCGCCGCGAAATCTTGTTGCAGAGAGTGCATCAGAACTTTCTTAGCCGTCTTGCATCTTGTTTTGAACAAGATGGTCGGCATATGAGCGATGTGATTTACCACACTTAAAATTGCATAATTGAAGCTACTTTTTGGTGTAAATAAAATGCTTGTAACACAAAAATTGAATGCGTACTGCTCATTTCAAAATAGTCCAGTTCCCGTGGCCCACCCTGTAGGTACAAGCCCCAGGCCAGGGTGGTCACGCCGCTTTTGGTTTATTATTTCCAATAATAAGCCTATGTGATCGTATAGCAAAAAATTTTTATAACCCCCCCTCAAACTTTGTCACTTTACGTTTCAAGGTGCGTAGAATCCAAATTTGAAATGTCCGTCCGCCGTTCGCCGTCCGGGCCATAAAAGGCCTAAGAATTGACTTAAAAAACCCGTCCTTTCGCACATAGACTCCATTTGGGGTCTAGTTGGTCCTAACGTTTAACCATCCCGATCGCTTTACTCGCATAGATGCTATGGGCCAAAAACGGGCGAAAAAGTGTCATTTCAAGGCTTTGTTAGACTTACGCACGCACGCACGCCTGGCACGCTTGGCAGGGGGTCACGGTGGGTGGTGAGGGTGGTGAGCGGGGGGTGGAGTGAGAGGAGGCGCCGCGGCACCTTGTGGTGGGTACGGCGTTCCTTCGAGGCATGAATATATGTTTTTTCTAGGTCATATTTGTGTGTTAATACCAATGCTTTTTCTACGCATATTTAATAACATATCCTCTCGCCTTTTCGTACGTGGTTAGATAATGATATTATTAAGGCAATAACTATTTGAATAGATAGGAGCTCAAATCGAGAAATATAAACATGCGTATATAATTATAGAAGTATAGGTTGTGGCAACTCGAAATGGGACACGCCGAGGAGTCTGGACGAGCCTTATGACGTACGCAAGCCAACTAAAACTACGATCATACTCAATTGAAAAAATAATAAACCTTTGTGAAATAATTTGCAGCGTTTTATGTTTTGGGTAACAGTTACTCACCAATAATAGATCAAATATCCTCCAGAAGTCTTCATTGCCGGCCTTTAACTAAAATAAACCACAATATATTTTCTTGTTTCTCAATTTATTCAATTTTGTTATCACCTGCTGTTTTCACCTGTTTAAACTATTTATTTTCCATATGTTGGGTTGTTCTTATCACTGTTTCTAAGGTGTAGTGGTTTCATCCGTTCCGTTTGTAGTCACAAATGGTAGACAAGATCCAGGCGCCGAGGTGGGATATGATCCGTGATCCCATTGGATCCCCTTGTCCTCTCTTTGTTATCCCATATTCTAATTTATTATCATTATTATTTATTGTTGTTATTATTAACATTTATATTAATATAATACTTTATCTGTTTCTAATCTAACGGACGCGAAAGTGTGAATTGTGGTGTGACATCTGTTTGTTCTGGAACATTCTACAACGCTACAGCGCACGGGCGGTGCGCATCTGCCGCCATCATTACAAAACGAATTTTCCTACAACCTACAACTATTACTTTCAACTTCTATCAAATCGCTTTAAATCACGTATTTTGCCAATAATCCATTCAGTTTTTCTCTTCATCTTTCCATCTGTCGGTCATTGACGTATGAGTGAACCGGAATTTGGTGTCAGTATCTCGATTAGGTATTGAGCATCCGTTTTCTGGGATTTTCGTATACTCTACGTCGTTTCACCTGGAGCTGAACCGCATTGCTGACCTGCCTCAACTACTGCTGACGGACCGTAGAAGATTTACTACAAGTCCGATTCAGAGCTTGGACAGACGGCAGTTGAACGAAAGGAGGGTACTTGTCAGAGGTAACACAAGCAGACAAGGTAACTCACCGTTGCGAGGTAATTCATTCATATATCTACCAATATCTGATCTTTCTCTCCTACCTGCAACATTCATATTCTTCATACTTACCTGCCACGTCACTGCCTTTGATACCCATCGCGAATACGTGCTTCTTTGACCTATCAATACCTACCTTCCTGTCAGGATTTCATCATTTTACCATCGAATCCTACGAACTTTTAAATAGAAAGCGATCCGAACTGTTAATAGTTGTAGAACGTATCACCTATTACTATTTGCAATATACCTTCCCTCTTTAGTGGCCACTTAGGTAATTAGAGAAACCCTAAGAACGGCTATGGTTACCTGTTGACACACTCCTTGTTCTCAACAGTTCACGACAAGGTTTTCCGTGTGCTTATTTCATATCTGATAAAAACGATGAAGAAGGGCTGAAAATCTTCTTCGAAAAAATCAGAGAAAAGGTTGGAATTTTTTCTCCGAAAGTCTTAATGTCTGATGTGGCTGAAGAATTTTACCTAGCGTGGAAAGCTGTCATGGGAGATTGTGGAAAACGCCTGTTCTGCACCTGGCACGTGCTGCGTGCCTGGCAAAATAGAATTCATCAAGACGTCGTTGGTAATGACTTGAAAAAAGAGGTTGCTTTAAAACTTCGCACTCTATTAACACAAACTGATGTCAAAGCATTCGAACGAATGCTTCCGGTTATCGTTGAAAAATTATTGAATGATGAGAGGACAACCAAGTTTGGTAAATATTTTCAACAGTATTATTCCAAAAACTGTGAGCGTTGGGCGTATTGCCACCGTATGTATTCTGGTGTGAACACCAATATGCACTTGGAAAGTTTTCATGGCGAACTCAAACATTTTTATCTTGGGGGAAAAAATGCAAGGAGGCTCGATCGTACCCTACACGCTCTGATTCGCGGATCACCAAGCGAACAATTTTTAACCGATACATTGCGCTCAAGAAGGGGCAAATCTGTCCTAAAACCCGAATGCTGAGGTTATACCACCAACGTTCATTGCGAATGGATATCACTAAAGTGCTGGTTTTGAATGACCATTCGTGGCAAGTGGCGTCCAGTGATGGTGATGATACTTACACTGTCTCTCTCTTAAATTTCACGCGCCCCTGCTCTACTAAATGCACAATGATATGTCACCATTGTCAAGCATGTTTGCACAACTTCATATGCGATTGCATAGAAGCATGTGTCAAAAGTAACATGTGTAAACATATACATTTAGTGAGCAGATTTTTGTTATCGAAAACGAAGGCCTTGACCATCGCTGAAAGAATCACTTCAAGCGAGTTGACTATTAATGAAGAGATAGATCCCGAATGTAATGCTATTCTTGATAGCCTCCCCGAAAAAAATGAGCCAGGAAAAACTGTAAGCGATTTAAAAAAAGTTATTTCAGCTCAATTTAGCGATATCCTTTCTGATTGCAAGTCAGTGGAGGAAATCGATGTTCTACACAAGCTAATTAAAAATGCGGGGCCTACCATTGAAGCAATTAGAAAATCTGCCATAAAATTCAAAAGCCCCAAGAAATTGAATATCCGAAAGAAAATTGAGCCTCAGAGAAAATTCAAGCTCCAAAAAAAAAAGAGTGCCGACAAGCCTGAACGCTCGAAGCCAACAAAAAAAGATATAAAGAGAATAACTGCTGAAACTTTGCTCTCACCTCCAACTTATCAAGATTCAATTAAAAAATGACATATTATCTTCTCGTGACTCTCAGCGTGATGTAAAGATATTTTTCTAGTTCCTGGGGAAGGTCCCATTTTTCCATGTGAAGATTTGTTCCTGATGTTCAACTTATAGTTCCTGGGGAAGGTCCCATTTTTCCACGTGATGATTTGTTCCTGATGTTCAACTTATAGTTCCTGGGGAAGGCCCCATTTTCCAATGTGATACCTACTATTGATTTGTGATGATACCCAGTATCGATTTTGTGATATTTTAATTATTATATTTGATTATTTTTCCAATGTGATACTTACTATTGATTCGTGATGATACCCAGTATTGATTTTGTGATATTTTAATTATTATATTTTGATTATATTTTTTATTATTATTGATTTGGTATATAGGTTAGTTATTAGAAAAAATGGACAATTTAAAACAAGCCATCCGTGGGTATTACAAATAGGTTTCTCTCTTTTTCTTTAATGTTTGAAATACAAGACATTTTGATGCATGTAGGTAATATTTACCTAGGTACGTCGTCTGATCGTTTTAAAACAAAAACAGATATTTCTTTTATTAAAATTTAGCGTCTCTTCATTTTTTTATTGAAATTTAGCATCTTTTCATGGAGCCCCTTCAGTCCCCATGTTAGAACAAGTGGCATTGTTTGCTATATCCATTTATAATATAAATAAATATAAAACTAGGACATAAATAGAAGAACAAGTACGAAAGAAATGCGTGATAAATAGAGAGCTTTCCAACGAATGGAGAACGATTTTCGTCCGATTAAAACTAACGAAGTTCGCAAAAATCGTAACACATTTTCAATATTTCACAATTAAGATACCCAGAGGTAAGCGTAGCCAAAAAAGGGCGGCGCACGTAGTAGCACAAATTTATGTCTCCGAAAAATGTGAATGTGGGGAAAACCCGGTCCCAAATGTAAAAATGAAGAGAATTCCAAAATTGATTATAACAAAATGGTGATAAATTAATTGGCTCCGATTTGCATTGAGCCAAAGGCTCGAAAAGGGGCGCGAAAGAAGGATGATAAAGGGAGAGCAAAATGAAGCTAACTGAAGTGCGAAAAGGTGGAAGGGACGAGTTGTGCATCTAAAGTCGCGAGCACCGAATAAGGCGGGTGAGAGGTTTTGCGCAGTTGCCAGATATGGGACAGGCAAAGCGAGGGACGGTCGAGAATCGGTCGCTCTGCGGCACGATCTGGCAACCCTGCGCACACAGCGTTGCCTAGTCCGGGCGTCACCGCGCCCTGCGACCGACCACGCACTCTCACCCTGAAACAGTGACACTTTGTCAGTCGTAGAATTCACATCCACCTCAGTCACCCTTGTGTGTTGTGCTGTTGTTTTATGGTGCTAGTTGTTAAATGCTGTGATCAGGCCAGTGTTAATATGTCATCTGAACCTCAACCTGGACCTTCGCGTGTGCAGTATGATACAGGCGTATTAGAAAAAACACCCGTGAAAAGACAACGGTTATCAGGAATAAAGAAGCATGACTTAAATAGTCAAACTAAAAGTGTCATCGCTAACGTATTGAAATTTGTGAAAACTTTGGCAGATCCAAGCGTTCGTGAAACTGTGAACTTTAAGAAAAGTCAAGAACTAACTGCAAACATATGTGGAATCAGCCTTCGTTCCATTCAGAGATGTGTGCAAGAGGAGAAAGTGTCTCCAACATCAGAGTTTTCCTCTCCTCGAAAACGTTATTCTCGGGAAAAACTACTAACTAATCTGAGTGACTTTGATTGTGCTGTGGTTAGAAGGACAGTTTTAGAGTTTTACGATAGGGGCGAATTCCCAACTGCCGAGAAAGTTCAAATGGAACTTAAAAACAAAATTAATTATAGTGGTAGTGTGTGGTCTGTTAGACGGCTTCTACATAAGGTAGGTTTTAAATATAAAAAAACCAATGATGGACGCAAGTTTCTGTTAGAGAGAGGAGATATTGTCGCTGCTCGTGCACGATTTTTGAGAAAAATGCATTCTCTTAAGGAGCAACAAAATCAAAATGATAGAGTTTACTTGGATGAAACGTGGGTAAATCAAACGCATACAAAAAAGTACATTTGGCAGCATTCAGACAAAAGTGGGGGTTTAAAGGTACCAACTGGAAAAGGTGGGAGGCTAATAGTATGTCACGCGGGTAGTAACAAAGGGTTTGTCCCAAATTGTAAATGGGTTTTTCGAGCAAAGAAGGCAGGTACAGACTATCATTCTGAAATGAACAATGTGACTTTTAAAAAGTGGTTCAGTGAACAACTTCTGCCAAACCTCGAGGAGCCTACTTCAATAATTATGGACAACGCCCCTTATCATTCAGCACAAATAGACAAAGTGCCGTGTACTAATTGGAGAAAAAAAGACATTGTGAGTTGGTTGTCAACAAAAAATGTAGTTTTTTCAGACAAAGACACTAAGGCTGAACTCCTTCAAAAAGTACTTCCTTTTAAACACGATAAAAGATACGAGCTCGATGAATTAGCTTTGTCGTGGGGACATGAAGTGGTAAGATTACCCCCATACCACTGTCAATATAACCCGATAGAGTTAATTTGGGCTCAAGTAAAGAAAGAAGTGGCCGATAAAAACAAAACTTTCAAACTTGAAGATGTGGAAAGGTTGACGTCAAAAGCAATTGATAAAGTTACGGCTGAAGACTGGCAGAAATGTGTAAGACACGCCGAAAAGCTTCAGTCAGACGATTGGGACAAAGAAATTGTTAGAGACGACAAGATGGAGCCGTTCATCATAAACCTACAAGATGACTCATCAGACAGCGACGAAGAAGACGACATGGATTATGAAGAGCATACTCAAGATATTTAATTTAAAATAAATGGCATTCATAAAAACTAAACATTGTGAGAAACTATTAATATATCCAATTCTGGACTAAATTTTGTGTTTTGTTTTTCTAATCTGTCCAATTAGGTAAAAATATATTTCAAGCAGAAAATTACATGGGTATAATCCTACATCTTTCCTCTAAACAACGGTATTTTTTTCTTAAAGATAACTCAAACCGTAAGGAGCCTACGCCTAAAGAGAGCATAGCAGGTTACAAAACTACTTGACACCGTGAAAGCTTCAATTCTAGCTTGCACAATCTGGCAACAGTGAAAAATCTTCCACCCGCCTTATTTCGTGCTCGTGACTATAGTGTCGAGTTTGGTTGGGACTGTAGGCGGAGGTGGGAAGAGAACGGGAGGGGTTCAGATGGAGTAGGACTGGACGTTGGGTGGGGGAAGGGTCCCACTGCGGAGCCCCTCTGGGAGAAACAAGCATTGCGAGAGACGCCTCCTTGCCCCCTGATAGGTAGTGCACGCCCAGTAAACACCGCACTACCCCACTTATTACTTCCTCAGGATCTAGTTCTTGTTCATTTAAAGATGTTTTGAAGACACCCGAGATGAAACGACCTCGCACTACTAACAGGAGAAAAAGTATCAATTACCGAGGACAAAAAGACGTGCGTGAGCTTTTTGAAAATCGCGAAGCACAACAGCAAAAAAAGCCCATACCTGAAGAGAAGAAGCCAGCGAACCCAAGCAAGAAGGGGAAAAAACAAGTCAGCTGCAGGTAAGGAACCTCAACCTGGACCCAGTGGTATGCAAACAACGCCAAAAAAGAAGAGGAACAAAGAAAGTCGGTTTTGTTTTATCTGCGAAGAAGACAGAGTCCAAACCATGATACGTTGCTGCGCATGCTCTACCTATGTACACGAACTCTGTGCAGGATGGACAGCGGGAGACTCCGTTGAAACGTACCTCTGTCCTCAGGTGAAACTTAGATAGGTTTGAACATTTTTTGTATCATGATTTTTTATTGACATGCTAGTTTATTGGATTAAAATAAATACGTTTGTATTTTATTTTTCATCTATGTTTATTCCCTTCATTCTGTAAATAATGTACCCATTTTGAGACATATGCACCCATTATTAGATATGGCGTTATTTGGAACCCCTGGGCTTAATAACGCCACTAGTACCTACATCTTTTGAAAATTTCCAATATTCCATTTTAAAATAAAGCTTTTTTCATATTAAAATTGTCATTTCGTGTTCTTAGATAGTTAATTGATAAGTATGTCAAGTTTCAAGTGGATTAGTTAAAAATGGAGTGAGCAACAGTTTTTGGAGAAGGAGACCATAACACTGCGTAACAATACCAAGAAGAGTGTCAGTCACACGTGCAAGGAAACAATAAATTCTACCATTCTAGGTTGTATTGACGCTTTTGAGGTTGACTTTAAAAAATACATGATTCATGAAGGAGTCGTCATCCATCAGTATCGAGAGGTTGATTCTTTGAAGAAGCGAATGGGAGATACTGAAGTTCTTGTCCATTGTGATTTTAGCGAAAATTATGCAGTAAAATATGGACAAGAGGTCAAATTACGTTGTACACCGTCCAGGTATACTTTGGAAAAGACCCCTACTCCGAAATTACCTCAAAATCCGTTTGCACTCTCTCTAAATCTTTGGAGCATGGCCCAGCAGCAGTTTGGCCTCACTAGTGTCCAATTTTCGAATTCATAAGGGAACAGTGCCCAAAAGTTCAAATCATTTTTTGTCAGATTCTCTAAGCACTCAGTATAGGAACAAAACTCTCTTTTATTTGATTTCCAAGGCACTGAAAGAGGATTTGCCTGTGAAAACTGCGAGCTGGAATTACTGCGCTGCTGGGCACGGGAAGGGAGCGCCAGATGGGATCGGAGGGACCTTGAAAAGAACTGCAGACAACGTTGTTGCTCAAGGAGTTGATATAGCAGATTTTGAGACATTTGTAGCTACCCTCCAAGCAAAATCAAGGACTATTAGGCTGTTGATAGTCGAAGAGAGCCTGCCATATCAGCAATGCTACCTAATGAAATCAAAGAATTCAAGGGAACGATGAAAGTTCAACAAGTGATTTGGTCACGGGAAACTCCGAACCATTTGAAAATGAACTCTCTAAGCTGTTTAAAATGCATGGAATGCAAGAAGTTTACGCTGGGAGAACACGTCCTTGAAGATGACGAGGATAGTGTTGGTGAACAACAGATTGCTGAGATTGAAGACATTCTTGAAGTCCAAACTATTGAAAGAAATCAGTCGCAGCCTTTACCAGTCAAAAAGTCTGTAGTAACAGAAACGAATTCCTGGGAACCTAAAGGCCGAATATGTGACACTGTCCTAAAAGTGGGAGCCTATCTTCTGACCAAGTTCGAATCCTCAAGAGCCTCACGAGGGGACTTCAGATATGTTTGTTGCCTACAAGCTCAATTGCCCGAAGGGGAGTACGAAGTGCAATGAATGCATAGCGTAGGAATTTCAATAGAGAGTTTGAAATACAAGAACATGACAGCTGTGTCACCAGGAATGAAGACATAATTCAGATTCTTCCAGATCCTAAACTGAAAATAAGTGGAAGAAAAATAGTTATATTTCCTTTTCCAGTAGAAGTCAAGGAAAATTAATTGTAGGTAGGTACCACAAACTTAGAGACTGAGTTGAGAAATTAATGTTCACCTAGCAAATGTTTTTATTTGAGACTGCTGTTTTTATCGTTGGGCGAATTTCCATGTTTTCAGAATGTAGGTACCTATGTAACTTAGTTATGCTAAAGCGTTTTTTCTTCATAATTCTTGTCATTTTTTTCAAGTCAGCTGAATTATTTTATATTTTAACATGTTTCACGTTCTTAAGCCACGTTTAAGCGTATTATTATTATCATTCCTTGATATTGTTGTAAGTTACCCGCTGAATTGGGTTATTTTCATGTTTTTTCATTTTGGGCATGAGTTCATGCAAACGTTTTTATTTGAGACTGCTGATGTTTTAATTTTTAGGCGAATTTTCATGTTTTCATTTTGAGAATGTAGTTACGTTAATTAGTCACGCTAAAAAACACTTTTTCTTCATTTTTTGTCATTTTTTCTAAGTCAGCTGAATTATCTTTATATTTTAACATCTTTATATTTTAACAAGTTTCTATTTTGAGTACATGATCTTTACGATCTTTAGTTTCCCCGTTTAAGGGTATTATCATTTCTTGATATTTTTCTAAGTTACCCGCTGAATTGTGTCATTTTCATGTGTTTTCATTTTGGGCATGAGTTTGTTCCTCATCCACGTTTAAAGCGTAATTTTTCGTGTTTTTCATTTCTTGTCATACTTTCTAGTCAGCTGGATTATTTCTATATTTTCACGTACATATGTCGTACCTATATTTATGTGTCATATCAATAAATGTGACAATCACTTGTGCTATTTCTGCATTTGACATGTAAATAATGTTGATTTGGAGTCACTTCTTGTCAATTTCTCACTCCTGTGGACACAACCTCACTCCTATGGAGTAAAAAAAATTTAAAATGTCTCTATTTTGGAAACTATGCATTTCTATGATGGCCTTTTTCGGCACTAATCTTTGAGTAAGTCAGAATGGGGAAAGTTGAAAAAAAAATTGCTGAAAGGCTTCAAATAATTCTAGAAAAATTCAAACCCTAAATATGCCAGTTTTCGCGAAATTACCTAAATATGTATGTCTACATTGATTAGAATCATACATTTTTGAACTTCTTTTTCGTTTCATGACATTTTTATTAGGGTCCTAATAATTCATAATTAGGTACCGGAAGTACAATGAATTCAGATTATTGTTACTCACAATTCAGACTGAATGGACTTTTTCAAATCAGATTCAGAACAAGAGCAGCAGATTGTACAACATCTTCTAGAAATGGAGGTTCGTTTTTTTGGAATCACTGTAAATGATTTGCGTAGTCTTGCGTACAAACTTGCAGAGGAAAATAACATCCCACATAATTTCAACCATGAAACAAAATTAGCTGGGAAAGATAGCTGGGGAAGGGGCTTTAGACAGCGCCACCCTGAAATGGTGTTGAGAGTACCAGAGGCTACTTCGGCAGCAAGAGCCCAGGCATTCAACAAAGTAAATGTTACAAAGTTCTTTGACATTTTAGAGGATGTCCAGAAAAACCACTTATATCCTCCTCACAGGGTTTAAAATGTCGACGAGACAGGACTTATGACTGTCCAGACTAAATCGTCAAAGGTTTTTGCACTTAAAGGCAGACGACAAGTTGGCTCACTCACATCTGCTGAAAGAGGTGTTCTCTCGACATTTGTAGTTTCTATGTCAGCAGGGGGGACTTTTATACCTCCTATGGTCATATTTCCAAGGCAGCGAATGAAATTTGAACTGCAAGATGGTTCTCCACCAGGGACAGTTTTTGCCTACCATCCATCAGGGTGGATGCAAACGGACATTTTTACTCAATGGTTTGAACACTTTTTGCGCTTCGCTAAGCCCTCAAAAGACCACCCTGTTTTATTGGTACTTGATGGACATGCAACTCACACAAGGAACCTTGACTTTATCGAAAAGGCTAGGAGAAACCATACAACTGTGGTTTGGATCCCCCCTCATTGCAGCCACAAGCTCCAGCCGTTAGACGTAGCGTTTATGGGGCCATTCAACACCTACTATGTTCAAGCGATCGAGAGATTTTTGCGAAATAACCCTGGTAGGCAAGTAACTCAGTACCAAGTGTCTCGTCTTCTCGGGGAATCATTTTCAAGTGCTGCTACTCCTACTGTTGCGGTTAAGGGATTTAGAAGGTGTGGCATAGTGCCAATCAACAGAGATGTGTTCACTGATGCAGATTTTGTTGCTTCTACAACAACAGATATTCCCAATCCATCTCAGTCACACCCAACAGCTGACATCAATCCAGTTTCACCGGACCCTGATAAAGATGGACCTGCTGATGCCGATCCCAATGCAAGTGCAACATCAGGGCCTGTTGATCCCGATCCCAATGCAAGTACAAGCTCAGGGCCTTTATTAGGTTCCGGGGACCCTACAACATTATTTGTTCTCGTCTCTTCAAGTCCAAATACATCAAGTAATGGACGTCTATTAAAAGCTAATGCCTCATCTGCCGTAAGCTCCATGCCTCCTCCGCCATTCCCAGTTCATCATTTGCTGTAAGCCCTCAAGATATTATCCCGATTCCAAAAACAAACATCATCAAACGACAAAATAAGAGGAAAAAGGGTTTGGCTGCAGTTTTGACCTCAAGCCCTTAAAAGGCTGAACTTGAGGCAGCGAAGGCAGATAAGGAAGAAAAAGAAAGTCTGAAGAAAATTAACCTAGCGAAAAAAGAGGAAAAAAAGAAGTTGGGGAACCAAAAAAAGAAGCCTGTCAAACAGAAAAGGAAACCAAAAGTGGCAAAACGTGCTTTGTTTTTGAACGAATCAGATAGTGATGAAAGTGATGTGGATTGTTTGTACTGCCAGGACTTGTACTCAAAATCTAAACAAAATGAAGGGTGGATAAGGTGTTCGGGTTGCCACAAATGGGCACATGAAGCGTGTGCCGGATGTGAAGAGGATGACAATGAATTCATTTGTGACCTATGTAAATAGACTGCAAATAAAAGACAAAAGATCCGTAAAGTTGTAGGCCTAAAGTCATTTTTAATTATCTAATTTTCTACTTTACACGTTACAACATATTTAGACAATGTAATAATAACTAAATTTGTAACAATATATACATACTTTGGTATTTAAAGTGCATTTGTAGTATTTTATTTTTGACATCAGGCAAAGTGGCTACCCAGTGGCCATTTTGCCCTACCCCATCGGGCAAAGTGGCCATTTGGTAGGGTGTGAAAAAAAAATTATTTTTATAAAAAGTAACTAAGATAGAGGTAAATATTATTTTTGTAAATGAATATAACTATATATGCTATCTTATAAAAAAATGTCCATTTCTTTTGAACAATTATAACCCCTTGAAAAAAATAAGTTTTCCTTAGGGTGGCCACTATGCCCACCCTTCCCCTAATAATAATTGACAAATTATAACGGGGTGTCATTTTCATTCCTAGGAGGATAATGTATCCAATCCCGATCTTAATGAGCAGAACAACGTCGCTATTGATGCAGAGGAAGGTCTATCTCCGACATCAGCAGGTAGTTCCCAACATGAGTCCTCGGGTTCTACATCTATACCACGCCCAAGACTTCATAAAAGGATGACAAATTTGCAGCAATCAGCACTTACAAGTGAAGTGCTACAGTCCGTAAACGAACATTTCAAGCGTCCTCGACCTTCGGAAGATAGATTTGACATTTTTGGTAAAAATGTTGCAAATGTGTTACGTGACGTTTTGACGCCACAACGAATTTTGGCCGAAAAATTTATAAGCGATGTGTTGTTCCATGCTCAAATGGGTACTTCAACAAGTTCCCATGAGTTAACTAAAGTCCCACAGCTCTTATTACCACAACACCAAGTCCCTCCAGCTTCCATTCGAAGTACTTCCTCTAACCCTCCTTATTTTTCTTCTAATTCACACTACTATAATCCTATCCAAATGCCACAATCTCAGCAAACCCCCGAGCCCCATTTCACCCTATCTCCCAGACCACCCTATCAACCATCCGCACCCCCCTTGTACCAGCAGCTTAACCAAACGACTACTAGTATCGCACCCACTCAAATCTCACCTTTGCCTGATTCTGATGACGGGATAACTGTATCCAACTTCGTGAGATCATCAAACCCTGATGGTTAAGTATAGTTTTACTTAATATAATGTATCTACCTTTTTGTTTTTGCCCTCGTACAGACTATTCCTTTGTACTTTAATTGAAAATAAATTTGTTTAAATAATACCACAGTTCAACTTACCTTCATATAATCCTTACAAAGAACTTTGTAAATAGCTTTACACGTTTCTGGTATAATCAAACTGAGAGCCTGGGGTGATATTGCAGTAGAAAATTTCAAATCTTCATAGCACCTTCCTGTAGCCAGAAATCGTAATGTGGCACTCAATCTTTCATGAGGTGAAATTGCGGTCCTCATTATGGTATCCTTTTTCTGAATGATCGGCGTCACCAATGATAGAAGCCGAAGGTATGTGTCCTCATCCATCCGCAAATAGTTATGCCAATCTTTCGGGCTAAATCTTAGTTCCTTTTATAAATTTACATGAGAAAACACTTTTCTTTTTTTCAACCAGTTTCTAGTCCACAATTTTCGCCTCACTTTATTTTCACTATTCTTAATAGCTAACAACAAACCAACAACAGCAAGAGCATCGTCGTCATCTGATGGCGCCATTTCACGAACAACTCCACAACTGAATTTGACAGTAGTGGGCTGGAGACTCGCCTCAAGGTAAGCCTTCGGATTAACCGTAGTGTGTGGAGACCCCCCTATATCTAGGTTCGCCTTGAGGCCGGGTGCCTCGAGGCCGGCCTCCGGACTTACCGTTGCGTGTGGAGCCGCCTTTAGGGAGTCCCTAACGGCCAGTTAGTTACATCACGCGTTCAAGTAATGTTTATTATGAAAAGTTGGTTTCTAAGAATAAAGTTTCAGTTTGTGTTTTGCTGTGAACCTTGTTCTTCCCCTTATTTTGTATTCTACCAATTATCATCTAAATTCGTAATAGGTACGTACAAATCATAAAACTGGTGACAGCGGCGGTTTTTCGAGCCTACCTATATCTTTGTGTTTCGGTCTCTTGAGCTATGGACACTCGCGCAACCCGTCGTGGGAGGGCTCAGGTGCCCGAAGATGAGGATGATACTGGGGATCCAATTGATGTTGTGGGGCAGATTCGGGGCAACGAAGATGAGGGTAGAGCCGATGTAATTGGTGCACCAGTAGCGCCAACGTTGTCAGAAGTAGACGTCTTGGTAGAGAGAGTTTTGGGGAAAATGCAAGATCTCTGGCAAATCCAACAGGAACAGTGCATGTCAAATGTTAGGCATATGGTTAACGAAGTTATGCAGAATGAGTGGGCTTCAACACATCGAGAATGACAAGAATTACCAACAGAAAATATGGGTCAACAAACTAAGCTCAAGCCAGGACGCTACGATGGAAGCACAGAATGGGAAAGTTACCATCGCCAATTTGAGCTGATTGCTGAACATAATGGCTGGAATAACTCTTCAAAAGCAGCGACATTGAGCTCTGTGTTATCAGGAATGGCACTGGAGGTCCTAACTGAAGTAGAAAATCCTCAATCATATCTCGCTTTGACCGAGGCATTAAGAAAGAGATTTGGCATCAGACATCAAGCACAGCAAAACCTTACGCTTCTCTACGCCCGAGTCCAACAGCCTTAGGAGGATCTCCAAGCTTACGATCAGGCAATCATGAGTCTCGCCCGCCAAGCTTGGCCAGCTGACGTAAGGGGGGGAGCAATTGAAGATGTTGTGCTCTTTCACTTCATGAGGGGTATTAGAGATCCAGGTCTCCGAGATAAAATTATGAGTGCAGGAGCCCGCACGATGAATGAGGCTCTAGATTCTGCTCTAAAGTTGGAGGCTGTTTGTCAAATGTCACACCCTGTTATTCCAGGAAGGAGGGGAGATGCTGATTGTGATGGAGAGAATTCCCATTCCCATGAGAGGTACCTAACAGCTAGAGCTACAGAAGCTACTCGAGAGAATCCCCAGCAGCAACGTCAATGGCAACAGGCTCGTCCGCAGAATCCCAATCGGGAGATGCCTCCACTTTCTTTGGAAACACAATCATGTTGATGGCGGTGTTGTTGGCGGTTTATGACGTGGATTGTGTTGCTTTGATGTTAGCGGCAGGAGACGATAGTGTCATTTATTTCAAACCAGGGATGGATCCAGCTTATAATCCCACCACGATACTTGCTGACATGTTTAATATGGAGTGTAAATTGTTACGAAAATACACGGTACCGTACTTCTGCTCTAGATTTTTGGTGTTTGTGGATGGTTGGTTGCATGTGCTGCCCGATCCGGTTAAAGGGGTGGCTAAACTTGGTAGACATGATATGAGTAATTGGTCGCATGTTGAGGAATATAGAGTGTCTTGTGTTGATGCGTGGAAGGCATATGATAACGAATTGATAGTGAGGCGATTGTCTGATGGAGTGTTTGAGAGATATGGAGGTGATTTGGATTGTTCCAAACTGTTGCGTGTGTTGGTCACTGTGGTGAGTAAACCTAAGCTCTTTAGGTCCATGTTTGTACAGGAGAAGGGTAGTGTGCTGTGTATGGATCCTAGTAGAGCTTCCCTCGATTTTTGACACGTTAAAATAGCTAAAAATCGTACAATATGACATATATAAAGGAGGTGCGATAACTATATTGAAGTTTTGTTTGAGATGAACATTTCTTGCAAAAAATTTTGTTTTTCATGGTATACTGATATTTGGTCTAGTGGTGAGCTTAAATTCGTCATCTTTTGGGCGTACAGATGCTTCAAAAGTAGCCTCTATTTTCGTACGCAAGGCTCTATCGGATCAAGTGAGAGTTGCCGTCTTTTTGAGTGCCCAGGTCAACGGGACATTGTAAGTCTTTGACGTTTCACAGACATTCGATAAGGCAAGCGTTGTAGTAGTTGGAGGATTCCCATCGCTGGTCACTACTAGTGGTCTGTACGGATATTTATCCCAGCCTGCTCTGGTGGCCTTTAAGACTGCTAACACCTATTTGCAGTTTAGTGACGCTGGATCGAATCTTACTTTAGATTCCGTGGGATTACGGCTGAATAACATTTGATCATTGCCGTATGAGTTGGGTGCCAAACATAATGAAAAGATACACAGGGAGATTGGCATCTGGAACTACCGTTGGTGACACTTCTGGAGGAGTAGAAGATATTCCGGAGTCTTTTGATTTCATTGAATTCTTTAATCCGGGACTATTTGCTATTCTGAACATGGCTTACAGGAATTGGGACAGAAAACTCATGAGGATTACTATGGGAGAGTGGGCCAGGGAGGCCGATTTGATTGGATGGTTGAGAGAGTGCAGGTATGTGGGCTTCCATGTGCGGGTGAATAGGGATAGAATGAAACAACTATATCGTGCCCTGGTTTGCAAACCTCCTTTTTCAAGGAATTTGCGCTTTCCAGAGGATTCAGACTACGTCTATCTGGATCATGTACGGGTGCGAACTCTGCTGGATCAGATTCTGCTGGCCATGGACATGCCTGATACTCAAATTGAGAAGGGACACACGTCATACGACTCTTCGGACGCGAAACGAGCATCCCAAATTTAAATGTTGGGATTAATAAATAGTACCTACAATTAAAAAAAACCTTTGTCATTAACGAGAATCCTTTCTCCGACCCTGAAAAATGAATTGACATCGTTGCAACGCTGAAGCAACGACGTCTAAAAGATTTCACGATGAAGAATATCAGAGAAAAGGTACTTGCTGATAATTACCAATTATGCTGCTTAATGGCCATTATGCCTTACTAGATGTAAGACTGTGGGGGGGTCGTAAACTTTATTTTCTATTGTTCTATTTTCTGCTGTTGTAATATGTTTGTGAAAAGTAACGAAACGCTGAATATTCATCTAGTATTGAGTTCTTTTCAAAGGTGCTGGCCGCTCATCAAAGATTTCCAAGAGAGTGACGCCGCACTTCAAGTGACGTCAGGGAGAGAAGAAGGTTACGATGAGCTCGAGAAACGCCTCCAAATCGCTTCAGATTTGGAAACTGAGTTCGCCGATGGCTCCCCATTCGTGAAAGGAGGCACGTCTGGCAGCAGCTCTAAGTTCATTTCCAGTTCAAGTGGAGGAAGCTTGCTCGTCGGAGGTGAGAATATTACATATCTCAACGTGTATTTTATAGCCCATAAGGTACCTAGTCATTTTTACATAGATAGGTAACAGAGGGTGGAAGGTAGTCGGCTTCTTACAACAATAGTGTTGTATTTGGCAATCCTCGAGATGTGTAACAACTAGTTTCGCCGTCATAGGACTTATCAGGTTTAATAACAAGTTTACAATGCTTGTAAATGTTTAGAAGTTTACATATTGTGAGCCCAAATTATCGCTCACAATAGTAAAGGAAAACCGTCAGATCCGTTTTCCCCTCGACGCCTGAGAAGCTTCAAGTTGCGGGGGTCCCACGGCCTCGGGAAACGATCGGATTTCCTAATTCCACGACATCGGAAAACGCTGATCGCAGTCCACACGCGCCGGCCGAGAAAATCGACGCAGCAATTTCGGCTCCCCTCTCAGTCACCGCTGAGACAATTGTGATTGGATCCCCTAAAACTGGAAACTCGTCCCACAAGGTGGCACCTGACTTTTGGAAGATCGGGATTCGCCAATGTCATGGTAACCAAATTTAATGACATCCTTTGGTCTCCATCTAACGCCCCTTGTCGCCGAGCATGCGCACAAGAATCGCCAGGAAGATTTTGGAATTGAGAAAGGAATTCATTCTACCCAAGTGAGATCCAGCGAACAACACCTGTCAAGAAAAGCAGCCTGTTAGCTTGTGATCGTGGCCGAACAAAACTCCTAAGTTTACGTGAGACTTTCATGTAAAGTGGTGAACGTGTGGAGAAAACATCAGGCCCGGGCCAGAATCCTTCTTGCGTGACTAGTCCCTCACACCGGAAGTAAAACGCCAAAGTTTTGAGTGGTAAAAAACACCTTTGTGTAGTAATTGGCAGCGTTTTACAAGGTAGTAGCTAGCAAGTCCGTAACCACTTAAATTGAATATTGCATCATTAAATGTGGGGTTGCAGGAATCGCAGTTTCTTCAGGAAGTAGAAGAGTGTGATCTATTGGTGGAAGTCGTTTGGGCAGGGCCTGCCTACGACATGTTGCTACCCACAACTCCTTTCGTCAGCCAGAGTGTAAGGAAATAATCTAAATGTGTACTCAATACCTACCTAAATGCTACATTTAAACTTAATATTAGGTACTAATATAACTTTTCGTTTAACTGTGCAGCCTTCTCCTGATAGCCAACACCCCACCTTGGATCATCCTTGGATCATCAGCACTTGTCCAAATAGTGATTATCGTTATCGAAATGTTTAGTAACTTAGTAGGTTTATTAAAATAAGGAAGATTTTAATATTCAGCTATTGTTGAACTGTGTAGGCTTCTACGGGTGCAGTGATGCGCCACCCAACTCTTCCTCCAAACAACCCCATTTTGGATCCTCTTCCACCTTCACATATCTAAATGGTGAGTATCGTTATCAGAACCTCTTGTTAGTTGCTTTATCACAATAAGGAAGATTTTAATATTCTGTTGAACTGCGTAGGCTTCCACAAGTGCTCCAACGCGTCAGACAACAGATCTGAATACTCCGGGGGTAGACAACAAAACGTTGAGCACTGTTATCCACATCTCAACTTATTTATCCTAAAGTAGTTGATTTACCCGTACGATGCACACGTTGGACTGAATAAGTAGGATGAATGGGGTCTTCCGCCCCACGATTCTATGTTAGACACCCCTATGGATATGTAGGGGGCCGCCTCCTCCCCTCCCAATCTCCAAATTTTGAAACGAGCCATTTTCAGATTTCCTAGACTTTATCTACACCTGGAATCCCACATATTTAATGCAGCATAATCAGCAAATGTCGTATCTGGCGGATAAGTACGACATAGATTCCATTGCAAAAGCTACCCACAACTCCTTTCGTCAGCCAGAGTGTAAGGAAATAATCTAAATATGTACTCAATACCTACCTAAATGCTACATTTATTAAACTTAATATTAGGTACTAACTAGGCTTCCACAAGGGCTCCAACGCATCAGACAACAGATCTGAATACTCCGGGGTAGATAACAAAACGGTGAGCACTGTTATCCACATCTCAACTTATTTATCCTAAAGTAGTTGATTTACCCGTACGATGCACACGTTGGACTGAATAAGTAGGATGAATGGGGTCTCCCGCCCCACGATTCTATGTTAGACACCCCTATGGATATGTAGGGGGCCCGCCTCCTCCCTCCCAATCTTCAAATTTTGAAACGAGCCATTTTCAGATTTCCTAGACTTTATCTACACCTGGAATCCCACATATTTAATGCAGCATAATCAGCAAGTGTCGTATCTGGCGGATAAGTACGACATAGATTCCATTGTAAAAGCGTGTGATGAGATATTCGAAAAGTGCTTAACAGAAAAGAATGCCATTGACTATTTATTTGACGCAAATTTGTATAAACGTTCAGAACTTAGATTAAAAATATACCTTTTTATTAAGAAACATAAACAAGCTGTTAGATCATCCAACAGCTGGAAAATAACCTTGAACTGTATAATGAAATGCTGCAAACATTAGAGAGTTCTTATGCCGTATTCGATCGTCTATTCGTTGCCCGAATGGGAGCCCGAGTCGTCAGCACGAGTGGATAAATGGAAGTGCGCTTGCGCGTCCAATTCGGGCGACGAAACGCCAATTCGGGACCCGACTCGAGTGAGGTACGAGTATCTTACCGCCATGCGGGTCGTCAAGGGCAACGAGGTTTCCAATTCGTTTCCCAACTCAGCTGAATTACCTTCGTTGAGGATAACCTCATTTCACATTGAAACAGTACAGCCGCTTTGCAAGTTTGTTGTATTAGTAGTAGGGTAAACCGGCCAGTGAATGAACGTTCATTGAACAATGTGGAATGATAAGGCTTAGAACGCTCTCTAGTTGAAGGGCCCCGCCTCCTTCCTCCCAATTTTCAAATTTTGAAACGAGCCATTTTCAGATTTCCTAGACTTTATCTACACCTGGAATCCCACATATTTAATGCAGCATAATCAGCAAATGTCGTATCTGGCGGATAAGTGCGACATAGATTCCATTGCAAAAGCTACCCACAACTCCTTTCGTCAGCCAGAGTGTAAGAATAATCTAAATATGTACTCAATACCTACCTAAATGCTACATTTCAACTTAATATTAGGTACTAATATAACTTTTCGTTTAACTGTGCAGGCTTCTCCTGATAGCCCACACCCCACCTTGGATCATCCTTGGATCATCAGCACATGTCCAAATAGTGATTATCGTTATCGAAATGTATAGTAACTTAGTAGGTTTATTAAAATAAGGAAGATTTTAATATTCAGCTATTGTTGAACTGTGTAGGCTTCTACGGGTGCAGTGATGCGCCACCCAACTCTTCCTCCAAACAACCCCATTTTGGATCCTCTTCCACCTTCACATATCTAAATGGTGAGTATCGTTATCAGAACCTCTTGTTAGTTGCTTTATCACAATAAGGAAGATTTTAATATTCTGTTGAACTGCGTAGGCTTCCACAAGTGCTCCAACGCATCAGACAACAGATCTGAATACTCCGGGGGTAGACAACAAAACGTTGAGCACTGTTATCCACATCTCAACTTATTTATCCTAAAGTAGTTGATTTACCCGTACGATGCACACGTTGGACTGAATAAGTAGGATGAATGGGGTCTTCCGCCCCACGATTCTATGTTAGACACCCCTATGGATATGTAGGGGGCCGCCTCCTCCCCTCCCAATCTTCAAATTTTGAAACGAGCCATTTTCAGATTTCCTAGACTTTATCTACACCTGGAATCCCACATATTTAATGCAGCATAATCAGCAAATGTCGTATCTGGCGGATAAGTACGACATAGATTCCATTGCAAAAGCTACCCACAACTCCTTTCGTCAGCCAGAGTGTAAGGAAATAATCTAAATATGTACTCAATACCTACCTAAATGCTACATTTATTAAACTTAATATTAGGTACTAACTAGGCTTCCACAAGTGCTCCAACGCATCAGACAACAGATCTGAATACTCCGGGGGTAGACAACAAAACGTTGAGCACTGTTATCCACATCTCAACTTATTTATCCTAAAGTAGTTGATTTACCCGTACGATGCACACGTTGGACTGAATAAGTAGGATGAATGGGGTCTTCCGCCCCACGATTCTATGTTAGACACCCCTATGGATATGTAGGGGGCCGCCTCCTCCCCTCCCAATCTTCAAATTTTGAAACGAGCCATTTTCAGATTTCCTAGACTTTATCTACACCTGGAATCCCACATATTTAACGCAGCATAATCAGCAAATGTCGTATCTGGCGGATAAGTACGACATAGATTCCATTGCAAAAGCTACCCACAACTCCTTTCGTCAGCCAGAGTGTAAGGAAATAATCTAAATATGTACTCAATACCTACCTAAATGCTACATTTATTAAACTTAATATTAGGTACTAACTAGGCTTCCACAAGTGCTCCAACGCATCAGACAACAGATCTGAATACTCCGGGGTAGACAACAAAACGGTGAGCAGTGTTATCCACATCTCAACTTATTTATCCTAAAGTAGTTGATTTACCCGTACGATGCACACGTTGGACTGAATAAGTAGGATGAATGGGGTCTCCGGCCCACGATTCTACTGGGTGCGGCAGCGAATCGGGCGATTATGGAGGGGGTAGTGTGGGCTGGTAATGGAAAGGTGGGGGTAGCCAAGGCCACGAACACGTTCCCCGGTTTAAAGCATTTCAGTAACAATGGACGGTTGGACTAACCCACAACGTGCGTTCGCCGTAAAGGCTTATTACGAAACCCGTAGTTATGCAGCTGCCCAGCGCCGTTTTCGAACACAATTCGCGATACATCGTAATCGGCCAGTGCCTACACCACATGCAATAAAGTTGTGGGTTGCAAATTTTGAAGCCACTGCATCAACAAACAGAAGAAGAGGTGGTGGTAGGAGATCAGCCCGGACTCCTGAAAATATCGAACGTGTGCGAGTTGCAGTTGGAAGAAGCCCTCGTCGTTCCGCTCGCCGTCACAGCGTTGCACTCCAACTCTCTGACAGGACAGTTCGACGAGTTTTAAAGTTAGATTTGCACAATCATCCGTATAAACTGCAAGTTGTTCAAGCTCTTAATGAGAATGATTTCGCAGCCCGCCGGTGTTTTTGTGAACGTTTTTTGGTTATGATTCAAGAAAATGAAGACATCGTGCATAATTTGTGGATGAGTGACGAGGCACGCTTTCACCTGTCTGGGTATGTTAACAAACAAAATTTCCGTTACTGGAGTGACACCAACCCTCGTCAACTCCATCAGCAACCTCTTCATTCATCTAAGGTTACTGTTTGGTGTGCCATGTCTTCGTCAGGCATTGTAGGACCATTTTTTTTCGAAAATGAACATGGAGAAACTGTGACTGTTAATGCTGAGCGGTATTCAGAAATGTTACGCACATTTTTCTTTCCTCAACTACGCCAGTACGGGATGAACAATGAAACATTATTTCAACAAGACGGAGCAACAGGTCATACAGCCCGAGTGAGTATGCATCTTCTGAACGGCGTTTTTCCTAATCGTTTAATCTCTCGAAGCGGGACGATTCCATGGCCCGCACGTTCGCCCGATCTGTCGGCCTGTGACTTTTTTCTGTGGGGCTACCTCAAGAGTAAAGTCTACGAGCAACGGCCGACGACGTTGGATGAACTGAAACAAAATATTCGTCGAGAGATTGCACGAATACCACAGCAAATGTTACGGGACGTTATGAACAGTTTTCTTCGGCGGCTTGACGAATGCCTGATGAGAGAAGGACGTCACCTTGCCGACGTAATTTTCAAAAATTGAATTAGTTTAGTGAAATATAAATGCTTTTCTATGTACATTATTATGGTAATAATAAATTTTTTTTAAACAACTTCATCAATTTTTCACACTTATTTCAAAATCGTCCGATTCGCTGCCGCACCCTGTATGTTAGACACCCCTATGGATATGTAGGGGGCCCGCCTCCTCCCTCCCAATCTTCAAATTTTGAAACGAGCCATTTTCAGATTTCCTAGACTTTATCTACACCTGGAATCCCACATATTTAATGCAGCATAATCAGCAAATGTCGTATCTGGCGGATAAGTACGACATAGATTCCATTGCAAAAGCGTGTGATGAGATATTCGAAAAGTGCTTAACAGAAAAGAATGCCATTGACTATTTATTTGACGCAAATTTGTATAAACGTTCAGAACTTAGATTAAAAATATACCTTTTCATTAAGAAACAAACAAGCTGTCAGCGCATCCAACAGCTGGAAAATAACCTTGAACTGTATAATGAAATGCTGCAAACATTAGAGAGTTCTTATGTCGTATTCGATCGTCTATTCGTTGCCCAAATGGGAGCCCGAGTCGTCAGCACGAGTGGATAAATGGAAGTGCGCTTGCGCGTCCGAATCGGGCGACGAAACGACAATTCTGGACCCGACTCGAGTGAGGTACGCCTGACGCCTTGCGGGTCGTCAAGGGCAACGAGGTTTCCAATTCGTTTCCTGACTCAGCTGAATTACCTTCATGGAGGATAACCTCATTTCACATTGAAACAGTACAGCCGCTTTGCAAGTTTGTTGTATTAGTAGTAGGGTGAACCGGCCAGTGAATGAACGTTCATTGAACAATGTGGAATGATAAGGCTTGGAACGCTCTCTAGTTGAAGGTTTTTAGTTCACTAGTTGCTATACATACTCATAGATGGCAGGTAGAAAAAGTTCATTTCAAAAGGAACCTGGTAGATTGCAACCTTCACTTTAGTTTCACACTGTCCACGAGGACCCCTATGCAAGCCAGGTGAGCTGTTCTCTCTACATGTGTAGTTTTTGAAGACTTATTATCTATATTGCTACAGTTTCTTTGACTATTTATTCTAGTTGAGTGTTGCTATAGTTAAAAAGTACCGCAGAACATGTGAAATACTAGGGATTTAGTACGTTCATGGTTTTCATTCAATGGTCTGGTGAATTCCGGATCTGCCAGTGGATGAACTGGCTGTTCATTTACTGGCAAATGTTACCATTCCATATTTTACCATGATTTTTGGTTTCCCTAGTTCTACAGTATCCCTGAGCTTGATTTTTATCATTTCAACTGTTTAAAAGCCTTTCCTGCCAGTAAATGAACGGGACTACAAAAGGTGAAATACTGTGTGTTCATTCACTGGAAGGTGTAACGCCAGTAAATTATCACTCACATATTATGTTTTCTCCTGGTTATTTTTTTCAAATTTTTGGTCCATTCTGTAAGGATAAAACGGGTTCAACTGATGATGTTTCAGATGGCTCACAAACGAAAAATAAATGATGGGGAGGGAAAGAACTAAAAACGGTTCAAGTACGATCAAGAAACTCTGCCGAAGGCCATTGCAGAGATAAAAGCAGGCAAGATTTCGCTTAACAGTGCATCCAAAGTGTATAATATAGCTAAGGGAACATTGCATAATAAAGTGACTAACAAGGTGCTAATACAAAGGAAAATGGGACCCAATACTGTTCTTACAGAACATGAGGAAAACGAGGTTAAAAGTTGGATCATTGATAAGACCAAGTTACGTTTCCCTATGTCTGCAGAAGATGTTAAGGATTCAATTCAAAGTGTCCTGAAAGAATGTAACCGTGAAAGCAGCTTTACTGACAATAGACCTGGAGACAAGTGGCTGTCTTTATTTCTGAAAAGGCATCCCGAAATTTCTAAGAGGAATGTTGAAGCCATCTCCAAAGCTAGAGCTCCACATGGATATTCAGTTCAAATAGGAAAGCCAACATTTTTCTAGACATTCTCTGCTACCGAATTACACTCTCCCGAACTTCTGGTCATCTTGCACCGAATTCAGCACCACAAGTCTATTTCTATCAGAGAGGCCATAGAACTCGACGATTTCACCAAAACCAAACTGGTTAAAGATGATCCAGTCACTTGTGTAAGATACTTCGAGCAGAAGGCTAAGAACCTCATGAAAGTGCTTGAGAGTGACGCTGGCCCATTTGGTGATCATTTTGTCATTGATAGTTACGAAAGAGGGAATTTCAAGCTCGAGGTTCGGTGCACACTCATAATCTTCCATGGGTGAATAATCCTCCAGAGTATGACCCCTTTGATCCTTCAAAGAATAATGATCTCATTAGATTTATTGACCAACATATTACATGTAGATATGACCCTACAAATGTCCGTCCAGAGGCACCGGCATTCGTTTACTTGCTACAAAGGACAAAAAAAACAAAAAACATTGACGGTTCAATTACCCATTACCAGTAATGCCTCGAACAGTCATTCTTGAGCCCTTGGGAGAGCAAGATGTTACGCCCAAGGTGATCAGCGTCTTGAAAAAAATCCGCACCTTCATGAATGAGTTTTTCAAAGTCAATACAAACATGTCGTGGGAGGAAATTCACGGAAAACTTGATCTTGACGAGAATGAATATATCTTAGTGATAAGGTGATCCTTGAAGAACGCTCAAGTTTTCTTGGTCAGGTCAAGTTAGGAAGTAGCCATTAATGCGTACAATCCCTTCATCCTCAATTCAACTGGCTATAACATGGATATTCAGTTGGAAGAGGGAGAAAGGAGGAAAAGGACGTTTTACGATTTTGCACGGGAGACGACATTATTATTCCCCGCAGCGTTCTCTCCCAAAATCCCTACGAGCACGGCAAAGAGATGGGCTGGAAAGCACTGGCACCACTCGTATCCAACGCCTGCAAAAAATCCTTCACAGCAAGGGCAGTGAAGGATCGAACTGAATATTTGGTTATGAGCACCATAACCAAGTTTACCTACTTTAATCAGCACCAAGGTCCAGTAATCCTCAATTCTCTCGACACTCCCCCGATGTGCAATGTACTTTAATATGTTATGTATTTATTATTAATTGTTATCATACACTTGAAGGAAACACTGAGTTGGACTGTATTTCATGCAATAAGTAAAGCGGAAGATGATTCATTTTGTTAGAAAGTCCATAATGTTACTTAGGTCATAATTTGTAGCTTGTCAGAAGTGAAAAATAATTTTTCATTTCGCATTAGGGAGCACGAAAATATGACTCTAGTTCCAAACTATCCTTACATTTCATTTAACGGCGTCCGTTGTTGATACTTACGATCATTTCAATGAGTGAAGTCTTCCTGATTGAAATTCTGATATACAGACTATCTCCGAAGCATAGGTCTAAACCTTATTGAAAAGGTAAGAGGAAACGTAAGAGGAAAAAGTGTTACTCAATTGGGAAATGCTATAATATAAGCATAAATATAAGCTCATTTACAGAGTCCTGCTTCGGAATTTTGGAAATGTGGTCACCCTCATTTTGTTTCTCATCATTTGGTGTTACTACCGATTTTTTATTGTGATTTGAATGTATAAATGTGATATATAAATTCTTATTGTTTACATACAATTAAATTCGGGTTTAGATTGCGAAACTACGAGAGGAGTACCTCAAACGCAAGGAGAGTAAATCCAACAATAGACCAACAAAAAAGGAGTGTCAAGAAGGGAAGGAGCAGAGAAGTGAAGCAGCGAAGAAATTGTTGAAGAGGCGACTTGAAAAAAAAGAACGCACCTTAGGATTCCTACAACTTTAACCACCCACATCCACGTAGCACGTCGGATTGCTGGCAGTTGACCTAAGAAATGATGATATATATCTTAATCTTGTAGATTTGGTGGCCTTCAAAAATAGTATTCAGTCTCGTAGGTACTTTTCGAGTATGTTGTTGATGGCTGTTTTCGAATTTATTCTCATTAGTGAGGACTCAGAATCAAAACAACAAAATATGTACAGGGTGATCCCAAACGTAACAGACTTACTTAAAGGTCTTATGGGACATTTCACGCTGATCACGAATATACCACATATCAAGGGTCCGTAAATGAGTTTTACCCATGTTTATTGAAAAAACATTTTTCTTTTCAATGTGAAGTGTTTTGTTTCTTGGGAAAAATCCTAAAAGTAATGCTCAAATAAAAAAACATCTCAAAATAAACGCAAGAAATGAAATTTAGCATGAAATGAGACGAACATTGCACTGCAACGAATTTTCAAAATTGAGAATTTTTTTTTGCGAAAACCCAGTATTTTCTACCTTTTTTTTAGTGTCTGTTGGCAAATCAAATACAAAAAAACTGTTGATCGAAAGAAAATTCAAATTAATGTACTTTGTAGATTATTCAAATCTGCGTAAAATGAAACCATCCACCTCATAGCAATGTAGCTACATTTTTTTGGAGAATTTGCAAAGTTCGAATCTCCTTTAAAAAAAACACAACTGTGAAATTTCGTCAAACATCTTAGATACCTACATGGTATGAAGTGGAGAGTTGGTCTCATGGTATGCATAACTTACTTTCCTACTATGTTTAATTCGATTTGTTTTTTGTTTTGATTGTTACGTTTTGTATTCTTTCCCAGAAAAAAATTCGAAATACGTTGGAAATAAAGGTATTTTGCAGAAAACTTGGTTAAAGCTCATTAGGAGGCCCCTTACATATGTGGTATATTCGTGATCAGCGCTAAATGTCCAATAGGATCTTAAAGTATTGTCATGTTATTGCTCAACACCCGGTATATATAGCATTTCCAGACCGAATTACTTTTTCCAAACCATATTAAACTTTTCCCAAACCAAATTTTGGAAAAAGTTTAATTTGTTCCGGAAAAGGTTGTATTTGGTCTGAAAATGCTACATGTATTGAAAAAAAAATCGTTGCCCACATATGAAATACAGAACAATACCTTTTTTGAAAGTCGGATAACTGAGTGGAGCTAACTTCGTACATAGTTAATAGTTTTGACATATCTCCTCGTTGCACGACCTTACGGATATTTCCAATGTTTATCAAAGTCCAGTTTAGACCAAACCGTGTCTATAAAACGGATTTTTGTATACCTGTCGCCGTGTGCGGTAAGGGAGTAGGTAGGTGATTAGTATTTTTTATTTACAATTAAAAACACCTTTATGTAGTAATTGGCAGCGTTTTACAAGGTAGTGACTCAGTGTAGTAGTAGCTAGCAAGTCCGTAACCACTTTAATAGAATATTGCATCATTGAATGTGGGGTTGCAGGAATCGCAGTTTCTTCAGGAAGTAAAGCAGAAGAGTGTGATCTATTGGTGGAAGTGGTTTCGGCAGGGCCTGCCAACGACATGTTGCTACCAACAACTCCTCCTTTCGTCAGCCAGAGTGTAAGGAAATAATCTAAATGTGTACTCAATACCTACCTAAATGCTACATTTAAACTTACTATTGGGTACTAATATAACTTTTAGTTTAACTGTGCAGCCTTCTCCTGATAGCCAACACCCCACCTTGGATCATCTTCGACCTTCACATGTCCAAATAGTGATTATCGTTATCGAAACGTTTAGTTACTTAGTAGGTTTATTAAAATAAGGAAGATTTTAATATTCCGCTATTATTGAACAGTGTAGGCTTCTACGGGTGCAGTGATGCGCCAACCAACTCCTCCTCCAAACAACCCCATTTTGGATTCTCTTCCACCTTCACATATCCAAATGGTGAGTATCGTTATCAAAATCTCTTGTTAGTTGCTTTATCACAATATGGAAGATTTTAATATTCTGTTGAACTGCGTAGGCTTCCACAAGTGCTCCAACGCATCAGACAACAGATCTGAATACTCCGGGTGTAGACAACAAAACGGTGAGCACTGTTATCCACATCTCAACTTATTTATCATGAAGTTGTTGATTTACCCGTACGATGCACACGTTGGACTGAATAAGTAGGATGAATGGGGTCTCCCGCCCCACGATACTATGTTAGACCCCTATGGATCCCTATGGATGTGATTCGACAATTTGAAGTAGTCTGTGATTTAATTTGATATAAAGACCTATGCATATGAAAATAGTAAAATCTTGGAATCGTTTTAAAATGCCCCACAACGGATTTCTGTGGTGAAAAAATTCAAAAATTTCGTTTTCTAAAATGTAGAGGTCATTTCGGAAACTACATTTTACATCTTTTTGTTTTTTTTTTTTTTTTTATTTTTTAACATATTTTCCCAAATCAGGTCCTCAGTTTATTCATTGATGTCCAAAATACCCCATTTCACCTTCCCCCCAAACACCCCCTACTGGCCATATTTCAAAAACTGAAGTAGTCTGTGATTTAAATTAGATCATTCCTAACTTATATAGATACCCACTTTACCCCCTCCCTCCACAAATTAATCCTCTACGGGTCAAATGATGAAAAATTCAAGTATCTTTTGGTTCAGCTTAGGGTATTCCAAACACAATCCCCGACTCAGATCCACAGTTTCTACAATGACTACCGAAATACCCGTGTTCCCCCGAATTTGTAAGAGTTTCATATAGCCTATAATGTAACTTAGATTGGTAAATATAATTTCCCCCACTCGCACCGAATGTCCAATGACCCCTGTGACTGTGAAAAGCGGAAAAACAGGCGGACACAGAAAAATTGATAAAATGGTACCAATTGTCTTCAAATATAATGACACAAAAAAAAGAAATGCAAATTTTCATGATTTACTTACTATTTACGAGACAGACATAATTTACGATTTTAATAATACAGATTCGATGTTCCACTGAATTGAGCAAATAACGCTACTTCTTGGAACTAGTTTCAAATACCAGTTTTCAAATACTAGTTTCACCAGTTTCAAATACTAGTTTCAAATAAAATTAGGTTGCACTCGATTTGTACGTCAGGCTCGAATCAACGGATCCTACTAGTAACCTATCTTGTTCTGTTCAATTGTTTAGACTGGGAGAGCCGCTTCCGCTCCAGCCCCTCGCTGTTTCCCAAGCAGTGGGGCTCAACGTGGGGGTTAGCGACCAAGTACGAGAGATGAAGGCAAAAGAACATGAACTGGAGCTGAAACGTTTAGAGGTGTCCCTGCTCCATGCCCAGAACGATAGTAGAAGGATCGATCACCCTCGAAGAAGACAGGAACCGGAGAGAGAATTTGAATTTTGACTACTTTATGAGAGAACAGGCGGAGAGAAACCGAAGGGAAGAAATGCTTAAAGAGTATTGTTTGTTCATGGAGAAAAGCGTACACGACGATGGAGGCGTTGGACAAGGACTCAGTCATATACAGAAAGTCTCAGAAATCGACTATACTAGATTGTTTGATGGAAGAAGGAGTCAGACGCAATTCACAGTGGTTTCAGACATTGTGTATCCCGGAGGGGGACGCGGAGAAATTACTGCATTTATTCTCGACCTTCTCAAATCCTATCGAGGTACCAGGACATCAACGAGACACGACCGAGACTACACCAACCTTCTCGTTGGGCTACACGTTGCCGGATCATACACCCACTTCCATTTCCTACACCTCTGCACCGCCATCGACAGAGGTTGTAGAGACTGGATTTCAAAATTCATCAAACGATGCAAGGCAGCGAATCTCTGCAAGGGACATCTTCACAAGTACTTTCGGGAGTGTACAGAAAAAGACGTGCTGGCCCAATCAAAGTACTTATGTCAAAACGAGCCGGGACGAAGGGCTTTCTTACTCGCTTCCGGGGGACTCCAAAGCACATTTTATGGATATCAAGCTATACAGCCTAGACGAGGTCGAGGACTTCGACTCGATGAATCTTTGGAGATCGGCCAATTTCAGAGCGAAGGTGTCCTATCAGCCAGGAAGTCAGCTAGATCGAGCCCTACAGGAAGTGCAGAAAGCCATCGCCAACACTCTAAGGGAACAGCACGCCGAAACAACCACATTCTCCTCATAGAAATCGAGGAGAAACGGTACTACGTACCGTGTAGTATCGTTATCGAAACGTTTAGTTACTTAGTAGGTTTATTAAAATAAGGAAGATTTTAATATTCTGCTATTATTGAACTGTGTAGGCTGCTACGGGTGCAGTGATGCGCCAACCAACTCCTCCTCCAAACAACCCCATTTTGGATTCTCTTCCACCTTCACATATCCAAATGGTGAGTATCGTTATCAAAATCTCTTGTTAGTTGCTTTATCACAATAAGGAAGATTTTAATATTCTGTTGAACTGTGTAGGCTTCCACAAGTGCTCCAACGCATCAGACAACAGATCTGAATACTCCGGGTGCAGACAACAAAACGGTGAGCACTGTTATCCACATCTCAACTTATTTATCATGAAGTTGTTGATTTACCCATACGATGCACACGTTGGACTGAATAAGTAGGATGAATGGGGTCTCCCGCCCCTCGATACTATGTTAGACACTCCTATGGATGTGATTCGACAATTTGAAGTAGTCTGTGATTTAATTTGATATAAAGACCTATGCATATGAAAATAGTAAAATCTTGGAATCGTTTTAAAATGCCCCACAACGGATTTCTGTGGTGAAAAAATTCAAAAATTTCGTTTTCTAAAATGTTGAGGTCATTTCGGAAACTACATTTTACATCTTTTTTTTTTAATTTTTTAACATATTTTCCCAAATCAGGTCCTCAGTTTATTCAGTGATGTCCAAAATACCCCATTTCAACTTCCCCCCAAACACCCCCTACTGGCCATATTTCAAAAACTGAAGTAGTCTGTGATTTAAATTAGATCATTCCTAACTTATATAGATACCCACTTTACCCCCTCCCTCCACAAATTAATCCTCTACGCGTCAAAAATTCAATATCTTTTGGTTCAGCTTAGGGCAGTCATGGGCAAAGTACGGCCCGCGGGCCAAGTGCGGCCCTCGGGCTAGTCTGATCCGGCCCGCGACACGATTTTGATTATAACCCCTAAAATTAATTGCACATAGGAAGTGATAATTTTTTTTGTTCAGCTATAATAGTTAACGGGAGCCTTAGGTATGGTATTATCGCATCTAACAGTAACTGAGTTTGCATCGCGTGTTTTCTTTCCGTAGAAAATGTATGTATATCGGTAGCATGGCGATTTAGTGCGATGCGTGTGGCCTGTCCTGTAGACAAGTTCGGGATGAATCGGCGCTAGCAATATCGTTTTGTCCGTCGGCTGTTCTCAAGGTCAGTGTAGTTCAGACAGTCACGTAGGCCACGTGACCTCTGCAACTCTTAGTCTGACTTGTATGTATATAGTTGAGTTTGTCGGTAGTGAGCTTTTTGACCGGTACAATGGCAACTAAAAAACGTAAAGTTGATTCAGAATGTCGTGTTTTTAAAGATGAGTGGACTTGGAAATACTTTTTTACACCTATTAAGGGATAGTATGTAATTTTCTCGGCCTGATGAATTTCCCTTATAACGTAGTTATCTTTAGGAACCGATTTTTCAGGCTCTGCTCAACCAATCGCTTTACTTTTTTTTTTTTTTTTTTTTTTTTTTTTTTTTTTTTTTTTTTTATCAAGAATATTATGCTATAGTACCTAAGGGAGAAAAGTGTTCCTGAGTGCTGAAAAACGTGATTGTTCAGAAAACGCGTTTTTCTGAAAAGCAGTTTTTTTCTTGCCGTGACGTCGTTTCAAAGCTTCTGAACTTATCCAAAGTTTGTTTTAGATGACGGGGACTCTTTCTAGAAGAAGAAGAAGAAGAAGACAACAACAACGAGTAGGTTGTAATTTGACAGGTTACTGTGCCAAAGAAATACCAGCATGGCGTTGTGAAAAAAATAGGCGAAGTTTTGAAGAAAATGTAGATTTTTTACTAAAATTTTCTGGACTGCACGCAATGCTCCAGATGTTGAAAATAAAATTTCGACAAATCCTTGGCACAGTTTGTGTATAATATACGAGGGGGAGTCAAAAAGTAAGTTGCACATGGTCATAACTTCTCTCCACAGTTTTTGTTTTCAACGAAATTTTGTGGCAACACTGTCAATAGTGATATCAAAGATAAGAACAAGTGATAAGTCGGTTATCTTTTCTGTTTTCTTGTTATCAGGTGTTAGTTATGGAAACAAACAATTTTGTGCCATCCAAGCTTCATATTCGAGGAATTATCCATTTTTTGTGGCGGAAAAATCATTCCCCATCTGAAATTCATAGACAGTTGTGCGAAGTGTATGGTGATACAGTGGTTTCACGACAATCTGTAGGGAAGTGGTGTGAAATGTTTCGGAATGGCCGTACTGACATTGCAGATGATGAACGATCTGGGAGACCTTCAACATCAACATTTGAAACAAATGTTGAGCGTGTTGACGAATTGATTCGGTCGAATCGGCGAATAACGATTGATGAGATAGCCGAGAAACTTGCCGTCTCACACGGTAGTGTTCACCAAATCATCTCAGACAAGCTCAAGTTCCGAAAAGTTTGTGCTCGGTGGGTACCCCGTTTACTGACTGATAAACACAAAGTTCGTCGCTTGAACTCTGCGAATGCCTTTTTGAATCGTTTTGAAAGTGAAGGAGCTTCATTTTTGGACTCAATAGTGACAGGGGATGAAACGTGGGTCCACTATTTTCAACCAGAATCAAAACGACAATCCTTGGAATGGAGGCACTCCACTTCTCCACGTCCAAAAAATGCAAAGTTGTTCCGTCAAGCAGGAAAATTGATGTTGACTTTGTTCTTTGACAGCCAAGGTGTTGTTTACACAGAATTTATGCCAAGAGGGACGAAGATAATAATGCTGCTTCTTACTGTGCAACATTGAAAAAGCTGAGACAAGCAATCAAAAATCGACGACCAGGAATGTTGACTTCAGGAGTTGTTCTTTTGCATGACAATGCAACACCGCATTCTGCCAATGTCACAAAAGCTCTCCTCGACACATTTGGTTGGGATGTTTGGGAACACCCTCCCTATAGTCCCGACTTGGCTCCTTGCGATTTTCATGTTTTTGGACCACTTAAAAACAAATTAGCCGAGCAACGATACAGCACAGACGAAGAAGTGCAAGCAGCGGTTAAAGAGTGGTGTGCTGGAGGTGGACGGGAGTTCTTCAAACAAGGAATTCAAAAATTGGTGTCACGGTACGAAAAAATGTAAAAATTTAGTTGGAGATTATGTTGAAAAATAGATTTTTGTATCCTGAATCCAATAAAACCAAATTCAATGAAATCTGTTCAGTATTTTTTAGTTATGACCATGTGCAACTTACTTTTTGACTCCCCCTCGTACCAGTGGACATTAAAAAAAAAAAAAAAAATCCATGAAATAAGTTCAATAGTAAGGGAGAAAAGTGTTCCTGAGTGCTGAAAAACGTGATTGTTCAGAAAACGCGTTTTTCTGAAAAGCAGTTTTTTTCTTAACGTGACGTCGTTTCAAAGCTTCTGAACTTATCCAAAGTTTGTTTTAGATGACGGGGACTCTTTCTAGAAGAAGAAGAAGACAACAACAACGAGTAGGTTGTAATTTGACAGGTTACTGATGTTTGTTTTCGTCAGATTTGCATCTTGTTCTATCGTTCTGACTTCGTACTTTTTCGTTGGTATTCTTTCCAAGTGATTTTTTCTAACACAATGCCTAGAACACCAAAGCTTTTCAAAAAGAAGAAAACCATCCCTCCTCGAAAGGATCGAGTAACTCCCTCTGCTGAGGAGCCTCCAATATTAAGTGTTTCGGAAGATCTTGGTACCTCCGAACTTGCCGAGGAAGGTGAACTATCAGCAAGTTATTCAATCCCAAATACAAGTGCTAACTCTTCACGACCTTCAACAGCTGAGAAGAAATTTGGGGAATCTGTGCGGACTGGTTATAGTGAGTTCCAGTATGAAAAAACCTACGATGTGATCGACCTCAAAGAATTTGGAGAGGCCCTCGCTGCGGTCGTGAGATGCAAAGTTTGTGGCGGCCAGGTAGCGTTCCAAGTTTTATCGCGCATTGGCCTAGCTGCTAATATCGAGATTAGTTGTCTTGAGTGCAGGTATTCGTCCATGACCTACAAAAATTGTGAGAGGGTAGAGGCAAAAAATTCGCGAGGAAAAATATTAAAAATGTACTCCTTGAATTTGAGAGCAGTATATGGAATGAGGATGATAGAACTGCAGCTCGCAAGTTTCTGGCAGTTATGAACCTACCTGAACCTCCCACACGATTTGAATCGTACGAAGACGTTCTTGGAATTGCAGTTGAGAAAACGAGCAAAGCCGACATGAAGCAAGCTGTTTTGGATGCTGTTGAAGAAAACAAAGGGGAGAAAAACCTTACCGTAGCGTTTGATGGTAGCTGGCAGAAAAATAAATGGCGTGGTTACAGCAACGTCTGGAGAGAGCAAAATAATTGATGTAGAGATATTGACCAAGTTTTGTCGTTGCAGGAACCGGTTGATCGATAGACATGATAATGATTTGAGGCATATTTCCTTGCACTTGGGGAGCGAAGGATGCCAATGCAACGAGCCCTGGCACATCATTTTGACCTCGCACAACTATCGAACGAGGATGTTGTGCTACAACTGAGGTTCCATCGAGAACATTTGCCCCTGCTTCACGACTGTTTAGAGGTAAGTACCTATTCAACTAAGCACGATTTTTCTTACTGAAATTCCTACAGTATTAACTGAAGAGAAGGGTATCACAAATGTATCCACTTGATACATTAACTTTATGTATCCCCTTAATCTCATGAAAATATATCTTTTCTAACACTCAATTCTTCCTATATAGATTCCGGACGAAGTATTTATACCAGAGAATCGATGTAAAGTCCCAGGGGCAACCGCGCTATGCATTCTTTTAAGACGTTTGGCGTATCCCAACAGACTCTGTGACTTGGAGCCCTTCTTTCGCATGTCCATTAGCGCTCTTTCGTCAATTTTTCGACATTTGATTCGTCACATAATCACGAAAAAAGGTCACCTTCTCACACAGCTGCAGAATCATTCGTGGTTAACCCTTGAGCGACTGGCATATTATGCAGAGGTACGTGATTAGTTTTCATAATTTGATTATACTTAATGATTATTATTTCATCACGAAAAGTAGCAAAACATAGATTTCCGGCTGATTCTACGAGAAGACAAAATACGTTGGACAACATAGTAAAATAGTCGGGAAAAAAAAATCATCAAAATCTGTTGAGAAAAACATGAATAGTGGGTTTCAGCTCAGGTCATAAACTGGAAATGTGGATGTTGAGAGAACTGTGATCAAGTACAAGAAGTGACACTATTTCTGTTGTGGAGTCTGCGCTTCGCTTGACCCACATGAGAACCTCAACCCTTCCTCCACGTCCGATTCACCCTATGTCCACCGTTCCAACAACTCCTGTTCTGGGTGGAGCTGTGTAGTTTCACAAAACACTACATGGATCTGATCTTGTTGTTCCCAAGGTGTATGCTGTTCCTCAGTACGCCTAAATTTTTCCTCACGTTCGTTCGCTCGCGAGTAAAAAATTTATATTTTGGCTTCCTGGCAAGCAAAATAAGTTGTTTATTTCTTGTAGGAAGTGTTTAAAAAGTAGTTTATTAGTCTACCGTTCTAAAGTAGTGTTTTTATTTTGTTTTTGTGTAAATTAGTTCGTCAGATTTTCTACTTCATGGTGAGTGTCTGCTTTCTATAACTTAGTTTTTACTTGCCATTCAGTGGGATAGGATCGTCGATCGATAACCTTTTGCAGTGTCCTACGATTCAACTAGATCTTAGCTGAAGGAATCAGTCAACTCAAGTTGAAGGAATAAAAGGTCTCGCAGTTTCACTCGAACCTTTCCATCCATAAGCCACTTCGTTTCCCACGTTGGTTGGGCCTACATCACGTTGGTGATGTTCTACTCTAGTGACTCCGCCAGTCGGTTCACTTTATCCGTCGTCGACTCATTTGTCATCCGACGGATCACCTTATCACCGGTCGACTCACCTTATCACAGGGTAGTCTAGTGACTCCGCCAGTCGGTTCACTTTACCCGTCGTCGTCGACTCATTTGTCATCCGACGGATCACCTTATCACCGGTCGACTCACCTTATCATGGGGTAGTCTTTTTTATCAATTTATTGACCAGTTTCACCTAGCAACCTCTTTTATACGTCGTCAAGGTCGGGTTGCTTATCACTAAGATGTTATCTGTTGCCATTCACACTGCTTATCGATCGATCGGCGATTTCCTTTCCCAGAAATGAGAATGAGGGTTGATATTAGTTTCATTTAACCAATATTATCAATTTATCAATATTATCAAATTTTTATAATCAGTATTAGTATTGATGTCGTGTGTATTTTAGTTTTGGCCTTAATGGTGGGGTTATTATTTGTTTGCGCCTTGCAGATGGAGATGCCTTTGACATCGTTTGGTGAGCTTTATGACATTCCCACGACCAACCCTGTGCTGGATAGAGTTAAAACAATCGTCTCAGATGCATTTCCTGAGGGGTGGCGCGATTGGCAAATTGGTCAAAATGTTGTCTCTTATCTGGAGATTGATCCAAATTTAAAGAATAAAGTACGTCTTGCAGTTCCAACTGTCAAATTATTGGAAGCATTTTTTCCAGGAACAAAATATGTATCTGAGAAAAAGTTTAAGGAGGCTAAGGCAGTGTTACTCAATTGGCCACTGGGACGAGCTCTTATCTATTCCCCACCAGCAATTTCGCTCACGTTTCGGTCCTCAGACCTTCACACAAAATTCTTACAGGACATTGCACCCTTGCGCCAGTATTTTTTATCGAGGTCAGAAGTCAATGATTCCTTCATGGAGTCCCAGGTGAATGCTGTCGATCACGACATTTTAAATGTGACCCTGTCACCAATGGAAGCTTCATTCACCCCAGTTGTCAATGCTCCCACTCCCCCTAGCCTTCCTTCAGTAGCTTATCTTGAGGCTCGTGTGGGGTCCGTTGAGAATACATTGCTTTCGTTACAGAACAGTATACAGCAACTGGCACAGTCTCTTCAGCCAGAACCTGTTCTCACTGACACTGATGCCTTGTCAACTGATGATGATAAGGAAGGGGATGACGAATGTTCATTTTTAGAGACTGATCCGTGGGGTTCGCAGGCAGTGAAGCCATCAACTTCATCTTTCTTTGACTTCACAACCATTGAAAAAGAGCCAGAGGTTCAGGAGCCAGACCCGCAACTTATGGCTCAAGGTATTAAGTGTCAGCGCCTTGGAGAGACAAGCTGGACCAGAATTCGGTACCTTGAGGCAGAGCGAAAGCTAAAACGTGGTGGAGTTTTTCAACCACTTGCCATGAATCAGCATTTTGCTACAAGGGCGGCAGCAGCTGATTTTAACTTATGCCGGCAGGAACGCTTGTTAGGTACAATCACGTACGGCCTCTTAGCGCAACGCAAGGCTCTAAAAGAGGGAGCAATCCGCCTGGCGCAGGTTTGTCCACAAGCAGCAACGTATATAGAACAGTACATTTTGGGTGAGGATACTGAATTCCGTGGATCATCTGAAGCATTGCTTCAGTTTGTATGTGGCAAACGAGCAGAGGTGATTACTGACCGCAGGAAAATTGTGGAGCCACTGGACGCCATTAGCCAGCGTCAACTTCAGGCGATTCCCCCCTCAACCACACATATTTATGATAAAGATGCATTATCCAAATGGGCAATGTCTCAGCCTGGACCTAGCAGCAAACCCCAATTCTCACGAAGCAGGAAGCGTTCTCAGTCAGTTCAGCAACAGCCCCCTCCAAAACGATTCCGGATTCACGACAATAGGTTTCATAATAACTCTTCTGCTGGGAGACGTCAATATATCCCCCAACGAGCTCCTCCCAAATCTAGAAAGACCTCGAACCGCAACAATGTCCCCAGTCGTTCAGCCCAGGATAAACGACGTGGGGGGCATAAGCCTAAACAGTCGTTTTGACTCGTTCCGAGGGGAGACAAAAGGGGGACAATTATTGAGCTTTGTAGATCGCTGGGTCTCCTTAGGGGCACCTCTACCAATCGTCAACATAGTCAAGGGGTACAGTTTACCTTTCCTACAAAAACCCCCCTTACAAGGTCTCATCCCCCCTTTTTCTCCTCCTCTGGTCACAACCCCAACCTTGGAAATGGATGGGGTCATCAACACTCTCTTAACTCAACAGTTTATAACAGCAGCAACAGAACCAACAGGTTTCATCTCCCCAATGTTTTTAATAAAGAAAGGAGATGGTTCCTCTCGCCCGGTTTTCAACCTGAAACGACTAAACACATTCCTTTCACTGAAGAAATTCAGACTGATCAACCATGCCAAGGTGCCTTCTTTTCTGCAAGGAAACGACTATCTGGCCAGCATAGACTTGTCCCAGGCATATTGCCACATTCCAATACAGCCAGGTCACCAACGTTTCCTAGCATTCGTCTACAAGGAAGTGGTTTACAAGTGGAAATGCCTTCCATTCGGTTTGGCCACAGCACCACAAGTCTTTGCACAACTGACCAACTGGGTGGCCTCATTCCTCAGGGAAAAGGGAGTTCGAACCCTTGTGTACCTGGACGATTTTCTTTTTGCCCACCAGGATCCGAACATTCTTCAGCAACAAGTAGTTTATGCTCTTCGCCTTCTAACCTACTTAGGTTGGCAAGTGAATGTGGACAAGTCCCATCTACTTCCTATTCAGCGAATAGACTTTCTCGGGATATCTTGGGACACTCAGTACCAACTAATGTCCCTCCCGATAAAGAAGATCACCACACTGACACCCCTGCTTCAAAATTCTCTCCAGGTGCCCAGATGGTGTCTGAAGTCGGCACAGGTTCTCCTGGGAAGTCTGAGCTTCGCGGCATTTGCAATACCATTGGGTCGATTACACTTACGGAGGATACAGTTGGCCAGTCGCCTTCTGCCACGACACCGCCCACGCCAGACCTTGCCTTTGCCAACACCTGTGTTGTCCGAACTCCGTTGGTGGTTAAACAATCTGAGTGCAGCATCTCCTCTCCATCCTCCAGCTCCTCGTGCCTTCCTCTCAACAGATGCATCAGACTCCGGATGGGGAGCAGTACTCTCGGGAATTCACTACCATGGAGTCTGGACAAAATCCCAGCAGCGCTGGCACATCAACTGCAAAGAACTCTTTGCAGTTCGAGCAGCCATTACAGCCAACCAACACCTGCTTGTGAACCACACAATAGTTCTCCTGTCAGACAACAAAACCGTGATTGCCCACATTCGCAAACAAGGGGGATTGAGGTCATTGGCTCTCCTGGAAGAAACGGAGAAATTATTTCACCTGACATCTGCTCTGGGGGTGCACATTCTTCCTTTTTACATACCCGGAAAATTGAACACTCTAGCCGACAGTCTCTCCAGACAATCCCTCCTTCCAGACTGGCATCTTGGGCCCTCGATCACCAGTATTGTCTTCCGGCGGTGGGGGACCCCGGAAATCGATCTATTTGCGTCTCTCCAATCCAAAGTAGTCAAGAGGTATGTAACTCTGGACCCTCAAGATCATCTGGCCGAGTTTGTGGACGCTTTCTCAAGGACTTGGAATTACAGTCTAGCGTGGGTGTTTCCACCCCCACCATTGTTACCTCAAGTTCTACACCACCTAAACAATGCTTCGGGGCACTTCCTAGTGGTGACTCCACGGTGGCAGAAAGTCTTTTGGAGGGCGGATCTCAAGGCCAGAGCGGTGGCGCCTCCAGTAGTTGTCCGGAACCTTCAGTCTCATCTGGTGGACCTGTCCACCCAACTTCCTCCCCCTCAAGTAAACGATATGATATTGGAAATCTGGAAACTACAGGGTGGTCCAGCCAGGTTGAAGGTTGGTCAGAAAGGGAGAAAGAGCTATTAACAGCGGCTTGGCGCCCATCCACTCGGGCCTCCTACCGTAAGCCTTGGTCTCGGTGGGTTGCCTGGGCTATCTTGCATACTGTGGACCCTCGTAATCCATCTCCAAATGATCTTGCACGATTTTTGGCACATTTGTTCGTGTCTGAGGGTTTGGCTTTCCCATCCATCCTTCTTCATAAATCGGTGGTGGCAACAATGTCTAACCCAGATTCTTCTTCGGGTTTGTCTGCTCACCCAGTGGTCACGAAAATGATAAGAGGAATTGCAGCATCACGACCCGCTAAGACAGTTCGTGCCATATGGGATATATCCACCCTGAGAGACTGGATGGAATCTCACCCTCCATCTCCTGTGAGTTTCTTTGAAGTATCTCGCCATGTGGCTCTCCTCCTCCTTCTTGCATCAGGTCGTCGAGTTCATGATCTCACTTTACTACTAGCAGATCCTGCCCATCTCCAACAGACAGACGATTATGTAGTGTTCTGGCCTCGCTTTGGGTCCAAGACAGACTCCGCATCCTTCCGTCAGTCAGGTTGGCAATTCCTGACATCCCCGCATAGTGAACTGTGGAATATGACACATTGGATTAGAGTTTTCCTCAAGCTTCGGAATTCTCGATGCGGATCGGTGCCCATTGATTCCCTTTTCGTGTCCTCTGTGGGCAAGGTGAGACCAGCTACCAGAGCTGTCATCGCAGGGTGGATCTCAACCGCCTTACAGTCAGCCGGAATTCCTTTTTCATCAGGCAGTATCAGGTCGGCAGTGAGCTCCTCTCTGGCTAGGGCAGAACTTCCTTTAGATGACATGCTACGCCGGGCTAATTGGCGCTCGACTGATACCTTTCTTCACCATTACTATCGCCCTTTGGCTAACCCGTCATCGCAGAACTCCTCTTCAAGTCAACAGAGTCCTGTTTTTCGACCGATCTAATGGACTTCCGCCTAGCTTCTGTCATTGCGAATCAAGGTGGGTCACAGTTTGTGGTTGTATTATATATCTGTATCAAATACATTTTTTCATTGATCTATTTTTTTCTGTAAATTTTCTGTTAATCACAGTACGCCTTCTTGTTCTCAAGCTGTCAGATAACAAACACTTCTCATGTGGGTCAAGCGAAGCGCAGACTCCAAAATATTCTAGTTTTTCCCCTGTAAGGAATAAAAACTATTATTTTGGATCTCGCAAAGCTTGACCCACAAATTTTAATTTCTTGACATCTTGTGTACTGAGGAACAGCAGACATCTTGGGAACAACAAGATCAGATCCATGTAGTGTTTTGTGAAACTACACAGCTCCACCCAGAACAGGAGTTGTTGGAACGGTGGACATAGGGTGAATCGGACGTGGAGGAAGGGTTGAGGTTCTCATGTGGGTCAAGCTTTGCGAGATCCAAAATAATAGTTTTTATTCCTTACAGGGGAAAAACTAGAATATTGTCGAGAAAAAGAATGCGTGGGAGGAAATAACTGAAGAATTCGAAACAATGCGTGGGAGAAAATAACAGAAGAATTCAACTGCTCACCTGAGCAGCATAACCAAGTAAGTTACCCGTACATACGAGGGGTATCCAGAAAAAAAGATTCCCCGATTTTTTGCCCCGCCCCTAATGAACCGGCAAGCTTGAAACTTTCAGGGATTTTCAGTTCTGGTGTTGTGGTCACATTGAATTTTTTTCATAACCTGCTACTGCAAACGGAACGCGTAACCTCACTGTAAACATGGATACCTTGACCGGGGACGAGTCCAAACTGGAAATCCGTTCCGTGATCCGATTTTTTACCCTAAAAGGATTACCCGCGAATGAAATTCATCGAGAACTCACCTCAGTATACGGAGAAAACATTTTGAGTATCCAAAAAGTTCGGAAGTGGCGCGTAAAGTTCGCGGAAGGGCGAAAAAGTGAGTAATTTGCCCCGTAGTGGACGACCAAGGAGCGCTCGCCGAGGTGAAGTTGTTGATGCCATTAGGTAGCCATACACGAGCAGATGTCTGCGACAGATATCGCGTTTTTAAACGATATCTGTGGGAAAGATCTGTGCGTTAGTGGGCGTTAAAAAATTATGAAAGATGTGAAAATCGACCAGAGATATCTGCGAGAGTTCAAATCTAGCAGATGGTAGTCGGGCGTCCCCCTTAACCTGCAGACTTCTCGGAAGCGATGTCTGTGGTTCACAGAACTGTTCTATTGGATCGGGCAGAGTCCCTTAACGTTAAGATGTTCAGTTGTCCACGAGTGTTTTCCCCTGTGAGATATCTCCTCTAAAGAAATCAGTTTCTATTGGTGTTTTTTTGTACGGTATCAAAAAATGGGTAAAAATGAGTGGCCAAATGAGTTAATTGAAATGATGATCGACATGTATAGAGACAGTCCTTGTCTGTGGCAGTTGAAGCATGTTGACTACATGAACGAAAACGTCAAAAACATTGCTCATGACGAGATCGAGGCCGAAGTGAAGAAGGTGATTCCAGATGCTGACCGTGTAGTGATAAAAAATGAATTGCAAAACCTCAGGACGAGTTTCAGAAAGGAAATGAAGAAGGTGGAAGCCTCGGAGCGGGATGGAAAAGGAGTGGATGATGTCTACGAACCAGAACTATGGTAACTCCAAACATTCGTAGGAAACTACAATTTTTGTAACTACAAAAAACGATCTCCTAATAAATTCGTAAATACATTATTACTTATTGGCACCTACCCCCAGTGGTACTTACCCAGAATTGGGGGGGATAGTATTTTCAAATTTAGTTGTAGTTTTTTATTTACAAAAAACCAAATGAATTGAATTACGGGAGCCGGAGATATGAGCTAGCAAAATGTTCACGTACGCACGTACATACGTACATGCATACACCCAAAATTTGCCACAGACACTTTCATGATTAATGTAAATCCACTCACCTTTGCCCTCTAGGACCCTTCTTTCAACGAGTTCCAGAGTACCCCTACCAGAGCCTATCACAATACTTCCATTTTTCATGGAAGTAAAAACCAAAGAGAAATGAGAAATTTTGTACCACTTACCTTTATTATTCATGAAAATTTTTAAAAACTTTCGGAGGGGGATCTATCCCACCCCTGAGTCCGCCCATGCCTACCACCTACCAGTAACTTCCAAAAGTAGGACCTTGGGAGTACCACTTAAAAAAAGGAGTACCTACCATTTCTTCCTTTTCGTGTTTTCAGAAATATGTGAGGAACCAAACTCGAAAAGTACATACAGTTGGTACCTGCCATCCCAAAAGGAGTACCTCTGGTCACCGGATGAATAGATATACTTTGTAGATAGGTACCTACCAAGAAGTACGTCGAAGTCTTCCTCGTTCATTCGCAGGTAGTTGTGGAAATCCCGCGGGTTGTTCTCCCTAAGGTGCTTCAACAACTTCATGTGCCCGAACTTTCTCCTTTCTCCCAAACTTGTCTTTTTTTTTGGCTTAGCCGTTTTATGGGCAATAAAAAAAATACCCGCCGCTAATTTACGCTTTTTACTACGGACAGTCACTAGCCCCATGGCATCAACTTACAGAATGTGTGGCCGATCTGGAAAAAATTTCGGATTCGACCGATAACTAGAGTCTGCCAGACGAACGTCGGTGACAGACCTGAATCTGTCAGATTTTTTCCTACAAACGAACTGATGATATCGGGCACTGGTCAGGTGACAGATCTTGGGCATGAAAGATCGGCCGATAAGTTTTTCGTGTTAAGGGGCAACGACCGATCTCATCGGTCACTCCAGATCGTTAGCGATATCTGTCAAATGAAATCGGGCGACCAAATCTGCCGCAGATATCTGCTCGTGTATGGCTACCTATTGAAGAAATTCTGCTGAGTGACAGAGGGTTCACAATCGACGAAATTTTCAATGAACTTCATCCAAGCATCTGTGATGTACTAGTAGATTATACTTAGTGTTGGTTACCAACCGGTTGTATCCAACGTAAGCAATAAAACATTCATTCCGTTTTCTGCATTTGACCTGGCTTCTAACTTATTGTAGAATAAGTGACTTAACAGCATCAGGGAGAAGACCAGCAGAAGTTCAGTAGGTGAGATCGTTTCAAAGGACTTGGGGTACTCTATAGTAGTATAAAACCCCCTTGTAACAGTCCCTTTGCATCAGTCTTCTCTGAACTCTGACGCTTACAACATGTCTTCTGCTAACTCTTCTGCTTCTCCTGCCAAGGTGGAGGACTCCATTGAGGTTGGTCTCCAGTTTGGGACCCAACAACTTTCAACCTCTGCTGGGATGCCTTCAACTTCTGCTACTCCACCGGCCTCTCCTGATCTAGTGGCTGTTGAGGAGGTTCCTGATTCTCCAGTTCCTGGCCTGAGATATTCTTCTGGTGTTGACTCTAACACCCCACTGAACCCGCCTGTGCTGCCTAGTACCTCCGCCCCATGCAAGGCCAAGAGGAGGATTCTTGATGCAGCGGATGAGGACTTTGTACTGCCTATTAAAAGGCGTACTCAGAAGAAATACTCATTCGAGGTAGGTGTTGTTCAATATATTTAGCAATTTTCATGTTGTTCGTTTTGTTAAATATGCTGAATTACATTCTGGTTCCTTCCTTTGTTTTCTCGTTAGAATAGACGTCTGACCAAGGATCTGTTCCTTCTGACTCTTCAAGTTCTCCAAGCCATCAAGGATGTGACGATGGAAGCTTGCTCCTACAAGAGTTACCCCAAGGATCCGGGAGCTCCAGCCAGCGTCATCCTCATGGCCTTGGAGACCTCACCGATGGAGATTCAGACCGGTTGGAAGCGGATTCTCAAAATATTCGAGAGGTACGTAGTAGATGGTCCTCAACAGTTCCCTGTGTTTACCGAGTGGTTTTCGCAACAAGATATTGTATTTGTCATGATATTCTCAGGACAGATGACACTGACTTGGGCACGCTTTTTAAGAGAATTCTGGGGTCTTTTGCAGAAGAAGCCCGCCAATCTTAAAATATTTTCTATAGAAATAGGGAGCTTCTGTCAGAGTTTTTTTAATCCTACTGTAACTAGCATGTAGTGGACACATGAAATGCGTGGAGTAGGTCAGGATTGTTGCGTTATCTTATCTTATCTACCGGTGAGTGCCGCGCCGCACGCCGCCCGCCCGCCGGCCGTACATGATAACAACCAGTACTGGTCAGTCACTCTGGTTTGTGCGCTGTGTAATCATGTCTCTGTTTATGTTAGCTAGGGAAGTGAACAATAAGGAGAGTGCAGTGCGGTATTTACAAAATAAACATGTATTACATAGTGATCGCGTGTGTGCTCAAGGGCATAACATGAGTCTTCACTTGGCCGAATCAAAGGATCGCTGGCGCTGCAATTTAAGGCAATGCCGTACTAGTATTAGCCTGAGGAAAGGTACGTGGTTGGAAAATTCAAAATTACCACTAGATACGTTTGTGTTGTTTGTCTACTGCTGGTCACAGGAATACACAACTACCAAGTTTTGTAGTAAAGAACTGAACATGTCATTGCATACAATAACTGACTGGAAAAACTATTTACGTGAAGTATGTGCTAACAGTTTGTTGCAAACCCCAGTGAAACTTGGAGGGCCTGGTTTAACGGTCGAGATTGATGAGTCATGTTTCACAAAGAGAAAGAACAATGTAGGGCGCATTTATCCGCAACAATGGGTTTTTGGCGGGGTATGTCGAGAAACCAAAGAATGTTTTCTGTACGCCGTACCAGACAGAACGGCTGCCACGTTGTTGTCGTGCATTAAAGAATGTATTTTGCCTGGTACCATAATTATGTCAGATCTTTGGAGTTCATACAATGGTGTTCCAAATATGCCAGGAATGCGGTTCGAACATTTGACAGTTAACCATAGTGAAAACTTTGTCAACCCGGAAACTGGCGCTCACACTCAGACAATTGAATCGTTGTGGGCATCAGCCAAACGTAGGAACAGGAAAGAATGTGGCACTAGCAGAGACCTGTTAGATTCTTATCTTTGCGAGTTTATGTGGCGACGTAGAAACAAAGATAACGATCTATTTGAATCAATCTGGCGGGACATAAACATTTTCTGGCCTCCAGAACCATAGGTTTTTATTTAACATGTGTGCAATACATTTGCAGTATTTTTAGAGTGTTTTGAGTTCAGTATCATTAATATTACTTATAAAACCTATACTTATGATTTTCCACCTAATTATGATTTAAATTGTATCCAATACAAGTATATTGAGTGTACAATGTGTTTTAGTTTGTCCTATTTCTATAGAAAATATTTTAAGATTGGCGGGCTTCTTCTGCAAAAGACCCGAATTCTGGGTGCGGTCACAGTACTTAAGGGGGTCTGGATGTCCTATCATCCTAAACCAAGATGGAACCATCTCCATCTCGTCCACGTCTGCAAGTGGGACGAGGTCCAGAGGGCCTGTCGATGTGCCGGACTCCGAGGTATCACAAGAGTTGGTAGAAAACGCTACCAGCTCAGCGATCTTGGAGGCAATCAACTCGACAGTCTCATTCAATACGTTTGTGAGGCGCCCAGACGGCTCCTACTCGAAGCGTGTGGAGGAACCGTCTGGGCAGACATTCGTCCAATGCAGATCGGCGATTGGAGCCATCTGAAGTCTGTTCCCACCAAACATTGGTGGAAAGAGATGACAATGAGCTCCCGCAGGTTGTTAAGACACATCAGCCCCGGACCCCTTCACCCGACATGTAGTAGCCCTGATGGGCTGCTACAAGACACCCAAACAGACTAACTGACACTAAACAGAGTAAAAGTAATTACAAACGTCTTAGTCCTGAGGATATCACAGCATTTATTGAAACCATCTGCTGCGTACCTCTTCACAATGTAGTTGCCACAAGACAGTGGAAGCATAGTAATAAGTTTAGGTTTATTACACCCGCGGATAAGGTGTTCCAAAGGGCTGTGGCACACCTTGAGGGTTTATGTGTAGAGAGATCAATTAGGGACTTTAAAAATTACTTTTCTGACAAATGGCCCGTTTTCCGATCCTATGATTGTAGTAATACCATGTATTTAAATATTGAAGATAGTTTGGATGTGTGCACAAAATTATTAATGTTCCAATTCGAAGGAAAACGTGATGCAGTTGTAGAATTTTTAAAGTCCCTAGCTTTAGTGTTAGATAGAAAGATTCCTAAGGTTAATTGTATTGAGATAATGTCCCTTCCTAGTGCAGGGAAAAATTACTTTTTTGATATGGTGACGGGTTACTTTCTTAATGTAGGTAGTATAGCTAATTTTAATAGAACTACTAATTTTCCTCTTCAAGATTGTGTTCACCGAAGGGTGTTGATATGGAATGAGCCTAATTGTGAAAAAGCTGCTCATGATACTATAAAAATGTTATTCGGGGGTGATCCCCTTCCTGCCAAAGTTAAATACTTGGGTGATGCCCATATACAAAAAACACCTGTACTTGTTCTATTAAACCCTCCTAGGGTATTCCCTAATAATAAGGCATTTAATGACAGGATGCTCCGATATAACTGGAGGTCCTGTCCTATGTTAAAAACGTATGACAGATATCCTAATCCATTGTGTTTTCCTTTACTATTAGAGAAGTTAGAAATAAATTATTGATGTATTATATTATTTTGAGTATTGAATAAATGTATGAAACGAACACATTTGTTTTATTTGCATTTCCCATACCCGCATCCATCACAGGATGCCAACCAAACGTACTGAACACTTGTTCAAAACCTTAGGTTTTCGGTGCATCCATCCATGATGCGGATGCGTGTGGAGCGAGGGGGGGGGAGGATGTAAGACTAGCTTATATTATATATATATATACTAACGCATCCCTCAGGATGAGGGATGGTTAGGGATGGTTAGGGATGGTTAGGGATGGTAGTTCAGGACCTCATTCCTCCCCCCCCCTCCTTATCCCACCACCCCCAGCCGTCACGACATGGCTTGAGAATGACCAAATACCCATCGAAATGTGGAATTGCTACGGCAAAAGGCACAGAACAACAAATGCAGTAGAAGGGTGGCTTAGTGTTCGGGAGTACGCAGAAATGCATTATGTCTACGGCTTGTGTAACGGAAACGCACTTGCAGCGCAAAGGGAGTACCGAACTCGATACCCAGATAGGCGTTGTCCCAGTCACGCAGTGTTCACGAGGCTGCACCAGCGTTTATTAAACACAGGCTCAGTAATGCGATCGCGAAGGGAAGATGCATCAACCGTTGCTGACGTTGGTGTTGAAGAATTTATTCTTGATCGTGTTTTGGGTGACCCCACTATCAGCGCTCGAGAAATAGCTGCGGAGATAGGTGCTTCTCATTGGTATGTACTTAGGGTTCTACATAAAGAAAACTACCACCCGTATCATTTTACTCAAGTGCAAGCTTTAGAAGAGACCGATTTCGCCCTACGTGAAGAATTTTGCAGGTGGATCCTCGAGAGGGACATTGTGGAATACCACGCTCTCAGGAATATTCTGTGGACTGATGAGTCTCTTTTTACTAGAGAGGGGGTATTCAACACCCATAATATGCATGTCTGGTCTTCACAAAATCCACATGCATCTCGAGAATCCTCATTTCAACGACGTTTCTCTGTTAACGTGTGGGCTGCTGTAGTCGGGGATAAACTGATAGGACCTCATTTTCTCCCACGAAACTTGAATGGAGTGACTTATTTGGAGTTCCTCCAAAACGATTTACCGATCCTGTTGCAAGATCTTCAACCTCAAACTCTTCAACAATTGATTTACCAACAAGATGGGGCCCCACCGCATTATTCTACGGCAGTGAGAACATGGCTATCAGAACGGTTTTCCACATGGATAGGGCGAGGTGGTACCATTGCGTGGCCGCCGAGGTCCCCTGATCTCAACCCCATGGACTTCTTCGTTTGGGGTTTTTTGAAACAAGAAGTCTACAAAACGCAGGTGAACACCGAAGAAGAGTTGAAGGGAAACATTGTAGCAGCAGCTCAAAAACTTCAGGAGAAGTTAACACTCTCAGTTACTGTGGGAGCTATTCGAAAACGAGCTAGGTTATGCATTCGTAACAGGGGACGTCAGTTCGAACAAATGTTAACCTAAATTCATTTTTGTTTGTTGTAATTTGCAGGTTTTTTTTAACAGAAAATAAGAATAAAGAAACAGAAAGAAATGAGAACGTGAGTTAACTCCTTGCACCCCCTTCCCTACCAAGATTGACGCCCCCACCTTGGTTTTTTGTATTTGAAACTTAATTTCTCAAAGAAAAAATGTCGTAATCCTGAAAATGAGTATACCGTTGGAAAGCTCATGAAATGAGGAAGTTTTTATGAGATTTGACAACTTCTTGGCCTATTTTTGGAACGTCGGCTCTGTTTCGAATTTTATCGAAAAATTTCAAATTTTTCCTTTCACTGCGATTGTGAACAGAGTTATCGAAATTTTATAAGGTTGAAATTATGTTTATTTTATAGGAAATGTAATGCTGAATCCGAAAATGTATAATAAAATTAAAATGGACGCTTCAGTGTTCCAGAAAACTCGATTTCATGACTTGAGGTCGGAGTTGACCGTGAAAACACTAAAAAAATCATAACTATCCAATGGACTGAGATAGGACCCCCACTCTGGCGGCATTCTACTCCATTTTCGATGTAGTTTTACCCAAAAAAAAAAAAAATTTCACACTGATCTCCATCCACCCTGTATGATATAGTCAATGTGGGTTGGAGAGTTGGAAATATGAATTACAAGTTAGATGTTCCAGAAAGGATAGTTTCTATCAAATCCAATTCTAATCATTATCCATTTCAATATGATGAAGGATCTTGTAAATTAACGGAGAATATTATGATATGTAATACTAAATATATTCAATATGATAAAAGATCTCAATGTTTACAAGAAATGTTCCATGATAAAAACACTAGTACATGCAGTAAATATGTACTGTCCGGATCAATATATCCTAAAAGTTATTATTTAAATCATGGTCTATTATTAATAGGAGACGGTAAAGTTGAACATATACTAGCCGAGTCAGTAGATGGTAGTAGCCGAGATAGAGATGGTAGATAGTAGCTAGTAGTAGTAGTCGATAGTAGATAGTAGCCGAGTCAGGAGATGGCCCCCCGGTTGGCCAAAATACAACGCGGAGTTGAGTAAAGTATTCTGAAAGTTGAAGGCGTTTTACTGGTTCCTGACAGCAGGCATGCTAAAAACGAAAGCAAACGATTGTATATTTTTATGTTTTTGTCAAGTTAAAGGAACAACTTATTTTTATAATTTAAATTTAATATTGCTTTACATTCAACGGGACCTTTTAGCAAATTATGTAAAGAAATGGTTATCAAAATCTTTCTTTATCTATCTGATTATAAAAATAAAAATTGTTTACACTCAATTGAATAAACAGTTACTGTATTAGAAAGGCTGTTTAATATTCAACTTTTTTTCAGAATGGACCGATTAAGCGTTAATTTTTCAATTTTGATGTGTTGTAAATTACTAAATAATTTGAACCGAGTTAAAAACTAACTTTATAAATAACTCCATAACTATGTTCAATAAAATGTTTGGTTTTACCTTTGACTGTAGATACTATATTAAAAAATTGTATTAAACAGTCAACAATTTTATTAAAATAAAACACTTTTGTTTTGTTTTTAAAACTGTTTTTTGGTGTTTGAATCATTACAAAACAAAATTGGTAGCCTACTTTTTTAATTTTTTTATTTGAGGCTCGTAGGCCCCCTTAAGGCCATGGACTCTCGGCATTTGCCGACCTGCCGACCTGGCCAGTCCGGCACTGCTTACAACTCGTCAGGAAACTTTCCAAATTATTTTCGAAGAAGCCCGGTCAAAAGTATGAGTCATGCAGTATTGACGCCAAACTACCCTATGAGTCATGCAGCCCTTGGACCGTATTGTGTTTCGGTTCAGTACTGTGTCAACCTTTGTTGGAATCGGTTATCGGTATGTTCCAGTCGACCGCTTGTTTTAGTGAGTGTTTGAAGTTTTCGTTACAGTGGTGTTGATTTGACAGTGAAAGTGTAAAATGGACGTTAGAAAAAACGGTTCAACTGTGCACAGCAGCGAAAGAGAACTCATACGACGTGTTATCGAGTGTTGTGACCAGGAAGCGCAGGATAAGACTTTACTATCACCAATCACAAAAGCGACTGAACGCTCTGCGAGATACTGCAAAGTTTCAGAAAGGACTATCAAAAGAATTAGGAGAGAAGGGAAATCGATTACGCCCGGAGAAACACTCAGCACCCCAGGTAAAAAAAGAAAACGACCTGATTGCCGTAATGCCGTTGTTGATGAGTTTGATAGGCGGGTTATTTTAGATGTTGTAAGAGACTTTTACGTAAATAAAAAGATCTTCCCAACTTGTGGTAAGATTTTACCAGTTTTGAGAGAGAGAATACAATTCAAATGGGGTGAATGGACTCTCCGTCGTATTCTTAAAGAAATGGGATTTAAGTGGAAGAAGTGTAAGTCCAAAAGGAAGATTTTAGTGGAAAGAGAAGATATAGTGAACTGGAGGTGTAAATACCTTCAACAAATAAAAAAGTACAGGGAACAGGGAATCAAAATATTTTATTTAGATGAAACATGGGTTGACAGTAATTTGACCTTTAAAAAGTGTTGGCAGAATGATAAGGTTGATGGTGTTTTACCAGAATTAAACTCCGCTAATAGACTGATAATAGTTGATATCGGGTCTAAGGATGGATTTTTAGAGGGAGGTCGGCTTATCTACAAGGCCAATACTAGCAGCGGAGACTACCACGGCCAGATGAATTCAACAAATTTTGAGAAGTGGATTAAAACCCAAGTTATTCCAAATCTACCAGAAAACTCCGTCATTGTAATCGACAATGCACCGTATCATGGACAACAAGAAGACAAGGTACCCACCAAATCAGCTACGAAGAAAGCTATGATTGAATGGCTTCAAAGGCATGGAGAAGTGTACGAAGAAAAAACCACTCGTAAAGCAAACTTAATGGAAGCAATTAATCGTCTGAAGCCTAAAGAAAAAGTGTACAAAATAGATAAGCTGTTTAAGGAATGTGGGCACACTGTACTGAGACTTCCGCCTTATATGTGTGACCTCAACGCTATTGAGTTTATTTGGGCAAAAGTCAAACAACACGTGCGCTCAAGAAATACTACGGGAAACATGTCCTTGGCAGCTCTTCAACAAATGACAACTGAAGCATTGAATAGCGTCTCTCCTTCAGATTGGGAAAAAAACTGCGATCATGTTCAAAATATTGAAAAAGATTACTGGACAAAAGATGGAATAATGGAGGATGCGGTCGATGAACTGATCATACGAATCGGTGAAGATAGCGACGAGTCTGCAAGTTCGGCAAGTGGGAGTGATTCAAGCTCTGATTCCTTAGATGACGAAGACGACTCTGACCTGGCCCAGCCTCTGCTAACTTCCTGTTGAGTTCTGGACTTTTACACGAATGATAAGTAGGTACCTAGTAATAAAGTTATTTTCTGATTACTATTTTAATAAATAGAGTCATAGGCAATTTTTAAATTAACGCGCTAAAACAATATTATTATTATTGATTATATTATTGAATATTATTGATAATATTATTATTGATTTTTGACCTGTTTGGTTGTTTGACTTCACTGTCTGAATATGTTCTTTAAAACGGCAAGAAGTTGTCTCCTTGTTTGTCCAGTATAAAAGTTTAGAACAGGCTTTACAATTTATTCTGTAGATTCATGATTTCTCAAATTTGTTCATTTGTTGCCGATTGTTGTTGGATAGTTGTAAATATTGTTGTTGGAAGTTTGTAAATAATATAGCATTTATTAACAAAATTGATTTAAAGTTTGGATAAAGTTGTAATTTAAAATTAACACACAAAACCGTATTGGTTTTTAATAAATTACTAACGATACTCCAAGAAAGAATTTGTAAAAAGTGGTTTGTTTTGATTAAAATATATGTCTATTTTTAAAATTTCTGCTTTATTTAATTTCCTGGCTTAATATTATAAAAATTTTTGAGTGTATGTTTCCAATGGTTTGCCAGCTCGGTAACGCCTTCAGGATCAGGATAGTGACATTGCAGCGAGCAGGTCAGCTCACTGCGGCTGCTGTAGGGCTAGGCCCTCTTCAGCCTTAGCGCCTTCAAAACATTGCTAGGCCAAGTTCCAGGGGCCATCTCCTGACTCGGCTACAGTACGTACTATAGATGAAGATAGACATATTTTCCATAGTGAATCTCTAATTAAACATCACAAATTTATATCATATACATCTTTCTCTATGATTAAATTTGGAAAACACGCATATACAACTAAACAATCAACTGGGAATTATACCTATATAGATGTGATTGAAGTGGACACTAAGTTTATTCCTAAAGATCAGCATTTTTATTCTTATACTAATTTTGATGACACTGAACGTATCCAAGATCTGAGTAACCCTTTAAACAATCAAATAACTTTATCACACTTATTTATTACTCTCACAACTCTAACTATAATATTATTCTTAATTATTGTCATAGTGATTTTATACTTGTCATAGTGATTTTATACTTTTATACTAATTTATGGTGATCCATCTCATGGCATGTGCCCGCAAGGTGATGGCACCTGGTGTAAATATAATATAGCTACAACCAAAGGGGAGCAATACGTTCATAAATATCCGAGCCATTTGGATCGAGTTGGCATGCTTCACCTAAAACCTATTTTCAGAGACCTAGCTGATCCTGAGCTTTCGAAGAAATGTTTGCATGGATCAACACAGAATGCCGTGAAAGCCTGAACAATGTGATTTGGGCCAGGCGTCCCATACGGGTATTTATCCTCCTCGATCGAATGATATTCGGGGTCTACAACGCGATTGCAACTTATAATTATGGCAACATTACCAAATGCCGTGTATTGGAAAAACTGGGCATATCTCCTGGGCCAAAGTGCGTCACTGCTTTGAGAATGATGGACAAAAAAAGAATACGAAAAGCGAATGAGGCTGCCAACAACATCTCGAAAGAAGGCCGACAGAAGAGGGCAACAGCCCGAAAACGACTCGAAGAAGCGATGGAGGACACACACACACACTGTCATTGATTCCTTGCTATGGAATGATGAATTCCGAAAAATATAAAGCCATTTTGGAGATGAGAGTGGTACCTGAAGTGAAAAAAAAAACCGCCTAAGGCAATTTTCCAGCATGACTTGGCACCATGTCACACTTCCAAGATGATCCAGAAGTTCATCAAGGATAATGTGATCCGCATGTTGGAATGGCCAGGATTCTCCCGATTTGAATCCTATTGAGAACTTGTGGGCTATCCTAAAAAGACACCTCAACGATGAAGACTGCACGACGAAAAACATGATGATTTCCAGTTTGATACGGGTGTGGTTCCATTCGACAACAATCAAGGAAACATGTGTTAAATTGATCGAATCCATGCCTAATCGTGTACATGAGCTCATACAAAACAAGGGTAGTCACATTTCATAGTAATATGATGTTTTTTCTATTTATAAAAATTTTTCGCTGAAAATTGCAAAAATTGTCATTTTACACCGTTGATTCCATTAATTTGGGCGATACTGTATATGGGTCATTTCACGCGTACGACCAAACTTTTTTTCAAATATTTTCTAAATGTCCTGATTTTCTAGTATGCTGTTCCCATTGGTAATACAATACAAACAAGCTAGGAGCCAAATTTTCAGACCCCTTCTTCGCCCAGCCTTCTCTCCACAACTGTCCGAAGTTTAGGGGTGTGCGCCAAACACTAACTTTTGTTTCAATTGCTTAAGGGGACCCGGAACCCACCCCCCTCCCGCCCTAAGTAGAGCTGTTTCTGGGTACCTTTTTCTCAGCCCCTATCCAACCGATTCTCATGATTCTTTTTTTGTGTTGTACAGTATATTCTCGACTTTCGACACACCTATCCTTTTCTTTTTACCTCCCGTACTTTTTTTTATCTAGACCTCCAAAAGAAACGGGTTTTTTTTTTCTGCTTCTGCGCTGGCTTTGGAAGTGTTAGAATTAAAAACTTGCGAAAAGGATTCGACAGTTCCTTCTCCTAGGTGTCTTCTTAAAAACAAAACAAAAATCAAGAAAATTGGATGAGTAGTTCCTGAGAAAAAGGAACATTTGTCGGGAAAAAGTGAATTGTTCAGGAGAGCGATTTGAAGTGACGGCGGGAAAACGCTACGTGCCTAGCAACCAAAATGATCGACCTTTACCCTCAAGATTCTCGAACTTCAATTGGTTCTCAAAATAGTGGTGACCAATGACAACTCAGTATTTACGTTCGGATTGTTTGAATCGATTGTTTGTATCTAATCGAATCTAGATTTTTTATGTCAAATACCTTGCTTGTTAGTAACCTCAAACCTTACTTTCGAGTTTTTTCACGAATTCGGTTAGTGAAGTTATTGTGTTGCGTTATTCGTGTTTCGTGTTGGTGCTTTGTGCTGCGATTTGTGAATTGAAAATGCCAAGATCAACAAGACTTTTCAAAAAGAGGGTATTGCCGAGTCGGTGGACAGAAAAACCCCAAGAAGGAGAACTTGTGGAAACGCCGCCACTTGCTTATATGGAAACGCCGAGACCTGTCGAGTGTGCGCCTTCCCAGACTGTTCTCACCACATCTGAGAGGAAAATTCTAGAAAATATAAGAAATTATGAAAATTATGAAAGTAACCACAAGCATGACATTGTTGATATCAATGATTTATGGAAAAAATGGATCTCTCGTTCGCAGTTTCTAGCCGTCTTGGACTTGCTTCTAACATGATTTTATTGTGCAAACTATGTAATATACACAAAGAATTCGTGAACTCTGAAAAAGTGGAAATGAAATCAGCTGAAGGTAAGATTACAAAGTCGTATGCCATAAACCTCAGAATGGTTCATTCTATGAGAAATATTGGGAAGGGAAAAGCAGGTGCTGATATTTTTTGCGCGTTGATGAATCTCCCCAGACCACCATCAAAATTTGGACCTTACGAGAAATTCCTTCGTAATGCTTCAGAGAATTGTGCGATGTTGTCCATGAAAACTGCTACTGAGGAGGCCATAAAAGATCAGGGGTCCACAGATCTCACCGTCACATTTGACGGCTCGTGGCAGAAAAGAGGCCATACTTCCCAAAACGGCATTATGACTGCAATAAGTGGTAAGAATAAAAAGATAATCGACATTGAGATAATGTCAAAATATTGTCATTGTAAGGAGAAATTGAAGAACATTCATACTCCAGACTGCTCGGCCAATTATACAGGATCAAGTGGAGGGATGGAGGTCGCGGGGGTCAAGGCAATTTATGGGAGATCAGTTCAAAAGTATGGTGTTAGGTATACAAAGTACTTGGGGGATGGGGATTCTAAAGCGTTTTCAAACGTTCAGAATGAAAATCCCTATGGAGATGGAGTCGTGCTACAAAAACTGGAATGTGTTGGGCATATTCAGAAAAGAATGGGAACTAGGCTGAGATTGCTGAAGAAGAAATTGGGGAGAACTCCTTTGAAAGATGGAAAGACTATAGGGGGGAAAGGTCGTCTAACTGATCACGCAATTGATAGACTACAAACCTATTATGGTTTAGCGATCAGAAGAAATTGCTCAACAACTGTTGGAACAATGAAGAAGGCTATTTGGGCTACCTACCTTCACATCCTGTCCACAGATGAAAAACCTTGCCACGAATTTTGTCCTACGGACGAAGATTCATGGTGCCAATATCGTAAATGTCAAAAAAATAATGCAAAATATGAACACAAAAAGCACACCCATCTGCCAGCCGCTGTGATGGACGTAATCAAGCCCATTTTTCGTGACCTGTCCTCACCAGAGCTCCTTGCCAAATGCCTCCATGGAGAAACTCAAAACTGTAGTGAAAGTTTCAATAACTGCATGTGGGCCATCATTCCAAAAAGAGTTTTTGTAACCCTGAAAACTCTGCAGCTTGGGGCCTACGAGGCGGTTTTGAATTATAACGAAGGACTTCTTGGAAAGTGTCATGTTCTGAAGTTACTCGGAATTGACCCCGGACATTTTTGTGTGGAGGCAATCAAGCAAATCGATAAGGAACGAATTAGATACAGCAGGCGATCAGCAAAAGATGAAACAAAAGAAGCTAGGCAAAAACGAAGATGCGCCAAAAAGAATTTAGAGGAAATGTTCGAGGAGGAAGAGGGTGGTGAGCCAGCGTACGGTGCGGGTCTGCACTAGGTAAAACTTTTATTTCTTACCCTTCCACTTTGAATTTCGATTTAATTTTTGTATATATCCATTCGTTACATGTTAGAGTACAACTTGCCATTAAAAAAAAAAAAAAAAAAAAAAAAAATTTTAATTTTTGACTTTCCGGGTCCCCTTAAATGTTGGGATTAATAAATAGTACCTACAATTTAAAAAAACCTACATTTTTTGGTTTCAAGTATCATGTATTATTTAGCAATTATGTTTCAATGAAAGCATAAGCTTTTACAAAAGGCAATGAATTGTAGAAGGTTAACATTTTGAAAAATTAAAAAATACTTTGTTTTTCAGTAGATAATGGCGGGTGAAAAGCCGAAACAGAACCGAATACATTTCACCAGAGATGACATCCTGGATCTTATTGGTCTTTGTCATAAACGAGAATCCTTTCTCCGACCCTGAAAAATGAATTGACATCGTTGCAACGCTGAAGCAACGACGTCTAAAAGATTTCACGATGAAGAATGTCAGAGAAAAGGTACTTGCTGATAATTACCATTTATGCTGCTTAATGGCCATTATGTCTTACGCCTTATGCGTAAGACTGTGGGGGGGGTCGTAAACTTTATTTTCTATTGTTCTATTTTCTGCTGTTGTAATATGTTTGTGAAAAGTAACGAAACGCTGAATATTCATCTAATATTGAGTTATTTTCAAAGGTGCTGGCCGCTCATCAAAGATTTCCGAGAAAGTGACACCGTACTTCAAGTGACGTCAGGGAGAGAAGAAGGTTACGATGAGCTCGAGAAACGCCTCCAAATCGCTTCAGATTTGGAGACTGAGTTCGCCGATGGCTCCCCATTCGTGAAAGGAGGCACGTCTGGCAGCAGCTCTAAGTTCATTTCCAGTTCAAGTGGAGGAAGCTTGCTCGTCGGAGGTGAGAATATTACATATCTCAACGTGTATTTTATAGCCCATAAGGTAGTAATTTTTACATAGATAGGTAACAGAGGGTGGAAGGTAGTCGGCTTCTTACAACAATAGTGTTGTATTTGGCAATCCTCGAGATGTGTAACAACTAGTTTCGCCGTCATAGGCCTTATCAGGTTTAATAACAAGTTTACAATGCTTGTAAATGTTTACAAGTTTACATATTGTGAGCCCAAATTATCGCTCACAATAGTAAAGAAAAACCATCAGATCCGTTTTCCCCTCGACGCCTGAGAAGCTTCAAGTTGCCCACGGCCTCGGGAAACGATCGGATTTCCTAATTCCACGACATCGGAAAACGCTGATCACAGTCCACACGCGCCGGCCGAGAAAATCGACGCAGCAATTTCGGCTCCCCTCTCAGTCACCACTGAGACAATTGTGATGGGATCCCCTAAAACTGGAAACTCGTCCCACAAGGTGGCACCTGAGTTTTGGAAGATCGGGATTCGCTAATGTCATGGTAACCAAATTTAATGACATCTTTTGGTCTCCATCTAACGCCCCTTGTCGCCGAGCATGCGCACAAGAATCGCCAGGAAGATTTTGGAATTGAGAAAGAAATTCATTCTACCCAAGTGAGATCCAGCGAACAACACCTGTCAAGAAAAGCAGCCTGTTAGCTTGTGATTGTGGCCGAACAAAACTTCTAAGTTTACGTTAGACTTTCATGTAAAGTGGTGAACGTGTGGAGAAAACTTCAGGCCCGGGCCAGGATCCTTCTTGCGTGACTAGTCCCTCACACCGGAAGTAAAACGCCAAAGTTTTGAGTGGTAAAAAACACCTTTGTGTAGTAATTGGCAGCGTTTTACAAGGTAGTAGCTAGCAAGTCCGTAACCACTTTAATTGAATATTGCATCATTAAATGTGGGGTTGCAGGAATCGCAGTTTCTTCAGGAAGTAGAAGAGTGTGATCTACAGAGTGGCCGAAAAGTCCCTTTACACAATTTGTTATTACGTTTTACACTGTTATAAACGGAACGACGGCTGATACTGACACGTGTGGGGTAAGGGCGCAGTGGTGGGAGAAAGTGAAACCCCTCCCCCGCCTCCACCCCGCCACGAGGGCTCAGCCCAAGGTCGCCGACGCCCCCTCAGTCTCAGTCCGAATCTGAGCCAGACAAGATGGCGGACACCAGTGTGTTTAGTGTCGAGGAGCGTTTGGTTGCTTCTGTGTGGGTGCATGAGCGTCCTCACAACAGAAAAACAATGGAGGAAATCATGAATGACTTTGCAGTGCGGTTTGGGAAACCTTCACCGTCCCGGCAAACATTAATAGCGTGGGAAAAGAAGGTGTTTGCAACGGGATCCGTTCTCGACGCGCCCAGAAGTGGACGACCGATTACTCGAGTCGAAACCTGCGCTGCTGTGGAAGCTTCCGTTGCACGTTCGCCAATGAAATCCACCAGAAAACGGTCTTCAGAGCTGGGAATTCCACGAACAACCATGCAAGACCACATGCGAAAGGATTTGGATTTGAAGTGCTTTCGGCCCCTGTCAGTCAACGAGTTAACAGACAACGACATGGACCTTCGTGTGCAAGCGTGCCAGGTCATGCTTCGACGCTTCCCGAGGCACAGAGACAGGAAAAACGTCATGTTTAGTGACGAATGTGCGATTTATCGCAGTTCTCGAAACCGGAATGTTTATTTCTGGTCGAAAGAAAATCCACACTTTTATGAAGAAGTTGAAAATAACCCGCCTCATGTGATGATTTGGGCTGGGATGACTTCGGACCACCTGCTTGGCCCCTATTTTTTCGAGGGCACTGTTGACCAACACAGCTATCTTCGAATGATAAATGAATGGTTGGTTCCTCAACTAAGAGCACGGGGAATATTGGAAACAGTTATTTTGCAGCAGGATGGTGCTCCGCCACACTTTGCGCTGAGTGTTCGCCGCCGCCTGAATGAACTCCTGCCAGACCGATGGATTGGACGAGGATCTGCGAACTGTCCTGCCCCAATGCCCTGGCCTCCAAGGAGCCCCGACCTGACGACAGCTGACAACGCACTGTGGGGTTTTATCAAGGAAGAGGTGAGGAAACAGCGGTATGTCACAAATGACGAGCTGAGAGAAGGAGTAAGGGCGGCGTTTGGACGAGTCACACCCGAGATGCTGCGACGAATGAGTAAAAGAACATGGCGTCGAATCAAGCTGTGCCGAGACCACGGAGGTATGCACACCGACGTTTTGGACTAATTTTCTTGTTCACTATTAAGTAATTGTCAATAAATTTGTGATTAACAAAAATTCTAATGGTTTTACTTATTACCTATAAAACTTATATTCAGTGTAAAGGGACTTTTCGGCCACTCTGTATTGGTGGAAGTCGTTTGGGCAGGGCCTGCCTACGACATGTTGCTACCCACAACTCCTTTCGTCAGCCAGAGTGTAAGGAAATAATCTAAATATGTACTCAATACCTACCTAAATGCTACATTTAAACTTAATATTAGGTACTAATATAACTTTTCGTTTAACTGTGCAGCCTTCTCCTGATAGCCAACACACCTTGGATCATCTTCCACCTTCACTTGTCCAAATAGTGATTATCGTTATCGAAATGTTTAGTAACTTAGTAGGTTTATTAAAATAAAGAAGATTTTAATATTCAGCTATTGTTGAACTGTGTAGGCTTCTACGGGTGCAGTGATGCGCCACCCAACTCTTCCTCCAAACAACCCCATTTTGGATCCTCTTCCACCTTCACATATCCAAATGGTGAGTATCGTTATCCGAACCTCTTGTTAGTTGCTTTATCACAATAAGGAAGATTTTAATATTCTGTTGAACTGCGTAGGCTTCCACAAGTGCTCCAACGCGTCAGACAACAGATCTGAATACTCCGGGGGTAGACAACAAAACGTTGAGCACTGTTATCCACATCTCAACTTATTTATCCTAAAGTAGTTGATTTACCCGTACGATGCACACGTTGGACTGAATAAGTAGGATGAATGGGGTCTTCCGCCCCACGATTCTATGTTAGACACCCCTATGGATATGTAGGGGGCCGCCTCCTCCCCTCCCAATCTTCAAATTTTGAAACGAGCCATTTTCAGATTTCCTAGACTTTATCTACACCTGGAATCCCACATATTTAACGCAGCATAATCAGCAAATGTCGTATCTGGCGGATAAGTACGACATAGATTCCATTGCAAAAGCTACCCACAACTCCTTTCGTCAGCCAGAGTGTAAGGAAATAATCTAAATATGTACTCAATACCTACCTAAATGCTACATTTATTAAACTTAATATTAGGTACTAACTAGGCTTCCACAAGGGCTCCAACGCATCAGACAACAGATCTGAATACTCCGGGGTAGACAACAAAACGGTGAGCAGTGTTATCCACATCTCAACTTATTTATCCTAAAGTAGTTGATTTACCCGTACGATGCACACGTTGGACTGAATAAGTAGGATGAATGGGGTCTTCCGCCCCACGATTCTATGTTAGACACCCCTATGGATATGTAGGGGCCCGCCTCCTCCCTCCCAATCTTCAAATTTTGAAACGAGCCATTTTCAGATTTCCTAGACTTTATCTACACCTGGAATCCCACATATTTAATGCAGCATAATCAGCAAATGTCGTATCTGGCGCATAAGTACGACATAGATTCCATTGCAAAAGCGTGTGATGAGATATTCGAAAAGTGCTTAACAGAAAAGAATGCCATTGACTATTTATTTGACGCAAATTTGTATAAACGTTCAGAACTTAGATTAAAAATATACCTTTTTATTAAGAAACATAAACAAGCTGTCAGATCATCCAACAGCTGGAAAATAACCTTGAACTGTATAATGAAATGCTGCAAACATTAGAGAGTTCTTATGTCGTATTCGATCGTCTATTCGTTGCCCAAATGGGAGCCCGAGTCGTCAGCACGAGTGGATAAATGGAAGTGCGCTTGCACGTCCGAATCGGGCGACGAAACGACAATTCGGGACCCCGACTCGAGTGAGGTGTCTTACCGCCTAGCGGGTCGTCAAGGGCAACGAGGTTACCAATTCGTTTCCCGACTCAGCTGAATTACCTTCGTGGAGGATAACCTCATTTCACATAGAAACAGTACAGCCGCTTAGCAAGTTTGTTGTATTAGTAGTAGGGTGAACCGGCCAGTGAATGAACGTTCATTGAACAATGTGGAATGATAAGGCTTGGAACGCTCTCTAAGGTTTTTAGTTCACTAGTTGCTATACATGCTCATAGATGGCAGGTAGAAAAAGTTCATTTCAAAAGGAACCTGGTAGATTGCAACCTTCACTTTAGTTTCACACTGTCCACGACGAGCCCTAAGCAAGCCAGGTGAGCTATGTTCCCTCTACATGTGAGGTTTTTGAAGACTTTTTATCTATATTTCTAGAGTTTCTTTGACTATTTATTCTAGTTGAGTGTTGCTATAGTTAAAAAGTACCGCAGAACATGTGAAATACTAGGGATTTAGTACGTTCATGGTTTTCATTCAATGGTCTGGTGAATTCCGGATCTGCCAGTGGATGAACTGGCTGTTCATTTACTGGCAAATGTTACCATTCCATATTTTACCATGATTTTTGGTTTCCCTAGTTCTACAGTGTCCCTGAGCTTGATATTTATAATTTCAACTGTTTAAAAGCCTTTTCTGCCAGTAAATGAACGGGACTACAAAAGGTGAAATACTGTGTGCTCATTCACTGGAAGGTGTAACGCCAGTAAATGATCACTCACATATTATGTTTTCTCCTGGTTATTTTTTTCAAATTTTTGGTCCATTCTGTAAGGATAAAACGGGTTCAACTGATAACACAGGCCAACGATGAAAAAACTTTTTTACTAAAAATATCTTATTCTTATGTTTTTTAGGGTGCAGAATCCAAATATGATGCTTAAAAAGCTGTATCACCTACCATTTCTCCACATTTTACAGTTAAATTTATTAAACTAAGCAATTTTCAAAGAATTTAACAATTTTTATATAATTAAAATACTTTTTAAAAATAAGTCTAATGTATGTAGATGGGGTTGGTAGCACTGCTGGAACCGATTGGCAGGTTTGTTCTGTTTTTGTGGGACCAGCTGATGTTTTGTTTACTATCAACCTAACCTCACTTTCACGTTTCCTGTACATGTGCTCAGTGCAATGTCTAATCGCGGTTGTAAAAACTCTGCTGACAATTTTTGTTACATTTGTGGTGAGTTTGTGATTAAAAAGCATCAAAGAAACATTACAGACTTTGTGGAAAAGGTTTATTTATCATATTTCGGAACTAAACTTGGTGATCAGGATAAATCGTGGGCGCCACATAAGGTATGTTATGTTTGTGTTGAAGATCTGAGAAAATGGTCAAAAAAGAAGAAAAAATCCTTCAGATTTGCTGTTCCTATGATATGGAGGGAGCCAAAAAATCATTTGGATGATTGTTACTTTTGTAGTGTTGATATTACTGGTCACAACTCAAAAAATAAGAAGGTAATAAGCTACCCCAATCTTCCGTCCGCCATCCGACTAGTAGGGCACGGTGTTGATTTGCCAGTCCCTGAACCACCCGATGATCTAAATTCCATTCTAACGGAAGAATTTTCTGATGTACAATCAGAATTAGATGAACAAGTTGATGAAGATTTCCAATTTTGTACAGAAAGTGAAGAGCCTAAATTGTTTACTCAGAATGAGCTTAACGACTTGGTTAGGGATCTGGGCTTAACGAAAGAAAAAGCTGAATTGCTCGGCTCTAGATTAAAAGAAAAAAACTTGTTGGCTGCTGGAACCAGCATTTTTGTGTATAGGAAGAGAGAGCAGCAATTTGCCAGGTTTTTTGAACAAGAGGGTGATTTAGTGTACTGTTCAGACATTCCCGGTCTGATGAATGAGTTTGGAATAGAATACAAAAAAGAAGACTGGAGGTTGTTTATTGATTCATCCAAAACTAGTTTAAAGGCTGTTTTGTTACACAATGGTAACATGTATGCATCTGTACCTGTTGGTCATTCGGTACATATGAAAGAAAGTTATGGAAACCTAGAAATAGTGTTGAATCAAATAGGCTATTCTGCTCATGGCTGGAAGATTTGTGGTGATTTGAAAGTAACCTCCATGATCCTTGGTCAGCAAGGTGGTTTTACAAAATATCCTTGTTTTTTGTGCGAATGGGATAGTAGGGCTAGGGATCAACATTGGTGCAGAAAGAACTGGCCCGTGAGAAAGTCTTTAGAACCTGGTGAGAAGAACATTCTACGCAAAAACCTTGTAGATCCAGAAAACGTGCTTCTACCACCTCTACACATAAAACTAGGCCTCATGAAACAGTTTGTAAAGGCTTTGCCTAAAGATGGACCATGTTTCAAGTATCTTTGCCAAAAGTTTCCACACCTTTCAGAAGCTAAACTAAAAGAAGGCGTATTTGTCGGACCAGACATTAGAAAAATGATGTTTGACACTAACTTTGAATCCACAATGACCCCAAATGAAAAAGAAGCATGGGTATCATTCAAGGAAGTCGTCACAAAGTTCTTGGGAAATAAAAAAGATCCAGAATATAAGTCTATTGTAGCTAACATGTTAAACAAGTTTAAACAGTTGGGATGTTTGATGAGCTTAAAAATTCACTTTTTGAACAGTCACCTTGATTACTTCCCGGACAATTTGGGAGATGTAAGTGAGGAGCAAGGTGAGCGTTTTCACCAGGATGTTAAAGTGATGGAAAAACGCTACCAGGGTCGCTGGAACACCAACATGATGGGGGATTACTGCTGGTCACTTCACCGAGAAGTTCAGCAAGCGACTCATCGCAGAAAAAGCTACACAAGAAGCTTCAAAGAAAAAAGAGAAAGAAAGTATAAACCAATTCCAGCTAACAAGTGAAACTTCTATTGACACACTATGTAACTGTTTTGAGTAGACTACTGTAAATACAAACCATACTTATGATGTAACACAGTGTTTCATTAATATCCCCATATACCGCATAAGGGTTTTATACTATATACTAAAAATCAGATTGCTCGAAAACTATGGGTGATACAAAAAAACTAAGGCCAGATTTGGATTCAGCTCATAAAAATCTATAAAGATCAGCTATTAAAGTAAAAAAAGTTTTCAAACAGTATTTTTTTGTTGGCCTGTGTAATGTTTCAGATGGCTCACAAACGAAAAATAAATGATGGGGAGGGAAAGAACTACAAACGGTTCAAGTACGATCAAGAAACTCTGCCAAAGGCAATTGCAGAGATAAAAGCAGGCAAGATTTCGCTTAACAGTGCATCCAAAGTGTATAATATAGCTAAGGGAACATTGCATAATAAAGTGACTAACAAGGTGCTAATACAAAGGAAAATGGGACCCAATACTGTTCTTACAGAACATGAGGAAAACGAGGTTAAAAGTTGGATCATTGATAAGACCGTTACGTTTCCCTATGCCTGCAGAAGATGTTAAGGATTCAATTCAAAGTGTTCTGAAAGAATGTAACCGTGAAAACAGCTTCACTGACAATAGACCTGGAGACAAGTGGCTGTCTTTATTTCTGAAAAGGCATCCCGAAATTTCTAAGAGGAATGCTGAAGCCATCTCCAAAGCTAGAGCTTCACATGGATATTCAGTTCAAATAGGAAAGCCAACATTTTTCTAGACATTCTCTGCTACCGTGAACGTGAGTTAACTCCTTGCACCCCCTTCCCTACCAAGATTGACGCCCCCACCTTGGTTTTTTGTATTTGAAACTTAATTTCTCAAAGAAAAAATGTCGTAATCCTGAAAATGAGTATACCGTTGGAAAGCTCATGAAATGAGGAAGTTTTTATGAGATTTGACAACTTCTTGGCCTATTTTTGGAACGTCGGCTCTGTTTCGAATTTTATCGAAAAATTTCAAATTTTTCCTTTCACTGCGATTGTGAACAGAGTTATCGAAATTTTATAAGGTTGAAATTATGTTTATCTTATAGGAAATGTAATGCTGAATCCGAAAATGTATAATAAAATTAAAATGGACGCTTCAGTGTTCCAGAAAACTCGATTTCATGACTTGAGGTCGGAGTTGACCGTGAAAACACTAAAAAAATCATAACTATCCAATGGACTGAGATAGGACCCCCACTCTGGCGGCATTCTACTCCATTTTCGATGTAGTTTTACCCAAAAAAAAAAATTTCACACTGATCTCCATCCACCCTGTATGATATAGTCAATGTGGGTTGGAGAGTTGGAAATATGAATTACAAGTTAGATGTTCCAGAAAGGATAGTTTCTATAAAATCCAATTCTAATTATTATTCATTTCAATATGATGAAGGATCTTGTAAATTAACGGAGAATATTATGATATGTAATACTAAACATATTCAATATGATAAAAGATCTCAATGTTTACAAGAAATGTTCTATGATAAAAACACTAGTACATGCAGTAAATATGTACTGTCCGGATCAATATATCCTAAAAGTTATTATTTAAATCATGGTCTATTATTAATAGGAGACGGTAAAGTTGAACATATACTAGCCGAGTCAGTAGATGGTAGTAGCCGAGATAGAGATGGTAGATAGTAGCTAGTAGTAGTAGTCGATAGTAGATAGTAGCCGAGTCAGGAGATGGCCCCCCGGTTGGCCAAAATACAACGCGGAGTTGAGTAAAGTATTCTGAAAGTTGAAGGCGTTTTACTGGTTCCTGACAGCAGGCATGCTAAAAACGAAAGCAAACGATTGTATATTTTTATGTTTTTGTCAAGTTAAAGGAACAACTTATTTTTATAATTTAAATTTAATATTGCTTTACATTCAACGGGACCTTTTAGCAAATTATGTAAAGAAATGGTTATCAAAATCTTTCTTTATCTATCTGATTATAAAAATAAAAATTGTTTACACTCAATTGAATAAACAGTTACTGTATTAGAAAGGCTGTTTAATATTCAACTTTTTTTCAGAATGGACCGATTAAGCGTTAATTTTTCAATTTTGATGTGTTGTAAATTACTAAATAATTTGAACCGAGTTAAAAACTAACTTTATAAATAACTCCATAACTATGTTCAATAAAATGTTTGGTTTTACCTTTGACTGTAGATACTATATTAAAAAATTGTATTAAACAGTCAACAATTTTATTAAAATAAAACACTTTTGTTTTGTTTTTAAAACTGTTTTTTGGTGTTTGAATCATTACAAAACAAAATTGGTAGCCTACTTTTTTAATTTTTTTATTTGAGGCTCGTAGGCCCCCTTAAGGCCATGGACTCTCGGCATTTGCCGACCTGCCGACCTGGCCAGTCCGGCACTGCTTACAACTCGTCAGGAAACTTTCCAAATTATTTTCGAAGAAGCCCGGTCAAAAGTATGAGTCATGCAGTATTGACGCCAAACTACCCTATGAGTCATGCAGCCCTTGGACCGTATTGTGTTTCGGTTCAGTACTGTGTCAACCTTTGTTGGAATCGGTTATCGGTATGTTCCAGTCGACCGCTTGTTTTAGTGAGTGTTTGAAGTTTTCGTTACAGTGGTGTTGATTTGACAGTGAAAGTGTAAAATGGACGTTAGAAAAAACGGTTCAACTGTGCACAGCAGCGAAAGAGAACTCATACGACGTGTTATCGAGTGTTGTGACCAGGAAGCGCAGGATAAGACTTTACTATCACCAATCACAAAAGCGACTGAACGCTCTGCGAGATACTGCAAAGTTTCAGAAAGGACTATCAAAAGAATTAGGAGAGAAGGGAAATCGATTACGCCCGGAGAAACACTCAGCACCCCAGGTAAAAAAAGAAAACGACCTGATTGCCGTAATGCCGTTGTTGATGAGTTTGATAGGCGGGTTATTTTAGATGTTGTAAGAGACTTTTACGTAAATAAAAAGATCTTCCCAACTTGTGGTAAGATTTTACCAGTTTTGAGAGAGAGAATACAATTCAAATGGGGTGAATGGACTCTCCGTCGTATTCTTAAAGAAATGGGATTTAAGTGGAAGAAGTGTAAGTCCAAAAGGAAGATTTTAGTGGAAAGAGAAGATATAGTGAACTGGAGGTGTAAATACCTTCAACAAATAAAAAAGTACAGGGAACAGGGAATCAAAATATTTTATTTAGATGAAACATGGGTTGACAGTAATTTGACCTTTAAAAAGTGTTGGCAGAATGATAAGGTTGATGGTGTTTTACCAGAATTAAACTCCGCTAATAGACTGATAATAGTTGATATCGGGTCTAAGGATGGATTTTTAGAGGGAGGTCGGCTTATCTACAAGGCCAATACTAGCAGCGGAGACTACCACGGCCAGATGAATTCAACAAATTTTGAGAAGTGGATTAAAACCCAAGTTATTCCAAATCTACCAGAAAACTCCGTCATTGTAATCGACAATGCACCGTATCATGGACAACAAGAAGACAAGGTACCCACCAAATCAGCTACGAAGAAAGCTATGATTGAATGGCTTCAAAGGCATGGAGAAGTGTACGAAGAAAAAACCACTCGTAAAGCAAACTTAATGGAAGCAATTAATCGTCTGAAGCCTAAAGAAAAAGTGTACAAAATAGATAAGCTGTTTAAGGAATGTGGGCACACTGTACTGAGACTTCCGCCTTATATGTGTGACCTCAACGCTATTGAGTTTATTTGGGCAAAAGTCAAACAACACGTGCGCTCAAGAAATACTACGGGAAACATGTCCTTGGCAGCTCTTCAACAAATGACAACTGAAGCATTGAATAGCGTCTCTCCTTCAGATTGGGAAAAAAACTGCGATCATGTTCAAAATATTGAAAAAGATTACTGGACAAAAGATGGAATAATGGAGGATGCGGTCGATGAACTGATCATACGAATCGGTGAAGATAGCGACGAGTCTGCAAGTTCGGCAAGTGGGAGTGATTCAAGCTCTGATTCCTTAAGCCCCCCACACACGGGCGAGCATGTTCGCGAGCATGTTCGTGACGGTGTTGGCGGCGAACATGCTCGCCCGTGTGTGGGGTCTACCAGCCTTCGGACCGGCGAACATGTTGGGCTCGGCGCTCGGCTCGTCGGACCCGGCGAGCCCGAGCGCCAACACGGACATGCTCGGCCGTCTGTGGGGACAACCAACATGTTCGCGAGCATGTTCGCCGGTTCGCTGTTCACCCGCAGCAGGTAATTTTCTTGATTTGGATTGGCAATACTGCAGGGCCGCTAGTTTCTTGTGGTTGTTGTTGAAGAAGCAGTGCGGACGTGTCTCTTGAGCAGTTTTAGTGAGAATTAGTGGTATTTTGTTTAAGTTAACATTAATAAAATGTCGTTCAGTGATAACAAACAGTTCTGGACGGAATTTATAGAACTTTATCGGGAACAGCGGTGTTTATGGGACGTTAAAAGTCGAAACTATAGTAATAAACATTTACGAAAGGAAAGTTTGGACGTCTTGATAGAAAAATGTAAGGACATTTTTCCAAACGCAGATGAAAAGTTTGTGAAAGCGAAAATTGATAGTTTGCGTGCCTCTTTTCGAAGAGAAATGAAAAAATTAATGTCCTCCAAAAGCACGGGGAAGGGACTCGACGACGTGTATGAACCGACGCTGTGGTACTTTGATCTGCTCATGTTTACAATAGACCAGGAAACAGCCAGGAAAGGGGCCTCTTCTCTGCAAAAGCGATTTAACCTCCCCGAGGAACCAGAAGATAATGCTGAGATGACAGACGACAATGTAAGTTGTTCTTTGATCTACAAACTGTTGACTTTATTATTGTATTTATTGTACTTGTCACATGTATACCTAGTTTACTATTATTTTAGTTCTAGAGAAACTTAAAAAATGTACTTACCAAGAAAGTACAACCAATGGAAATATAAATCGTGGTATTGATGAGACAACGGAAGTCTGCCAGCCGCACAAAAGGCGCGCCGAGCTACTACTGTCTGTAGCCCGTCTGGCGACAGCGGTTACTTCCTTGCGGGCCCAATAACAAAGGCTTAGTCATTTCTTTGTTGGTCTGTATATAGGGTTACCAAACCTCTTGCTTTTTACAATATAACACACTTTAAACATAAACACAGTGTTTTATTCATAAAGGAACAACTAAGAAACAAAACCGATAAACCACTACAAATTTAATCACTATTTTTGCAATAAGAGGTTAAATTGCAAATCATTAATACGTAAAGTCAGACATGTTTCTGAAATTAAGTATTGTAAATACAGTTAACAAATACTATTATAGATACAACATTGGCTTACTCTCGTATATGAAACACATTAGCACTGCTAGGGGTTATCAGTGTTCATAATTTTAGCGGCGATTAATCATTCGCTCTTGGAACTCAACTTTTCCCTCGTCATTATAGAAGTCCCGGTAGTATCCTCTAATTGTTTCAGCTAGAGATGTTTCTTTCCCGGAACGATTGCGTGGCTTCATACCTACGAGCTGGCGCACACTCTCCCTCCATTCACCTTCAGTGAGAAGTCCTGTGTCTGTGTTTTCCCAGTCAACAGAACTAGACGTCAAATAAGTGGAACTTTTCCTTCGTAAATAGTTGTGCAGTGCGCAGCAGGCTAAAACAATAATCTCTGTCGTTTCCAGTCTCGTCTTTATTGTTGTCTGCAAAACTTGGAATCTATTGGCAAGAATGCCGAAAGCATTTTCAACTATTCTTCTTCCACGGCAAATACGGTAGTTGTAAATCTTTTCATTGTGGGTTATCCCCTTATTAGGGTAAGGCTTCATGAGGTTCTCTTTTAAGGGGAAAGCCTCATCTCCAACAAAAACAAAAGGTAAACATACATCTCTGTGGTTTGAATAGCTCGTTGGTGATGGTAAATTCAACTGGCCGTTTTCCAACTTTTGTCCAAAATCAGTTTCAAAAAGAACTCCCCCGTCAGAAACTCGTCCATTAACTCCACAATTCACGTACATAAACTCATAGTTAGCATTAACCACGGCGAGTAATACTATGCTAAAAAAGTTTTTGTAATTATAAAAATAAGAACCACTTCCGGGAGGTTGAAGGATGGCAATATGCTTCCCGTCAACAGCTCCCACGCAGTTTTCTACTTGCCAGTACTTCTTAAATTCTGTCGCAATACTCATCCAGTCACTTTCGGTCTCAGGAAACTGAAAAGGATAATTTTAGATTAGATGTTTTATTGTATGGGCCATACACATGTTATTTACATTAGATGTTTTTCTGTCTGGGCCATAAATATGTTGTTTAGATTAGATGGTTTACTATTTGGGCCATTAACATTTAGATTAGAACTTATTATAACTTGATCCGGTGAGGCCGAACACCAAGACAGACAGACTGACCTTCAGACAGGCAGAGGGCAAAACGTGCACAAGACAATTTTTTACCGTTGCGAAGCACGGCTGCTGCCAGCTAGTACTGTGTATTACTATCATAATATGTTTGTAGTATTCTCATTGTTTTTACACAGGTGCCCGAGAACTCCACCAATATCCTGGACGATGGCAACATAAGCAGTCCAAGCGGAACATCATCTGCCGCTGCCACGCCTACTAGTGAACTGGGAAGGTCGCTCTCACGAACAGCAAACCTGACATCTGACTCCTCGAGCACAGGCCCACAACGCCAGCGAAAAAGAAAAGTTGTCTCGGAGTTTGAGCAAAAGAAAGAAGCATTTTTGGAAACTGCAACCAATGCTTTGAATCAGCTAAATGAATATAAAGCATTTGGGAGCAGCATCGCCTTCCAGTTAGAAGACATGGATAGACGCCAAAAGATAATAGCACAAAAACTAATTTCAGATATTGTTTTCCATGGTAAATTAGGCAATTTAACTGAACACACAATCATTCAGTTAAACAACAGTCATCCCCCTCATACTAACGTACCAAGTCTTCCACATGGGGAACCTAATTTCCAACCTTCAACTCATCCATTTCCTGGATACAATTACGGAAATCAGAATTACCCTTTTTACCAGCCATTCATACCACCACAGTCCTCACAATATCAAGCTCCAAAGAATACAATTGCTGTTAACGATTCTCCGGCAACCAATTGCTCTCAAACTGTCACAACAGGAAGCTTAAATACCAATGATTCTACTGTTGCAGATAAAGAAGACGATATTGGGCAGTATCTCGTCTTCACCAAACTAAAGTAAAATTCAGTTCTCATCGCAACAATTAGTTATTGGAATTTTGAGTACTGTATAAAAACGATTACAATTTTAATAAGGAGATTTATATTTCATTTTATATTCTGAAGATATATTACTTTTTGTAATTATTTCAAATAAATTTGCTTAATACTATAATTTGTTTTTCAGTTATTAACATTGCATGCGTTCTAATTGATCAATTAGTGTACGGTAAAAGGTTTCAAAAGACACAAAATGAAACATGCTCAAATAAACAATACAAATTTTATACTTACATTAAGGTATTCCTCTCGAAGAGCATTATAAATTGCAGTGCAGGTTTCTGGTATTATTTTTCCTAGCGACTGAGGCGATATGGCACAGCTAAACTTAAGGTTTTCGTAGCTTCTGCCACTGGCCAAAAACTGAAGTGTCGCAGCAAGGCGCTCTTTTGAGGTGATCGACTCCCTCATAGCAGTGCTTTGTTTCTCAATTTCTGGAGAGATACGGCCAAGAATGTCTTCGAAACAGTCTTCAGTCATCCTCAGGTAATTTTTAAAATCATTCGGTTCGTTTGCTGCTAGTTCTGACAACAGAGACATGTGGCTGAAGCGGTTCCTATTTTGAAGCCAATTCTTGCACCAGATTTTGCGACGCTTCCGTTTTATCTCATTTTCCAAACAAACGAAACCACCACAAACAGCAACCACAGCGTTAACATCCATTTCACACACACACTGACACAACTCGACTATCACAGCGCGAGAGAGGCAGAGTACTGTGCGGCAGCGGCGAGAATGTTCGCGAGCATGCTCGTTCGTCTGTGGGCAACGCCGAGCATGTTCGCGAGCATGCTCGATCGTCTGTGGGCAACGCCGAACATGTTTACGAGCATGTTCGCCAACAGGCTCGCGAACATGCTCGCCCGTGTGTGGGGGGCTTTAGATGACGAAGACGACTCTGACCTGGCCCAGCCTCTGCTAACTTCCTGTTGAGTTCTGGACTTTTACACGAATGATAAGTAGGTACCTAGTAATAAAGTTATTTTCTGATTACTATTTTAATAAATAGAGTCATAGGCAATTTTTAAATTAACGCGCTAAAACAATATTATTATTATTGATTATATTATTGAATATTATTGATAATATTATTATTGATTTTTGACCTGTTTGGTTGTTTGACTTCACTGTCTGAATATGTTCTTTAAAACGGCAAGAAGTTGTCTCCTTGTTTGTCCAGTATAAAAGTTTAGAACAGGCTTTACAATTTATTCTGTAGATTCATGATTTCTCAAATTTGTTCATTTGTTGCCGATTGTTGTTGGATAGTTGTAAATATTGTTGTTGGAAGTTTGTAAATAATATAGCATTTATTAACAAAATTGATTTAAAGTTTGGATAAAGTTGTAATTTAAAATTAACACACAAAACCGTATTGGTTTTTAATAAATTACTAACGATACTCCAAGAAAGAATTTGTAAAAAGTGGTTTGTTTTGATTAAAATATATGTCTATTTTTAAAATTTCTGCTTTATTTAATTTCCTGGCTTAATATTATAAAAATTTTTGAGTGTATGTTTCCAATGGTTTGCCAGCTCGGTAACGCCTTCAGGATCAGGATAGTGACATTGCAGCGAGCAGGTCAGCTCACTGCGGCTGCTGTAGGGCTAGGCCCTCTTCAGCCTTAGCGCCTTCAAAACATTGCTAGGCCAAGTTCCAGGGGCCATCTCCTGACTCGGCTACAGTACGTACTATAGATGAAGATAGACATATTTTCCATAGTGAATCTCTAATTAAACATCACAAATTTATATCATATACATCTTTCTCTATGATTAAATTTGGAAAACACGCATATACAACTAAACAATCAACTGGGAATTATACCTATATAGATGTGATTGAAGTGGACACTAAGTTTATTCCTAAAGATCAGCATTTTTATTCTTATACTAATTTTGATGACACTGAACGTATCCAAGATCTGAGTAACCCTTTAAACAATCAAATAACTTTATCACACTTATTTATTACTCTCACAACTCTAACTATAATATTATTCTTAATTATTGTCATAGTGATTTTATACTTGTCATAGTGATTTTATACTTTTATACTAATTTATGGTGATCCATCTCATGGCATGTGCCCGCAAGGTGATGGCACCTGGTGTAAATATAATATAGCTACAACCAAAGGGGAGCAATACGTTCATAAATATCCGAGCCATTTGGATCGAGTTGGCATGCTTCACCTAAAACCTATTTTCAGAGACCTAGCTGATCCTGAGCTTTCGAAGAAATGTTTGCATGGATCAACACAGAATGCCGTGAAAGCCTGAACAATGTGATTTGGGCCAGGCGTCCCATACGGGTATTTATCCTCCTCGATCGAATGATATTCGGGGTCTACAACGCGATTGCAACTTATAATTATGGCAACATTACCAAATGCCGTGTATTGGAAAAACTGGGCATATCTCCTGGGCCAAAGTGCGTCACTGCTTTGAGAATGATGGACAAAAAAAGAATACGAAAAGCGAATGAGGCTGCCAACAACATCTCGAAAGAAGGCCGACAGAAGAGGGCAACAGCCCGAAAACGACTCGAAGAAGCGATGGAGGACACACACACACACTGTCATTGATTCCTTGCTATGGAATGATGAATTCCGAAAAATATAAAGCCATTTTGGAGATGAGAGTGGTACCTGAAGTGAAAAAAAAAACCGCCTAAGGCAATTTTCCAGCATGACTTGGCACCATGTCACACTTCCAAGATGATCCAGAAGTTCATCAAGGATAATGTGATCCGCATGTTGGAATGGCCAGGATTCTCCCGATTTGAATCCTATTGAGAACTTGTGGGCTATCCTAAAAAGACACCTCAACGATGAAGACTGCACGACGAAAAACATGATGATTTCCAGTTTGATACGGGTGTGGTTCCATTCGACAACAATCAAGGAAACATGTGTTAAATTGATCGAATCCATGCCTAATCGTGTACATGAGCTCATACAAAACAAGGGTAGTCACATTTCATAGTAATATGATGTTTTTTCTATTTATAAAAATTTTTCGCTGAAAATTGCAAAAATTGTCATTTTACACCGTTGATTCCATTAATTTGGGCGATACTGTATATGGGTCATTTCACGCGTACGACCAAACTTTTTTTCAAATATTTTCTAAATGTCCTGATTTTCTAGTATGCTGTTCCCATTGGTAATACAATACAAACAAGCTAGGAGCCAAATTTTCAGACCCCTTCTTCGCCCAGCCTTCTCTCCACAACTGTCCGAAGTTTAGGGGTGTGCGCCAAACACTAACTTTTGTTTCAATTGCTTAAGGGGACCCGGAACCCACCCCCCTCCCGCCCTAAGTAGAGCTGTTTCTGGGTACCTTTTTCTCAGCCCCTATCCAACCGATTCTCATGATTCTTTTTTTGTGTTGTACAGTATATTCTCGACTTTCGACACACCTATCCTTTTCTTTTTACCTCCCGTACTTTTTTTTATCTAGACCTCCAAAAGAAACGGGTTTTTTTTTCTGCTTCTGCGCTGGCTTTGGAAGTGTTAGAATTAAAAACTTGCGAAAAGGATCCGACAGTTCCTTCTCCTAGGTGTCTTCTTCAAAACAAAACAAAAATCAAGAAAATTGGATGAGTAGTTCCTGAGAAAAAGGAACATTTGTCGGGAAAAAGTGAATTGTTCAGGAGAGCGATTTGAAGTGACGGCGGGAAAACGCTACGTGCCTAGCAACCAAAATGATCGACCTTTACCCTCAAGATTCTCGAACTTCAATTGGTTCTCAAAATAGTGGTGACCAATGACAACTCAGTATTTACGTTCGGATTGTTTGAATCGATTGTTTGTATCTAATCGAATCTAGATTTTTTATGTCAAATACCTTGCTTGTTAGTAACCTCAAACCTTACTTTCGAGTTTTTTCACGAATTCGGTTAGTGAAGTTATTGTGTTGCGTTATTCGTGTTTCGTGTTGGTGCTTTGTGCTGCGATTTGTGAATTGAAAATGCCAAGATCAACAAGACTTTTCAAAAAGAGGGTATTGCCGAGTCGGTGGACAGAAAAACCCCAAGAAGGAGAACTTGTGGAAACGCCGCCACTTGCTTATATGGAAACGCCGAGACCTGTCGAGTGTGCGCCTTCCCAGACTGTTCTCACCACATCTGAGAGGAAAATTCTAGAAAATATAAGAAATTATGAAAATTATGAAAGTAACCACAAGCATGACATTATTGATATCAATGATTTATGGAAAAAATGGATCTCTCGTTCGCAGTTTCTAGCCGTCTTGGACTTGCTTCTAACATGATTTTATTGTGCAAACTATGTAATATACACAAAGAATTCGTGAACTCTGAAAAAGTGGAAATGAAATCAGCTGAAGGTAAGATTACAAAGTCGTATGCCATAAACCTCAGAATGGTTCATTCTATGAGAAATATTGGGAAGGGAAAAGCAGGTGCTGATATTTTTTGCGCGTTGATGAATCTCCCCAGACCACCATCAAAATTTGGACCTTACGAGAAATTCCTTCGTAATGCTTCAGAGAATTGTGCGATGTTGTCCATGAAAACTGCTACTGAGGAGGCCATAAAAGATCAGGGGTCCACAGATCTCACCGTCACATTTGACGGCTCGTGGCAGAAAAGAGGCCATACTTCCCAAAACGGCATTATGACTGCAATAAGTGGTAAGAATAAAAAGATAATCGACATTGAGATAATGTCAAAATATTGTCATTGTAAGGAGAAATTGAAGAACATTCATACTCCAGACTGCTCGGCCAATTATACAGGATCAAGTGGAGGGATGGAGGTCGCGGGGGTCAAGGCAATTTATGGGAGATCAGTTCAAAAGTATGGTGTTAGGGGTTAGGGGTATGGTTCAAAAGTATGGTGTATGGGGATTCTAAAGCGTTTTCAAACGTTCAGAATGAAAATCCCTATGGAGATGGAGTCGTGCTACAAAAACTGGAATGTGTTGGGCATATTCAGAAAAGAATGGGAACTAGGCTGAGATTGCTGAAGAAGAAATTGGGGAGAACTCCTTTGAAAGATAGAAAGACTATAGGGGGGAAAGGTCGTCTAACTGATCACGCAATTGATAGACTACAAACCTATTATGGTTTAGCGATCAGAAGAAATTGCTCAACAACTGTTGGAACAATGAAGAAGGCTATTTGGGCTACCTACCTTCACATCCTGTCCACAGATGAAAAACCTTGCCACGAATTTTGTCCTACGGACGAAGATTCATGGTGCCAATATCGTAAATGTCAAAAAAATAATGCAAAATATGAACACAAAAAGCACACCCATCTGCCAGCCGCTGTGATGGACGTAATCAAGCCCATTTTTCGTGACCTGTCCTCACCAGAGCTCCTTGCCAAATGCCTCCATGGAGAAACTCAAAACTGTAGTGAAAGTTTCAATAACTGCATGTGGGCCATCATTCCAAAAAGAGTTTTTGTAACCCTGAAAACTCTGCAGCTTGGGGCCTACGAGGCGGTTTTGAATTATAACGAAGGACTTCTTGGAAAGTGTCATGTTCTGAAGTTACTCGGAATTGACCCCGGACATTTTTGTGTGGAGGCAATCAAGCAAATCGATAAGGAACGAATTAGATACAGCAGGCGATCAGCAAAAGATGAAACAAAAGAAGCTAGGCAAAAACGAAGATGCGCCAAAAAGAATTTAGAGGAAATGTTCGAGGAGGAAGAGGGTGATGAGCCAGCGTACGGTGCGGGTCTGCACTAGGTAAAACTTTTATTTCTTACCCTTCCACTTTGAATTTCGATTTAATTTTTGTATATATCCATTCGTTACATGTTAGAGTACAACTTGCCATTAAAAAAAAAAAAAAAAAAAAAAAAAAAAAAATTTTAATTTTTGACTTTCCGGGTCCCCTTAACCGTTATTGTGCCCAAAAAAATAAGTAAGGTGGCCAATTCTTAGGGGAAATCGTCCACTCTTTCTGGTAGTCATGTAAGGCCCGTTTTGCAAGAACTCACCTTTAATAAAAGGACCGTTCCTTCCTTTTAACTTCCTTTAAACTTAAAGGGAAGCTAAAAGGGGGTGTCCCTTTTAAAAACGGAATGCAGAGATCAACCTTATCCGTAAAGGGAACCTTTTCGAGTAAAGGATTGTTTAAGGGACAGTTAGCTGCAATAGCTTCCCCCAGACCAACTTCAAGCTTAATCTTTCTCCTTATCACTTGTTCGGGTTTTTTTCGTTGTTGGTTTATGTCAAAAATTTCGTTCTTGATGTTTTCATCTTAAAACGGTCAAGAGAAAGAGTGAAAATGTGGTGAGAAACGTAAGCGTTTTGGCGTAAGTGAAACCAAGTACCTCACAAAATTAGTGCTGGAGAATAAGAACATCGTAGAGAACAAGCAGTCGGATGCTGTCTCCAATTCTGCAAAGAAGGCAGCATGGGAGGAGATCGCGAAGAAATTTAACGAGGAACCTGCTCGTACCAAGGTAAGTCATAAATGATTATTGGTAGTGGGTCCTAAATTGTGGGAACACGACACGTGTTCGTTGTTTCGTTCTATCAGAGTGAAACGAGAGCTTTTCAAAAATATCATAATTTGGATATTTGGGCCCCGCATTCACGTACCCATGGTAGGTAGAATGAATGAATAAGTACTTATTTTATAACGTCGGACTCCGCTCAGCATGAGAGAAATGCGTTCCTTATTGTGAAAAATTCCCCTGGTTTCAGAGAACCGTATCCCAACTTATGAAATGTTGGGATAACATTAAAACTAAAAAAAAAAGAGCTCGCGGATATGAAAAGGGCACGGATGAGCACAGGTGGTGGCAAGCCTCCGAGTACTCCACCATCAACAGATGAGGGAGTCCAGATGGAAGCTCTGGTGACCAATGTCACTGATATTGAAATTCCCAGGTCAGTAGACTCTAACACAGTGCAGATGACTGCTGTGGGGACACATCCCATCTTCATGACAATCGGACTTGATTGATCGCTCCTGGTAAATGATAATGAAGGTTGGTTCCTTGACATTAATGTGCTTTATGTTCATATAACAAGGTAACTGACCAATCCTTACGTTCATACCCAGCTGGGGCAAATGTTGACTCGTTTCAAATGTACGAAAACAACTTTGATACATATGTCTCGGGTTAAAAATCGTAATAAATATACCAACTTAATAATCATCAACCAAGTTAATAAATACCGAAAAATATCTTAGTGTGTATGTCGAGAAAAAAAAATCTTCTTCTAAACTAGCTACTGGATCAATTTTCAAGTGGGCGGTATCGTCCGACTCAGTCCGACCACTAATAATTCTTTCCCCCATCCTTCTCTAAACTGTTCTCTATAATATACTAATGGATCGAGTCGACGGCAATATATTTCAAGCGTCAGTTATGGCTAGTTATATTATAGAGGCAATGTACGAGTACGGTTATACTACTAAACGAGCAATTTTCGGTTACAGGTGGTACTGATGATGACAAGCCTGAACTCCCTGTTGCCAGCCAAACGCCAACCCCAAATGTACCTTCCACATCCTTAGGTTCGTGAGTATGCAAAACATACCTATTTCAGATTCTATACACCACGAAGATCTCAGTTTGTACAAATATAGTTAAATGTGGTATTTTTGGAATCAGCTCAGAATTTTGAAGAATAACTCACTAAATACACAAATTTCCTAGCTCAAAAATGAATCGAAAAATATTTCTTCAAAAGTTTGCTTGAAATGCTGCGTGAATGGGACTTTATCATATTCATTTTCTGCTGATTCAACCAATAGGTTGCCATAAATAATATGTTGTTTTACTGATTGCAGGTAAGAAGAAGGCACCCCGCATGCTAGCTGTTGCAGCAGAAATCGAGGAGAGGGCTAGGAAGAATGCTTTGAGCAGACAGCCGAACTGCATAAGCTTCGTCTGGCTGAGCTCCAAACCAGGATAGCTATAGCTCAAGAAAATTTGAAGAGAGCTGAACTCGAAACAGAACACAAGCAAGAGCTTTGGCGGATGGAGAAAAGAGCATTTAGGGAAAAGATGGGCTGGGATGAAGTGTAGCTAATTATATATTTTATAAGTTTTTGTGATTATAATTAGGTTTTAACTGCTGCTATGGATTCATTGTTTATCAATCCTGCTTCCAATGTAGGGAACTAATATAGTGAGTTATTAAACACTTAAGTAGGTACCTAGGGTGACCTGCCCAGTAAATGAACATTCCCCGTAAATGAACACTTTACCTCAAAGACCGTAGTAATAAAGCTTATACGAAATCTAGAATGAATTTCTGGCACTCAATGGTTACAGCAACATCTCATAGAGGTCAAACGTTGTGTTATTATCAAGTAACCTTCCTCTTTTACAACAGTATCATGGTTGCCAAGAATGATGTCAGAATGCTGGCCAAAAACAGATCGGTAAGTTAAGAAATTACCACATTTAATCATGTTTTCTGAATTATATAATTGCAGCATGGACTTATCTTTGGTTTTTATGCAATATTTAGGTGTTTTGCTAAAGAATTCCGAAGTGTTTACTAATGGGAAGGTGTTCAACTACTGGCACTCCAAGTCGCTGTTTCCCAGTGAATGAACGGCTGTTCATTCACTGGGTAAAACAAGAATAAACAATATACATAAAATAAAACAATATAAATAATACAATATATATACAATATAAATAAAACAAGAATTCACTGGGTAATGAACAGCCGTTCATTCACTGGGTAAAAGAATATCTCGTGAATCCACTTGACCTTGGGTTTTTTCAATTCTTAAAGGGTCCTAGAAACTCAAGGAATGATGTGCAATGGGTACAATTGAGTCCGTCCAGTAAATGAACGGGGGTGCTGCCTAAGAGATGCAGGGTGTTCATTCACTGGCGTTCGAGATAGCGTTTATTTTGGTGAAGTATTCTACGTCCTTGAAATGAACACCATGCAATTTCGTAATAGAAAAGAGGTTAGGTACCTACCTACCTACCCAGTTAGGTGTTTTTTGGGTTTTGAATACAAATGTGAAGAGTTAGATACCTAGGTAGGTATATAATAAAGTCAGGTGGAGCGTTTTGAGATATTAACAGAAACCTGCACCGATTTTTCCACACTATTTTATTTCATGAACGAATAGGTAATGTCTCGTTTATTTTCAGATCTGTCTTGTACCTGGAGTAAACAGGAAGAAGAGGCCAGCCGATGATGATGATTGGGAGCCATTGGAAGAGGACATTGAGGATTACCGCGACAACACATCAACTGGGAATAAATATGGAAACACCAAACAAACTGATGGCTCCGAAGCCCCACATCGTTCTTACAGTGACAAGCCAACAAGGAAGAAGGCTGGGAATATCAAACAAGCTGATGACTTGGAAGCTCCTCGACGTTCTTACGACCGGTTCAAATATTCTGAAGAAGATCTGGAACTGGCTGTTGAAAAAGTGAAAGGTGGCACTCTGTCACTCAACAAAGCGTCTCGTTTATATGGTATTCCAAAGGGGACTCTCCACAACAAAATAAAGGGCAAGGTTCCGTTGGGAAAGAAAATGGGGCCTGAAACCGTTCTTACCAAGGAAGAAGAGGCTGCGCTGGCGAAATATTGTACTAACATGGCGACCTTGGGATTCCCCTTGCACGGTGAGGATGTTAAAGACTCCATTCAAGTCGTCCTGAAGAAGTGTTCTCGATCAAATCCATTCAAAGATGATCGCCCAATAAGCAAATGGTTGAGGAACTTCCTCAAACGCCATCCAGGTGTCGATAAGTTGAACACCGAGGCCATTTCAAAGGCAAGGGCGCTGGTATCAAAGGGGTCAACAATGCACTGGTTCAATCAACTCCGCAAATACTTCGTTCACAACGACTGCTTGGGCATATTTGATGACTCCAGACGCATTTTCAATTGTGATGAGACTGGGTGCCAAACCTGCCCTGATACAGGTAAGGTTTTGGGCCCCAAAGGCTAAAAACCTTTACGAAATCAAACAAGGCAGCGAAAAAGAGTCCATTACTGTTCTCTGCACTTATTGTGCGAATGGCACAGCTCTACCTCCAATGGTGGTATACCCCTACAAGAGGGTTCCCACAACTATCCTGCAAAATCTACCAGAAGACTGGGGATGGGGTCGCTCAGATTCTGGATGGATGGTATCTGGTACCTTCCTTGCCTATGTTACCAAGATGTTTAAGCCTTGGTTGGACAGAAATGGAATACCACTTCCAGTTGTGTTGTTCTTGGATGGGCACAGCCGCCACCTCAACATGTCACTGGCCGAGTACTGTGCTCAAAATGGAATATTAATTTATTGTCTACCACCTAATGCTACACATATCATCCAACCATGTGATGTTGGCATCTTTCGCCCGCTAAAAGTCAAGTGGAGAGAAGAAGTGAGGAAATGCAAACGGCAACGAATCCCAATCAATAAGCTAAATTTTGCTGGGATTTTCAAGAATGCTTTTGACGCTGTTTCCTGTTAGGTGATCAAGGCTGCATTCGAAACATGTGGGCTGGGCAATTCTCATAGGAGTAGATTTTCATAGTCCCGTTGACTTTAAGCAATTAATTCAATGAAAATAAAGACAAACTATAGTGAATCCAGGCTGAAATATATATATTTAACAGGTTCCACTGTCATTAGATACAATTTTCCTTTTTTTGTATTTTGTTGCCCTACTTTTATGTTTGAACACACGACCGTCCCTTGTCCCCAGCCGAGAATGCTAATTTTAATCACAGTTTTTCAGTATTTTGCTAAGGGAAAGAAATATTTAAAGTCTTTAGTAATTAAAGAGTTCATTTCTTATTACTATCATGTCCTTCAAAAATAATTTTCTCTAAAAGAATTGCTGAAAAACAATAGTTTTACTCTGTTCCCCATGTCAGACTCACAACCGTCACAGTAACTATTAGTTCTCTTAACTGACGCTAGATTGCTCTAGTAGTCCTGCCTTATAGCTGGAGAGAACAGTAGAGTTGTTGTGACTGTGAAATGTGTGTATTTGTTTTGATTTTGTTTGGAGTTTTCATGAATTTCCATCAGTTATGTAAGTATTCATGACTATGTAACCATTTTTACTCACAGCCGTCACGCATATATTTACTTGAAATCATAGATTACCTAGATTTTCAATTAATAACAGTGTATAGGATGTGTCACTCATGTGCTGGTTGGAATCCCGGTTTCTAGGTTATGTTCTGCATGGCCTAAAAACATCGATAAACCATGCGTTCTCACAACCGTCACACTCACGACCATCACAAGACCGTCACACCTAGAATGTGACGGTCGTGAGGATAGAGGGGTTTTATGCTAAATATGTGTTAATTTGGTGTATTTTACATCTACGAGTATATAAATTAAATTAGAGTGTTGTCTAAAAAATAGTTGTATATTTTCACCATTCCTAGGGATGCCAAAACAGGTTTCATCTCAATTTTTGTCTGTCTGTCTGTTTGTGTGTGTCTATCAGTGACGCTCAAGATGGCATTTTACGCTGCCTACTCCTGGAAAACGAGTGCACTGACTTTGATGAAACTTTGATTATTTATTCTATGCATTAGTGAAAAGGTTTTAGGCTAATTTAAACTATCATACGCGTTTTGGAAAAAGAATGGCTGCCGTTCAAAAAAGTGATTTTGTGCGGTTTTCAAAGCTAAGAATTCAATCTTAATCGTTAAAAATCAATTGTTTTAATAAAATCATAGTTTTAAACAAATTTAGTTAACCCTATAATTGGTTTTACAGCAGATGCATAGTTGAAGAAAAGGATTCGGAAAAAAGAAGCGGAAATAAATAGAATATGGCGCGTTGTAGTGACCCAAAAAAAGCAGCAGCTGAGAGAAAACGAAAAGAGCGTGAAAGGATTCGACAAGACCCTGAAAAATATGAAATGATGAAAGCAAAAGAAAGAGAGCGCAGTAGAAAAAGGAGAGAACAAAAAAAGATTCCTAGTATAAATGACTTGACTAAACGTGGAAAGAGGAAGCAAAGAGCAGAATGGAGGAAGAGGTACCATAGACATGCAAAAAATAAAAGTAAACAACAACGAATCGGAATTAGTTGAAAATAATTCCCCACCAGCGTCTGAAGCTGGTGATTTGCAAGTTGAACCTGTTTTTGACAACCGGAAAGATAGTAAAAGGGATAGTAGAGGAAAAAAAAACTAAAAAAAAGCAGAGACAAATATAGGAATAAAATCAAGCAACTAGAAAAACAGCTCAAAATCAAGAGAAAAGAGCAGAAAAGTGGAAGAAAAAACATTCTCGAGTCTTGACTAAACAGAAACCAGAAGTAAGGGAAAGCCAACACATTGAACAGAACGAGACTGTTAAGAGGATTGAAATTCAAAAGCCTAAAAGAAAAGAAAAGAATACCAGGCCGGTTAACGTGAAAATGTTGGTACACAAATTCCTTATTGATGAAGAATGTTCTTACCCCACTCCTGGTCGCAAAGATACCATCACGAGGGAAAAAATTAAAAAGCAGTTGAGATACCTTACGGACTCCATGTTGGCTCTCCATAAACGATTTGTCTCTTCGCAGGGCATCAAGATTTCGTATGCACATTTTTGCAAGCTAAAGCCCTTTTGGGTTGTAAATAGACCTTCTAATAAACGAGACACATGTATGTGCAGGTACCATGAGAACTTTTCGTTCTTATTTCAAAAATCAAAGCAATACAGAGTTATAAATCATGTCAATGTGAGTGCTTTAGTAAGTAGCCTTCGTTGTGATGTTAAAAAGAAAGCTTGCATGTACAGAGAGTGTAAAGAATGCAAGTCAAAGGGCATTTCCTTCAATGAACATTGTGAGATGCCGTTAGATTCCATCATCTACCATAACGAATGGAAAACTGTACAAGAGGAAAGGATCAAAAATAGACAGACGAAAGTAGTTAAAGTCACAAAGAAAGTCAAGGTCGTCTGTACAGTGCAAGCATTGAAGGACAAATTGTCTTCTCAAATACTTTTGTTTTTGAAGCATAAGTTTAGAGTAATAAATCAATGCAAGTTCTCAAAGTATGTGAGAAACAATTTGAATGATGATGAAGTTTTCCTTGTAGTAGATTTTTCAGAAAACTACCAATTGAAGTACGCGACTGAAATTCAAAGTCGTCATTTTGGAGCTTCCAATGAACAGCTTTCTCTACATACCGGTGCGTACTTCGCTAAGATTATAAGTGAAGATAAATCTGTAACCAAAATTCAGACGTTTTGCACGGTCTCATCTTCCAATCGGCATGATGCAGCGGCAATTTGGGCGCACCTTCTTCCGATATTTGGAAAAATAAAGGAAGATCATGAGAATGTTACCAGGGTACATATTATGAGCGATGGCCCTACCAAACTGTCAACAAATAGGTGTTTTCCAAATTAGTTCACTTTCCCACCACGATGGGCAGATACAGGATAGGGATTGGTCTCAATCCATATTGGGGTATTTCATCATATTCCATGAAGCCTAGTGACGTCAACCGTTCCATGACACTGCCATCTACTTCAAACTACGCTGCCTGTCAGATCGTCTCTTGACTCCTTACGTTCCCCGGTATTGGTAGGACTGCTCCGCTCAACTCTGGTTGGCTGCCCGAGACCGGCCACACTTCTTGCTGTCGCGTGGTGTTCTCGCTTGCTCTCAAGATATTCACATTATATACAAACTAAAGCATTTTATACATTCAGTATCAGTTCTATATCAAATATAGTGATTCACTTCATTTGTGATTAATCTAGTGTTGAACTTCTTTCAATTCACCTCATCAAAGTGAGTAACTTATTTAGTTAATACAATTCCCGATCTTCTGAATTAGCACAAACAATACAGGAACAAAAGCAACATGTTCCTTTTTGCTCACTTTATGAAAAAGTTTGGATTCGAAATAGCATCTTATAACTTCAGTGAAGCTGGACATGGTAAAAGCATTGCTGATGGGGTTGGCGTGTTGCTGCGAACACTTTTTGTAGCATCATGAACCTTCCCTCACTCACCTCGACATTCTCTGCATACGAAAAAGTGCTTTGCGAGGCCACTAAACAAGTATGTCAAAAGTCAATGAAGAAAGCAGTCGAAGAAGCTGTTGAGGATAATGAAAACTCAAAGGATATCAGTGTAGCAATAGACGGAAGTTGGCAGAGAAGAGGCCACACTTCATTGAATGGATTGGTCACTGCCACTAGTATGAGCTCTGGAAAAGCTGTTGATGTTTCAATTCACAGCAAATATTGCCAGTGTAAAGATTCAGAAAATCATGAAAGAAATTGCCAGGCAAACTACCAAGGAGTGAGTGGAGGGATGGAAGTTGAGGGTGTAAAAAACATATTTGGTCGATCAGTCTCCAAGTATGGTGTCCGCTATACAAAGTACTTGGGAGATGGGGATTCCAAAGGGTTCCAAACAGTATTTGACTCAAAACCCTATGGTCCAGACGTGGAAATAAGTAAACTTGAATGCCTTGGCCACATTCAGAAGAGAATGGGATCCCGTCTGAGGAAACTGAAACTACAAAACTCTAAAATCAAGCTGTCGGATAACAAAACACTGGGAGGTCGAAATCGTTTGACTGACGTGGCCATCGACAAAATCCAAAATTTTAATGGGAAAGCTATCAGAGGCCACTCAAGTTCTGTGGATGACATGAAACAAGCCATCTGGGCTCTGTTTTTGCATGTAAGTTCAACCGATGATGCACCTAACCATGGTTTTTGTAGCATAGACTGGTGTAAGTACTTGAAAAGTAAAAAAGAAGGCAAACCATACAACCACCGAACACACTTTCACTTGCCTCCAGTTATAATGAATTTCATAAAACCTATATTTCGGTCCCTGAGTGATCCAGAACTCCTTCGCAAGTGTTTACACTCAAGCACACAAAACCCAAACGAGAGTTTGAACCATGTAATCTGGATGAGAGTCCCAAAAAATACTTTTGTGAGCTACCATACCCTTTGTTTTGGTGTTTATGATGCTATCGCTAATTTTAACGAAGGTAACATAGCTCGATGTAAAGTGCTAGAAGAGCTTGGGTTAGAACCAGGGTACTACTGCATCAAGGGAATGGAGCAATTGGACAAAACTCGAGTTAGAGATGCTCAGAAAGCAGCCACCACCACATGGAAAGACAAAAGGGTTCAGAAATCAAGGGCAAAAAGAAAATTGGAAGAAGAAATGGCACAAGCAGAAGCTGACAACCCATCTTATGGTCCAGGCATTCATTAAAATTTTTGTAAGTACATTTTATGAATAAAATAATTACTTTTATATCGTCTTATGTTTGAAGTAAAGACACCTCTCTTCATTTGAGCGCTAAGTGCCCCGCAAGCGGGTGGTGAGCCCAACTTTGAATCCAAATTTTAACCACTTCTACCGATCGGATTTTCAAAAATTTTACGCCAAATTGTAGTGTAGTGTAGTTATTAAAACAATCAAAAACAGAAAATCGAAAATTTTTGAAAAAATCGACATGCGGGTTACCCTTAAAGAAAGCAATGCAAAACATCGTTTGATAGCGGCGTGGCGGCAAAATGACCGAACCCTAGCCTCGCGCTCGTCCGCGCCGGTGAGTCATACTCGCGCCGATAGACCGACGAGCCTGTCACACAACATGATATCCTCCCATCCCCTACCTCCCCCCGCCCAACAGTCATGTCACACCCTGCATCCATGACCCATCAGTTCAGTAGTACGTTCTTGTTATTTGCATCGCGATCGCGCATATTAATTATTGAGACTGACTTTGTAGTTAATTATTTATATTTAAATAAGGTGTTAACCTGAGTGCCGACTGTGGTAGGAGCGTCGTTCTGTGGAATCGTTTTTTGATTATGTTTTAGTGTATGACACAGATTTTAATCATGTCTAGAGAAAGAGACAAATTTAGGAAATTTGAAAGTGGCTATGAAAAACAGAAGAAGAAGGACAAACGTGAAAAGTTTTTAAAATCACAACAGGATGCGCTAGTTAAATTTTTAAAACAAGATGGAGCTGAACTTCAAGATGGTGGATCAGCTGCTGTTGAGAACTTGGGTATCGTGAGTAGGAAAACTGAAACACCCGTAGATCAAACTTTTCCAAGTACAAGTAGTTTTAATGAATTAAGCGATTTATTGCCGTCTGGTAATCCTTCAGCATCTGATACTCAAAACCTTTCAATTTCTGCGGGAGAGTTAAGTATTGATGTAAACGATCCTTTAGAACCTGATCCTCAAAACCTCTCAATTTTTACAGAAGCTGAAGGGTCTGTTTTTGACATTAACGATCCAGGTGCTTGGCCTGTTTCGTTTAAAACTGCTAAATTTGATGAAATCATACAAAAAGGTCCTTCGCAAGTAATTAATTTTAGTTTTCCTCAAAATTCAGAAAAAATACATTTTTCGGCTAAATATTACAAAAGAAGAATTTTTTATTTTGAACAGAAGAATTATTTATACAAACACAAGAATTGTTATTTTGTTTTTATTTTGATGTTTTTTTTAATATAATTTTGTTTGTAGCGAATTTTCGTAAAAAGTTAAGATGTTGCAACGGCTCAGATATTTTTAAAATCCAAATTTGTGAAAATTTTCATCATTTAAATCCGTTTTGAGGCATTATGAAACAATTCCTGAGGTTTGCGGTTTTTTCATATATATATATACATCTATATACAGCGTGATTCAAAAAGAATACCACAACTTTGAAAATTGATAACTCTGCAAAGAATAAACGGAGAGTGGAGCACTATCTGTCATCGATTCGAGGAAGCTCTGAAGTTTTTTTTAGTTCCTTATTTGTCCGCTAGCAGCGCGGTAAACAATGTGTTTGTTGTAGATGCCAAGATGGCGACCGCTCAGCAGAAAGCATTTTGTGTTATCGAGTACGGCAGAAGTGAATTGACGACAGTTGTTCAGCGCGCCTTTTGAACTAAGTATGGTGCTCAACCACCTAATGGGTGGTGTATCAAACGTTGGTATAAACAGTTCACAGAGAATGGGTGTTTGTATAAAGGGAAAAGTTCCGGACGCCCGCGCACGAGTGATGCAAATGTAGCACGAATTCAGGAAGCATTTGTTCGCAGTGCAACAAAATCTACCCGCCAAGCTAGCAGAGAGCTCCAACTTCCTCAACCGACCATTTGGAGAGTCCTACGGAAGAGGTTAGTAATGAAACCTTATCGTCTTCAATTGGTTCAAGCCCTTCGTGAAGCTGACAAGGTTAAAAGAATCGAGTTCTGTGAGTTTGTCCTTGGTGAAATGGAAACAGATGACTTGTTCATTTCAAAATTAGTGTTCAGTGATGAAGCAACATTTCACACAAATGGGAAAGTCAATCGACACAATGTCCGTATATGGGGCACTGAGAATCCAAGGCAAACAATTGAACATGAACGAGATTCACCTAAGGTGAATGTTTTCTGCGCCATTTCAGCCAATGAAGTTTTTGGTCCTTTTTTCTTCGAAGGTGCAACTGTCAATGGACTAACCTATCTAGAGATGTTGGAGACTTGGCTGTTCCCTCAACCCGAAGAAGAAGCACGTGAATTCATATTCCAGCAGGATGGAGCACCACCCCATTGGCACTTATCTGTCCGTGCCTATTTGAATGAAAAATATCCGAGGCAATGGATCGGCCGCCAAGCAGCTCGAGAAAGAGCACTTCATCACTGGCCTCCAAGAATCCCTGACCTCACCCCCATATAGGTTTTTTCATATATATATATATATATATATATACATCTATATATATGTACCTATTTGTCATTCTGGGCGAATTATCTACATCATAATCGATGCAGCTATCTATACGATCGATAACAACTTGCAAAAACGCGAAAACATCCAAAAATCTCTTTTAAAAAAGCAGAATACGGACCACAGATGTACGAATTCATTATTCTACATGTGTAAGCTCGAATTTGCAAACAATTTAACATATTGTAATATAACTTCAGAAAATTCTCTCATACATTCTGCATGACTGCAACTTTTTTAACGCATTTATTTCATGATTGCAGAAGTCGTGATAGATTGTGACTCTGCGAGTTATACCGACGAGACCCGCAGCCTCAGTGTTCCGGTGGAGATCCGGCAACTGTCCCCCGTCTTCAACCCAACTCCTAATCAGGGGTCTCGTCGGAAGAGAGGTTAGTGTTTTCAGTCGCTTGCAGTTACGTACCTATACTAAAGTTTGATTGGGGCTAGCATTACATTGTTTTTGTCTGTCATCAGGGCGTACGAGTACTGAAGAACCAAAAGAATCGTTGGAGGAAATCTTGTGGGAGAAGGTGATGGCTACTGGGTCCACCTCTCGGAACCCCACCCCCATTGAGCAGTACTTTATGTCTTTTGCTAACTTCTGCCAAGAGATGAGCAGACCTGCTCAAATTGTATTCCAACAGGGACTCTTGAATGAATATAAAGATGCAGTTGAATTTGAAAACTCACAAGTGAATAAAGATAAATAGATAGACAGTGTAAGCTTGCAACTGTGTTTTATTTTTCAATTCACAATGGTCACAATGGACCTCGTAATGTAGGCAGATGTTTTTATTGTCTAGGTGACAATTGTTGATGGAGGACGGATTTTTATTAGTAGTTAAGACAAGGATGAGATGTGGCTCGTTAAAAAAAAAAAAAAAAAAAAAAATTTCCATCGAAAAAGGAGGTTAAAGTTGCGAGTCATGCTGAACTAATAAACGATAAAAAATAGTTAAATAATTTCCCCCACCTCGCGTAAATAATTTTCCCGTCCTAAAACCTCTTGGATGAGTTGTGGAGCCACAACTCATCCAAGAGGTTTTTGAAAAAAAAAAAAAAATGTTTTTCCACGGAAAAAGGAGGAGGTTAAAGTTGCAAGTCATGCTGAACTGATAAACGATAAAAATAATTAAATAATTTCCCCCACCTCGCGTAAATAATTTTCCCGCCCTAAAACCTCTTGGATGAGATGTGGCTCCAGTGGGGCCACAACCCAACCAGAGGGGCTGGTAACGTGTCAGAGGAAGAGGTTCCGCGTGTTGAACAAAGAAGGAGATGCCTCCGGATCGTGCCAACTTTTTTTCATCGTGCCTTTTTTTTTGTTCAGCGTCCTCCCGCTATAAATGCGAGCCCCCCCCCCCCCCCCCCCCCCCCCCCGCTTCCCATTCAAATACGACTTTCGCCTCTCTCTCCATCACAACAAGTTCTAAAAATGGATCAGTGCGATCACTCTGAGATTAATGACTCTTGCGATAGTTGTAACGATATTCGGAATTTCTGTTGTCCTTTCAGATGTTTAAGGCGGTGGCACGATCAAGTGGACGGATGGTTACCGTGCGGATGTTGTGGTTTTTGTGTGTGCGAATGTGTAACTAATGGTCGGAAATCTAAGAAGTGGGTTGATCATCGGAGACGATTTCAAAAATTGTTAGGGATGATGAAAAATAAATCAAATTAATCAAATTTCTCGAAATCTTCCCCCAACCCCTACCCTATTCCTTCCCATATTTTTCAACCCCCCTCCCTCTTCCCAGCTCTTTTTCCCTTTTCCCCTATTCCCCCCCCCCCACCCCCCCCAAAAGGAATAGTCGTGGAGTAGGGGTAACCAGGAAAAATTGTCGTTCTACATTCCCCCCACCACTATCCATTGAGACAAGAGTGGGATAACGCATTAATTTTCATTGGCTCCCCACCAATCGACGTCCCACCCTCTCCTCCTAAAGAGGGGATTGAATTTCGTTGAGAGGGGATACATCATCAGTATATAATCCACAGATGAGTGGTAGAGGGTATCATTGTTACTCAACTTTGGTAAGTGACTTTTCAAAATGATTTATTTCCGTCTTAATTTCACTAAAACTAAATATCTTACTATAGAAAAGAATCACAATCAAATGTTATGTGTTTGTTTTAATCAGAAAAAAAGTAGAGTTCCTATTGATGTAGCAGTTTGGAGTAAATGTCATTTTATGATATTAGATAAATTGGTTGAATTGCTTAAATCGAAAAGATTAATTCATAATCAAATTCTTAAATCACACAAAGTAGTTTTTGATACTTGGAAACCTAACAATCGATTTAGAAGAGCAGTGTACATATCGGAAATAATCCCTTGGTTAAACGGCGAGATTCGTGTAAATTCTATTTTACTAACACGAAAAGACTTAACGTTGTTATATGAAAATATGAATCGTATTTTTGAAATTATTTGTGATGTTATGGTTACAGAACCATAAAAAAAAACCATGTCTCCCGTTGCTGACAACCTGAGAGAAGAGGAGGGTGTTTTCACACAGGTGTGTACCTCAGCTGACCTGACCACCGCCTCCAAGTCTCCGATCACCTCCGCTGACCCGACCAACTTGATCACCAGCAACTGTACGTCTCCGATCACCGCCTCCAACTTGATCACCACCGCCTCCAAGTCTCCGATCACCTCCGCTGACCCAACCAACTTGATCACCAGCAACTCTACGTCTCCGATCACCGCCGCCTCCAAGTTTCCGATCACCTCCGCTGACTCGACCACCGCCTCCAAGTCTCCGATCACCTCCGCTGACCCGACCACCGCCTCCAAGTCTCCGATCACCTCCGCTGACCCGACCAACTTGACTACCACATTCGTCTCTACACCTCTGTCGTCCAAAGGTACCGATACTACATCGAGTAATGCTACCTCCGCTGCCATGCCGACATAAATTATATAAGAATGTAGTATTTTGGTAGGTACTAACATATTGCCTGGTAGGTAGTTATTGATAATACATTGTGATTAGCTGATAGAAAATAGAAATACTGGGTCCCATCAACTCGGAAAACAAAACATTACAACTGTGTATAAAACTGGTGTCACTGGTTCCTTGATAACGTTCAACTTGATAAAGTTTCACAAATACACAAACCTCGCCTGAACAAAGCATCACAGACCAAACCTTGCCTGAGGACATCGTTGATGACCCAACTCCAGAACCAGATGGCATCCACGGTAGAGAAGGTAGCTCATCGATTGATCCTCCCTAAACATCAACTCCCACTAACAAACGAAAGCAGGACGCCTCTCAGTCCCAGAACATGTCAGAGGTTATAGGCAAGACAAAGAAAAATGAAACTGCATTTTGAAAAATAAATATTAATTAAAACATTTAAAAAATTGTAGTACATTTATTAGTACCCACCTCTCAGTGCTACTTTTTCTGCTGGGGAAACTGGTCTCTTCACCCGACTGCATGGCTCACTTTCCAAGTCCTTCAACGAAACTCACTAACATATAGAACTGTTGACGCGTAAACCGAAAATATGCTTTGAATTTAGTTTCGTCGTCTAACAGGTGTTTGGTAATTAGCAGCTTGAATACACCTTCCTTTCCCCTAGTAGTAAATATATTACTTGTTTTTGCCGCAGGCAACATTTACGTGCGAGAACTATGTCAGTTTCATCGTCCAAGTCTCAATGAGTGAAAATAACAGAACTGCACAAACCTTTCTTCTCTTACGACAGGCATTGCAATTGTGTCCACCGAAACATACTGACCACGGTGGTCCGCTGACTGATTCAAGGCCGTCTGAAATGCCGACGAAAACTGACTACAAGGCGGTGTTCAGGAACCTTGTACGAGTAGAAATTGACCATCCGGGAAATCGGAGCTGATCGTTTACTCGTACACGACGCATATCAAACATTCAGTTTTCGGGTGTTGTAACACCCTGAATTATGGGCTCAGTGAAAAGTTTTTCTCGATATTTACTCAAATTTTTTGTTGAGGGGGGAGGGGAATGGGCACGGGTATGTGTCGAGGGTAGGCCCATTTCACCTCCACACACACAAATACACATATGTAGTATATATACATAAATATACATATAGATTTACAAATAATGTGTACAGCATTTAATACTCATGCATTGCGCTCTCTCTCTCTCCCTTTCCCCCCCCCCCCCCCCCCCCCCCCCACACTTTCAGACTAAAATACGAATCAAGGCGGATAGATAAGATCGCGCAAGGTGTAGACCACGGCATGGCAAAGACACGTTCTATATATGTGGGAGCGAGAAACTGTTATAGACTTCTTTTGTTGACAAACAGACTTTCAGTAACGATAACAAACAGACTTTCGCTTTTTCAGAATCCGGGCGTTTTACAGAAACATGTTAGTAATAATCGAACTGAGCTAGTGAGTGGTCATATAATTCATTCTTCCATCGTCGACACCGAAAACATTTTTACGAAAAGTGACTGTAATTAGTGTTTAACGATGCTGTCTTGTTGTGGTCATGAAGAGAACAGGAGGAAAGTTTGTGGACCTTGTGGAAAGAAGATTTCACTTGGAACCAAACGCATAGAGTTCTTCAATATTACTAATTCACATATGTCACTGATAAAGAAATTTGTCGATGAGAATTATGATATCACTGACAACAGGTATCCTCTCAGTATTTGTTGCACGTGCCGAAAAACTCTCCAAGAACACAATAAAAATATTAAAAAGAGACCTCTGCAAATCGTTCCAAAATATAGAGACATTCTTCTGCCCAAAGTTACAAGAGCAGGGAAAAATTTCACTGACAAAAACTGTAACTGCTACATATGCCTGACTGCTAAATTCAAAGGGCATATCAAGCCCAAATTGGGAGCAGGAAAATTGAGAAATTTGAATAATCGTGTTACTGAGTTAAATGGAAAGTTGGGGTCTGGAAGATCGGCAATAAAAAATCTCCCGAGAATTAGAGCACAGACTAAAAAAGTATCTGGGATTTTAAAGGTTTGTTCCAAATGTCTGCAGACAATCGGCAAAGGCTTAAGTCATTCTTGTAATTCTCATCTCAATTCGCGGGCTCGAATGAATATTGGAAAATTGGTAGAAAAATTACCATCTGCAGATCAAGAACAGTTAGCTTCTTCAGTAATCAGAAAAAGGATTAACGCTACTTCTGGAGATGAAATTGCAATATGTAGCGGTAGTAAAAAAAGAAAGTTGTTTTTGTGTAAGAGGGGACAACAGCAGGCAATTTTCAAGGTAGAGCAGCTGGACGCGATTAAACTAAATTGTGATTTGTCTACTAGAAAAATGAAGAATCTCAACATGAATATTCGAGCGGCGTGCGGTAAGAAAGCAGTTCCGGCAAATTATAGTAAACATATGACCGAGAAGTCTCAGTTATTGAGTGAGATCTATAAGTTAGGCTACGAAACATTTGAAACTAAAACAGGCAAGGATTTGAAACCTGTTGTATACGCAGACTGTCAAGAACTATTATACGAAATATTGGAAAAAAGAAATATAATTGGTAATTATGTCGTTAAAATCATGGCAGATGGAGGTCAAAATTTTTTCAAAATTTGCATGTCTATAATCCCGGAAACTGTGATTCATAACGATACTGATATTGGTGAATATAATGGAGAAGATTTTTTCAAAGAATTGGGTTTCTCTAAAGAAGCAAAATGCACTAGTGTTAAAAAATTAATATTGATATGTTTGGTGCCAGATATTAAGGAAACCTATGAGAATTTGATTCAAATCAATAATGTATCATTTAAGTTTGTTTCTGATTTAAAACTTATGTTAATTGTCAATGGTCAACAAACCGCTACAGCGTCCTTCCCATGCCCTTACTGTTACGTGACTCTTGGAGATTTGAAAAATCGCAAAGACTTGTTTGAGGAAAAAGGGGGAAACAATGATCCTTGCGCATTAAAAACCTTCGGTGACGTTGAAAAGGATTACAACAAATTTGTAGCGTTGGGGAGAGTTAAGAAATTTGCGAAACATTGTAAGAGCACTGTGAATTCCCCTCTAGTTACTGAACATAGTGATTCATTTATTCTTGAGAAATTCATGATTCCCGAATTACACATCTTGCAAGGTGTTGTTAACCATTTGTTCTGGCAAGGCCTAGTACCGTTGGTAGGAAGAGAGAAAGCACTCGTGTGGCCGACAAAATTACACGTGATTTCGAAAAATTATCAGGGAGATATATTTGAGGGTAACGCCTGTAGAAAGCTGACGAAAAACGCTTACACACTTTTAAATGAAGAAAAATATAATGAAGTTGGTATGTTCAGGCTTATTCCTTTTGTCTCTGCTTTCAAGGCTATGGATAAGCTCGTTACTAATTGCTTCTCTTCAAATACTATAAATATGCAGAGTATTCGAGAATCTATTAGGGAACTAAAATCGGCAGTGTTAGCAACAGAAGTGACTGAAACATTGAAAATGCATATAGCATTGAGACATATTGATCAATGTTTGAATTTCATAAATAATAATAAAGGTCTAGGTCTATGGTCAGAACAAGCAGGCGAGTCGGTTCACCGTGAATTTTTGAAATTTTGGGCAAAGTACAAGTGTAACTTACAACAAGATCCATCATATGGAACTAGATTGAAAAGCGCTGTTGTAGAATTTTCATCGGTTCATGTATGAGTAGTGAAATTTCCACGAAAAATCATAATCACAATATCGTTATTATCCCTGATTACTCTGTATATTCTATTAGAATAGTTATATTTTGTTAAAGTATACTATAAAGATAGAAAATGTATTGAAGTTTTTATTACTACCCCATAATTCAGGGTGTTACAACACCCGAAAACTGAATGTTTGATATGCGTCGTGTACGAGTAAACGATCAGCTCCGATTTCCCGGATGGTCAATTTCTACTCGTACAAGGTTCCTGAACACCGCCTTGTAGTCAGTTTTCGTCGGCATTTCAGACGGCCTTGAATCAGTCAGCGGACCACCGTGTGACGTAGACTGAACTGGCACATGCGCATGCCACTCCGCGCTGAACCTCGCCTTCTAGGAAAACGCTCATGCCGAAAAACGCAGATGCCGAAAATACAGTGCGATATTCAAAAACCCGCAACTGAATTCGGCAGGTAGGAAATCGTCCCTTAAGTAAGTTACGTTCATATACCTATTATTACCTATCTATAATGATTGATGCAATGTTGTTTCAGAAAATGGAGAAAGGAAAAAAAAGAAAAATGACAAACGAAGAAATCTTGGAAGAATTTAGATTGATTCCATCGTCAGATATTGAGGCTGATGAAGAGGAAGAGGATGTGTTGAATTCTGATGATGACAATGAAGAAGACAACATAGAGTTTCCCGATTGGAAGGACGATTCTGATGCTGATCCAGAGTATATACCTACAGAAGGTGAAGACGATTTTTCGGCTGATGACTTTGAACCTGACAGAATTGATGACGAAGTTCAGCAATGCTTAGCAGGACCAAGTATACCGTCAACTTCTCAAGCAACGGATAAAAAAGGTAAGGTCTCACAACCAAAAATAAATAAAAAAATACAAAAAAAAAAAAAAAAAGGAAAGGACACTAAGGTGGTTGCGGAAGATGTTGGGCCTATCATCAAATTTGAGGTGCCGAAAATCACAGGCAAAGATGGGTATGAGTGGTCAACGGAACCCCTTCATTCACTATCGGGGAAAACACGTCAAAAAAATATAGTTTATGCTAGGCCAGGAACGGTAGGGAATGCTGCAAATGTACAGACTCCACTAGAGGCCTTTACCTCTCTTTTTTCCGCAGACATGATTGAGTTGGTAAAAGTGCATACCAACGAAGAAATAGATAGACAAAGATCTCAATATAAAAGGAAGGAACTAAGCTACCTGAAGGATTTATGTTCAGGAGAACTAAACTGTTTGATTGGCGTACTTATTATGGCTGCTGGTCTCCGTGACAATCACCTTAGTGTTCGAGCCCTGATGAATTCACATCTGTGTGGTGATAAATATCGCGCAGCATTCTCACGATGTCGTTTAGAGTTTTTACTGAACTCTTTGCGGTTTGATGACAAAAATACTCGTCATGAGAGGGCTTCATCTAAGCTCGCACCAATATCTGAACTTTGGTCGATGTTGATAACGAATTGCACAGCAAATTACCGTCCTAGTGCGTATTTGACAATCGACGAACAGCTTGTAGGGTTTCGGGGTAACTGCCCCTTTAGGGTGTACATGCCCGCGAAACCAAATAAATATGGTGTAAAATGTTTTATGATATGCGACAACAGCACGAAGTACATGTTGAACGCTATTATTTACCAGGGAAAAGGCTCCACTCCCTCGGGGGTACCTCAAGCTGAATATATTGTCCTTCAGTTAGTGGATTCTGTGAAAGGAACCAATCGCAATATCACATTTGATAATTGGTTTTCAAGCATTCCACTAGCAGAAAAGATGTTGAACGAACACGGTTTGACGGCGATTGGGACCGTAAGAAAAAATAAAAGGCAGCTCCCGCCAGAGTTCACAGATCCAAAATTTATGGGTCGCAAAGAAGGGACAAGTTTGTTTTTATATTCCAAAGATATTACTGCAGTATCATACAAAGCACAAAATAAGCAAAATAAACTTGTCGTTCTTCTGTCAACAGCACATGACGTTGGTGATATCAATCAGGTGTCTGGCAAACCCGAAATAGTACTAAATTATAATGCTACTAAGGGCGCTGGTGTAAATTTCATAAGAATGCGAAGACAAAGCAACCCTTCGACCACAAGGAGCACTTTCACTTGCCCGAAGCCGTCATGCTCAAAGTGTTTCCACCATCTTCCAACTTCCAGCTTCAACCATCTTCCGCGGTTTAGCAGCTCCAAATCTCCTTAAGTGCTGCCTCCGGGGGAAGACTCAAAACCCCAATGAGTCTCTCAATGAACTTCTTTGGAGCAAGATTCCAAAGAACACCTTAGTCGGTCTAGAAACCCTTCATTTGGAAATTTATGAGGCAGTTGCCGAGTACAACATGGTGAGCATCACTCAGTGTAAGGTGCTTCATGAACTAGAGATCGATCCTGGTGCTTTTAGCATTGAGGCTATGATGGAGCAAGACATCCAGAGACTCAGAGATGCCGAGAAATAGTTTGAGGAATCAACAAAAGAAGTGCGGAAAAAAAAGAGATCAGCAAGATGCCACTTGGAGGATCATAAGATTAAAGGGCGATAATCAGGGTTGAATCGATGGATACCCTAATGGTATCCACTTAGGGGCTGCCAGAGCTTTTAGTCACTGGGGCACACTGTGCCAAGCGCGGTGGGGAGCGGAAGTTGAGAGCGGAAGCTGGACACAGGGAAAGTGATCAGAAGAGTGGACGGGGGTCCGATTCCCCGGCCGTTCCGCCGTTAAAATTGATATATCAGCGAATTTCCTGAGTCGGGCAGGGCAACTGAGGCTTAATTTTCATTGGTTCTGCCGTAGAATCCGCCGGCTCCGATCCATTAAAGTCACTGACGTGTTGAAGCATGTCTACCAAAGAGATCGCCCTGGATCACCACTACTTTCTGTGCTCTATTCATCTGGAGTGAGCACGCGGGATATCGCCTACCTCACGAGCAAAATTACTTGTGAAGAAAGTGGAAAAAGTTTTATTCTGGAGAAGTTTTTCAAAGATGTTTACAAGCAAAAACAAGAAATCAAAGAGGCAGAATATGAGCCGGTGTATGAACCGGGCGGATTTTAAAAATGTATAGCTCCTCATCTATTCAAGATATTTCAATTTTTCTCTCGCCAGATTGTGTGAAATTTAATGTAGATTACATTTTAAAAATACTTTGAAAAATGTTAGAAAAAAATTTGTTTGGGGTATCAGAGGGTGGACTAGGTCCCTTAACATCCTGGAACATGTAAACAAAACTGTTTTCCAGTATGAAGCCTTTTCTGAACTTTACTCAAGTTTATTCATTCTGTGTTATGCTCGTCGTACGCTGCTAAAAGTTTCAATTGCCCAAATATAAATTCAAATTTTATGTTATTCTGCTAGCTATTGTTTGCTTCCTATGGTTTCTTATAATTTTATTAATAGTTTATTCTTCCAAAAGTGGAAATATAAATTCAACTTGTTATTCTGCCAGTTATTGTTTGTTACGTATTGTTTGTTATAATTTTATTAATAGTTCATTCTTCCAAAACTTTTATTCTTACGAAAGTTTTATTCTTCCGTTTCGTTTTACATTGCTGAAAATGCAGCCATCAAAGGTAAGTCAAGTATTTATAATCCTATAAGTACTTCTACACACTTGTGCTAGGGTAGCTCATTTTACATTAGGTACTCACCTACGTAAATTAAGAAGTAATAATTCTTCACTCATCGTACGTGAGGTGTTGAAAATTCCTATGTAGTTACCATGTATTTATCAAGGTGAAAAATGAAATAAGTTGGTATGATACCGGGTCCGGCAGGGAGGTATGGATGATTTGGGCGGGGCGCCGTGCGAGGTAGGGGTAACCTTGGCGGATGAAGAGTGGGGTTATCTGTTTGTCATGAGTTGCCATTTTAGTAGCAATGGAGATGTGGTCGATAGAACATCGTGTGTTTGTGTACGACACCTTTATTGAAACGGGCCGTTCCGTCGTTCAAACTCAGAGACTGTTCCGGAATCATTTCAACCTTGGCCGCCATGGTCGTGTTCCGAAGTTTGAAACAATAATGAAGTGGGTAAATAACTTTCAACGAACAGGTTCTTTGAGACCTGGAACTGCACGTGGTGGTGAACGAACGGGACGAACGCCGGAAAACATCGAAAGAGTGCGTCAAGCAGTTCAAGCAAGCCCTCGTCGTTCGGCTGTGCAACATGCTCGTGCTCTTCGATTGTCGGACCGATCAGTTCGCCGGATTTTACATCTTGACCTGCATTTTCATCCGTATAAGCTGATGGTTGTCCAACAATTGCAGCAAAATGACTACAGAAGACAATTCAGATTTGCAGAAACAATGTTGGAGAACATGACTGATGATATTGTTTTGATTATGAGTGACGAAGCCCTCTTTCATTTATCAGGAGTGGTAAACAAGCAGAACACTAGGTATTGGGCTTCTGAAAATCCACGTCAACTCCATGAAAGACCTCTACACAGCGAAAAGCTGACTGTTTGGTGTAGCATTAGTCGAAACTTCATTATTGGCTCTTACTTTTTTCGAGAAAATGGAGGAACTGTCAATACAGATCGTTACCTAACGATGCTGCGTGAGTTTTTTCTGCCACAGTTGAGAAGACGACGTATCAACATCAATACTGTATGGTTTCAACAAGATGGGGCGACATGCCATACATCGAGAGCAGCTATGGAATTTCTTAGGCAGACGTTTCCTGGGCGCCTCATTTCGTTGCGTGGAGATGTGGAGTGGCCTCGTCGGTCACCAGACCTCACACCTTGTGACTATTTTTTATGGGGCTACCTCAAATCACGTGTATACATACACAAACCACGTACACTTGAAGCCCTGAATGAAGCAATAGCTCAAGAAATTCGAGCAATACCACGTCCAATGCTACAGAAGAGTATGGACAACTTCTCACAACGTCTACGGGAGTTGTGGGCAAAAACGGACACCACTTATCAGATGTTATTTTTCGTACATAATCAATGTTTTATTTTTTTCCTCTTTAATTTTCATAATGGCATCATCCAAGGTACACACTGAAATAATAAAATTTTAGTTTCATTTGAAAGTGAGTGTGTAGCTATTATTTCAAATCATACTAGTTAGTAGGTAGGTGGGTTAATGGATGTAGTAATGCGTTGATACTTAACATCGTCTTCATTTACGTTCATTTGTAATTCATAATTCAAAATTCCTATTTTTTGACTGCTGGTGCCCTTAATATCTCGATTTCATATTATGTTGGTAAATAATTATTGGACTCTGCAAAAAAGACTTATTGATTGACGAATTAGTTCACGTTAGTCAAAATCAAAATTACAGTGTTGTGTATTATTCAGTTTTATTGCTGTATTTTCACTCCTTTTTCAGGGCTCGTAAATGGCTTGAGCTTGTTGGATGTCCTCCTGATTACAACTGCCAAGATTTTTTATCTCTGTGGACGCCACTTTCCCCCTACTGCATTTTGTACATCTCGAAGAGACAAGTTATTATGGCATGCCTCCCCTTGTTACCTGACAGGGCCTCTTAATCCCCTCACTAGTGAATATTGCCCTCTGGAGCCAAACGGTTCTTGTAAGCCTGAAGCTCTTAAGCAACTCTGTACGGGGGCTTCTCAGCCTCAAATTTCTTTACCTTCCCGGAGACCTCAAGTAGAGATTCAGGTTCATTGAGGTTGTGAACCTCAAACATCTGAGGCATCTCTACTTCATAACAAAGGGAAGATGGGGAATGTCGTTGGGAGCCACCCCATGAGCACTGGCGAACCTTCAGATGTTGGTCACCAGAATTACCAAATTCGTTTAAAATATTCGGATGAGGGGGATGTAAATTCTCTTCTTCTGAATACAGAAGGGTTTGGTTCTGTCTTGGATTTATCTGGTGTCGAATATCTCTCTGGTGATATCCCATCACGAGTGGAGGTTATGGGATATGCTCCAACTGGCTCTGGCGGTAATTTTAGTAGAGAAGTAGAAGATTGGGTTCAAAACATGACTGTTCATTCTGGGCCTCTTGGGGCATCAACTCCTTTGAGAGCTGGACCAAGGAAACTACAGTTTGGCTCCTCCCTACCAATTTCTCACATGGACTCTGTACCGAGTATCTCTTTGGAAACTGTGAATGATACAGATAATCTTACCTCTCAGTGAAGTAGTGGAGTATCTCTGTCATCACTAGGGCAAAGTCTATTCTTTCATCAATTGGGGAAACCAGGTATTCCAAACTCACTCTTCGCAAACAAGCTCTTGTGCAGGAAGTGAGGAAAGAAGCAAAGCAATCGTAGGGTGTACTCAAGACATCTTTAAAATATAAGACATTGAAGTTGCACTCCCTTAAGAAAATCAACTTTGAAGATATGGCTCTTGAGGAGAGGTTTGCATCTTCAATGTCCTGTGCTTGCGCCAATATCATGGTTTTCCAGGTCAGAAATTCGAAACGAAAGCCTCTTGCTAGAAGATGGAAGCCGGAGGATAAATTAATCGCTGTATCCCTGTAGTAGCCTACCAATTCCTACGAACCATCTTTACGTTGCCCACTCCACGTACACCTGTTGCGCTCATCAATCAGATACCCTTGAAGCCTGGGATCAATAGTCATGTTTTTGATTCCATAAGGAGAACAATGCAGTCCACCAATGATCTTCGTTCTGCTCATTGAGCTCTTTTATGGGATGAAATGTATATAAAAGAATACCTTGAGTACGTTCCATCAGACGATATCATTGTAGGGTTTGAAGATCTTGGTGATGGCAAACGTTCCAACAACCCTACCCACCACGCCCTTGTTTTTATGGCAGTTGGGCTATTCCATAAATGGAAGTAGCCCCTGGCATTCTACTTAACTCCTAGCGATTTGGCAAGCACTTCATAGGTCGAGACCCTGAACTCGGTCCTTTCACAATGTAAATCTTCAGGTTTGGTTGTGAAAGCGACAATTTGCGATGAGCACTCACTCAGTCAATAGAAAGGTTTACCAGCTCCTGGGTACAACAACAGAACAGCATTAGTTTTCCTAGGAGGGTAGGAAGGTGTTCACAATGTTCGATCCTCCCCATTTGTTAAAATGTACCAGGAATTATGTTCCTGAAACATGACTTATCCTTCCAATCAGTAAGTCAACGTTCATTATGTATAGTTTCATTGAAAATCGTTGATAGAGTTACCAAATTGCATAAGTTGAAGTGATCACTCATTTGGTAGGTGAAAAAATGCTCCTACGTTCAAACCATGCATTCGATATATATATACCGTGCGAATTAATGGAAACAAGCCTATTTTCCTATTGTTTCCCAATTTTGACTGAAAATACACATTTTTAATACTACAACCCACACATCTCCCTTGTGCTGCCTTGTTGATAACCTAGCTACAAAAAATGAGAAGAAGAAGATGAAGTTGGAAGGTTTTTTTTAGTTCAGGTTGCAATAAACAGATGTTTTTTGGTTCTGTGCTATTCACGTGTATTTACTCTGTTTTAGTTCTATATTTCTCATTTTACATCAGTAAAAATGGATATTAGCCCAAAAAAACGTCGCAAGATTGTGACTTTGAGAGAACATACCTCAATGTCACTTAGAGAAATAGCCAATGTATGTGAAGTGAGTTTGAAGGGTGTCCACAACATCGTGAAATTGAAACAGGAAACTGGTTCTCTGGCCCCACGGCGAATTGGTAAGTGTGGGAGGAAGCGGAAAACGTCTAAAAGGGACGAAGTTTGGCTTCTGAGAAACTGTAAGCAGCACCCAATGAAGACTAGCCGAGAACTGAAGGAAGAACTGGAGCTTTCAGGCGTTTCAATTGACGAATCGAATGTGAGACGAAGGTTGCTCGAAGGAGGAATGAAAGCTCGCCTACCTCAGAAAAAGCAACTTTTAACAGAAAGAAAGATGAAGGCAAGACTTGAATGTTCTAAAAAGTATCGCCATTGGAGTACAGCAGATTGGCGTAAGGTCATTTTTTCCGATGAGACCCAATTTATTGTACAGGGAAAACGAAATCGTTTCGTCAGAATGGGCCCTAACGATAAGGTTTCACCGAAGCACCTGTCTCAATTTGTGAAACACCCCCTTAAGAAAATGTTTTGGGGTTGCTTTTCCTATAATGGCCCATTATCCCTCTTACCTGTTGAGGGAATGATGAACTCTGAAAAATATAAAGAAGTTCTTCAATCCAGAGTGATATCGTTGCTATCCCAAGTTCAAGGAGGCGTTTTCATGCATGATTCGGCTCCATGCCACAACTCGAAAACAGTGAAAAAATTCATTCAAGACCACAACATTGTAATGTTAGAATGGCCAGGGAACTCTCCTGACCTCAACCCGATCGAGAATTTGTGGGCAATCCCAACTAAGTTTCATAAAGTCATTAGTGCGATAGCTCCAGCGATTGAATATGTTGCAAACGAGACAATGAATGAGGCAATCGCTGATGCTGTAGTGCAGAATGATAATTCAATCGATTGGCCAATCGCATTTGATGGCTCCTGGCAGAAGAGAGGCCATACATCTCTAAATGGATGTGTCTCTGCAACTAGTGTGGATAATGGCCAGGTGGTGGATATTGCTGTTTTCTCGAAGCACTGTAACTGTAAAAGTAAACTGAGAAACATACAGGAGTATTAGTGTAAAGCGAACTATAGTGGCACAAGTGGAGGGATGGAGGTGGCTGGAGTAAAAGAGATTTACCAAAGATCAGTTTGCAAAAACGTTCGCTATAAATACTACTTGGGGGATGGGGACTCCAAAGGGTTTGAATCTGTTTCAGCAGCCAATATTTACGGATCCGATAATCCAATTACAAAACTTGAATGTATTGGACATGTCCAAAAAAGGATGGGGAAACGTTTGAGGACTCTAAAGACAAAGAAAGGTGGGGATAAGCCATCTGATGGGAAAACTATTGGAGGCAGAGGAAGGCTTACTGACGATAGTATCCTTAAAATCCAAACTTACTAAGGCCTAGCAATCAGGAGAAACGTTGATAGCATAGAGAATATGAGGAAGGCGATTTGGGTCACATACCTGCTGTCCTCAGATGCAGACCCAGCCCATAATTTTAGCCCACTTGGTCCTGGTTCTTGGTGTCGATACCATAAACCAGTGTATGACAAGGAGGAATACCTTCACAAGGACCATTTTCATCTCCCTAAAGCCATCATGCTCGAAATCAAACCCATCTTTCGGGATTTGTCCAACCCCAGCCTCTTGCAGAAGTGTGTGCATGGAGAGACCCAGAACCCCAATGAGTCTTTGAATTCTGTTCTGTAGTCTAGAGTACCCAAAACTACATTTGTTCACATGGATGTGTTGAAAGCAGGAATTAATGATGCAGTGGCCACATTCAATAAAGGAAATATCGTTAAGTGCAAGGTTATGAGAAAATTGGGTATAGACCCGGGTATGAATTGTATCAACTCACTGAAAAAAATGGATGCAGTAAGGATAAGAATGGTGAACAAAAAGAGCGAATTCAATACTAGAGAAGCTAGAGTCAAAAGAAGCAGGGCAAGAAAGAATTTAGAAGAAATGTTCTTGGAAGAAGAAGGTGACGAGCCAAGCTATGTTCCGGGTGGCTACTGAGCCAACTTATACAATTTATATCGCACCGTATTTATGTCGCACCGATATGCGGTTGGTCTTAAAATGTTCAGAAACTTATTAACTTTAATTTTAAAAAATTTTAAAAACAATTTCGGTTGTTGGGTTACGAACCCCCTTCAAGATGAACTCCCTTTTGAAAAACTCAAATACCTTGAGCCAAGAAGGTTGAACCAAGATCCGTTGGAGAATATTTTTGGGTCTATCAGGGCTAATTGCGGATCAAATTTTAATCCCACGGCAAACCAGTTTACGTCATCCCTGAAAACTTGTATTATTAACAAGCTTGTCAATAGTGACATCAGGGGTGCGAACTGCGAAGCTGAAACTGAACTGATGGAGATCTTAGAAAATCTTCAACAGTTCTTGGTTCGACATAGACAACCTGTTCCTGAAACTATGCAACCAGAGGTTTTGACATACAGTGACACATTCTCAGTGCCTAAACAAGTCATCGTTACTGTAATGTGTCTGCACACCGCGGACTGTCTTGTGCTTATGTCTATGGATATTCAGTCAGTCGACTTCTTGAAAAACAAAATTGCAATCGTTGCCAAATAGGGTTGGTTGCCTCAAACCCCCAACAATATGGTGCTTTGTCTCTCATAGAAACGAGGGAGTTTTCTAATATCAAAACTGGCTGAACTTATCCTTCTAGGTTGGTTTTTGTCACTTTTGAACATGGTGTGGGACTTACTCACGATATGTTGGACAAAGAGTCGTACCTTATTGGTGTTCAGAAACGAATCGTGACTGTGCTATTGAAGGAATTGGATATCTCTTGGTGGGATGTTCACTGTCTGGGGCACAAACAGTAACTGCAGGAAGACAAAAGTGAAGTCGGTTGAAATCCCAAAAGAATAAAAAAATCAAAAAAGCTCGGAAACATCCAAGACCATTCAATCTAAAAAAAATTAATATTTTGATTTCAAAAACTTGAAGAAAGCAACTGAAGCCTGTTCCTGAAGACACCCAAACCCCCTCTGAAACTGAGGGAAGTCAGGATGATGCAAATTGATCATTACAGCTGTGTAAAGCTTCGGAACTCCTACTTTGGCCCATGGAGATATCACGTTGTGAGGGCGAAAAATGGATCCTTTTTTCCATCTACCCTAAATATCGAGACTCTTATTACACGACAGTTAGATATCAACCCCGCAAAACTCAAAGACTTGGAAAAACTTGTGGATTGCCTTGAAGAACCAGCCAATAACGCGTTTTACGAAAACCTGCTCTCCAAAGTGAGACCTACCGAAGATGAAGAAGAAAATTTTGATGTTGACAATGACGACAACAGCGACGGCTGTGAGGACTGATACATAAATAGCGACAGATTTATTACAATATTTCCAGCAATCAATATAATACACATAAATACAAAAATAATATGTTGAACAAACCTTGACCAAATTAAGCATCTGAAATTCTGCAAGAACCCAACAAGTCACATTTTAGCAGAGAGGCAGCTTTTTATGCGGATTTGGCATTTACAAATAGGCGATCTACTCAGTTTGCGATTTTTGGACTTATTTGGTTCTTGGAAGAAACCCCTCAGTTTATTGTTGATGCACTAATTGTGTCACTGTGTCGTATTTATATACCATGGTGGTGTAAGTTCAGGAATAGATCAGCCAAGGATGCGAGGAGGGATATGTGTTCACGAAAGTTGCACATTCTTCAGCATCAGTAGGGGCACATCGTTGGTCATAGCGCTAATGTCAACGTAGGACGTATACACTATACAAAGGGCCAGAGGTGAACACTCGTGTTTAGATATCCCAATGTTGGGCCGTGTAGGTATTTATGATTATGTACATATATGTGTTTTCCTAGATTTACAATAAATAACAAAAATTTTAAATCCCAATATTTATTTTAAAACTGAATATTAGGTACTTGGGAACTTTTTTTTAACCAAGTAAGTAAGTACCAGTTACCGATTTTTTTAATACTAATAGCGCTCAAATTTCAATTTCAATTCAACATAAATGTGATAAGATAAATTACGAAAATTACGAGGGGGAGTCAAAAAGTAAGTTGCACATGGTCATAACTTCTCTCCACAGTTTTTGTTTTCAACGAAATTTTGTGGCAACACTGTCAATAGTGATATCAAAGATAAGAACAGGTGATAAGTCGGTTATCTTTTCTGTTTTTTTGTTATCAGGTGTAAGTTATGGAAACAAACAATTTTGTGCCATCCAAGCTTCATATTCGAGGAATTATCCATTTTTTGGGGCGGAAAAATCATTCCCCATCTGAAATTCTTAGGCCGAGGCTACGATAGAAGCGTCGAGCGAGCGAAAACGCTCAAGTATGGACGCTCTAAAAATAGTTTACCCTTCTACAGGTAAGGGTGGCTACGGTGGGAGAGATAAGCGACCTCGACGCTTGGGTGAATTTCCGGCATTCGCTTGACGCTCAGTGCGGAGTAATATTTTTGCTTGACGCTCAGTGTCGAACGTTCCCTGTGCACTTGTTCTAAAGTCAATCTTTTCATTTCGTAAAATGGCAAACAAATTATCCGATGAGGATGTTGAAAATTTGATTTCCATGGTGCAAGCATATCCATCTCTGTGGAATGATAGGCACGCAGGATTCAAGAATACAGCGAAAAACAAGAAGGTGTGGGATGAAATAGCATCAACCATGGACATTTCTGGTAAGTAAAAAGAATTTATTAATTTGAATATCGACATACTACTATAATATAAAGCACATAATATATTCACTATAGGGATTATAATTATAATGATAATAAATATCAATAACAATAATGGCAAAGTGATCATGACAAGCATTGTGTCGGGGTTTTATCGTATTCAGTCGTTATTTTGATTGAAATATTGCGTAAATTTCTCTCGTATATCTTTAGCTAATGTTGTTGTGTTCCTGAATTCACCCGGTGTTACTTCCTGAGGGGAGTGAAGAGGTTCATCGTATTCCATTTCATGCACAACACTCCTGTAATCACCGTCTTGCAAACCATCTTTCTCGCGAACGATGTTATGAAGTACACAGGCGGCAAGAACCAAAATCGATGCTTTTTTGGTAGAAGGTATTTCCATGTCTTTTAACAAAAATCGCCATTTAGCACACAGAATTCCGAAAGCGCATTCAATAGTTTTTCTTGCTCGTGAGAGTCGTGTGTTGAAAACTTCTTTTTCGTCTGTCAATTGAGAACCTGGGTACGGCCTCATTAGGTATGGTTTCAATGGAAAAGCTTCATCTCCAATCAAGACGTTTGGTACTTTTATACTCGTACCGGGGAGATTCTGATCAGGGGGAACATTGAACTCATTTGCCTCAAGCTGTCGATACAGCCGGGATGCTGAAAAAGTGCCACCATCGCTTTGTTTTCCTCTAGCTCCAACTTCCACAATTAGAATTTTTTTATCAGCATCCGCAACAGCCATTAATACAATGGAAAAATAATGAAGGTAATTGAAGTGGCTGGATCCGCTCTTTGGGGGGCATTTCAGGCCACAATGTTTTCCGTCAATTGCACCAAAACAATTAGGAAATCCCCACATTTCATAATATTTTTGTGTGGCTGTTTGTAGATGAAGCTGTGAAGGTTGAGGTAAAAATTTCTTCACGAAGTGTTTCCAAATAAGCTGAAACGTCCCGAACACAATTTTGCTCACGGTAATCCTTCCCAATCGAAATGAAAAAGCCAAATGTCGAAATGAAGTGCCAGTCGCCAAAAATCTGAAAAAAGAAAAGAAAACAAAAAATTATATTTAGCTGGGATAGCTTTCATTTTTCACAGGGTTCCATAATTGAATTATTACTATTTGAAGGAAGGAGGACGATGAAAATTTTTTGCGTTCCGTCCTAAACAAAGTTTCCCGTTTGTTTGTTTCAGGAGAAGAAGCGAAGAAAAAGTGGAAGAGCCTCAAGGACACTTTTCGAAAGCAAATGAAAAACGTTCCGAGAAGTGGTGATGAAGGTGGTGCACCGAGGAAACCGAATTGGAAGTTCTACGATTCTCTCTGTTTCTTACGTGACATTTGCATGCCCAGTACAACATATGGCAACATCGGACAAAATCTTGAATCAGTCGAAAATGAAACTGAAAATGATGAACAGTCATCCTCGTCACCTCTCCCCTCCACGCCTCCTCTCCCTCAAACTTTGTCCCCAAAGGAGTATGAAAACAAGAAGAAAGGACCTAAAAGCTCGAAGAGTGACGTTGGGGATAAAATGTTGGAAATGGAGCAGAGGAAACTCGATGCCATTTTGTCCATGCAACAGGAAGAACCCAAAAGCGGCGATCATCACTTCTTATTAAGTTTACTTCCGATGATTGAGCCCCTCAGCCACATTGAAAAACTTCGCCTTCGGGCGAAATTTGAAAATGTACTTTTGGAGCATCTCGAGGGACTTCAGCAAACCAACACACAACATCCTTCTTCTTCAGGGTACGGGATACATCATGCAGATACATCAAGGTCCAGATTCCATCCTTATTACGCTGCCGCCAATTCTCACGATCCGCGCAATCGCGAAGCCAGGGCAGAAAATCGCCTCGAACCATTTTACGAACAGACGGGCAGCATTCGTCCTCAAAATGATGATTATACAGAGACCCAAAACTCATACTACATGGACTGACTTGGGCATGAGTATCACACAACTGACGAGGATACGCTTAATATATGAAATGTACATTTTTGAATCTAATATTTTATTTTATGTGTCATATCTGAATCTAATATTTTATTTTATACGTCATATTTGAATCTAATATTTTATGTACATCTATTTGAATATAATACTTTTTACGCAGGATTTTCTGTTTTTACTCTTGTATCTGAGATGTACCTGGATTTCACTGGCCGAAATCTCATGTAATTTTTTAATAAAATTTGGATTCTACGCAAAATTTCATGAAGAATAGGCCCCTCACTCGATTTTTTTACGACACTTCAAAAATCGGCCGAATCTGTAATAAAAATTTAAAAAAATAACTCACTCACCTTAGTGTAACAACCAGACGTTGTTCCGCAGAAACTTGGCTCTTCAAGTTGATCCGTTTCTTCTCCAAATGTGGTTCCAGTGTGGTCACAATGAAATTGAACGTTTCAATCGACATTCTGGTGTATTCAAAAAATCTTTTCGGGTCTTCTTTGAGTTTGTGAAAAAGTTTGTTGTACTCTCCATCACAATTCCTAAGCACATTAATAGGGTGAACTCCAAAACGCCTTCTACACACACGGTTTCTCAGTAACGAACTTCTTAAGACAGCTGAATTTTCACTCAGTGCAAGCAGCAAAAGTTGCCTATTCGCTGGCATGATGGTGAACTGACTGGAACTCCCCATTTCTTCACCTTTTGCTCCCCTTCCGCTCGTATCCTAGCCACCCCCCTTTCCTCGACGCTTGACGCTCGACTCTCGACGCTTGGCGCTTGACGCTTCTATCGTAGCCCAGCACTTAGACAGTTGTGCGAAGTGTATGGTGATACAGTGGTTTCACGACAATCTGTAGGGAAGTGGTGTGAAATGTTTCGGAATGGCCGTACTGACATTGCAGATGATGAACGATCTGGGAGACCTTCAACATCGTATATTATATAAAATTACGAATATTATCAAGGAACTCATTTTAACATAAAATGCAGGTATAATTCAACAATTTCTATACATACTGCGCCCAAAGTTCTAGCCAATCATCATACAATTACGGAGATGAATTAACCTTCTATCCGTACCGCGGTGTTGGATACCGCGCCCCTCCCTTCAAACATGAATTTACACATTATAAGAAAGAGCAGGGGACCGAGCCCCTCAGTACCCTCCTAACATTCGACAAGAACGGTCAAGTGAGTTTCATTTATTTTTTTTCTGTATATGTGTTGTTCCCTAAGTGACCTATGTACAGTTGCAACTACAGAGCGAGGGTGGTCCCTCAGACAGTACGAGAAACGTGCAATTCAATACTGGTATTATGAGAAACTTCCGATACGGGCAACAGTGCATTTCTTTATCTATACATTGCTATAATTTCGCTTTCGCTCTATGATTACTGTTTTGAACCTCGTGTGATATTTTTCCTACAATTATGATGTCTAATGCTGATCTCCCACAATCAAGAGGACGAATTAGGTTCCGCATCGATGATCCGAATTTCGCTTGGGAGGTTTAACCAAATAAGCTTGAATAGCAAAATGCTGTGCCACATTTTTCACTAAATTTTTAGCGGGATTAAACCGTTTTAATGCATGTTTTTGTGCTATTTGGACATTACGCAATACTTTGTAATGCATATACAAATTAATTAATTATCATACTATTTTGATACCCTCTTTTTCCAGGATGGATCAGAAGTAGACGAACCAGCTCCTTTTGAAACCAGTGATATTCCCCAAACAAGTGGTGGAAATATTTCCTCGTGCGAGAAAATTTCGTCTGAAATCAGCCCCTCCACTAGTAATAACCGTAAGCACTGCAAACGTAAAAGGAACCCTAGGCCCACGAAGCATGTGAAGTTATGAAAAAACTACAATCACAGATGAAACAAAAAGATGACTGCGATGTATTCGCTGAAAATGTTGCGTGTCAGCTGCGTCAAACCACCGATATTCGATCCCAAATGATAGCAAAACATAGAATAAATCAAGTTTTGTTCGCTTTGTTTTGTCTTCAAGTCAAGCGCTGGTCTGGACCATCAGTTAACACCAATAGCCGACACGCTCGCAGTCGTCAACAATCTGGACAATGGTGATGACTCCGTAAAAAAAACCTATACAGAATTACAGTAATTTTGTTTGTTGTTTTTGGCCCCTTTTCAGTTTTTGTTTATTGACCTATGTTATACTTTTTTAATTTAAACTTTGAGTGTAGCCAAGTAGGCCTACATTCATTTCTAAATGTTTGATAGACCCTAATTTTGGACTTGTGGTTATGTAACCTGTAATGTATTAAGATGCACTTTCCGAAAAGAGTTGAAGAAAGTGAAAAGTCAAAAGTCGGGCTCATCGGGAGACGACGCATATACCCCATCACTAAAGGCCGTATCACACTGGCATTTTTTCAGCTATGTTCTCGCATTTTTAATGCACGAATGTCAAAAAGGCAAAGTGCTTTTTCCCAAGGTCAGCTGTGAATGTTGAAGAGGAATAAGGGCAAAAACAGCGCATTCTGGCGGAATGCAATTTTATTGTCTGTCAGGTTAGGGCTCCTAGGGGTTTTCCATTCAATTGTTACCTTCCCAAGGGTTACGTTTTAGCATTTTTCGTGTCAAGGTAAAAATTAGAACATGTTCTAATTTTCCCAATTGAGTTTAAAAATGCTCCATCAGGATGCACAATGGTCGAAAAAGCTTACCTTGGAAAAAAGCATTTTGTCTTCTTCACATTCGAGCATTAAAAATGCGAGAAAAAAGCTAGTGTGATACGGCCTTAAAGGAAAAAAGAAATTTACATGCACGCTAGCTACACACATGTCTCTCCTGTTAAGGTAGGTAGGGGTTATATGGCCAGGGGTGGTAATGTGGCCAACTGCCTGTGCAGAGCGTAGTTTATAAAACCAACCGCTAGGTAGCACCCACTTCTTGACGAAGATATTGACAAGTGGCGCTGTGCAAAGTTTCGTGGCGATCTGTTATGAAAAACTCCGTCAGTGACAGTATGAGTGTAAAGTTGAACGATTCGTCAGGTCTCCACTAATAAATAATCGATGAAAGTAAGTTGCTCTTGGGTTTGATATCTAATGATAAATAATTTTGACTTTGACCGTTGATATTTATGCTACTAGTCCTCAAGTTTGAGGATATGGGACGTGTTTTTCGTTACATCTAAGTGGGGGTTCATTATACCACCTGTAAACATGAAAAACATGGTCTCTGGTAGGGGGCGGAAAGATGGCCATCATTGACCATATTACCACCCCCCCCCCCCACAATTGTTGTTTTTTTTTTTTTTTTTTTTTTCTTTCTTTCTTTATGATGGTTGTAATGATGGGTTTTTGTGGTTCACAGCTCAAAAAGTTTGTGTCGCCTCAAAAAAGGAGGGCCAGGTGGAGTCAGGATTCATTGACGGCAGCAACAGAATCCGTGAAGAAAGGATATCTTTCGACCAACGCTGCCAGCATCAGGTACAGTATTCCCAGGCGCACTCTGCGTCGCTATTTGAAGGAAGGAAAGGGAGAAAAGCCAAAACTGGGGAGAAAACCTGTCCTAACACTAGCAGCTGAAAGAGAATTGTGTGACCGAATTTTCAGATTGGCAGACGTAGGGTTCCTCACTCACTGCATTGATGATAAAGATGTGTGTCTTTCGCTACTGCTCTTTGAACAACATCGCACATCCATTCAATCCTTCGCATTTGCAAGCAGGTCGTTGGTGGTTAAGAGCCTTCCTTAAACGCCATCCTGATGTTAAAAAAAGGAAGAGCCAACGCATGAATCCTGCAAGGGCAATGAAGTAGAATCCCATAGTCGTGAATCGTCATTTTGCAACTCTTCGACAATTGCTTATTGAAAAAAAATCTCATGAACTCCCTGGAGAGAATGTATAACATGGACGAGAAGGGGTGCTGCCTTTGCCTCCACAAAAATCAAAATGTGTATGCTGCCAGAGGATCAAAAAGAGTTCATTTGGTCGCAAATGAACATGAGGAAAGTGTCACGATTGTAGGATATGTTAGTGCGATTGGCACTGCTATTCCTCCTATGATTTTGTTTAAGGGGAAGCGAATGAAACCTGAATGGTCAGATAATCTTCCAACAGGAACAGTTTGTGAGATGACTCCAAGAGGGAGCATGGTTACGTCAGTTTTCTGTAACTGGTTGCATCATTTTGCCAAATTCAAACCCAGTGGACATTGCCTGGTTATTATGGATGGTGCGAAATGCCACCTTGATTATTCGATAATGACCGAGGCTGAAAAACTCGATATCTCCCTCTGTTGCATTCCAGCAAACACTTCCCATGAACTCCAACCTTTGGATAAAAGCTGCTTTGGACCATTGGAAACTTTTTGGGATGGTGAGGTGCTTAAATGGATGGACCAAACACGAAATGAACCCATCAGAAAATCACAATTTAGGAAGATTTTCACGCCTGCTTGGGACAAGGCAATGAAGCCTGAGAATATCAAAGCTGGATTTGCAACAACTGGCATCTTTCCATTCAACAAAGACGCAATTCCAGAGCAAGCATTTGCTCCTAGTGCTGTCACTGAAAGAGAAAACCCCCAGGAAGATGATGAAAATAGAGTTGACGACAGCAGCGTCTATCCTCTTCTACTGAAGCTGAGAGTGCCCGAGTCAAATGAAAAAAATGCTATCACTCACAAGAAGAAAAAACAGGTTATTTCTGAGCCTCGGTCATTAACATCGTTTGCCCCACAGCCACCACCAGCCATGACTGCAAAGGCAAGAAAGAGGGATCGCAGCACATCTCTTAGTTCATCATCAAGCTCATCTGCTTGAACTGATGACATACCCTTCATGGAGAGTGATGATGAAATGGAAAACATCCTGCAACAAATTAACCCAGGAGAGTACCCCAAATTATTGAGTGGTTCTGATAAGTCTGATACAGATACAGAACGAGGGGGTTTTGCTACATCAACTCCGCCACCAACTCAGCATCAGAAAGAAACTCCTCGAACTCCAACTCCAGTACCATTAACACACTCTGACATCCTACAAACCCCTAAAAGGAGCAAAACCATAAAAACCTTTCGCAGGAAATCCATCAATTGCCATGGTATTGTCTTAAACAAGGGACTTTTCGAGCCAAACAAAGAAGCTACGACAAAGACTTCCAAGAAAGTACGACAACAGAATAAGAAACCTAAAACAGAACCAAAAACCAAAAACAAGAAAGACGACTACTACGACTATTTTGTCTGTTCCACGGCTGAAGTCCTTGATATGAGATTGTGCTCTGCTTGTGGTAAATACGTTCACGAAGAGTGCGTCGGCCTGACCAAGGAAGACAAGGGTGTATTTCTCTGCCCTGAATGTAATATATGAATGTGAATTATAATTAATAAAGCGTTCTTTTGTTCATTTTTCTCGTTTTCATTTATATTTAACTGTCTAAATTGTTTGAAAATAAATATGGTTAAGTTGGAAATGATCAAAATGAATTTAAATGGTGTGGTTCGACAGTGGCCATATTACCACCCCCTGAAAACGATTGACCATTTAACCAACCACCCTGTTGGCCACATTACCCCCCCCCCCCCCCCGGCCATATTATCAGAAAAAAATAAAAGTTTTAGGAAGTGTGAATTTGAAAATTATTAAATGTAATAATTTGAAAAAATAGGTCACATCATGAAAGTAAATAAAACTCCCTGCCGTTTGGCGCTAAGAACGCAATTTCAACATAACTACTCGTCTCACACAAGCCTTTCCAGTTTAGTGTGGCCATATTACCCCCACCTACCTTATAATGAATTATATACGAGGGACGTCCGGAAAAAAGGGGACAATTGTCGTAGGGGGTGATGGGATTTTTTTTTTTTTCTTTAAAGTTGGCATACCTGCATGTAGGGGAACTCCTAACGGTCACAATGAGCGCTCGCCCGTCTCAGTTCGTTCAAAAATGTCGTCGCAGGAGCCCGACGCATCAACCTCTGCAGGTGTTGTTCGCTCCACCTACTGCAGGTGCGAGATTCGGGCAGTGATCAATTCTGCAGAATTTCTGCAGCAGTATGCATCGGAGGGAGAAGCGTTCCTGGACTCTATAGTGACTGGGGACGAGACTTGGGTATGCCACTATACCCCTGAGTCCAAACGACAGTCCCTACAGTGGCGCCATACCCACTCCCCCAGTGCCAAAAAATTCAAGGTTCAATTTTCGGAACGCAAAATCATGGCATCTGTGTTCTGGGACAGGAAGGGAGTGTTATTGGTTGATTTCATGGTCAGAGGGACCACCATCAACGCCAATGCCTATTGTGAAACCTTAACAAAATTGAAAAAAAAAAATTAAGGAAAAAAGGAGGGGAATGCTGACTCGAGGCGTGAGCCTCCTTCATGACAACGCCAGGCCCCACACCGCGCGTGTCACCCAGGACCTCCTTATGAGATTTGGATGGGATGTCATTAACCACCCACCATATTCCCCTGACCTGGCGCCCTCGGATTTTCATCTGTTCACAAAACTGAAGGAGTTCCTGGGTGGAAAACGGTTTTCCAGCGACGAGGAGGTCAAGGAGACTGAGGAGAAGTGGCTGTTGGAGGTAGAGCGGAGCGTCTATGACGAAGGCATAAAAAAGCTCGTGCCTAGGATGCAGAAGTGTGTGGAACTTGTCGGGGACTATGTTGAAAAATAAAGGATTAAATTTTGAACATATCCTGAAAATTTCATTAAAATATATGCATTTTTCTAATTTTAACAGCATTTGTCCCCTTTTTTTCCGGACGTCCCTCGTATAAAGCCTATTTTTGTTGACCTCTGTAACCCAGAACTCCTGAAACACTAGTCCATGGCAAAACGCAGAATGCTTCAGAAAGTTTCAATAATACTATGTGGACAATCATTCCAAAAGGAGTTTTTATCGGTTTGAAAACTCTCCGACTTGGTGCGTACGAGGCTATAACTCAATACAATGATGGTTATTCAGCTATAACTCAATACAATGATGGTTATTCAGCTAAATGTGCCACTCTCAAGGGAATGGGAATTGAACAAGGGAAATTCTGTGTTGAGTCAATGAAATCGCTCGAAAAAAATCGCATCCAAGATAGCATAAAATTTGCTAGACAGCAAACGAAAGAAGCTAGACAAAACCGAAGGCAACGTAGCAGAAGATTGGAAGACAACTTCGCTGAGGAAGAGGCAGACGATCCAGCATACGGTTCAGGAATGCACTAAACGCCTTGCAAGGGACTCGAGTTCGGTTACTTATATGAGAATTTTCACACTGTTCCCGTGGTCTAGTTGGGCTCTGGCTGTGCTTGAGGCAACACCTTCCTGGAGGAGCTCTGCGTTCACTCTGTGTTTTGGCTGGGTTGTTGGAGACCTACGACGCTGGTTTTTGGCAGAGATCTTCTTTAAAGTGAGTTCTTTCCATTAGCTAATAGTTTTGGGACCCAAATATTTTAGGACCCCCAAAAAAGGGCAGGTGCCCTTTTGTATTAAATCTAGAGTGGAGACCCCCAAATTTTATTTGGTATTCAGATAGAGAAAAATATAAACTATAATCTATCAAAATTTGGTGCATTTTGAACGAGTAGTTTAGGCTGTATAAGCCCCCAAAGTTTGGCCCATAAGGCACTGTGTGTTGAGAAAGATTATAAAACTCCAGTCCAGACCCCAAAAGTTCCAAATCTCTTATATTTGGTCCTGGCCCCAAACTAATTGGGGGATTGGTCCTATATATATAGAAAACGAATTTTGGGAGTTGGGGCGGGTACCCCCCCCCCCCCCCACTAGGATTTTTGGCAATTTTCGGTATCTCAGGAACCGCTGGTCCGATTTGAACGGGACTAATTTCAAATTGTTCAGCCCATCATTTTGAGCAACTTTTAGGACGAGGGGTAAAGTAATTCCAAGTAGGTAGGGCAGTATATTAAATAAAGTGTGTTTTTACTCCCCCCCCCCCCTGCCTTGGGGGAGACAGTTCTGAACCGGTCCTGTCCCAAAATCTTTTGGGAACGGACACACATAAATAGGGCCTGAGTTTTGAGAGTGGGGGCGGGTCCCCCCCTCCCCAGGAAATTCGGCAATTTTCAGCAACTTCGCCGCCGTTGGTTCGTTTTCAACGGAGAAAATTTCTATCTGCATAAGATAAGAAATTAAAACGTTTTTAGGAAGAGGGGTATACCCTTTTCCAAGTGTAAAGGCGGATATAGGTTTAGGGTGAGGGGTTACCCCTCTGGCCGATGCCTACGTGGCCAGGCCTTAATTATCTTGGCCCGGGCAATCCGTTACCAAACGGACCACCCGTTAACAAGGCGGACGCGATAGCCTGTAAGCACGACTGGGCTTACGAGCTAGCGGAAACAAGAGGAGACATACGGCGTGCCGATAAGGTCGCCATTAAGGAGTTTGGGGCGCATGCCCTTCAAGGGAGCCACCACGCTCTAGTGGGTGCATTGGGCATCGGTGCCAAATACTTGGCAGAGGGAGTTGTAGGGGTTCAGTACCCTTCAGGACTCCCTAAATATCCCAATAAAATGGGTTCTGGTGATATGACCAACCTGCGCGATTACCTCGACAATTGCGAGAATCGCAGAGTGGAGAACGATCGGAGGATCGCCAGGGAGGGCTTTGGACCCTCCAAATATGATGTGGATAGAAGGTTGAGAGAGGAGAACGAGAAAATTAGACAGGCTAGGTACTCCAAAAGTTGGAGGAAGGACGAGAGCGGGACCAGCAGCTATGTAGCTGCTGTTAAATTCGCTGAGGTTGTGAGTGGCTCTGGCCAGAGAGCCAAAGAGTACTGTCCCGGTGTGAGGGGTTACAATATGCCTCCCGGGTATAAGGAGAAGGGCATGTGGTCTATGAAGGCCACAAATATGGGGGATTTTTGGCTAAAGGAGACTAAGCCAAAGAAGGAGTGTAAGCCGGTTTCCGACCTGCCGGACGAGATCACTGTGCCGGCCAAGCCTAGGGCTTTGGAGAAGGCGAAGGAAGTGGCTTCTCTACCAGCAAAAGAAGAGGCTCCTCCTCCATACAAAGGTAGGGGGAAGCAGACTGAGTCCTCCTCTCTCCCTTCATCAGATTGGGTCGAGAGAGACAGTGCTGAGGACAACAAGCCCCCAGCACCCAAGCTGGAGTGGGACGAGGCTGTGGAGGGAGCCAAAAAGAGGAGGAGGAAGAGGGTTACCAGGGAGCGTAAGGCTTCTGATTGGAAGCCAATCTCTTCCTCCTCTTCCTCAGCCCTGTCTGAGAACGACTGGCCGCGGCTCACTACTGAGTACGCCATTGGGCTGGGCAGTGAAGAAAGGGCAAATGTGTGGGCAAAGGCAATGGGACCTATGAAGGTCTTCATGATGGAGGGCAGAGACGTGCAGTCAGATGGAGAGCCGAGTGGCAGCAGGCCCAAGTCAACTGGGGGAGCCATCGGAGGCTCTAACCCTAAGATGCCTGCACCCAGGCCGTTGGGTACAATCCGGAAGAAGGTGCCGAGAGCTAGCGTGACGTCATCTGGCCAGGCTAACCTGGATAAGATTGTGGAGGAGAAGAACTCCCTTATTGCCAGGTGGGAGCAGTGGGGCACAAACTCCAACAATATTGGTGAGCGGCCATTTAAAGCTGCTACCAATTATATGGACGAAATGGTCAAAAAGGTGGTCGAGCCACTGATAAGGGCCACTAAGGATTTGGAGCTTGAGATAGCACACCATAGGAGAGTTTCACTCGGGGTAAAGCATGTCTCTGAGTCAGTGGAGCGTCTAGACGAGGCCTTCAGAGAGATGAAGGACAATAGGGCTGCGGTGGTCTCAGAACCACTCTGCACCGAGCCATCTAACTTAGAGAAGGCATCGGCCCTCATGAGGCTGGAGCACCTTCTGTGCAAGCGCCTGGATAAGGTGCTATCTCGCATTGACAAAGTGGAAAGAACAGCTGATAAGGCTGTCTCCAAGGTTGAGTCACTCAAAAGGGAGGACCTCGTGGCAATAGGGCGGAAAGTTGATGTCCTCAACCGGAAGTCTAAAGAGGACGGTGAGAGTAGCAAGAAGAGGTCCGGGCCTGCTGTGACTTTTTCGGCCGGCGCCCCCTCCGGCTCCGGATCGTCGGCTCAGCCATTGCCACAGCGAGTGAGCAATTTGAGAGGGGTTATGACCCCCAAGCCACCGGCTCCTGTGGAATCAATGGACAGCTCGCCCATGGAATCTGACGAAGATTTCAAACTGGTCGGGCGCAAGAAAAGGAGGAGAGTCCCTGAAACTAGCCCGGAGGCTAAGAGAACTGGTGAGGTTGTGCGCTCGGGGTTCCATGTGTTGACCGATTTGTCTACTGACAGTGAGGCGGGTGAAAGGCCTAAATCTTCTTCGACCGAGAAGGAGAAGAAGAAACGTAGGACGAAGAGGAAGAAGACAAAGGCGACCGAGACTGTCAAGCTCAGGGCAGCCAAAGAAGGGCAGCTGAGGCGGTACTCTGAAGTAGTTCAGAGTAACAAGTCTCGCCTCGAGAGGCAGACCAGAGATGGCAGCGCTGTGCAGCCCTTGCTTGTGTCAAGGGAGAGAAGTGAAGGGGTGCCTATGTCCCCACCTTCGATCAAGAGGACAATGAGCAAGAAGGTAGATCTTGCTGAACTTAACGTTCAGTTAGCTGCCTGCCGCAAGCTCCAGGTGGCTAAACAGGTCCTGGTCGTACCAAGGACCAAGGATGACGGGACAAAATTAGAGGGTGCCCTTAAAGCTAAGGGATTCGCTGTCAGGTCTCCTAAAGGGATGTCCAAGCCCCTGCTGATGAAAATATATCGTGTCGACAAGGAGATACCAAAGGAAAATCTGGCAACTGCCATATGGCGCCAGAATCCTGAGGTGAGAGCTGAGGTGACCGAGGAGGAATGGATGGGGCAATTCCGTCCCTCGTTTATCAAGGGTCGGCGCGACTATGATGACGTCATATGGGTCGCCCAGGTCTCAGAGAAGATCAGGGCAGCCCTTATGAAGGTGAAGATACTAAGTGTGAGATTTGACCGTTGTAGGGTCGAAGACTACCTGGACGTCTCCAGGTGTTACAAGTGCCAGCAGTGGGGCCACACCACCAAGGTATGCGTCGAGAGCAAAGAGACGTGCGGGCATTGCGTGATGGAGCACGGTGGGCCAGTGTCTCAGTGCCCTAGCAGGACGCTGAGTTCTCCCAAGTGCGCCAATTGCTCCAGGGCTGAAATGAGTGCTGGACACGCAGTTGATTCTCTACAGTGTCCAGCTTACAAGAAGGCGTTAACCAGGTACATGAGGGCAGCAAATCCTAGTATATGAGAGTTGCACAGATCAATTTAGATAGATCTGCAACTGCTACGGATGAGTTGCGGGTGTGGTTGAGTGGGAGGAATGCACATATTGTGCTCATACAGGAGCCATATGTGGTGAGAGGCTCTGTACAAGGGTTAGGGGACTTAAGAGTGTTTTGCGGAAATGGGGATGGACCGCCCATGGCGGCCATAGGGGTTTGGGATGACACGCTGAGAGTTACCTTATTGAGTCACCTGAGCAGCAGGCACATTGTAGTAGTGGCCGTGGAGAGGGATGGGGCTTGAGGTTATGCGGCTTGACAATAACTCGGGTACCAACCTGCTCAGTTGGTAGGGCGAGCTAGAACGCCCAGCTCCACCTGTAGTGCCATGTGCGAACAGGTATTCGCATTTGCGAAGCCCTTGACTGTGGGTTGAACGGTCTCCCATACTGGGAACTTTCCTCCTTGCTTGCAAGGAGGGGGGAGGACGTAAGCACAGTGTGCTGGGACACTCCCTTATAAATAAACCTTGGGATTCATGAATCCCAGGGGGGAACAATTATTCATTGTCTCCATGGCGAAACGCAGAATGCTTCAGAAAGTTTCAATAATACTATGTGGACAATCATTCCAAAAAGAGTTTTTATCGGTTTGAAAACTCTCCGACTTGGTGCGTACGAGGCTAAATGTGCCACTCTCAAGGGAATGGGAATTGAACAAGGGAAATTCTGTGTTGAGTCAATGAAATCGCTCGAAAAAAATCGCATCCAAGATAGCATAAAATTTGCTAGACAGCAAACGAAAGAAGCTAGACAAAACCGAAGGCAACGTAGCAGAAGATTGGAAGACAACTTCGCTGAGGAAGAGGCAGACGATCCAGCATACGGTTCAGGAATGCACTAAACGCCTTGCAAGGGACTCGAGTTCGGTTACTTATATGAGAATTTTCACACTGTTCCCGTGGTCTGAGTTGAAACAATATGATGTATTCTTGTTCAGTAACATATTAGCTATGTTTTGAAGTGAAAAAAAAAAAAAAAAGTATATTTCTTACTGGTCCCCTTAAATGTTAACAATGCGTTTTCTGACTCGGAACGCATTGAGTTAAAGACTTTGATTTTGCAATGTAAAAAGATCATACCTATCATTTTTTCGATCCAGTAGCAGTGCATTTGATCAACTTCGAACACTGCAAAAAGGTGAAAAGATCTTATGGTGGAAAAGATCTTACATGATGAAAAGGAGAGGCTTATTCAGGAGGTTCCCACAAGATGGAATTCCGAATATATGATGATCAAGCAGCAACTCGAAGTCAAGAATAGTGTAACTATCATCCTTGGGGATTTCCCGACTTCTCCTGATCCACTTTCCAAAAAGGAAATCTCGGTTTTGGAAGAGGTGGTGAATGAATGCCTTGGAGCCGTTTGCTCAAGCCATGTAGGACCTCTGTTCAGAAACTAAGAGTACCATATCTGCCATAATACCCATCGTCAAGGCTCTATGTTTAGATACCCGAAAAGCCAGGTTGAATATGGAAAACAAACTGTCGATTAATCTGGCAAAGGCTTTGGAGACGGGGATCGCAAGGCGTTTGTTGCAGTATGAAGAGAGATCGGTCTGCCAAATTTCTGGTCTAATGGACCCTCTTATGAAAAAAAAAAAAAAAAAAAAAAAGAAAAAAAAAAAAAAAAAAACTTTCCACCTTGAAGGAAACGCCACATCAGGTTCAGCCAGGCTGCAAGTTGAGTTGGCAAATGTTCTGTCGGAATTGGAAAAGGAAAAGACGCCTAACGGAGGAAAAACTCACTCTTGCGACTCTGGACTATCCATCTCAAACACTCTGGGGGCTGGCGATGAAGGAGAAGTAAGGGCTTGGACATGGCTTTTTTGAAGCGCAAACATTCTTCCCAGTCTGAGGAGTCGAAGGTAACCACCGACGCAATAATATTGCAATGGCAACGTTTTGAATTAGAGACCATCGACGAAATGAAGTTGGATGGACATCCTTCAGCAAATTGGTTCAAAAGTATTTTTGCATTCCGGCAACATCAGCACCGGCAGAGCGTGTTTTCAGTGCAGCGGGATATACTGTCCAGAGTCGACGCAATCGCCTTCTTCCAGAGCATGTAGACAAGTTGGTGTTTCTCAACCGTAATTTGAAGATGCTGAAGGAAAATCCAAAAATTGAATTTCCAGATGAGGAAGAAAAAGGGAAAAATTAATTTTTATTGAAAATTTACTTTGATTTGAAAGTATTTTGTAAGTATTGTATTAAGTATTTTGTGATTTAAATTTTTGCTCAGTTTAAAAGTTCCTGTATAACATTTTGAAAGTATTTGTGATTTAAATTTGTGATCAGTTTAAAAGTTCCACATTTAGAAAGTTTTTCGAATGATAATTTTTGAATAATTTACCTAAGCAAGTTTTTCAAAAGACAGATTGAGAGATGTATCCATCTCTCAAACTAATGTGTTAATTCGTTTTTTGCTACAAATTTTGTGCGATATTTGTAATTTACCTACCTACGCAAGTTCCTGGGGAAAAAAAAAAAAAAAAAAAATTATCCATCTTCTGAACTGATGTGTAAATTCCCTTTTAGGTCCAAATTTTGTGTGACTTAAATGATATTTGCTTCAAGTTCCTGAAAAAAAAAAAAAAAAAAAAGTGTTCGGAGGATTTATCCAATTCCTAAACTAATGGATAAATAATAGTGGTACAAGGTGTTACAAATGTACCCTTGTTATGAAAATTACGTTACCTTCGCACCTTCGCTAGATTAATAATTTGCTCTTTTCCAAGTTTTCGAATGGTACAATTTTTTAAAATAAATTTTATACCTATTAACTTTTTTTAAATTCTTCAACCCTTTCATTTCTAAAGAGTGCCTTTTTATTTACCTAGCCCTACTAGCCTAGACAGTAAAGATGTTACTGGGCATACCATGAAGTGCTCTTCAGAATTAAAGCTGATTGGGATAAGAAAAGAAAGAGGATCATTTTTTAGTGCAATTGAATGGGGTGATGGGTTGATTTTTATAAGGTGGAAAGACAATGGTGTTGTCACAATCGGTTCCACTCACTTTGGAGTAAATAAAACAGTTGGAAAAAAAAAAAATACTCTCCTGAAAAAAGAAAAAAAAAGTGACTGTTCAGACGCCCCTAGCTATCTCTAAATACAATGAAGGCGTGGGAGTGACGGACCAGAATATAAACACATACAGGATTGGCGTACGAAGTAAGAAATGGTGGTGGTCTCTCTTTACATGGGGGATCGATGCTGCCATCCAGAACGCATGGGTTCTGAACAAAAAAACCTTCTACATGTCGCAGGTACAGTTCAGAAGAGATATAGCCCAGACGTACCTAATTCGTCATGCTGTATCTCGAAAGCATCCTGGACCCTCAGGGAAATTAATTTCGTCTTCGAGAGTTCTTGAGGCAATACGTTTTGACCAATCATCCACGCAAATGTGACGTGGGATTGTGTGTTGACTGCTTCATATTATTTTATAAAAAGTATTGAGTTTTTTTGAGGCACCATTAGGTATGTTATTTGGTTACCTATGTTTCATTATGAATATACTGTGTTTCAATAGAAAAAAAAGGTTTTTAAATTTAAAAAAAAGGACACTTTTTCATTTGTTAAAAGCCTTTCTCACGAGGTTCATATTTTCGCTTCACTTTGGGTGAAATCTGATCTGCCCACCGGTAACGTTTGGGCACACCCGATTTAACTATGTTGGGGGAAACATAGAATTTTTTCAACATTTTTTCATGAATGCGAAGGGGGATTACCATAAGGGCAATTGAGGCTATCGGGCGGATTTCTGAGACCTTTGAGGGAATGCCAAGACAACTGCAGGCGGTAACGAGATGCATCACACAGCTAGCAACCATCGTCGCGGAACCCGAACAACCCGAGCTGTCAACAGTATCCTCAGAGCGTGAGATTGCGATGCTGAGATATCAGGTCCAAACTCTACAGGAGCAGCTTACGCAGTGCCGGAATGAAACAGTTGCTGAGCTGAGCGGACTGGGCCTTGCCAGCAGACCAGGGACACCGGACGCGGCATCAACACCTGAGTGACCGTTCACTGAGCCAACTGCCAGTCCGGCCGCACCGATAGAACCGGACGATGCAGGGAGCGGAGACCCACCACCATATTCTCCGATCACACCACCACGCCAAGATCCTGCAACAACCGCGGCCTCCGTCAGAATCGTATTGAGCACCTGCCCCGTATGCAACCTTCCAGGGAAACTGATCATGGGCTTCAGATGTCAATCATGCAAAACCTTCTGGAATAGACTGGTGACAAGAGGGAGGAAGTTCCCGCCGGGCCATCCAAACCACCCGCAGACATGCAGGAACAGAGACCACCTGGACATCCGACCACCAAAATGCCCTGGTTGTAGGCGGTGGCGGTATGAGCGAGCACTGCTGGGAGCCCGTCCGGAGCTACCTCTGCCACTTCCTGCCGTGACACCAGAAGGACGGCGGATTGCCGATGAGGGCATCGGCCTCCAGGGAAAGGAGGGATGTAATGGAGCACCTCGAGGTGCTCCATTACAAAAGCAAAGGCCATTAAGAGCAATAATTCAAGGTTTCATTTAAAAAATCGGGGAAAAAAGTTGGTCACTAATGGGTTAATACTAACGTAAAGTTATTATCTAAAGGGTGATTCAAAAAGGGCCACCATTTCTTTCTGATTGGGTTGGTATCAATGTTTTCGATCATTTTGTTATCTGATACCACTCCCACTCATTATTATCACATAAGTTTTCATTTTCATCAATGCTGTGTTCGTAACCATGGAGCAATTCACTGCCGCTCAACGCGTTCTGATTGTGAAAACGTTTTACCAAAACAAAGACAGTTATGGTGCTACTGTCAGAAGACTTCGCGTTATTCTTGGCCGTAATGAAACACCGAACGTATCCACAGTTCGTAGGTTAATGAACAAGTTCCAGTAAACAGGTTCAACAGGAAATGTGAAAAGCCCTGGTCGACCCCGTTCCAGTCGGTCCGAACAAAACATTGCAGTGGTTCGTGACAGTGTTACTGTGAGCCCAGCCAAATCTCTTCGTCGTCGTTCTCAAGAGTTGAGAATGTCATGTTCTTCGGTTCGGCGAATTTTGGTGAGTGATTTCCATTTTCACCCCTACAAAATCCAGTTGACTTAGGAACTGCGACAGGGTGACCACGGACAAAGGAGAGAGTTCGTTGAATGGGTTCTGAGATTTGTGTCAGACAGGCAGTCCAAAAGGTCATGCAGCAAGAGAAAACATTTCTGCAAGTTCTGCCAAAAATTAATTGGAAATTTCTCTCGTCATATATTTTCAGTTCACAAGGAAGTTGATGAAGTATCCGCCTTTTCACAAAACGACAGCTTTGGTAAGACAAAATTCATTTGGAAGCTGATGGCCGAAGAAGATGACATTTATAACAAACAGGGCCCTCTTGAAAATATTGTAAAGAGAAGTTCACAGATCCCAGTTCTGAGACAAAAATACCCCACGTGTAAGGCGTTGATTTCTAAAAGATACATACTTTAATCATACGAGTATTAAAAGCTGTTCAGAATCATCGACCTACAGCTCTGCCACCACTCTTCGAATTATGGTCGAAAAGGAAAGGCTGCTGGAGAGAGACGATATGTATCAATCGTTGAGAGAAGGAGTCTTACCCCGTATGAAAAATGATTCAATCAAGAGCCTGTGTGAGACAGACAGGTTGCTGATACTTTATGGAAACAAGTTATGCAAGAGATTCAAGGGAGACGGTCAAGAGAGGCACTTCCTCAGGACTGCAGGCAGTGCATTGTTGAAGACAAGCCCATTAGTGAAACTGCCGACCGATTCCATCCTGTACAATACAACACCTTTGCGAAGGCGATGAAAAACATATGTGATTTGGGGAATGGTGAGGTCGTGAATATCGAGCCCCCTCTGGCCTCCACCAATACGGACCAGTCATGAAGGATGTCGCAGAGTATTATCGGGTTCACTTGATGAAAGCTGACAAGAAGGATGATGTCATCGTTGTCAAAAACTTGAAACGATGGTTAACAATTTATGAAAAGGATTATGACAAGCAAATAGCATCACTAGGAAGAAAACAAGCTGAAAGAAGGAAGTTCAAAAATAAGTCGGACACACCGTCGACAGAAGACGTACAAACTCTGATAAGGCAAGGTACAAACTCTGGAAGGTGAAGAATTCAGTTACCCAGCATTCTTAACGCTATTGAGATGTCTCCTTCTGAAGATTTGGATTTTTAATAGACAGAGGGTTGGCAAAATTGACAAGTTACTCTTGACAGACTATACGCCAGCTCAAGACGTCAGGAAGAATAGTGCTGAATACCAATCTCTGCCAAAGTCGGAACAACTCTGTGCTCTTAATTTTAAAAAAATGTCATCTATGGGTAAACTGAGAAGGAAAGTCGCGCTATTAGTGCCGAAAACCGATGAGAAATATTTTGACGTAATGATTCGTGAAAACCCATACTTATTCGGCAAGGAAGATATTTACATCGAAGGCACTGAAACACTGAGGTTCACTGAGGTTCTGAGGTCTGGTGCCAAAGAATCCTAGCCGGCACTCGACTGAGGCAGCATTTTGCCACCGCACTTAGGTACCTCTCATTAAACGACGAAGATCTTCAACTTCTTTCTGAGGTACTGGGTTATACATAGAAGACCCATTTGCATCATTATAGAAAACAAGATTCAGCCCTTCACGCAGGCAGGGCTGGTAAAGTGTTGTTAGCCCTGGACCGAGGCCTCATTTCAAAAAACAAGGGGAAGGATTTAGATGGCATTGAGACCGGAGACGAATGTGTGAATGCCGACAATTCTGAGGACATAGAGGGACCACAACCTGAACCCTCAAAAAAGCAATTAATGCCACCCCCCAAACCATCTGCAGCCCACAGTGGAAGGCCAGCCACTTCTGGACTCTGATCTCCCGGGAGCTCTTATGTTCCTTCTTACAGTTTGCATTCGGAGGAAGAGCAAGAGGCTGTTCTTAGTTCCGATGACGGTCGGGGGAACATTCCTGGTGAGGAGGAAAGCAAAGAGGATGCGTTGGGGGCAGGATTTGAAATGCGCGTGGAGGAATGAATTCCAATTTGGAATATCTCAAAATATGTGTCCTTCACTAATCAAGGTTACAGAAAAAGTAGAAGACCTGACACCATGATTTCCACAGCTCAGGGACCGAACACCCAACAAAGCTAAAGCCATGATCATAAATTTACAGCATGAGGAGCTAAAGAAATAAAAACAAAGCTCAAAAATATTATAAACGTGTACACCTTTTGTAACCTAAAAATTTATTCATTTTCAACGTTATTGTACAGGGTGGGGGAGACCCAGTGACCAAGTTTGTAAGGAGGGTGGCTTGGCTGTGGGGGGGTTTTGATGGTCATTGAACTTTCCATTGTGTAGCCTGGGATAGAAGGTTTAGTTGCCATGTCACATTGGAGTCCTCAACATCGGGCATTCACCGTAGTGGCATATTTGCGAAATAATCAGCATTTTGAGGCAACGCGGCGTGCTTTCCGGACACATTTTCATCTTGCTCCGTGGGCAATCGTTCCAAACAACCGTCCAATTAAAAGATGGTTAGATGACCTCCTAAAACACGGTACAGTGAAGCCAAAAACCCGTCAACGAGGTCCAACTGTGGTAACACCAGAGAATGTGGAGCGCGTACGAACGTCTCTTGAAGAAAGCCCACGACGTTCCACACAACGCCGCGCCCAAGCACTCGGAATATCGCGTTGGAGCCTGTACGGTATTGTGAGAAAACATTTGAAATTCCATCCGTACAAACTTATGATCGTGCAAAAGCTTCTTCCAACGGATTTCATTCAACGCCAGCGATTCTGTGAGCGCATGTTGCAAATTTTACAGGACGAAAATGCGATAATCATCACATCAGACGAGGCTCATTTCAGCTTGGACGGGCACGTAAACAAACAAAACTGCCGATATTGGGCTACTGAAAACCCGAGAGAATTACACCAGCTGCCTCTTCACAGTCCCAAAGTGACAGTTTGGTGCGCAGTGTCAAAAGCTGGAATAATCGGCCCTTACTTTTTTGAGGATGAAAGTGGACAGGCGATAACAGTGAATTCACAGCGCTATGTGGCGATGCTTACAGAATTTTTTTCCCCCTACTTACAGGAAAATGAATGGGACACTGAAAACATCTGGTTCCAACAGGACGGGGCCACACCTCATACCGCGAGAGTTTCCCTGGATCTCGTTCGTTCAAATTTTCCAGGGCGCTTGATCTCAAGAAATGGTGATGTTCCGTGGCCTCCCCGCTCGCCCGATCTCACCCCCTGTGATTTTTTCTTATGGGGGGGTATCTGAAAGGGAAAGTTTATGTTGACAAACCACGTACTCTCCCAGAATTAAAAGCAGCCATTACACGGGAAATCACAGCGATTCCGGATGAAATGTTGGAGGGTGTGATGAAGAACTTCAGTCGCCGTTTGCAAGAATGCATAGAAGTGGAAGGACGGCACCTATCAGACATTCTTTTTCATAAATAATTTTTTCAACATTTTCCCATGAAACGTTCGTAAATTGATTACAACTTGTATTTTTTTCAACTTGATATCTCGAAAAATAAACAATTGTCAACATTTTCAAATGTGGTCACTGGGTCTCCCCCACCCTGTATTTCAATAAAAAACAATTTGTTCAAGGTGAAGTATTATATTGTAACCTGTATAGGTGAGGTCTTCCAATGTTTCCTCGAACAGATTTTTTTTTACTTTGGTACATTCCATTCCTACTACTTACTGGTTAGTCGTGTATATACATAGGTAAGCAATAATTCAGGTGGTATAGGTCATCCAAGTCTTATGATGGATTTTGGTTAATTATTTTCAATAATAAACCATTGCAATCACTCTCAAAAAGAAAAAACAAACTTTTAACCTCCTTCCCACAAAATTTGTTGGTTTAGTTTTCAAGATGCTAGGTAGATTCAGAAAATAGAATATGATAAACGCTGCTTGACACAAAGGTTTATTATTTCCGTAACAGATTACCCACCTGTGCCAGCATTGTAGGAAGAATAAGAGAAAAATCCGACTCAGGGCTCACAAAACTGATCAGGATGGCTCCACATCATTTCATTATTACCAAGTCGTCCTGAAGAGGCTCAATTTCAAATTTCAGAATCGCGGTATGAATAGGGAAGAAACTAGGATCTGCTGATCGGGGTAACTCCTTCTAATATCGCCCATTAACGTGTCCTGGAAAGCCTGAGTCCAATGGCGCAACCCCCATTCTGCGTGAGCACATTTTTCTGGGTAAGAATGTGGGAGCCACCCAGATTAGCTGAGCGAATTCGGAGACTGATTTTTTCCCTATTCTACCAACCATACTGAATTTTGAAATGGCGGGTCTACGGGGTAACAATGAAAAGGCATAGATCCATAGATATCCTGAGCGACCACGGAGTAACAATAAAAAGAAGTACGCGAGCTCGGAGGCTAAATGTAACTATTTGCCTAACGCTACCTACTTAATTTGAATAACTCAACAAACGTAGGATGGAGCAAACTTAATGAGTGGCCAGAGAGGTGTGGTGAAACGCTAAGGGCCGGTTGTGGCAGATCCCCGCTAACGCCGGGTTAGGGAACACGAGATTAAAGTCGGGTTAATGCTCGTTAGCCGAAACGGGAAAGGTCGTTGTGGCAGTTCCAGTTAGCGATTGCTACGTAACGCCAGGTTAACAGCTGTTGGTTGTCTTGGAAACGCTATCACACCTTATCACTGGCATTCGATTTCAAATCATAGTTGCATGTTGAATTCCATTTTTCCTTTCCATTTTTTCCTGTTGAATTCCATTCCGTTCCTACTGAAAAATGGAACGCGGTACTTGCGATAAAAGGGGTCCGAACTTCTCAATAGAAGAAGAAAAAACCCTGATAGGGTTGGTACAAAAGTACCAAAACATAATCGAAAATAAAAAGACCGATGGCGTGTCGGTGCGGCAAAAAAAGATGCGTGGACGGCAGTGGAGAAGCTGTTTAACGCCAGCGCTTCCATTCCTCGTTCAGGTAAGCACATAATTTGACGTAATAATTTATTGAATGCTATTAGTTACATACAAGTGCCATATAGAGAACATTCCGCACCTTCGTTTCATCGAAGGTCATCCATCGATGGCTGATATACCAAGTGATATGATACATAACTATAATTTCATTTCATCACTGTGTACTTTACTTTTAAGCGGCTGCATTGAAAGATAAATACACAAATATGAAAAGGAAGGTGAAGAAAGAAATTGCGGAGGAGAAGCGGTACGTGAAGGGAACAGGCGGAGGGAATTCGCTGCCACCTTCGGATATGCCTGAAGATAAGGTGGCTCTCCTAGAAATGATGGGCCATCAAGCCACTGGGCTTGTGAGCCATTACGACAAGGATGCGTCACATTATGGTAAGATTTCAAGGGTTCACCTTGAAGCACCTATCTATTATTATAATGAACAGATTCTGTTCTGTGTTCTTAAAACGAGTATGCATAAAACTATGTTTCAGATATGTAATTATATCTACGAGTAGCTAAATGGGTAACCGTACATCTCCTAGTTGTAAATGTTGTTTCATTTGACATTTCAAAGTTGAGGGATCGAAATGAAATTTAATTTGGGACAAAATGCTTGACCGTTCTAGAGGTCGTAGTGCAAATTGTTTTTGAAATATAACCGTTTGTTATATAACCGAATGAATAGAAAAATCAATTTGCTTTGTTTTAACTCAGCATTATCAAGTCCTGTATTTATGTCCGTTATGTAGGTATGAGTAGTAAACTAGTGACATGTTTGCAGGATCTCTCGCTGTGGGGTTTCAGTACATAAATCCCAAACTGCACTCACCTTCTGTGTCTCCTGACATAATAATTTCACCGTCGAAAAGTATGTTGTCATTTCTATCAATAATGTTATTTATATTTTCATGTGACGTCTGTTTTATAAATTTTGAATGTTCATTTTGTTGATTAAGGTACCTACATTCCTAATGTTACCTTGTCAAGGCGGGTGTATCCATTGTTCATATTGAAAAAGGCTGATCTGTTTCAGTTACTCATGTACGGGCAACCTGCCTAACGCTACCTATCTTAATTTTCTATAGTATTACTTATTGAATTGGACATCTTACAAAATGAATAACTCAGATAATGCACAAACGTAAATAGGATGGAGCAAACTTAATGTGAGTGGCCAGAGAGGTGTGCGTGAAACGCTAATGAGGTCTGTGCATCCTGAAGCAAGGTTTGTGCACTGTTATGCGCACCAATTAAATCTAGTTATAAAGAAAGCCTGTTCATGTGTTAAGGAAGTAAGAATTTTATTTTATTTTTTTTCAATATCTCGGCATTCTTCACTTTCTTTACGAATGCACCTAAACGGAGCGACCATTTTCGAACTGTGTGTTCGAGAACGCTTCCTACTATTTGCCAGACTCGCTGGAACTTTCAATCCAAAGTGGTCGATTTAATTAGGAATTTGAAAAGCCAACTGGCTTCGTGTTTTGAGGCAATCATGAACGACCCTGGAATGGACGACAAAACCATTAATGAGGCTTATGATTTGCATCAATGATGAAGATTTCATGAATTTGTTTCATGACATCGTGAAACATGACATTTTCTTCTAACACCATACAGCATCGTGAAGCTGACAGAGTCAATGTCGAAAAATCATTTTCACGCCTCGAATCAGCAATTTCTGAAATCAGACAAAATACTGAAAGGTACATATTTAGTTGCTAAGGAAGGTGAAAAGGAACCTCAAGCCAAGCGAGCAAAGCATGGATCATACGGTAAGGATATTACTGCCAAGGAAGTATGTGACATAGTCATCCATCAAATGAGGGAACGGTTCTCCAAGTCAGCAGTATTCGGAAGTTTTTGGGTAGTTTTTCTGATTGACAGCCCCGCAACACAGTACAGGAATAAAACCATTTTCTACTTGATCAATAAAGCTTTGAAGGAGCACTTCTGCCATCTAAAACTTGCGACATGGAACTACATGGAGACAGGACATGGTAAAGGAGCTCCGGATGGTGTAGGAGGTTGCCTGAAGCGCACTGCTGACCGCATAATAGCCCAGGGAGCTGACATTAGTTTGAACATAATCCTGAAAATTGTCGAACCTGAAGAAATTGAAAATATGAAGAAGTGTTTACCAACCAATCTAACAACATTCAAGGACACAATGCAAGTGCATCAAGCTGTGTGCTGTATGAAACATCCGCATGAGCTCCGAATGAAAAACTTGAGCTGTTTCTCCTGTAACAGTAACAACTGTAATCATCATGACCTAGGGCGAATATTTTTCGACAAAGGCCAAGAGGAACAAGAAGTGGACCATACCACTGATGAACTGAGTCAAGTTGAACATCCCACCTCACATGTTGAGTCTATACTTGAAGATGGACGCGTTATATTGAACGTGAGTTTTGAAAAATGAAGATCATTTGTTACTAACTGATGCTTAAAAATAATGGTAATAATAATAATCATAACATCCCTGTCACAAAAGTGGTAGAACTAAAAACAGGGTAATTGTTTACTATTACTTTGTCACCTCTAACTTTTTCAGTATTTAGATATATTATCAGCAATGGACTACCAACGACAGATAAACATGTTTGAAGGGCCGGAACAACCAGATATTGCTAGTTACATGGGGTCAAAGTACAGGTCTTATCAAAGTTCCGTCATGAAGCGGTTTCTTGCAGTCAGTTCTGATGGCGTCGTGTTCCGGTTACAATCCGTTTCTGTGCAACAATTGTGAGCTTACTTTGAGTCAGTTTATCGTAATAACCGAAAATAAAGACACTTTGAACCTTTTTTTATACAATCATCTGGGTGTGTTGCCAAAATCTAAAAAATGCCCGGAGTGCGGTAGTGACATGACTTTAAATGAAGGAATTAATCAGTTTCGTTGTAACAAACGTGTCACTGTAGTGAGCAGTAGCCGCAAAAAAGTGTCTAAACAATGCAACAAAACTGTTTCCCAAAACAAATTTACTTTTTTTGAAAATCACAATTTAACCAAACAGCAAATTTGTAGATTTGTCGCTTTCTGGATTTGTTTAAAACCACCCAGACAAGACATTTTGCAGAACGAAATTAATATTTCATCGCGAACCTGTGTAGATTGGTGTTCCTACTTACGCGAAATTTGTATATCTGAAGTAACGCGCTTATCTAGTGCTATAGGTGGAGTTGGTGTTGTTGTAGAAATAGACGAGGCAAAAATTGGCCATAGGAAGTACAATCGTGGACGGTTAGTAGACGGAAACTGGATTTTTGGTGGAATTGAAAGGGGTAGCCGTAGGTGTTTTTTTGTCCCAGTACCAACACGTGGTTCAGATACTTTGTTAGCAATTATAAAGAAGCAAATCAAACCTGGTACCACAATTGTGAGTGATTGCTGGAGAGCTTATAATTGCTTACAGTACGAAGGTTACAGACATCTAACTGTAAACCACTCTGTTAACTTCGTTGACCCCGATACAGGGGCTCACACCCAGACCATTGAACGTACATGGCGTGAAGTGCGAGGTACGGTGCCGCGGTACGGAAACAGGAAACATCATCTGGTTGAGCATCTAGCAGAATTCATGTTTAGAAGAATTTATCCAGATTATAGTGGCCGTATTCACGCTCTTTTTAAAGCGATAGGACATTTGTACAACGGCGAAGACCAATCGGCACCTTCTGAACCACCTCCGGACTCCAACGCCAGTAGTTCATCTGAAGACGTCTTCTAAAGTAAGTATCTTACTTTTTTACTTTTCCGGGCCTCAATAAATATAAATCCTTTATTTACAAGCATAAATATTACAAATGTCTTCATACTGAAAAAGTTAGAGGTGACAAAGTAATAGTAAACAATTACCAAAAACAGTTGAAAAAATGTTGTGATCTTGGTTTCACAGGAAAATGCAGAAGAAAATACAATGGTTACTACCAATGAAGTAACAAGCCCTGATCCTCCAGCGCCATTCCTTCATAAAACTGTGCTTGTTGAAGAAGACTACGTCTTGGTCAAATTCCAGCTGAAAGTGCTGTTGGTATTTTACGTAGGCAAGGTAATAAAAAGATACGGATCTGACGATTACGACGTGCAATTTTTGAGACGTAACTCCAACTATCATTTTTCCTAATGTTCCTGATATTTCTAGTATTTCGACCAGCGATATAATCTCAAAACTTCCTACGCCATTTGAAAAAGGGCGAGGCAAGCTAGTATTTTCTGTTAACCTGGATAATTTTAATGTTAGGTAATAGACAAATTCGTTTGAATATTTGTTACTGTCCAAGACTGATGATAGATAGGGTAATATTTACAGTAGTACTATTCTTAGAGGGCATATTTGTTACCCGTACTTCCCAAGACTGATGTTAGATAAGGTACCTAATGATTTACAGCAGTATTCTTCAAAGAGGGAATTTTACTCCTCGTATTTTTTATGTCTACTATTCTGATTTTTTAGTTTTTATTTTGTACTTTGTCATTCAGACCCATGCCTTTGTTCTGATTTTTATTTACATAAAAATGTAATTGAGATTGGATACCAATCGTTCTGTTCTCGAATTTCTCTCTAAGAGTTATTAATTGACTGTTATTATTCGTGTACTTATTCCTGTTGAGAAAAAAATTCTTTGCCTAGGAAAGGATTATTATCCACCTTGTTTGAAGTAACTTCTGCAGAATAATGCTCAATTCTGATTGTGATTTTTATATTTCTTGTTTGTTCTAAGCAATAAATGTTTCAATAACCTTACTAAAAGTTACCATTGAAAATAGTTTCAGTTAAAATTCATAATGAATAAACTTTATAGTAGCCATTTGTAGCGGTACGAGTGCTAATTGATTCATTCCCCTGTGATTCACTTCATTCCCCTGTTGGTCAATTTCAAGTTAAGCCCTATATTTCTGTTAGTTATAAGGCTCGTGCGTGCACCAACTAGGGGCTCACCAAGGAACTCCCACAGGTGCGAAAAACATTAAAAAACATGGAAAATATTAACTTTTGGAACTGAAAATTTCGGACCCCCAAAACTGTCGAATTCATTGAGAACGACCCACATATACCTTCCCTAAAGTCAACTGTTCCTTGTTACGAGAAAGTTCTCTCCCAAGCTACAGCACAAATATACAATGATTCAATGAAGAATGCTATTCAACAAGTTGTCAGTGAAAACATGGATTGTACTGATATCAGTATAGCACTTGATGGAAGCTGGCAAAAGCAGGGGTCACACGACTTTGAACGGAGTTGTCACTGCAACAAGTGTAGATAGTGGAAAAGCAGTCGATGTCGCCATCCTTTCTAAATTTTGCAGGTGTCCTGAGAATGAAAATCATCAGCGTAAAGCAGATTTTTGATCGACCGATTTCAAACCACCCTGATATTTCAAACTACCCAAAGAACTATCCTCCTATGGTGTTAGGTACACTGAATATTTGGGTAATGGCGATAGTTCAATAAGCATGTAGTTGTGACATGAAAGCATGTAGTTCAATAGAGGAAAGAGGTCCCTATGGCCGAAATGTCAAAATAAAGAAACTTGAGTGCCTGGGACACGTCCAAAAAAGGATGGGCTCTTGTTTGAGAGCTCTAAAACAAAAAATTCAAAGACAAAGCTCATGGATGGAAAGACGCTTGGAGGTAGAAATCGTCTGACTGATACTGTGATTGATAAAATTCAGAGTTATTATGGAAAACCCATTAGGTTCTAATACACGTCTGTTGAAGAAATGAAACGAGCAGTGTGGGGAGAATTTTTCCATCTTAACCAACGAAGAAGATCCGTGTCACAATGTAGTAAAATTTGGTGCAAATTAAAAAAAAAAAAAAAAAAGGAACCTTACAACTATGATGAACATTTTCATGTTGCTCCAGCAGTGATGAATTTCATCAAACCAGTTTTTCGTTCTCTAGCTGATCCAAATCTTTTTTTTTTTTTTTTTTAAAAGAGCCTGCACAATGGAACTCAAAACCCAAACGAGAGCCTGAACAACGTGATTTGGAACCGAACCCCAAAATCAACTTTTGTAAATATCTCCACCCTTCGATTTGGGGAGTTTGATGCAGTAGCTAATTTTAATGATGGGAACATTACACGCTGTCGTGTTTTCGAAAAACTTAGCATTACTCCAGGAAGATTTTGTCTGCGTGAAATGGCTCAATTGGACAAAGCGAGAATCCGAAATAGCGAAAGATCGTCTACTACGACATATCAGGATGCTCGGAAAAAGAGGTCAAGAATAGGAAAAAGCTTGGAGGGGAATTTTCAGAATGTAGAAGGAGACATCCCATCATATGGTAGTGGACTTTACTAGTGAACCCATACAATAAATATAAAATAATAATAATGTATGTAAATAAAAATTTAATAAAATTTCTTTGATTACAAACCTAGCGAACTGTTATATTATTCTCCAGAGCGTTGTCTTCCAAAGGTGAAGTGACCATTATAGCACTTAGAGCTCGAGTAGTCAGGTTCAAATTAATTTTTTGTACACTTTTAATGCTTGGATTTCAAAAATTCTTGTTGCAAAATGACCGTCTATAGATGTAGTTTTAAAACAATAAATAAAAAAAATGACTTTCTGACTCCGAAATCGACCTGTGAGGCAGAGGATGATAATGAAGACATCCCAACAGTTCCTAACAAGCAAGGTGATGTCATAATTCGACAATTCAAAGACTCTGTTGTTAACATTGAGTATTTCGAAAATTCTATGGCTCATATTTTGCAAGAACGCTTGAATTTGTACAGCCAATGCTGGAAGGGGTAAAATTACAGTTTTTTGGCTTGAATGTAAATTCACCAAGCCCCTTTCAATCACTTACCCACAGCCTGAAATTTGGATTGCCAATTTTAAAACCAAGACACATCCGTTGCTGTTAGAGGACTTAGATGATATTGATAATATATTGGAAGAACGTAACCACCAACGTAAACACATTGAATGAAATGGAATCATTTGAAAATAAATCCAGCAGATGTAGTTTGCTAACTATTGAACTGTAGGGTTTATTTATATTGGAATATTGTAGGGTTTGCTATCTTGGAAATTTCAAAGGAATATATGTATAGGTTATTTTATGACACTCTAGGCCGGCACGTGGAGGAGTAAATAACGTAGATTAAGTTTATATGGATACTGATGCGTACATTTTAGATGTAAAAGTGCCAGATATTTATGCCACGCTGAAAAACGTACTTTCAGAATTTATGGATTTTAGTGATTATCCTTCTGATCATTTTTGTTTCTCTATAGAGAATAAAAAAGTAGTTGGAAAGTTAAAGGATGAGACTTAATCTCTCCCGATTAAAGAGGTTGTTGCTCTAGGCCCAAACTGTATAGTCTCAGTAACGCGAGTAAGCATATAATGAAATGCAAAGGGGTGAAAAAGTGATGTATCAAGAAAAATATTAAATTCCATGACTACCTTAGAACATTAAAGGAGAAAAGCACAGGAATCATACTGTACTTTTCGAAAAATCAGTTCAAAATCACACGTTGTCAGCACAACAGAACATCATAAGGTTGGTTTGTCTTTCTTCAATGAAAAACGCATGATTTTAGAGGATTTTTGAGGTGTGTTCACACTACTCCGTATGGTTATAATAATGAAGTAAGTAACTTTGATCATGATTACTATTTAATAATCTTTTTTCTTCTCTATTATAGTCTGATTACCTATTCACAATCAAAGATGGACCAAACATACACCAAGTTGATGGGTCTTTAAGAATCATCAGCTGCTTCTGAGATGTTGGGATTGAAGCCATCAGATGTAAGACCATCTGTTATTCAATAAATACGTAGGCAGAGCCTCTGTTGAAACCAACACCAATATTCTGCCCCTCTTAAAAAAGGCAGAGGATGGTATGAAGACATCCCAACAGTTCCTAACAAGCAAGGTGATGTCATAATTCGACAATTGTAAGACTCTGTTGTTGACATTTTGTTTATGAATATCAATAACATAATAACATTAAAAACCCTGAGTATTTCCTAAATTCTATGGCATATATTTTGCAAGAACGTTTGAATTTGTACATCCAATGCTGGAAGGGGCTAAAACACAGTTTTTTGGCATGAATGTAAATTCACCAAGCCCCTTTCAATCACTTACCTAAAGCCTGAAATTAGTATTGCCAATTTAAAAACCAAGACACATCCGTAGCTGTTAGAGGACTAGGATGATATATATAATATAATGGAAGAACAATTTGCAAACATATTGAATGAAATTGAATCATTTGAAAATAAATACAGCGGATGGAGTTTGCTAACTATTGAACTGTAGGGTTTATTTATATTGGAATATTGTAGGGTTTGCTATCTTGGAAATTTCAAAGGAATATATGTATAGGTTATTTTATGACACTCTAGGCCGGCACGTGGAGGAGTAAATAACGTAGATTAAGTTTATATGGATACTGATGCGTACATTTTAGATGTAAAAGTGCCAGATATTTATGCCACGCTGAAAAACGTACTTTCAGAATTTATGGATTTTAGTGATTATCCTTCTGATCATTTTTGTTTCTCTATAGAGAATAAAAAAGTAGTTGGAAAGTTAAAGGATGAGACTTAATCTCTCCCGATTAAAGAGGTTGTTGCTCTAGGCCCAAACTGTATAGTCTCAGTAACGCGAGTAAGCATATTATAATGAAATGCAAAGGGGTGAAAAAGTGATGTATCAAGAAAAATATTAAATTCCATGACTACCTTAGAACATTAAAGGAGAAAAGCACAGGAATCATACTGTACTTTTCGAAAAATCAGTTCAAAATCACACGTTGTCAGCACAACAGAACATCATAAGGTTGGTTTGTCTTTCTTCAATGAAAAACGCATGATTTTAGAGGATTTTTGAGGTGTGTTCACACTACTCCGTATGGTTATAATAATGAAGTAAGTAACTTTGATCATGATTACTATTTAATAATCTTTTTTCTTCTCTATTAGGGTAGGCCGGGGTAAGAGACTGCACGGGGCAAAAGACTGCAGCGCCATTTTTAGTGAATTCGGTGAAGTGGTGGGGATGCCTTCTTGACGTCTGACTGTCCTTGATCTCTTCAGTTGATGGACTTATGCAAGAGAGGGTTGCACGTGGCTGGGCCGAGAAAATGCGGTAAGTGTATTTTCTTCGATTTTGATGTAATATTTTTAATAGTTTATGTGAACGTAACGGGACGATAAATGTACTGGTTGATGAAAATATGGTTTCATTCAAAATGTACACAATCATCCTTTTTGGTTGAGTTGTGATTACAGCCTCTCTTTTGTTTTCCCAGCTGTGAGACACCATTTTGGTTGCCATATTAAATGGGGAAAAAGGCTGCAGTCTGTGTGGGGAAAGAGGCTGCATCGAGTAGGTGTGCAGCCTTTTTCCCCATCATGTTTAGTGGTTCAGTAGGCACGTTTTTAAAATCAAAATTACCTTTGTAATCCCTTCAATAATTAACAATATATGTAAGCAGGAATGAAGTACCTAACCAAAGAATGTACCTTACTATTTAGGGAGCCTCCCTTCTTTCTATTATCTCCTATTATGTCGGTAAACCTGATAATATCGAACTTGTTACCCCTACCTAATCAACTCAACCTTGATCAACCTATCAATGAACTGGTTCTTTTCAAAAATTATTGAATTCTTAGGTACCTATATCTAACTACACTACATTGCCAACAGAAACAAATTAAAACTAATTAATCAAAAATACTTATTTGAATTACTGCTTAATCAATTAAATTTAGTTATTATCCAATTTTTAATTATTATTAATTCTTTGTTCCAGGAATTATAGACGCAAGACTGATCGGAAGCCGATAACAGAGGCTGTTGTCAACCATGCAAAATCACTTATTACTCAAGGAGTGTCAATTCGTCAAGCTGCACAAGCTGTCGGATTCAATGAAACAGCACTGCGACGAAGAATGGCAAAAGGGCAAAACGCTAGTGATCAACTGGGCAGGTTTCGTAAAGTGTTAACTTCTCAGCAAGAAGAAGAGGTGGTAAGACACTGCGTTGAGTTAGATAAACGATTCTATGGCCTTACATTTAAATCATTACGATTTCTTTTGTATGCATACGTGACAAAAAATGACATTCCCAATAGATTCAATACAGAGTCCAAGCTCGCAGGTGAAGATTTTACCAGGGATTTCATGAAGAGAAACCGACTTTCTCTTCGTGTTGCTCGTAAAACAAGCGTAGCTCGCATTATGGGCTTCAACAGGAACCAGTTAGACCTTTATTTTGAAAATTTGGACTTCGTTATGAAAAAATATGGATTTCCACCTGAAAGAATCTATAATATGGACGAGACTGGAGTGCAAACTGTCCCTAGCAAACTGCCTAAGCATGTGGCTCCTACTGGAAAAAGGGAAGTTGGAAAATCAGTAGCTGCTGAACAGGGACAAACCGTCTCGGTAGCATGTGCAATGAGTGCTGTTGGACACTTCGTTCCCCCATTTTTTATCTATGCTCGGAAGAGGATTAATTTACTCCTCTTGAAGAATGGCCCAGTTGGTTGTGACATTGCTGTTACTGATAAAGGGTACATGAATGTTCCTACATTCTTAAAGTGGTTACAGCACTTCACAAAATTTACTAATCCTTCAGAAGAAAGACCGATTCTACTTACTCTAGATAATCATGTTTCGCACATCAGTTTGGAAGCCGTTACATACGCAAAAAACAATCATATTCACATGGTCAGCCTCCCTCCTCACAGTAGTCACAAGACACAACCACTCGACAGAAGCTTTTTTGGACCCTTCAAAAAATTCTATGATACTGCTGCTGATGATTGGGACTCATCCCATCCAGGTCAAACACTCTCTGTGTATGAAGTGGCAGAGATTTTCAACACAGCCTTTATGAAAGTAGCCAGTGTAGGCCTAGCTGTGAGTGCTTTCAAGGCAACAGGAATTTGCCCCCTCGACAAAAATAAATTTACTGAAGCTGATTTCCTGCCATCCGAAGTCACTGACCAACAACAAGAAGTTGATGAGGAGCAAGACGTAGATGAAGAAGAGAGAAAATTCATCGTGTTTCAAGACAATCAAACTAGAGTATTGGGGAACGACCCCCCAGATCAAATATTGGCTTCTACTTCAGCTTGCCCGCTGCCTCTTCGCCCGATTGAAAGGGAAACCCACACTTCTGGCCTGGCTCCATCTACTGTGATGATTTCATCTTCAGCTAGCCATGTGATAAGCATCCAAGGTGAAGGCATTTCGTTTGACCAATCACTACCCGACACTTTGTGTTCAAGAACAGCTAGAACTTCAGTGCATGAGCACAACCATGATTTGGAACCACCTAGCTTTTCTCAGTCAAATGTTTCTGCATCTTCATGTACGCAAAATGGAAACACCTCCCAAGTATCTCAAGTGTACGCATCAGCAAGTACACCTCCTGTAGTTCCTCCAGCTAGCTCAAAAACATCTCCAGAAGATATAATTCCTATTCCCAAAATTAAAATCAAGAGGAAACGGAGGGGAAGAGGTTTAAAGTCCGTACTACTGACTTCTACCCCCAACAAAAACCGCTTGGAGGAAGAAGCTTTGAAAAAGAATAAGAAACCACCAGTCCGGAAAAGGAAGGTCAACAAGAAGGAGTTGTTCCCATTGACTAAACCCACAAACAAGAAACGAAACATGACATCAAAAACGCTGAGCTCTTCAGATTCCGAATCGGACATGTGCATATCACTTCATAATAGCAGCTCAGATTTGCATATGGATTTTTCAGATGAAGACGGAAGGGAAGGGGTGAACAATATTGAACAATTGTGTTCTGTTAATGACTTTGTGTTAGCTAAAATTCACGGCAAAAGTGGTGGTTCATATCATTTTCGTGTTGCCAAAATTCTCACATTTTATGATGACGGTTACCACGGCATGTACTACAAGAGACTACCTGGTACACAAAGATTCGTGGAGACAAATGACGAGAACTACATCAAACAAGAAGATGTGCACCTGAAACTAGGTAGGCCGGTTGTTGGTAGTTCAAGGTTTCAAAAATCAATATCATTTCATGATGATCTGTCCGATTTGAACATTCTCTAACTCAAAACAATTCATTTTTTAAATTTAAGCATTATGTTTGAAATTAGTAGCTTTGATAAATAATTAGTGGGTCAAGTCTCATACTTTTATTACCAAAATTAATCCTATATATAGGAAATTATCTTTTTTGCTATTTTAAAGAGTTACCTAAAGTTTAAGCAAACTTCAAGAAGCTACTATGTGATTTAAAAGACTTAATAAATTGTAAAGACTGTTAATTTTTATCATAGATGTGTTTTATTATTCATTACAGAAATTGTTCAACTGAATAAAAATAAAAAAGAACGTGTTTTGCAAGTTTTGTTATTAAAAACATTTCCATATTTCATTTTTTTAGAAATGGGGAAAAAGGCTGCACTGCAGTCTCTTTCCCCAATTTGTGGGGAAAAAGACTGCACGGGAAGGGTCTGGGAAAAATGTAATTACCAGCTTATATGTGACTTTATAACAAAATCGCTGTAGGGCGAGGTAGCTAAGATTCTTAGCAACAAATGGCAACCATTAGTTGCGGGATTGAAAAAATTTAGTATCCATGATGACCGAAAAACTGAAAACTGCAGCCTTTTACCCCGGCCTACCCTATAGTCTGATTACCTATTCACAATCAAAGATGGACCAAACATACACCAAGTTGATGGGTCTTTAAGAATCATCAGCTGCTTCTGAGATGTTGGGATTGAAGCCATCAGATGTAAGACCATCTGTTATTCAATAAATACGTAGGCAGAGCCTCTGTTGAAACCAACACCAATATTCTGCCCCTCTTAAAAAAGGCAGAGGATGGTATGAAGACATCCCAACAGTTCCTAACAAGCAAGGTGATGTCATAATTCGACAATTGTAAGACTCTGTTGTTGACATTTTGTTTATGAATATTAATAACATAATAACATTAAAAACCCTGAGTATTTCCTAAATTCTATGGCATATATTTTGCAAGAACGTTTGAATTTGTACAGCCAATGCTGGAAGGGGCTAAAACACAGTTTTTTGGCATGAATGTAAATTCACCAAGCCCCTTTCAATCACTTACCTAAAGCCTGAAATTAGTATTGCCAATTTAAAAACCAAGACACATCCGTTGCTGTTAGAGGACTAGGATGATATATATAATATAATGGAAGAACAATTTGCAAACATATTGAATGAAATGGAATCATTTGAAAATAAATACAGCGGATGGAGTTTGCTAACTATTGAACTGTAGGGTTTATTTATATTGGAATATTGTAGGGTTTGCTATCTTGGAAATTTCAAAGGAATATATGTATAGGTTATTTTATGACACTCTTAGGCCGGCACTTGGTGGAGTAAATAACGTAGATTAAGTTTATATGGATACTGATATCACGACCTGTGGTGAGTATGAAGACAGTCAAAAACTTGATATTATTGACATTGATGAACTGTGGGGACAACTCTCTGCTTTTGTAGTTTGTAGGAACTGTAGTGGTGAGGTTTCGTTCAGTGTTGCTAGTTGTTTGGGTTTTGCTTCCAACATGGTTCTCTTGTGTAAACAATGTAATGTACAAAAAGAGTTTGTAAATTCCAAAAAAGTAGAAATGAAATTACCAGATGGTAAGACTCGAAAGTCGTATGCCATAAATATCAGATTAGTTCATTCGATGAGAAATATTGGTAAGGGAAAAGCAGGCGCAGACATTTTTTGTGCATTGATGAATCTCCCTCCACCTCCGTCAAAGTTTGGACCATATGTGAATTTCCTCCTTGATGCTTCAGAACATTATGCTATGTTATCTATGAAAAATGCAACCCAGGAAGCAATCGAAGATCAGGGCACAACAGACCTCACAGTAACATTTGATGGTTCGTGGCAAAAGAGAGGTCATTTATCTCAGAATGGCATAATGACTGCAATAAGTGGTGGGAACAAAAAGATAATTGATATTGAGATAATGTCCAAATTTTGTCTTTGCAAGGAGAAATTAAAAAACGTCCATACACCACAATGCGCTGCCAATTATACTGGTTCAAGTGGAGGGATGGAAGTGGCAGGAGCGAGGGCTATTTATAATAGATCAGTCCAAAAGTATGGTGTGAGATACACGAAGTATTTGGGGGATGGATTTTCTAAAGCCTTCACAACCATTCAAAATGAAAAACCCTATGGAGATGGAGTCAAACTACAAAAACTGGAGTGTGTTGGACACATCCAAAAACGAATGGGAACTAGGTTGAGAGTGCTCAAAAAGAAATTAGGGAAAACTCCCCTGAAAGATGGGAAATCAATAGGAGGTAAAGGTCGTCTTACTGATCATGCAATAGATCGAATACAAACATACTATGGGTTAGCTATTCGACGAAATTGCTCATCAGATGTTCCAACTATGAAGAAGGCTATTTGGGCTACGTACCTTTGTCACGTCCCAGGTCACCCTTCTATTCTGTTTTAGATGGGGGGTACAAGTACCCTTCACATTCTTTCGACAGATGAAAAACCATGCCACGAATTCTGTCCTACTGACGATGATTCGTGGTGTATGTATCATAAATCAAGAAAAATGAATATACAATACGTACACCATAAGCACACTCACTTGCCAGCTGCTGTAGCTGATATAGCAAAATATCAGCAAAATCAGCCACAAAGGAATCCAGACAAAAAAGAAGAGCTGCCAAAAGAAAATTGGAGGAAGAGTTCGAGGAGGAAGAAGGAGACGACCCAGCATATGGAGCGGGGCTGCACTAGGTACGCAAAAATTTATTTCCTCGTCATTTGAGACGGAATTTTTCGGTAATTCTTGTTTAAATCTATTCTCAGCATGTTCAAGAATGATTTTCAATTTAAAAAAAAAAAAAATCGAAATTTTCATCATTTTTTGGGTTCCGTGTCCCCTTAAGATGATGATGATTTCGGCTAATTTAAGTGGGTCAATAAAATATGGAAGGAGGAGGGGAATGCCTGATGCAAGGAAAATTGTAGCGCGACGTGGGTCATTCTGATTCTGGTTGAAGAAGTGTGAATAGAGATCGATATTTTCAACAGTCAAACTTGTAGTTGGTGTCTTGTGTACCCTGTTCCCAACTCTAATGTTTGGTCTATGCTGTTGATTGTCCAGCATAGCACACTACATATTGGCGCAGTCTCGCGATTCGAACACGTTCTCAGGTAAGTTTTAGCTGTAGGGTAAGGGCACCAGTCATTGGCCACTTAGCAATGTTTATCACCTCACCCGCTTTATTTTTGAAGATATTTTTTTCCTTTCTATGGTTTTAGGAAGCTAATCATCCAAACTATGTAATACAATAGCAATTTTAAACAAATAAAAGATCTACCAAGTATTTTTTTCAATGAGTTTTGAAAATTCTGTTTTCCACCAGTCATTGGCCGGGAGTTCCTAATATTGGCCACCTTGTCACCAGTCATTGGCCACCCTAAGTTTATTGTTTTCTGATCCACTGTGTCGGTAAACTTTCCATAAGAACTGATGATTTGTGGCTGTAACTATGAGAAATCAAATTAATCATCTCACATATATTTGAAAAAGGTTTTATTCATTATAGTTTCAACATTTTTATTATTAACGAAGAACACTTTACATTTACTAGGTAGGTACTTTTGCAGTTTTTTCCGACCTGAATAGGTAACATTGGTTCTTGAAACATTTTAATAGGTAACATTGGACTCAAAAAGGGTACCTGTAGGTAGCGTTTCCTCGGTCCCATAGCTTGCCGCCAGCTGCGGTGGACCCAGCATATTGAGTACTTGCGCCAAGCTGCCATGCGGGGTGTACAGTTGCTCAAGGCCCTTTCCAACTATAGTTGGGGTGCCCAGCGGGATTTCCTCTTGAGGATTTTCCATTCAGTGATGCGAACCCGAATTGATTATGGGTCTGCAGTTTATGGCTCAGCAAGGAAGTCCTTGCTGCGTAAGCTGGAACCTTTATTAAACAAGGGTCTACGTTTGGCTACTGGGGCCTTCCGTACTACCCCGACAGCCTCCCGTCAGGTGCTTGGGCATAGTCAGCCACTCATAATTCGGCGAAATCTGCTAGCACTTCGTTATGCAGAACGCATGCGCTATTTCCCAGGACACCTCCTGCATGAAGTGGTCACCATACCCCCCCTAGAAGAGACGTATTCCAGGCTTCAAACACGAACTCGCCCATTGGGTATTCGTGTTCAGGAGCTGACAAGGTGGGATAGCATAGAGAGATACCCTTTAGTTTCATATGCGGTGCCCCCTGTCCCTCCCTGGGCCTTGTCTGGGATGCGTGTTGACAGAAAAAACAAAGGATGATTGGAGTAGAAAAACGCTGCAAATTATTTCACAAAGGTTTATTATTTTTTCTATTGAGTATGATCATAGTTTTAGTTGGCTAGCGTACGTCATAAGGCCCGTCCAGACTCCTCGGCGTGTCCTATTTCGAGTTGCCACAACCTATACTTCTATAATTATATACGCATGTTTACATTTCTCGATTTGAGCTCCTATCTATTCAAATAGTTATTGCCTTAATAATATCATTATCTCAGTACGTACGAAAAGTCGAGAGGATATGTTATTAAATATGCGTAGGAAAAGCTTTGGTATTAACACACAAATATGACCTTGAAAAAAACATATATTCATGCCTCGAAGGAACGCCGGCGCTGTACCCACCACAAGGTGCCGCGGCGCCGGCGCCTCCTCTCACTCCACCCCCCCGCTCACCCCCCCCCCCCCCTCACCGCCCACCGTGACCCCCTGCCAAGCGTGCCAGGCGTGCGCGCGTAGAAAAAGACACTATTTCGCCCGTTTTTGGCCCATAGCATCTATGCGAGTAAAGCGATCGGGATGGTTAAACGTTAGGACCAACTAGACCCCAAATGGAGTCAATGTGCGAAAGAACGGGTTTTTTAAGTCAATTCTTAGGCCTTTTATGGCCCGGACGGCGGACGGCGGACGGACATTTCAAATTTGGATTCTACGTACCTTGAAACGTAAAGTGACAAAGTTTGAGGGGGGGTTATAAAAAATGTTTGCTACACGATCACATAGGCTTATTATTGGAAATAATAAACCAAAAACAAAGGCTAGAAAATTAGTTTTTTGGCCTGGCATGTCGGTTTATATCAATGACTAATATCATAATTTCAGGTTTGTCATGATTTCATTGGTTTCATGACTATATTTCATCATTTCAGCTTTGTCAAGAAAGTCGGATTGTCCTTTCTGGATATCCTGATGAATTAATAATGGATAACAACCCATTTGGCAGTGCAAAATTCAAAAAATGTTTAGCAAAAATGGAATAATTTTGACCATTAGTATCTCCATTTATGCACAAGGTCATTAGCAGAAACGGGAGTGAGGATAGTGAAACAAATTATGCAAAATTGTGAGAAAACGGGACAAAATATAAACATTCACCTAATGCAGTATATAAATACTCAAAATCCTAGTATTGGTTATAGCCCTAGCCGAATTATGTTAGGCCCACCCATCCCTAATCATATCTAGACGTCCCTAATCATATTTTCCCAATGGTTAACAAATCCAACATGACATTGACCGCCCCTGAACCTATATGGCCTACCCCGGTACAGGCGCATGTGTTAAAATGTGCGATAGCAAGAAAGAAAGATAGTGCCGTCCCAAAGAATTGAACCTAGAAACTCATGCATGTGCATCGAATGCGCTGTCTTCCGAACTAAAAAGGCGCTTGATAATATGCGGCGAAAGGGGGTCCACATCACCATTCAGGGAGCGTGGTATCTCACAATTTTCTCTACACTTTTGTTCATAACGATCGGAAAACACATTATCGTGCAATAAAACTTAACTGGGGCCTATATGAACCATTTAAATAAGCGCTGCTGGCAGTTTTGGCCATCTGGCCAATGGGTGGGGTAGGAAAAATTTGCATCATTCCAGTTACTAGCCACACGGCCAATGACTGGAGGAATCACTCTTTTTGTCATCCAGTTATTAGCCGGCCTTATATTTTCTACAATTTATGAGAATTTTATGTCCTGGTGGCAGCAATTGATTAATAATCAACTAGAGATCATGCAAACACAAAAAAAAGTTCACCTAATTTGGAAGGCACCACATCAAACCCTTAAGAATGAGTTGAGGTGTGCTTACCGTTTTCTCAAGAAACAGGGGTGATCATCCTTCTTCTTGCACCTTCACCACGTGAAATGAGTTTGGGAGGTTTCTATGAGGTTTCACTATAACGTTCAACCCCCCACTGCCTTCTAGACTACACACTTCGATGGAAAAAAACATTTAAAACGATCCAAGAGACATCTGTGTTGTAAAAAACTAACTTATAAAACTGGGTGGCCAATGACTGGGGGTCGGCCAATGACTGGTGCCTTTACCCTACTTTATAATAATTTCATGATTTAGGTGTTAAGTCAGGTTATTGACCTACTTTTTACATCGCCAAGTACTTACCGCTTGTTTGAAGTCCTTCCCTTGGTCATCCGACCTGTTTTTCAGTGGATCATTTCCCTGTTTCCTCTTACTTTAATTTTTTTTAATTCGGAGTTGGTATATAGAACTGAATTTTTCCGTCAACACTAGCGTTCACTTGGGCTAAGTGTCCCCCTAGCTAACGCGTGTTGTAGGTACGTTCCCGTTCCCACTTCTACAAGATTCTGATTCTGGTTGAAGAAAAAGTGAATAGAGATCGATATTTTCAACAGTCAAACTTGTAGTTGGTGTCTTGTGTACCCTGTTCCCAACTCTTATGTTTGGTCTATGATGTTGATTGTCCAGCATAGCACACTACAATTTATATTTGCAGAACTGTGTGAAGATGGCCCCGAGAAACAAGAAAATTTCAAAACCCAAGAAAAAGTACAACCCCACCAGGAAAGGTAAGCGCATCCTTAAATACACAGAGGACCAAATGGCTAAGGCCATTTTAGACGTCAACAGCGGTGTGAGCATCAAAAGGGCAGCGATAAATAATAATGTTCCCCGAACCACGCTGCTTGGAAAAATAAAAAAGAAGTCCCCTCCAAACACACGCATGGGGCCAGCAACCATTCTATCTCAAAGTGAAGAAAAGATTATAGTCGACTGGCTACTTTTCTGCAAGAAGATGAAATTTCCGGTGCCTCCAACACAACTACTGGATAGTGTGCAAAGCTATTTGCTGAAAAAATGAGTAGATACAACTTTCAAAGACAGCCGGCTGGGACGAACGTGGATCGAACGTTTCCAAAGAAGGCACCCCTATATATCTCTAAGGACCCCCCAAAACTTGACGAAGTCTAGATCAAAGGTCAAGGAGAGCGACATTGAAGTGTGGGCCAACAGAGTACGAGTATACTCATACTTTCAAGAGGAAGGATATGATTCGATCTTGGAACATCCACAAAGAGTTTTCAACTGCGATGAAACTGCTGTTTTCTTGAACCCTAAGGAACATAGGGTGTTTGCCGGGAAAGGGGATAAGACAGTATACCAGCAGGTGAATACCGATGAGAAAGAGTGTTTGACGGTACTTGTAATAACTGCAAATGCTGCCGGTATTCAGGCTCTTCCCCTGGTGGTTCTCAAATATGAGAGAATTCCGGAAGCTATAGCTGCTACTACTCAACGAGAATGGGGGCTCGGCAAAACCCCTGAATCGGGTTGGATGACAGCCTGGCTATTTTATGAGTTTATTGTCAATGTTTTTGACCCTTGGTTGTCTAGAAACCAAGTCAACCGTCCTGTGATTCTCTTTATGGATGGCCATTCATCTCATGTGGCTCTCCATACGAGTCTGTTATGTCGAGATAATGGAATCATTCTGGCAACTTTGTACCCTAATTCAACACATTTAACGCAACCAATGGACGTCTCGGGTTTCAAGTAAATAGCTCAAGAATAGGTGGAAAAGTGCTGTCCAGTTATGGAGGATCCAACATATCAAGGACCCAGTCCTGAGAAAGGAGGATTTCTGTCCACTTTTGAAAACTGTTCTTGACGAAATTCCGTCCTCTGCAATAGTTTAAGGGTTTAGAGCATGTAGATTGGTTCCATGGAACCCAAGTGTAGTGTAGTTGCTCGCATGCGTAAACAAAAGTCACGCCCGGACAAAGCCGATGATAACGACCCACTGATACAAGAGACATTCGACCCCTCAAAACCGCTTAATCACATTATATATCTTGATGTTAATAATCTTTATGGATATGCAATGGGGTGTTCCCTCCCATATGGTGAATTCAAATAGGATGCCGACGTACAGTCAATCGACTACCACAACCTTGATCCAGATGGTGAATTTGGATTTTTGTTTGATATTGTCGTACAATACCTGGAGCACCTGATGACCACTCCGCTTTACCTTTTTTCCCTGAGTCATTGTGCCCCCCTGGTGGTAAAGTAAAAAAAAAAAACTGTTGACAACTTTACATAATAAGAACCACTATGTGAAAGACTATGCAAACCTAATTCAAGCCCTTCAGAAAGGCTTGAGAGTTTCTAAAGTCCATAGCTGCAGGCAGTCTAGGTGGCTCTCTGATTATATGGATTTCAACACAGCTTTGAGAGCGGTTTCAACTTCGGATTTTTTGAAAGATTATTATAAATTGGCAAACAATGCAGTTTTTGGTCGTTCCACGATGAACAAACGAGATTTTAAAGATTTTCGTCTCGTTACAAGAAACGATGAATAGTTGAAATTATAAGCGAAGCCTAACTTTATGGATCGTTACATATTTCAAGAGGATCACCTATTAGGAGTGAGCATGGGTAGACAAAAAGTAGTGTTTGATGCTCCAATATATGTAGGGTTTGCTATCTTGGGAATTTCATAGGAATATATATATAGGTTATTTTATGACACTCTAGGCCGGCACTTGGAGGAGTAAATAACGTAGATTAAGTTTATATGGATACTGATGCGTACATTTTAGATGTAAAAGTGCCAGATATTTATGCCACGCTGAAAAACGTACTTTCAGAATTTATGGATTTTAGTGATTATCCTTCTGATCATTTTTGTTTCCCTATAGAGAATAAAAAAGTAGCTGGAAAGTTGAAGGATGAGACTCAATCTCCCCCCATTAAAGAGGTTGTTGCCCTAAGCCCAAACTGTCTAGTCTTAGTAACGCGAGTAAGCATATAATGAAATGCAAAGGGGTGAAAAATTGAAGTATCAAGAAAAATATTAAATTCGATGACTACCTTAGAACATTAAAGGAGAAAAGGATATCATACCGTACTTTTCGAAAAATCAGTTCAAAATCACACGTTGTCAACACAACAGAACATCATAAGGTTGCTTTGTCTTTCTTCAATGACAAACGCATGATTTTAGAGGATGGTGTTCACACTACTCCGTATGGTTATAATAATGAAGTAAGTACATTTGATTATGATTACTATTTAATCAACTTTTTTCTTCTCTATTAAGGTAAATGCACCTGTAGTCGACACTGCACTAGTAGTCGACACCCTTTTCAAAAGTAGGCAAAAGCTAAGAAAAAGGACATGACTTCAGGTTTTTAATGGTGGCTATCGATTTTTCAATGTCTTCTCAATTACCGCTTTACCTTTTTTCCCTGAGTCATTGTGTCCCCCTGGTGGTAAAGTAAAAAAAACTGTTGACAACTTTACATAACAAGAACCACTATGTGAAAGACTATGCAAACCTAATTCAAGCCCTTCAGAAAGGCTTGAGAGTTTCTAAAGTCCATAGAATTCTATGCTTCAGGCAGTCTAGGTGGCTCTCTGATTATATGGATTTTAACACAGCTTTGAGAGCGGTTTCAACTTCAGTTTTTTTGAAAGATTATTATAAATTGGCAAACAATGCAGTTTTTGGTCGTTCCACGATGAACAAACGACATTTTAAAGATTTTCGGCTCGTTACAACAAACGATGAATTGTTGAAATTATAAGCAAAGCCTAACTTTGTGGATCGTTACATATTTCAAGAGGATCACCTATTAGGAGTGAGCATGGGTAGACAAAAAGTAGTGTTTGATGCTCCAATATATGTAGGGTTTGCTATCTTGGAAATTTCATAGGAATACTCGTATATGTATAGGTTATTTTATGACACTCTAAGCCGGCACTTGGAGGAGTAAATAACGTAGATTAAGTTTATATGGATACTGATGCGTACCTACATTTTAGATGTAAAAGTACCAGATATCTTATGCCATGCTGAAAAATGTACTTTCAGAATTTATGGATTTTAGTGATTGTCCTTCTGATCATTTTTGTTTCTCAATAGAGAATAAAAAAGTAGTTGGAAAGTTAAAGGATGAGACTCAATCTCCTCCCATTAAAGAGGTTGTTGCTCTCAGACTCAAACTGTATAGTCTTAGTTACGCGAGTAAGCATATAATGAAATGCAATGCAAAGGGGTGAAAAAGTGATGTATCAAGAAAAATATTAAATTCGATGACTACCTTAGAACATTAAAGGAGAAAAGCATATCATACTGTACTTTGGAGGTTGCTGGGGTCAGACAGATTTTATGAACGTTCCATTGACAGAAATGTGAGATATTTGAACTATCTTGGTGATGGAGACTCCAGCTCCTTCAAGACTATTCAGGAAGATCATCCCTATGGGCCAGACGTGGAACTACAGAAGTTGGAATGCATTGGTCGTATGCAGAAGAGGATGGGGACGAGACTCCGCAACTTGAAAAAGACGTTGGGAAACTGATTGGAGGTAAAAACAGACTGACTAACCAAAGGATTGATAAGATACAGACTTATTACGGACTTGCAATTATCAGGAATGCTAACAAAACATTAGAAGATATGAAAAAAGCTTCCTTCTTTCATCTAACCTCAACAGACAACCAGTCAGGTCATGGCTTATGCCCCACGGGTCCTGACTCATGGTGTAAATTTCAAAAAGCAAAAGCCACTAGTCAGCCAAACAATCATAAAGACCATAAGGCCATTTGTCATTGGCCAAGAAATAAAACCTGTATTCAAAGACCTATCTGCAGACGTTTTGCTCTCAAAATGCCTTCATGGCAAAACACAAAACACCAACGAGAGCTTCGATAATGTGTTGTGGAGTAAGGTGCCTAAAAGAACTTTTGTGGCGCTCACAACTCTAAAGTTTGATGCACACGAGGCAGTTAGCTCGTACAATGAAGGAAACATTACCAAGTGCCGGGTACAGCAAAATTGGGGATTGACCCTGGTGCTTTTTGTGTTGCTGCTTCCAAAAAAGCTGACACATTCAGAATAAGAAAGGACAATAGAGCAACACAGGAAATTACAAGGGAAGCCCGCAAGAAGAAGAGGTCAATACGGAGAAGATTAGAGGATGATTGAGAGGAAGAGGAAGGAGACAACCCATCTTACGCTGCGGGGTCACACTAGGCGCCTCCCTGCACCGCAGAGACCCAACTTCAAACAATAATTTACTCAAGTTTCAACAGTCCATTTTTTTTTTTTTTTTTTTTTTTTTTTTTTTTTTTTTTATTGTCCAGAATATTGTCTAGAACAGTTATAGCGTTTGAGAAGGGAAGGAATTACGATATATGTACCCATTTCTTATTCCCTTGTACACTGAATTCAGTCCACATCCATTGTTTGACAGTTCTGTTGAACCTCTCAACAATTTGAGCTTTCATCTCTGAGTAAGAACGGTACATATTGATTCTCTTCTTCCTCATCAATTCCAAGACTAAATGAGTTTAGGTGGAAGCTTACTTGTTCGGAAAATTGAGGAGAAAGGCCTTGCTTACTTCATTGCCCGATTTCGACTTTAGGGGTTTGGCCCATGCTTCTTTAGAGCCTGTATCAATTACCTACAGTTAATAAGTATTTATACCCTTTATCAGGATGCATTCACAAATCTGCCTGCCACAAATCATCAAGAACCCCTTACATAATTGCAGTAAGTGAAATGGGTTCCCCACTATTACTGTACGACGTCCGTTGCATCGTTGCAGCCTATTTGCGACAGACTAAGAGAGTTGTTCCAAGATTTAGGAAAAATTGTCCTAAATCTTTAGAAAAAACACTAGGTTTCCGAGATATAAGGTAAATTATGACCATGAGAAACGAAAATCCTCGAAAAGCTGTACAAAGTTACCCTGATTGACTGTACAAGTAAAGATCTTGCAAACAATTTGAGGGAGTATGGGGTGGAAAATACACCCTTCCAACGTTCGGAGTCGACTCATCGCCAATGGGATGATTGCTCTCAGGCCACGAAAAAAGGCCACAATCACTCCAGCTATGGCCAAGAAAAGGCTGCAGTGGACCGAAACCGTTCAAGACACGTTCGGTGAAGTCTGGAGCAAAGTTGGTTTCATCAAATAATTAAATTTTATAGCATTCTGAGAATATAATATTGGCTTATAATCAATTTGAGAAGAATGTTGTTTTTTTACTGAAATCCATCCATGAGCTCCTCTTGGCTCATGTCACTAATAAACGAGTCCAGGATCATAATGAACGTTGTTTTTCTCTTCTAGGTGGTGTTTTCTGATGAATCCATATTTTCTATTGGAGAAGAAAGTGCACAGTACGTTCGGAGAACATCGGAAGAGGAGTTCAGCCTACAGTGCATTGCCAAAACGGTGAAACACCCAACGTCTGTAATGGTCTGAAGCTGCATGTCTTCCAAAGGTACTGGCAGGCTTTACATTGTGGAAGGCACTATGAGGCAGGACCAGTACAAAAACGTCCTCCAGGACAGACTTTTCCCCCAGATGACGGATTGGTTTCCAGAAAACGACTTTGTCTTCGTGTAAGATGGTGCGCCATGCCACAAAGCTCGATCTGTGATGAGCATGTAGGCTGAAAATGATGTTGAAGTTCTCCCCTGGCCATGGAACAGCCCAGACATGAACCCTATAGAGAATTTCTGGGCTATTGTGAAGAAAAAGAACATCACAACCAAAACTGAGCTCATTGCTGAACTCATCCGGGTTTGGCACCGAGACGATGATATCAAGAACACTACTTGTCAAAACTTAATATTAAGCATGCCTTGATTTATATGATGATAAAAATCAAAGGTTACCATAAAAAATATTAATTTTAATGTAATAAATTTCTTTTTATAAGAAATAAAGAATTTTTAGTGTTGGGACTATGATTTAATAAAACGGATTATGACGTAATAAAACGGACACCTCTGTAGAGTTTTTCTTTTCACAAAAAGACGTAAAAAGCAGCCAAATCGTCCCCTAGACTCCCGTCGTGGTCAGCCTCGTCCGTATCAAAAGGTATGTAGGTAACAAACTAATGTATGTACCTACTCCATGAATTTCAAGGGTTTGTTTACAAGTTTTTCCGATCCCATTCGTGCAATATAGAAGTGTTTCCCGTCTTTGCAGCCGAACTGCAAGAAATGTGGGAACAAGTGTAATACGAATGAAGATCTGCTTCAAGGAGGAAAGAAGTTGCATGAAGATTTCTGGAATGAGAATTACATAGGACGCAGTAACTTTCTCATGGGACTGATGAGCATAATCCCAACTCAAAGAAGAAGGAAGAGGGCTTCAACTGAACCAGATGGTGACTTACCAACTACGAGGACTACTCACGATCAACAGGTGACGGTTGCTACCATTACCAACCTCTACAGGCCATACAAAAGTTTGCAGGAAAGTATTCATTGGTGTCTTGGGGATGTTGGACGTCTGATAAATGAAAAAAAAGCAGGGCAGTTAATCTGTAGGGACTTAAAAGGACGAAAAGCGCAATCTCATAAACACAAGTACAAGTACACTGATTGAAGACAAGGATCTCATCAGAGCCCATATTATGTACAGTCATTCCCATCGGAAGAGAGTCATTACTCTAGACGTAAATCGTCGCGTTTGTACTTGAGCCCAGACCTTCATTTCCACAGGATGTACATTGCATATTAAAAAAATACATATATCCTGAACGTCGAATGAGTTATAGATTTTTTAGCAGGGTTTTCGAAAAGGAATTCCCAAAGTTGAGATTTCACCGTCTTCGCACAGATAGGTACATGCGCAACTTGCGATCTGTTGAAACATAAAATGAAATCTAATGAAGGGCCTGACAAATTCGGTTTCATATCAAAGCGGGAATTACATCAGCGCAAAGCTGATAAGGCCAAACAACTATTCGACAGTGATTGCTAGGAGTCCCAATCACCTACAAGCGCTGTCTGCACAGCAAGTGTAGATATGCAGCAAGTAATGTTTACGCCCTCACTTACTCACTCCAGTATGTTTTATAGTAGACAGCTGTCTAACTATAACTTATGTATTCATGTTGGAGATACAAGTAACAGTTTTATGTGCATGTGGCATGAAAGTATTGCTGGGCGGGCGGGGGGGGGGGGGATGAAGTGGGGTCATGCATCTTGAAGGTACTGAAATCAGAAATAACACATAAGAGATACGTTGTTCTATGGTGCGATAACTGCACTGGGCAGAACAAGAATCGCATGGTTTTGATGGCTTTTCATTTATTTGGTTGTGAAAAATTATTTTGAAACCGTTGAACTCAAAATTTTTGGTTTTGGGCCATTCTTACATGCCTTGCGACCAGGACTTCGGGATCGTTGAAAAAAGAAAACGAGTCTGCAAAGCGACGATACCGAGCGAGTTGAGAGACATGGTTCGGAACTGCTAATTCGAAACCCCGTTCAATGTTGTTGAGATGACTCGCAAAGATTTTCTTGATTCGTCTTCAGTCAGCGACCGACTTCTGAACACAAGTCCGATAAAAATAAGCACGCTGTCATGGTTGAGAATTACGAAGACTAATTTATTGTTCTTTGGTCGACAGATTTTAAACGTTTTTTTTTTTAATGGAGTTTATGCTATAGGAATTGTAGATCGTGATAGAGTAGCTAACCATGCAACTCTTTTGAATACAATTTTATGTAGATCAACCGGTTGAGAAAAAAGCTCATTGTCAACCTTCCACCTTGTGCTGTAATCGTCATTGACAACGCTTCATACCACAATAAACTTTCCGAATCTATTCCTTCATCTAATAGTAGGAAACCAGACATGGTTGAATGGCTTCAAAAGAATAAAATTTCTTTTCCATCTGGCCTTTTGAAACCACAGTTATAAAATCTTATAAAAGAGAATAGAGATAGATGTAAAAAATATTATTTAGACAGTATTTTGGAAGAGTTTGGGTTCCGCGTTTTGAGGCTTTTTTCGTACCATCCTGACCTTAATCCAATAGAGAAAATATGGGCTATAGCTAAAAATTGCGTGGGATCTAATAATGTACAACAGAATTTAGAGAAAACAGAAGTTCTTCTCCGCAAAAAATTTTCAAGTATTTCAGTCGAAGAATGAGTTAGAGAGGTTGAACATTCAAAAAGAATTATTGAGGCCGTAGGAAGGAATTTTCGATAATATTTCAGATGAATTCAACATTCAGATTGAATATTCTTCTTCAGAATCGGAAAACAGTGAAGTTTTTTTTCGAGTTCCTTCAATTCCAGTTCTTCAAGCCCATGTTCCTCTCCCTCATCTTCCCTTCATTCTTCTCCCTCGAGATCAAGCGAAAAAACGGACTCTAATAACAATATCAGCGAAGTTTTCTCAATATCCGACAGTGATGATTGACAGTGACTAAATAAAAATAAAAGTTAATTGGAAAAATAAATATCAATAAAAATGTATAACAAAATATAAACATGTAATTTGATTTTTATTTTATTCCAGTTTTTAAATTAAAATAATTTACATTTCTCAATTCGTCCTTCAATTTTGATCATTCTCGCCTAACATATTATTCGACTTATTGCTTCATTTCACATTCATTAATGGGTAATGTCATTCGCTAAATATCGGACGATAACATGTATGTAGGTAGTTGAAATTAAATCGATAGCATGTAGGTACTCGCAGTTGAAATTAAATTGTCAGCAGAGAGGCGGGAGGCGGCGAGTGGCCACGGAGATGCTGCGAAGGCGCAAGCCGCATCCCACCGGTCTGAGATCAGCTGATGAGAGGGCGGAGACAACAGAGTGAGGGCAGGCCCGCCGAGAGGGGGGGGGGGGGGGGCAAAGGGGGAAAATCCCCCCCCGGGCCCGGCCAAAGGGGGGCCCGGCACCAAAGTACAATAAATTGCAAAAATATTAATTTTTATGATATTTGAATAAACTCTTTTAAAGTCATTAATGTCAGTCTAATGTATTTGTCTTTAACTTAAATCAAGATAAAATGTTTTTTGCCTAATATTTTCAACACAATGTCGTACTTCATAATGTACACTCGCCGGACTAATCACTAATCGTCAATCGACTGGCCCACGGCCCGGCACGGCACAGGGGCATGGCGGTGATGAGTAGATGGCGGTTATCGGACGGACGTGCTCCCTTCCTCTCCGAAGTGGACTCGCCCGGCCTGGGCCAGTCTACTTTTCAATGGACGAGGGCGGCCGGGCCCGGCTCGGCCCAACCCGGCACGACACGAGCCAGCGCGGTCCGCGGAGACAACGAAGGCCCTCCCCTCTAAAGTGGACTCCTCCGGCCCGGCATCAGCCAAGTTCAGTCTCGTGGTTGTGCTGATTGTCTTTGGTAGTTGAGTGGAGATGTCTGTGCCATTTTTATTTGCAAGTTCAATCAGTTATGAAAGTCATTCATCTGTGCTATTAGTGATAATTATGATTTAACTCACCCATAATCCATAAAACAAATTTTAGTATTATATTTATATTTCCTCTCCGATATTAGTGTCCGTCTAAAATGTTTGTGAGATCTTTCTAAAATTAACGATATCATAGTACTATTGCCAACAAAGGAAAGGACTGGGGTTTATTAATGTTACTACGCTTGCAGAAGATTGAATGTAAGGTAAGATGGATAGTTATAAACATAAATCTGGGGCCCAGAAGCGAAGAGAGCGTATAAAGAAAAAGGAATCGGAGTTGAAAAGGATCAGCTAATTTGATTTTAGAGCTACTGAATAAACATGATATTCCTTTGGAAGACTGCAGGGACCAGACATATGATAATGCATCTAACATGCCTGGAAATTTACAATGGTGTCCAGGCTATAATCAAGGAGGAAAACCCATTAGCTGCTTTTACTAGGTAACTGCGGAAGTCACTCGCTCAATCTGTTTGGGATAAATGCGGCTGAATGTTGTGCTGAGGTAATATTTTACTTTGGCATAGTTCAAAAAGTATATACGTTCTTTTCAAGGAGCCCAAAACTGTGGGATATTTTGCAGAAAGAAGTTGGTGTTTCTCTTCACGGTCTATCAACTACACGTTGGTCAAGAGTTGATAGCTTTTCCCCTTTCGCTAAACATTTACCTTTATTAAAACGTGCTATCTTAAAATGCCAAGAGCTAAACCTTACGGCAGAGTGCAAAACTGAAGTGTCTGGAATTAAGAAATATTTAGAATCTTTTGAGTGCATTATAATGTCTGCTATATGGATAAAGGTTCTTGTTGCTATAGACGTAAGAAATAAAGTAATTCAAGCTCGCAACACAACCTTAGATATTGAAGTACAAAACATTGAGGAATTGTTAGAAGATCTTCAGAAATTGAGAGACCAGTGGGACAACATCCTAGAAGTGTCGAGGCTGACAGCTGCAAGTATGCAGTTAGATTTGCCGACCGAAACTGACTTTAGGGATAAAAAAGGCAGAAAACGAAAACAACATTTTGACGAACAATCAAGGATGAAGAAGAATTATCAACTGAAGATGCAGCAGATAACTTCAAGATCAACATATTTTACCGCATTATGGATTCTGTAATTTCAGGTTTGACACAGAGATTTAAATCGTGCGAGACACATGCATATTAAGTAAAGTGTTGTGGGATTATAGATTCATGGAAGACGAAGATATTAACACATATTGTTCAACTTTATGCTCTATTTACAAAGATGACATCAGCACAGATTTAGTAGAAGAGGTTAAGCGTTGATTCTGTGCGCATTGTATTATTATGTTGGTAATTGTACGAGGGACGTCCGGAAAAAAAGGGGACAATTGTTGTAGGGGGTGATGGGAATTTTTTTTTTTAAGTTGGCATACCTGCGTGTAGGGGAACTCCTAACGGTCACAATGAGCGCTCGCCCGTCTCATTTCGTTCAAAAATGTCATCGCAGGAGCCCGTCGCGTCAACCTCTGCAGGTGTCGTTCGCTCAACCTACCGCAGGTGCGAGATTCAGGCAGTGATCAAGTTCCTCACTTTGCGCCGAAGTGGCTGCAAACGAATTTCTGCAGCAGTATGCATCGGAGGGAGAAGTGTTCCTGGACTCTATAGTGACTGGGGACGAGACTTGGGTATGCCACTATACCCCTGAGTCCAAACGACAGTCCCTACAGTGGCGCCATACCCACTCCCCCAGTGCCAAAAAATTCAAGGTGCAATTTTCGGAACGCAAAATCATGGCATCTGTGTTCTGGGACAGGAAGGGAGTGTTATTGGTTGATTTCATGGTCAGAGGGACCACCATCAACGTCAATGCCTAATGTGAAACCTTAAAAAAAATTGAAAAAAAAAATTAAGGACAAAAGGAGGGGAATGCTGACTCGAGGCGTGAGCCTCCTTCATGACAACACCAGGCCCCACACCGCGCGTGACCCAGGACCTCCTTGTGAGATTTGGATGGGATGTCATTAACCACCCACCATATTCCCCTGACCTGGCGCCCTCGGATTTTCATCTGTTCACAAAACTGAAGGAGTTCCTGGGTGGAAAACGGTTTTCCAGCGACGAGGAGGTCAAGGAGACTGTGGAGAAGTGGCTGTTGGAGGTGGAGCGGAGCGTCTATGACGAAGGCATAAAAAAGCTCGTGCCTAGGATGCAGAAGTGTGTGGAACTTGCCGGGGACTATGTTGAAAAATAAAGGATTAAATTTTGAACATATCCTGAAAATTTCATTAAAATATATGCATTTTTCTAATTTTAACAGTCATTTGTCCCCTTTTTTTCCGGACGTCCCTCGTATTTCAGATTCTGTACGTAATTATACTAATTTTTATTTAGTTTCGATTTTTAATCGATTAATCAATGATTTTTATCTTAATAATCGAAAAATCGATTTATTTGCAGCTCTAGTTACGATTTAGAGGCTTTTCTCCAAAACTGGGAGAATCCTGACACAAGCGAATGGCTTCAAATCAGTTGGTCCTACAAATTACAAATGGTCTACCCACCCATCACTAGAAGTTGAAACTAAAAAGGTGGGTGGGTAGTATTATCCCTCGTTCCCCTAATCCCTTCCGAGGAACAAACGGATTTCTCCAATTTTCAAAAAACTAGGAGTATGGGACTAGGAGGGATGGCTGAGGGTCATATGTACCAAAATTTGAATGATAAAAAAACATGTGACGTTATTTGGCGCAATTCCCGTGGTGGTAGAGACTTGGAATTTGGCATGTTGACTCCTTACTTACACATCAAGTAGAATATGGCCGGGGTCAGCCGAGTGGCTCCTAAAGTTAATTTCTATGCTAATTGTTTGTCACTGCAGTTTTCTTTTTTCCCGACTTACTTAAATCATCCATCACTCTCTGCAAAATACTTAATTTCTCCCTAACTGTGCAAAACAGACATATCCAAGATCAGAGGTTTTTCTCAGTAAGGTAAAAAGTAGAACTATCACTTTTTTCCTTCGGAAAACAAATTTTAAAAATGAAAACTAAAAATCATGCAATGAAGGATTTTTTAAGCTGTCATTTACCTGAGACCAGTTGTTTGTTGTACATTAATTTTTACAACAAACATTATAGGATTTCAACAACAGCTGAGAGAGGCCGGGGGAAAACGAAAATTCTACTTTTCTACTGAGCTTACCTGCTTACTGAGCGAGCACCTGGTCAAACAATGGAGTCATGACAGCTGCTACCTGTGGAGAGAATAATAATGTAAATTACTTATGAATCGTGGTCGAATTCTGTAAATAAAGGATGTCAGCTACAGGGAGAACACAGTGTTTGGCCGTACCCAAATTTCATATTTCCCGCCTAGTAGAAAGTGGACTTCCACAGAAATTAGTTCACTGAACCACCGAGTTAGCGCTAGCGTAGCTTCAAATCAATCTTCATACCCTTTATATTTTTGAACGGAACAATTAAAACTCATGTTTCCCAATATTAATCCCGACTATCCCTGATCGATAAAGTGATCCGAACTCCTGTAAAATTGTGAAAGTAAATAAAGTTAATCGCAATAATGCTGTGTAATTGATATATTGTAAGCACTGCTTTGATCACTGGCACCCTTCGCGTCCTGCGGGGACGAAGTAAATGAAAGTCAATCTAATTTCTAATGCTTTCCGTTTCATACCCGCTGTCATCATTTTTTACCTTATTATCTTCTCACAATAAATTAATTGTGTTCAGGATCCCGTCAAACTGTGTTTTCAGTTTCCCGTGATTATTCACACAGAAAATGAAAAATTCACACAGCCAATGACATTAATTGACACCCCCCCCCCCCCCCCCCCCCCACTGTTGTACAGCGAAATCTTCTTCGTAGAAAATGAAGCTATTGCAATAACTCAAAGTAAAGTAATACTACACATTAATTCAGAAATCCGTTTTGAGGCATTATGAAACAATTACTGGATTTGATCACTATTTCACACACACACGCACGCGCGACACAGCACTAACCCTACATTGACACAGTGGGGTGAAAAATACGACACTAAACCGATGTACCGAAAACCTCAAGCTTTCAAATGCTGTGAGAACCCGGTGCACAGTGGGCCAGAAACCGATTCTAGGTGGACAAAATTATTTTATGAGCCATTCTGATAAGAAATTATGCGCTTATTCCGAATATACCCCATGTTTCTATGCCTAAAATCACTCATTAAAATGGTTTTAATCGAAAACCCGTTTTAAAAAAAAAACACGTTTTTCAACATATTTTGCTAAGTAGTTGTATGAAAGACTGACTAAAAAATTGTTTGCTCCATAGTAAAGTTGTAAAATATTTAAATTCTGCGTCACTTGACTTTTTTTCTTTTTTTTTTTACAAAATTTATTGAAAAATAAGGTAAATACGGAATTTTATAGTTTCTATTAACAGATAAGTACGTACCGATTTTTGCAAACTTGAAGGGCAAAACTTGAATAATCAAATTTCTCATAGAATAAAAATAGAAGATAATTTAATTCTATTGAATATCAAAAACAAAAAATGCATCGACAAAGAGGGAGTTATGCTATTTTAAACTCTGGTCTTGCACTGTTTCATCAATTCCACCTTACCGGAAAAAAAACCGCTAACAAGCGCAACCGATTAATTTGGTTATAAATGTGTTTAGTAGACTTGATGGTTCACAGAAAAATCAATATTGTTTTTTCCCAAATCATCACTTAGGCCCTTTTTTGCATTTTCCCTGGTACATCTCTCATAAAAAATTATGGTTGACAAAATTATTTTATGAGCAATTCTTATAGGAAATTCTGAGCTGTTTCCCAATATACCCCATGTCCCTTATACCTAAAAAAGCTTCTTCGACCCAAGAAATCGATTGTTGACCGTTTTTCTCACTTCTTGACCTTTGGAACTGACCAAAATTTCTTGTGAACGAAAGAAAGTTGTAGAGGAAGGAATTCTGCATCGAGCAAGACCTCCGTTTTCCTCGATTTTTTGCAATTTTTCAAGGTTTTCGTAACCTACTGGACTCGTAACTCACTTGTTGGGGATTGCGACGTAAGTGGGTAGAGAGCGGTAGGTTACAATAACTTTGAAAAATCGCCAAAAATCAAGGAAAAAAGATGGAGAGCTGGCCATTTTTCTCACATACACGAAGGAGAAAGCTGATCTATAATGAAAACATGGGAAAGAGGAGATTCTGAGGTTTCCGAAACAGTAGTCAAATTCATTTTTTGTTAGGACAATGACAGATTTACATTGGATTGAAAGTGGAGACACATACGGAACTACACTCCGGCCTTTATGCGTGAATTGAACTCACCGGTGTGACGACGCGACTGCTTGTCACCGCTTATGTGTGACTCGGGCCTTTGAGGTACCCCATAATAGGCTACTCTCCCCCACACATTATCACTACAAAAAAACGGAAAAAATGAGGAATATTAAAAAAAAAAAAAAAAAATACAGGGCAGCGAAAATGGTAGAAGCGTTCACTCCATTTGAGATTCACGTACGCACTAGGTTTGTTCAAGCTGTCCATTTCCAGAGCTGCTCCGCCCAAGCTGGGCAGTCGGCTGATTTGCAGGGAGCAGAAAAAGGGCTGCAATGAGCAGGGTCGCAGCACGAACGCTCTGGAGCAGACGACCATGGATATGGCAAACTGACGGACCTTACGTATTTCCTGGTCCATCATCAATCTCAAATACTTGGTTTAACTCGGACAAAAATGGGAAAAACCCGCGGATTTCATACACAAACACGTGGTAGGTATTTTAGGAGAGATGATCCTTTTACAAACACGTACCTACCTAGAGGAAGTATATAAACATTCCACTGACCAGGTTCCTCCCGAAGTTTGAAAAACTGGTTGTCTGGTATAATGTACTCGACTTCGTTTCTTATTCACGATTCTATGTGACGGGAACTGTTGAAAACGACTTGGCGTTCAAGAGCACTATCATACCCCCCCACTACCAGCCACTGCATAATAAACCAGCCTCCTTATAATAAACAGCCTCCGTATAATGAAACAGGCCTACATAATAGATAAGACTGATTTTTATAGTTTGGTGGTCTGGATGCTCGCATCTCAAAAACAAAAAAATATCCTAAATCAATCCTTTTAGCAAAATACAGATTAGTTGGACAGACAGCTCAGATTTACGCCTAAAATGATGTTACGGAGGTCAAATATGAAGAAGAATTGGATCTAGATGGCACTGGTGATGGGGGGTTGGACGTGCTGTTGAACGACTAGTTTGAAAACGTTACTAAACACGAATTTTGATGATTTGATAATTACTGACGTCAGTGACGACGTCGTACATCGTAATCATGGACAACTATCAAAGCTTTTATAGCGGTTTTATTCTGTGTGACGAAAACTATAATTTTGTCGGATCGTCGCCCAACTTTACCTACAGCTGATTCCGAATGTCAAAAGAGTCTACTAACTAAATTTCAAGTATGAATCATTGACAAATACCAGTCGAGACTCAATTGTAGATTACGTTAACTGCAAAAACGAAGTCGTTTTGAAATTGAAATGAGACTGTTGTGTTCTGTACCATTATCAACTGCCCACACTAAATCCTTGGGTTTCTATCTAAACATCGTGCGTAGGTAGGCATATAAAAATTTATGCACCATAACAATTTGAGTAAGTACATAAAAATGTAATCCTTGTGAGTGTTTTATTCGAGCATCATCGTCATGAATTCGTTAGGGGCCATTACGGAAATTGCATGCCTGTGAATTGTCAGATAGATACGAAAAATGCGGGATGAAATAGGTTTGTAATGCAACGATGATAGATACAAAGAATGAGATCGCCATTCCCCATACCTATTCCCCGGTACATCATCAATCAATATCAAATATTTGCAACAATATAGTTAAATTCTGACGCAAAACGGGAAAAACCCGCGGATTTCATACAGAAACAGGTGAACAAAAATACGAGTCCTTTGTTGACGAACCTTGATCAGGTTATGGAGGTTTGGGGAAGGAGATACCAGGTTATCCTATGCTAATTATCGCATGCGCGGAGCACGTTAAGTGGCCCATTCACGATCCTGCTGCAGGTGGTGGGGAGTGCAACGAAGTTCCCCTCTTCACTCTCCTGCCTCAGAGTGCGTTCTCCATACACGATCCATCATTCCCAGCTCAAACCAAAGGTTTCCCGCCAGTACACGGTATTCTGAGGTAATCGTGTTGGCGGGTGATTAGAACATGAAAGGTCTTCCGGCAGCTCCACACACGCTCGGACCTAGCAGGTTGATAGGGTGAGGGACCCCGGACCGCAAGGTGGTCCGATGGGAAACCCATCCGACGAGCTCTGCAGGACACCTGCAGCAGGAAGGCATCCACACACGTCCTGCACGCCTCCCGTGCAAGAAGAGAGGGAGGTTTTTGGTTCCCCTCACTTCCTGAGGCAGGATCGTTAATGGGTCGCTTTTCACTTCCTCATCGGCCGGAGCAAGCTGAGCAAGTTCGGATCAGTTCAGAGCAAGCTCAACGGACCAGTTTGAACGATGGCAGAGCTGCCAAGGAGCAACCATTTGGCCAGCTCGAACGGCCACCTTGCTCAATGCGCTTGCGCGAGGGGGCTCTAAGCAAGTTCAGTGGACAGCTAGGACAAACCTCGTGGCGCGACTGACTCAATGTGATCTAAAATTGGTGTATGCAGTTCTGAGGATACACTAAGTCAACCCATTTTTCCCCCACTGCCACTGCTGCGTGTAGGACTCAAGTTCTTTATTGGAGCTAGGTAACTTAGCTGAGCACATTGTATGGTTATCGGAAACGGTAACATTGGATTGGCATTACTCGAACACATCATCAACTCCATCGTTTCTTGGAAAGATTAATATAAAATCTGCCTCTCACCCATAGATTCTTTTGCTTATATATTTGGCAAAAATAGGTTATGTATTTCCAGTGAAGTACAGTTTATAATTTATGCACAGGTAAATGACGAACGAAGTGAGTCTCTACTTTGACTCAGCCAGCATTTATCTGCGTGTTTATCAGGCTGCAATTTCAAGTTATCAACTTGAAATTTGGTAGGTAGACTCTTTGCACGTCCTGAATTAGCTATAGGTTCGTTCGGCTAAGGATTCTGGACGAGTTCAGGACGGGACGGCATTCTGAAAGGGGAGGGGATAGGATGAGTTCGGTACCGTTCTTAACCAAACGCCTTCTGAACTCGTACTGAACTGGTAGCCAACACTGCAACCTTCCCTTCATTTTTTTAAATGTATTTTTTATGGTAACTGCACTCTCGCGAGCAATCTTCTAACGAACCAATTTCTTGCCTGGTGGCTAACTTGCATCCCCCTGTGATAACTGTAATCTTGTGCGACTTTTCTGGTTTGTTTGGTCAGGGAGTCCAGGATAGAACTGCGTTCTAAAGGTTCGTTCGGCTAAGGATTCTGGACGAGTTCAGGACGGGACGGCATTCTGAAAGGGGAGGGGATAGGATCAGTTCGGTACCGTTCTTAACCAAACGTCTCCTGAACTCGTACTGAACTGGTAGCCAACACTGCAACCTTCCCTTCATTTGGTACTTGAGTATTAAACGGAGGCCACCATTACGAAACGCGCCGCGGCACTTATAGAAGGTTAAATTGTTATAGATGTTGTAGTAGAACTATTCTAGTATTGTTGTGAGTCGAGCGTTATCAGATGAGCGAGCTCGTGAGCATCCAGATCACCAAACTATACACATAAAATTCTGATCTACATGCCCAACTAATCTGCATTTTTACTAAGGGATTGACTACTTGATGTTATGTCTTTTTGAGATGCGAGCTTGCGAGCATCCAGACCACCAAACTATACACATCATCCTGATCTACATGCCCAACTAGTCTGCATTTTCACTAAGGTGTAGTTATTTTTGGTATCCGGTACGAAATATTTCTATAGGTTAGGTGGCCTCCGTTTAATACTCAAGTACACTTCATTTTTTTAAATGTTTTTTTTTTAACGGTATTTGTCTGTTGTCTTCTCTCGTTTTTAGAGTTTCAGTGTAGATTTTTAAACGTTTACGAATTTGATAGTTATACTTCTTTGCACACAAAAACCTCTCATATCAAGACAATTTAACATAAATTTAGTATAATAGGTACCAACCTACCTACCATCATTTATGAAAATGAGAAAAACATCGAGAAAACCAATAAATTTTTAGTTGCATTCAGTGACTAGATAGGTATACATTATCATATTCCGAAACTTCATCGGACTCGTACAAATCTGAGTCAATCATTCTAACTCAAAATTATTCAACAAAAATGACAAGACGACACACGCAAACAGTAAACAAAAATATTTAGATGATAAGTGAACCGATGATAAGACAATGTGATAAGCAAAAATATCTAGTGCGCATGTCTCGGACTATCGGTCCCGACGAAAATCTCAGGACTGGTTGAACTGGTCCTGGACGGTAATGGATGCCTAAACGAACAGCGGACTGTCGGTACTGGACGAGTCCTACGCCTAAACGAACGCCACAAAGGGGGCGTGGTCAGTCCCGAACCGTTCAGAATCCTTAGCCGAACGAACCTTCTATAGTTTGTGGTGACAATCTGACGACAGGAATGGGGCTCCAAACTAACAAGGTCCGCCGCTTGGAGCGATAGGGGGAGAAGGACTTAAGGAACATGGCGGTTGACATGAATTTCCCCTTGTTGATACCTTGCGTCACCCCTTTTCGCTCTACCACTCCCCGCACCATGAACCTCGTTAATACTAGTCAAAAATGAGAAAAATTATTTAATAAATAATTACATAACACACAAATAAAAATAACCTGAAAAAAGTTCACTTGTGTACGCCATAGCCGCTCTTATAGGCAACAAGGGAAAGAAAATCGGTAAGATCCTTGTTTACATGCTGCGATCTAGGAACCTCGACCTTTTCATGTTCGGAGCCCCGTTAACTGGTGGGTCACAAAAACTTTGGAACTGGCGGTGGTCTCAATCTATATATAATTCTTTCCTCTACAACTTTTCAAATGGAAAGAATAAATATATTGGTCAGTTCCAAAGGTAAAAAGTGAGAAAAATTGTCAAAAATCGATGTCTTGGGTCGAAGAAGCTATGGGGTAATTTCGGAATGAGTGCAAAATTTCCTAAAAGAATAGCTCATCAAATCATTTTGTGTGTAATCGGTTTCTGGCCCACTGTGCGTCGCCACGCTGTTCATGAGCCCGAACCCTTGTCTTCTCTGAGGCCTAAACCCAAGTGCGGGCCCAAACCGCTTACCTTGAAAACATAATAAAAATATTTGGAACCATTGCAAGTCATGATTTTTACGAATTCCTAACGTGATATCTACAGACGAGAGATCGGTACAAAAAGGGCAATAGACACTGAAATAATAAAACGTATTGTGGTCATTTCAAAGATTTTTCCTTGGTATGCAACAAAATGCATGCTTGGTATGAAACAAAATGCATGAGAACTAATGAACTTACCTGCGGTTGACCATGGCTACGAAAAGTTCTGCTAACAAGGTCGATTTACGCGAACCAAACGTATCTATAATTTGTCTCGAACGGCAATCACAGGTAACTACTACCAAAACTTCAACGAGTCAAGTCATACCGAAACCGAGGGCTAGAAAAAAAAATTTATTATCTACTTATTACGGAGCTTCCCACTTGTTTTTTTCGGAAAACCATAGAACATGGACATGAACCTATTACATTACACGAAAGACGCTCTTTAACCGACAGACACAACGAGCAAATAGAAAAGATCAAACCTAATACGATAAAAACCGAAACCGTCCATCCCAAAATGCGGCAACTCGGCACATGGTTCTCGGCCTCAGCAACGAAAAGAAGGAAAAATGGAAATTCAAACAAAACACGGGATAGAATCGGGAGAACCGTTGATCTTGAGGTGTTGTCTGACAAATCCGCTACTAGCGCTGGCAACTCGTTCTTTTTGAATAACGACTCGAGACAGTTACTTGACACCTTTCTATGAATATTCGCGATTTCAAATAAGGATGCGAGCCGAGCGGCAGCAAAATGAACTAAGCAGATCCTGACTACAACTCTCCTGTCATTGAAAACCATATCTGTAACTACCTAACATCCTTTGAGACTTCGTCTTCTCTCGTTTTATTTCCATTCGTTTTTTCTGTGATGGAAATAGAATCTAAGGTGCTTGAAGCATTCGAAATGTTGAAAATACAGTGATTTATTTATTTGAAATTGGTTTTGGTTAGATGGCCGAATGGTGCCTCCCTTCCCCTAATTAGGTAGAGTTATGTACTTAACTACATACATTACATGTATACGCAAAAGTTTTGAAATTTACCTTACTGTGAATGAGAATTGGTAGAATAGTAACGTATCACTAAGGAATATGATAGGCAATATGAAATCGAACAAATTTAGATTTAAAAAAACGACCGTAACACAAGAGCCCCTTGTTTGTTTCCCGAACAAACTTTCTAAAACTACCTGGTCCTAACTGGAACACAGGGATTTTGCCAAACCAAAATCCTTCATTTGTAAATGTAGCGCATTCCTATAATTTCTATATACTCCACTTGTATTATATAATTTTAACAAGAATTGATAGGTACCTACCAGATAGACAACCAAGGCTTCTACTATTCCCAAGTTCACAGGTGCGTTTGAAGTGGAATATATTCTTTACATTTTGCAAAATCGTTTCATTTATAGTGTATGTTCATTAATTGATAAACTTTGTGGAATAAGTGCATAAATGCTTTTAAAAAAACCGCACTAGCACTATGCTTAGCACTTTTTAAGCTGTTCTCCTTCGGTGAAATTATGAGAATTGGAATTGAGAAATGAACTATTTGAACCTCCAATTCAACTTCCAGTGCTTTGTTTTGTTGTCTAGTGTAAGGACGTGACCGTCAAAAATGGTGTTTTCAGTTGATGTTCATGATTTATTCGTAAATATTAAGTGAAGGAATGGTAATTCGTCTTGTGCGAGTTGAGTCGAGTCAGGATCTATCCCACCATTATCGGTGCGACGGTGGCGCAACTACCGCGATCTACTATCGAAACTAGAAGCAACTTCGTAGTAGCAACTATCGAAAACGCGAAGAACCCTCCGAATACAGGAGCGTCTCGAAAACACGGTCTACCGCAGTAGGTGCCAACCGAACGGTTATAACCAAAGAGCTAATATTATGAGTTCTTTGGTTGCGCTGGCAATCCACTCTTTTTGTAGAACGACTTGAAACAGTTTCTGGTTCCCATTTTAACATGTTTAATGTTTTAGGGCTGGGGGTCGTTCTGTGAATTCCGACACGACACGCAAATCTGCAACGTTTTTTTTCTGATGATTTCCGCTTACAACCGAGTCGTTGCTAGGGAAATGGTACTTCGTCGTTTTTCATCCCACAAAATTCGTTGACCATTCGTTCGAAAGCTCTCGATTTATCCAACCATAACTAACTTAACTACTGCGAAGTGCGTGGCCAACAAGCTGTTATGAGCATGGTTATTTGAATAATTGTGTACACTCAGGTGATCATTCTCAATAATTGATATTGTGAACATGATTGCAACCGCTTGTTAATTTCTGATGATTTCATTGAGTTGGTGTTTCGATGATTTGATTCATAGCAGGTGATCCGAATATTGCGAGAACGGTTTGATTTGTGAAGCGGTGGTTAAATCATTTTAATAGGTAATTTCTATACTTTACACTCTAGGAAGCTGTAATTTTGTATGTAGCCTCTTCAGGACATTTACTTGACGATGCCCAGGGTCCGGATCAGATGAGTGGCTCTTAAAGCTATTTTTTATGCTTCACACTCTAGCAAGCTGTAATTTCGTATGTAGCCTCTTTAGGAAATTTACTTGACGATGCCCAGGGTCCGGATCAGATGAGTGGCTCTTTGAGCTAATTTCTATGCTTTACACTCTAGGAAGCTGTAATTTCGTATGTAGCCTCTTTAGGACATTTACTTGACGATGCCCAGGGTCCGGATCAGATGAGTGGCTCTTAGAGCTAATTTCTTTGCTTTACACTCTAGGAAGCTGTAATTTCGTATGTAGCCTCTTTAGGACATTTACTTGACGATGCCCAGGGTCCGGATCAGCTGAGTGGCTCTTAGAGCTTGCATACGAGTCTGCAACTAAAGACATAAAATGTCCCAATGTGTTGCAGACTCGTATGCAAGCGTACTTTGGTATGAGTCCCATCGGAAATATCTAATGGTAAAATAAAAATGTATATAAATATAATAAATTGTTTTGGTTAATTAGAATCTTTTCTTTTTTCTTGACCTTAAAAAACTATATCTAATTTCTCCCTTGCGAGGGAAAAACATTAAACATGATTTAATGTTTTTCCCTCTCAAGGGAGAAATTATGAGATCGTTGTAGTTTTGTTTTCATTTTGTATGTTACCGGCAAAGTATGAAATCCAGACATTGTATGATTGTATACAATGACTAGTAGTTCTATACAATGCCTGCACTTTTTAGGCAAATCATGAAATTCCTCCATTTTTAACTCTCTTCAGACACAATGGCTAGGCAATGTACAAAAGGCCAAGGCAGTCTATTTAACACCTACTATTGATTTAGGCAAAGTATCAATAGGTACTCATCATTCTGACCTATATGCTCAATCAATCTGAATTTTTACTAAGGGGTTGACTACTTGATGTTAAATGTATAAATGAGATGCGAGCGTGCAAGCATCCAGACTACCAAACTATACACATCATTCTGACCTATATGTCCAACTAATCTGAATTTTTACTAAGGGGTTGACTACTTGATGTAATGTATTTTTGAGATGCGAAGATCCAGACCACCAAACTATACACATCATTCTGTCCTATATGTCCAACTAAGGTGCCCAGATCAGGTAAGGATTGATCAAAAGGAGACTTTGCCGAGTGCATGATCATGCATTCTATACAATGCCTAGGTAAAGTATAAAAGAGATTTATTTTACACATTGCCTGCTCCATTCAGGTATTGTGTACAATGACTAGGCATTGTACACAATGCCTGATTTTAAACTTTGCCGGTAACATATACACAAAGAAGAGGAACAGTAGGCTTCCACTAGATGTTTTTGGATCATCTTCAGTGATCATACAGTAAAGCACCGTTCTCCTGAACTGAAAGTCTTGAGTTCAATCCCCCAAAGTCAGGCTAATTTTTTTTCGAAATTTGAAACATATTTGAAACGATACGGACTAGATTTTGATGGATGACTTTTATTTGAATTTAAAAGGTGGTTCCCCACATGTGATCTCAAACTGGATTTATACTTGGTGGAGAACCCACAATAAAAACACTGAAATTTTAAATTATCCATAAGGGATAAGGGGCAAAACAGGGTAAATCGAACAACGGAAGCCAGAATACAGGCCGGAATGGGAAATTTCCGAACTGCACCCACCTTACAACGGATAAGAGTTGTTACATTGAACAATAGCAGGAGAATGAACAACCGGTATTCGGAGCAGGAACAGGTATTCGGCTAGAACCGCTTTGGTTGGCACCCACTGCGGTAAATCGCGTTTTCCGGAGACCCTCCTACCGACTACCTGTCCTCTAACCATAAAATAACCTCTTCTTTAGTAACTATTTTTTAGTTCCCATACCCATGCGTATTTGCGTTGAGTTTTCAATTCCATTTCATTTTTAAAATATTGATTACCTAGATCCTTTGTTATATTTGTTTGATAACAACTCAAAATATAGCATTTCGGATGGATTTGAAGCCATCTAAGGAGGTGCTGAGGGTGGCTCAGGAGCTGTCTTTCGCTAGGGCTTTGGCAAGCAATGATAAAACATTGAGGGATCGAGCGCTCAAGAGACTCAACAAATGGTTTGCTTCAATGCCCAAAAAGAAAGAAAGTAAGTATCTCATTATCAGGTACTTAATAACTGTGCCCGCTCGCTCGTCTAAGACATGAATGTAGATCACATTGAACCATCACATAAATTTCCAATCAATTGTGTCAGTACTTACATACTACCAGAAAATACCTTCTACAATTGTATGTACCGCAGAAGTAGGGGTTCCGTTCCAAAATTTGGTACCTCAAGTAAGATAGGAACAAAACAGCTTTAGAGACTCAGCTGATTCCAAAGTTTAGAATTTTTAACGGAATAGGAACAAAATTATGTCCTGAGCCCACTCAGCAGATTGGAGTGTTTCTCATGTGGTTATATCACACTCTACCTCAGCCGGAAGAGCTCTGTTCCATATTTCATTTCCTCGAGTTAGATAGGAACAAAAGTAAAGAGGTGACTGCATATTAAACTCATTCCTCAAGTCGTAATTATTCTCTCCCACACCCATAGAAGCCCCGTTACAAATTTCATTATCTCAAGTTGGATTGCTGCAAAATTAGGTTCAGAACTCAATATGCTGTTAGAGTGAATGGTTCCTTAAGTTGTAATAATTATATCCTACCACACCCAGAGAAGTGCCGTTCCTAAGTTCAGCATCTTAAGTTGAACAGGATCAAAATAAGTTACAGAGCTCATTCAGCTAATTAGTGGTTTCCCAAGTTGTAATATGCTCTTCATCACCAGAGGAGCCCAATTCCAAATGTCAGTTTCTCAAGTTCGATAGGAACAAAAGTGCAGAGGTCACTACTGATTGAACTGATTCCTCCAGTTGTAATTATAATCTACCACTCCCAGAAAGGATCCGTTTAACAGTTCACCATCTTAAGCTGAATAGGAACAACATAAGTTACAGAGCCCAATCAGCTGATTAGATTGCGTTTCAGTTTATAAAATTGTATGCTCCTCACCCCGAGAAGAGCCCCGTTTCAAATTTCAGCATCTCAAGTTAGATAGAAAAACAAAGTTAGGTACAGAGCTCATTCTGCTGATCGGACTGATTCCTCAAGTTGCAATTATACACTACCGTACCCAAATTTCTGCACCTCAAGTTGGATTGGATTAAAATTACTCAATCTGCTGATTTAAATGAATGATTTCTTGAGCTTTAGCTGCTCTACCACATCCAGAGAAGTCCCGTTGTAAATTTCAGCATCTCAAGTTGAGTAGAATCAAAATTAGGTAGCGCTCACTCTGCTGATTAGAATGGTTTCTCAAGTTGTAGTTTTACTCTACTACACCCAGAGAGGTCCCGTTGTCAATTTCAGCTTCCTAAATTGAATAGGAAAGAAATAAAAAAATAATTCGTGAATCATGATAATTACTCCTTTGTTTGTATGTGTATTTGTGTATCACCGATGTTTCTTAAATATTAAGTAATGCCTGTTTCTTGATTGTGTACTATGTTTTTATTACACTTAATTTTTTGTTCCATAGGTTTTAATGAAGCAAGTTTTACTCGACTTTGGAAAGGCCTATATTATTGTTTGTGGATGTCTGACAAACCTCTCATACAGGTACTCATTACTTTACCTTTCTGAAGGTATGTAGACAAGTTGAGCGCAAATTTCTGATTCAATATTCCAATTGAGCGCATAAAATTATTTGGGAACATACCAAATGAGCGAAGCCTGTTCCAGAGCACAGAAAAATGTTGAAGTTGAGCGCTAACAATTTACAGTCGAAATCGGCATTTTGAAGTGTTAATTGGAAGTATGTTGTAATATGATTGATGTGAATAGCTTGGGGGTGTGGATATAAACTATACTCTCTCTTAACTGGCCGCCATTTTTCTTTTCTCTATATTCCTCCTGTGGTCTTCAGGTCTTCTAGCAGTTCTCTTCTATATTTTGAGTCGCAGAATATTTAATACAGCTAGACGCAAAAAGTTAATAAATCTTTACTGAAAATTACTATGAACCTATTTATGAGAAGAATGATGACTTTTTTTTCTAGCATTCCTATGATCATGTTTGTTGAAACCTTTCTTTGCGAACACAATCACAAAAACCGATCATTTTATTTGAAAGTAATGCACTTGGGGGTCGAGGTTGATCCCCAAGTAGTTGGGGAGCTTGCCACCCGCTTTTTCAAAGAGGGTTTAGATTTAAAAAATCCTAGGACAGACGATTGGGACAGTGGGAGGGCGGGGCGGTATCGGCGAGGATGTGTGGGGGCGGAAGGAGAGATATCAACTTGCCTAATGCCGCTAGCACTATCTGTTTTGCTACCGTCGAACTGCAGATCAGAAGAGTGCTCTCTCGGGCTAAGACGGGTGAGTGCCTCGCATTCGCGCAGCCTTAAAAACTGTAAATCTGTCTTATAATTCCTAGTTCCTAGTCACCCTCAAAACAACAACTTCTGTCTAAAATTGCATTACAAATCAACAAGTTGACTTGGAGAAGAGGGTAAGGTTGCTTCCATTACCTAACAAATGTGAGCATCCAGAGTAAAAGTCAGAATGCTGTGATCCTCACCCCAATGATTCCATAGACCTTGGCATTTTGGGTTTGATATTATCTTCTTTTTTTTTAATCACGACACCTATTTAATTTTGTATAATTGTGAACAATTACCAAAAGTGTGCTGACACCCCCAGAGCATTCCACAGCAAACACTGAATGAGGTGCCCTGATCTCATTCCAATGTTGCCAACACAAAAAAACAAAAGTCCCTAAGAACGTTCACTGCCACCCCCCTTTACAGTATCTCGGTGTTGTATGGCCGTCCCGGAAGGTAGTGAGAAGTAAGAAGTACAAGAACATCTCCCACTCATTTTTTCTTCTATGACTCACATGCTGGTGAATAAAAAATATATGAACTATAATCATTCTTCACTTTCTACGGATTACTTTTGCCTCACATTATGCAGTGTACACTTTAACAAATGTTTGGAAAAAAATTCTTGGAACCGAAAGCATAAAATTCCCCAATTGTAAATTCTGTTTTTGCCATACTTTTTCAGTACAAAAACCCAAACTACCTACATTTCCACCCCCTTTTCTTCACTAAACAAATATTTCCAGTTTTGTTAAGCTGACAAGATGGATGTGTATTCGGAAAATATCCTAAAACATTTTGGCAAATATGATGATTCCTATTTTAGTTTTCCTGAAAACCCTTTAAGTCTTTCTGTTCTGCAGCTATGGCTTTTTTGAATAATGTATTCTGGCAACATTCATAAAACTGAATAGGTACTTTCTTATTGATGTACAGTCGATCTAGCAATTTATGTTCCCTAACTCGATTTGGGGATTTCAAGATTGTAATCATTTTCTAGATATTAATTTATCTTCATGCTAGATAATGGGCTCACACTAATTGAGTTATAAAAAGTCTTTTTTTACATTTTCAGGAAGAGTGTGTAGACAGAATATGCAAGCTGGTACATTCCTTACAAAATTTCAAAGACTTCCAACAGTTTGTACGCTGTTTCTTTCAGTGCATGTCGCAGTCGTGGTTTAATTTGGACAGCTTCCGAATCGACAAATTTCTTATGGTAACCCTTTATTTTATATTTGTGGGGTTGTTCAGAATATAATTTGTTAGTTGCTATGGATAACAGAATTAGAATAATTATTTATTTCTACCTAGACAGTTGGATAAATGTGTTTAAAAGAAGCTTATAATTTTGAGGAAGAAAGATTGAAATACAAATTCTTTCTCGTTGCTGGAAAAGCTGATGCTTGACAAGATTCTACCACTGAGCAACGATCACGAGGTTATATAGTGGTTTTTCCACCTTATTTACGAGGGATTACACAGATTCAGTGTAGGAATACGATATTAAATTAGAAAATATAAATACTAACCTAAATAATTTTTGTTTGTCAACACTTAAAATGTTACATATGATTTTACTAAAGAAAGAAATTAATAGAACATAGGGAAACAACCATAGAAAAATACCTACTCTAGAATTGTTAAACTTAACTGTAATAATGATATCATTGCTCGAAAAGTGTAACCTTGTGTTATTGCATGAACCTATGAAAAACATGATAAATACCAACAGTTAGGATCTACTTATATTTCTCATTATCCCTTAACAGCTCTAGTATTAAATCCAAAGGGTTATTTCCACTAGCAATAATAGTAAAATTGTCATTTACATACCTTTCAAGGAGTCCGTCGTCACTAGCAACTCGAGTCGATGTAAAGAAATCATCATCAGGCCGTCGAAACAGTAGCTCAAGTCTTGATTTTGTGTCAGTTTGACGCTTGATATTTGGTTTGAAACTGATAACATGGATGTGCTTAATAATGGTTATATTTGTATTTGCGATTGCGCTCAGCTCACCTAATGGCAACATTCCTGACCAGCTGTCTGGAAATAATGAGTAACTGCAATTTTTCACTCTGTTCTCCTGCTGGTGATAATGTTGCATTCTAATGTTTATGAACTAAAAAACAATCTCGGATACTGCGAAGGGGGAATCACAGGACAGTTTACCTGTCCAGTACACGAATAAATGAATAATACGTAAATATATCCTTCTTACGTTGTGTTTCCTTTTTCATTGCAGTTGGTCCGTAGATTTTTGAGACAACTCCTCGAGAGACTTCGCCAAGATGAGTGGGATATTAAAATGGTTAAAGACGTTGTTACCAATGACCTAAAGCCGTCTATCTCCCGTGCGCCTTTAGGCCTCAATATTCACATTGCTGAAATATTCCTGGAAGAATTGGCAAAGGTTGAGCAGCATCTTGAAATCAGCCAACGTGTGCTTATAATTCATTATCAATTATTATTGTTCTTAATAACTTGATCTTGATTTTTTTAGGTTGGAAGAGGGGCATTGCCTTCAAGAGTTTTATTTGAATTCGTGAAACCATTTGGTGAAATGCTATGCGAAACAAAGGATTCAAGATACATGAGGAGCATAACTGATAATGTATTTTTCTATCTGCTCCGACAGTCTGAAGAAGCATTAAAACATAAAGAAAAATTTGAAGCGTGGAGAGATGTAAGCGGCTTATTACTGTATTATACCCATTTACTAACACAATAAAATCATTTTATGTTTTAATTTCTATTGTTATCACTTTCAGATAACTACAGCTGATAACGTTATGATAATTATATTTAAGACGCCCACACTTATTACACAAAAGTTTATTATTTCTGTATTAGATAGCCCATCTACGCAGATCACTGGTCTATAATTTTTAAATCTATTGTCTGTGTTACTTTATCTAATTGATTGGATGAACATACAGCGATCCGAGTGGTCTCATTCTATTCATTGAAGTGATTTCTATCATCACCACTTAGAAAAACTATTTCGAAATCTCAATTTTTTAATATTTATTTTTTAATATTCCAGTCCTTCAATTCTGACCTCTAGAGTTGATGACGAGGTCTTGGGATCTACCAAATCCTATGTCATTTGCTAGTTTCGAAGAAATGCTCTGGATGGAGAATGGACTGATTTTTTAAAATATTCGTTTTATTATATTATTTTCAATAATGACCCTTAGTAATGGACCAACGAAAAAAAAAGAGTTCAGTCTCCCGACGCCCACAAAATTTCTGAGTTTACATTCCAAGATGCGTAGTAGGTATCCACAAATCGGTCCGTCTGCTGTCCAGAGCTCTTTTCCAAAACTACTGGATCAAAGAAACTTGGGTAAAAAATCGCACATAGGGTCACTTGGTCCTAAAAACTAGACTTCGATGAACTCTAAAAGGCAAAATTTGAGGGCTGAAATATTAAAAATAAATCGGGATAAAAAACATATTTTTTCTGTAATTTAGGTACCTACAGATATTATCCCAATGAATCAAATGAAATTCCCGGATCGCTGTATGTTCATCTGTTTGCTCTCCCAAAGGGGAAGAACTTTGACAGGAAATAATTGGGGCAAATCAGAACTGGTGGAACATGACGAAAATGCTGATAAACTACGATGGTCGTAACAGTTGATATATTTCCATCGGAATTGTTACTTCTCGAAATCGAATTAATTATAACTTTTTCTCCTTTAGATGGACTAGTGTAGTGTAGATAGATTATATATTTTCTCTTCAATTGTCAGTTGGTGGTTGCCAATATTGATTTCTATAGATTTTGATTTACTACTGGACCTAGATATTAGTTCTTGTTACATACAGAGGGACTAGTAAAGTGTAGGCGTTTTATTTAATTTTTCCCTGGTACGTATCTACGTCTAAGCAGTTATGTTTAGATAGTGTATAAACCTGTTTTAATAATTATAGACAAGGGTTCTGTATACAAAAGCTTTCTTATACAAAAATGAAGAGAATAGCAGAAATGAAGCGTTGGAAATAATTTAATGTATTTTTGGATTCCACGCATCTTGAATTGTAAACCAACAAATTTGGGGGGGGGGGGGGGATTTTCTTTCTTGGTTGATTACAAAGTTTCATTATTGAAAATAATAAATCAAATCTTGCTATCTATAACTGACTGTCTTCTCTGGTTTAATTTTCTAGACTGGATTCGCCGGTGGTGAAATTGATGTGATGGAAGAAGTATCGAATGAGATTGATGATGAAGAAGATGAAGACATAATGGGGGATGATGACAGTGATATGGAGGAAGACTCACCTCTCGATCCACGAGCTGGGAAAGTTGATGTCTTGCTTCCACCTCTTGAGTTTGATGTGGCTCAACTTATAAAATTCCTTAATGGACTAAGGAAAAATCCTAACCTCTCATCAAAATCACGAAAGCAAATTGTTCTTATATTAGACAAGTAAGTGTCAATCAATGACTCTTTTTCAACTTAATATTCAGGAATATTCCTCAACTTAATAATACAAAAAAAACAAAAGGTTTGGGTCTTCAAGATTTTCTTAAAATTTCAATGAACACACATTTGATCCTACAGGATCTAATAATCAAATTCTATTCAGTCTGGGAGGCTTAGGAATGTCTTCATTCGATTTACCATCGAAAATATTGTGAAACGTGTAACGTAAGCCCCCAATTTTTATGACATTGCTATATTTCCTGAGTTTAAAACAGTGCTTGAAATAAAGTTCCGGAAAAATTGAAAGCTCAGAGAATAATGACTCGAAATCGTAACTCAACTATTTTGATCCGACTTAGAGCCATCCTGTAAGAGTTTCTCCGTATCATCTCCGTCGAATTCCACTCCACAGCAATAATGTTACGGTCTGGGACTTTATTTTTCGTTCCAGTCCGGAACCTTTCTGACCTGGAGTGAAATATTTTGTTCCACAATGTTTTCTTTCTGGCCTTATTTTTGTGCTCAAACTAACAGGAAATGCTCTAAAATAATACTTGAAGACTTCCTTTGAAATCTAGTAAAGCTAAGAACGAAAAAAAAAATAATAATAAAAATAAATAAATCGTGGTATTTGCCCTAAAAAGGGCTTAGTGAAGGGCTGAATATCGTGGTTTTGATTCCATGGTCCCGAAATGGGCGTATAAGTTTAGTTCGTGTCTAAATATCGTGGATTTGGCCCCTTGCGGCCTGAACCATGATATTCAGTCTTAAACTAAGCCTATACACCCAGGGTTCATACCCTGATAGTTTGTCATTTTCAGTCATATATATATACCAAAAAACTGATTATTCACAATTCTACGTGAATACGAATGAAACGACACCCCACGCGACAATATGCAGAGAAAACTTGAAAAAACTCAATTTTTTTCTTTCATTTTTCGATCATAAAAACCCGGCGAGTTACAAACTAGATGTAGAATCGTATATAGCTAAAATATAGCAAAACAGTAGGCGGATTTCGTTCCAGAGACAAACGATATTACCCGGAACAAAAAATATCGTTCCAACTCTGAACGATATTTTGTAGAACTTAAAAATTTCGTTCCTCTCCAGAACATTATCCCAAAAGTGCCAATTTTAGTTTTATTACTGATTGGAACAGACTGGAAGGAGGGAACAGAACGATATTTCGAGCCCTGGTTTAAAATCCCATTTTCTACTCTAAATGGCTCTATAAAAATTAATTTTTTTCCACAGTATTCCTAGAATAGTCAATGCCTTATTAAGGGCCGGTTTATCAATCACATTTATCCAATGGATAAGGGGAATTTATCTGAGGGATAGTGTTAGCCTCCAGATAACACATTAGGGGGTGTTTATGCATCCCTAGTTAAACATATCTGGCGTTTTAATTTATCTGGTCCCTGGATGGCTGGATAACAATTGTAACTGGAGGTTAATGATATATGTAGAGCTTGCTAACCTCAACAAGTTTATTTATTTACAAAAATCTTATTTGAATCTCGTTTGATTGTCTTTATTTTTGTACCTTCCAATGGAATGGATATTTGGGGATTTGTCTTCAAATAGCAGCAACGGCAAAGATTCTATCGTAGCATAATTCGTTGAATGGAAAAGAAGACCGTATATACCAAGTAAGACCCCATGTAGATCACCTACTAATATGGGACGATTGCGTATTTTAATTATGGTTTTTGTTGGAAAGATACCGTTCATTACATTCTAACACAGATCGAAGATGAAATTAAGGCCACAACTTACTGATCACAGTAATTCATTCATAACAATTCAGGTTGCATTATCGCTATTCGTGTATGTATTTCTCTCTCTAGAAATGAAGCAAACGCCATGAAGAAAATGTAGCTCCTACTCTACTCTGTGGTGGCTCCATGTGTAAATCGCCCTTATTTTGTTGCCTACCAACACCAATGAGGATGCTAACGGTGCTATTTGCCAGACAGAATTTATCTGAAGGATAATTTTATCCTTATTTTCCAGATTTTTTATCTGGAGAGCTATACTCAGTATAGCTATCCTGCAGTTAATGTAGATAATTGATAAACCGGCCCTAAGTGTATGTTTAGGATCCTTTCAGCTTAATTGCAATGTTATGAATTTCTTCCAATTGACATTCTTCTCTGAAGTGAAGTTTTTTCTCGCTGTATTTCCAACGGTTCAGCTTGAAACTAGACTGATCTAAGGGTCAAAGGGGGTTCTGTAACACGGTGTCGTTTTTTTGTATTTGTAATCAACTGTGCCGCTAAAAACAATTGTAGACGTCTCAGCAGAATGCGAACTTGTATGTACATTGTTCTATAGAGATGCCCTGGGGAAAGGCCGCCTTCTGTACCACAAGGCTATTCAGGCTGAATAATGAAGCCTCTCAGACGATGCTCTGCATGTAATACTATTAGAATCAAGCTAGTGGGTGACATGCCTTGATTAAGAAGAACCTCACAAAAAAAAACACTGATATTAAATTCTTTGTGCTGAAGTTTATGAAACTTACGGAAACTACCTTAAACTTCCTCCAAATGATAGTCAGGGGATTTGTGTTAACATCAGTCATTTCCGGGACTTAATCTTTATGCATTATTTCAGGTACAAAACATACCAACTTGGTAAATATCCTCTTGGCATACATAAAGTGGAATTAATAGAACCAGAGGATGAAGATGAAGTTATTGAAAAGGCTGCTGAAAAATTAGCATTAGTGGAAGAAGAATTATTGGAAAAATCCGACGTCACTGGTGAAAGAAAGAAGAGGAAAATCAAGGAGCCGGTCCGTAAAGGAATTCCTCGCAAAAGAAAACCTAGTACATGGGAAACCACGCCTATAAAAACCAAAAAAGTTGCCAAAGTAGAGGAATCTCCTGGAACGGAGGGCAGTTGGACAATCAGCTCAGCAGCAACGGTTGATTCGAAAGTAACTAATGGCATATCGCCAGTTAAAACTAATAGCTTCACTGCTTCTCCGATGACAGAATCAACTACGAACTCTTCTTCTACTGAGAACGGCTCGAACCTATCTGGAGATGAAGAATCTAGTGTCCCAGAACCTGTGAAAACTAAAAAAATTAAAAAGAAAAAACGCAATAGCCAGCAACAAGAATGTGACGTTTCCTGGGGAGAGAGCGTTTGGGAAAGCACTAATGATGAGGTAAGGGTGTTTTATGACTTTATAATTTGGTGTTGAAATTGATTTTGGTGGATCCCACAAGCTTTCGGTGTTCGATCCATTTGCGTAAAAATCGCTGTTGTTAGTACCTAATTTGTAATATTCCTTTCCCTTGGTATGCATGTATCTATTGCATACACTTATGGATGAGAGAAAAATTGTGTTCACCCTCCTCCTAGGTAGGGATGGATATCATAATAAAATATTGATTTTTAAATCGATTCTGAATCATACCTAAGAAATTACTCTGAATCAGATCTAAAAACTTACCTACTTAAAAAAAAAAAAAATTTTTTTCCAAACCCCAATTTTTAAATTGAAACATGAAACTTTTTGACATTTTACGTCTTTGCTATGGGACATAAACTAAAAAAAGTCACGGAAATTGAATGACGAAAATTGCTCACGAAAATAATCGCACCCATCCTAGAATAAGAGTACAACTCAAAAATTGTCATTTTCGGCAAATCGCATTCAACGTTTTCCTTCCACACCATTGGCTACCCGTTCTTTGGAACACGATTAACATAATTTATCTTTGCGAAACTTGTTTCCTACATTATTGCTCTAACACCCCATGGTGAGTAAATCGTTTTTTTTTTTGTCATTGGGAAGGGAGTGGGGAGAACGGTTTTGTTGATTTTTTAAGAATTTTTGAGTTGTTCAAACTCAAACACTGAAATCTCACCAGTCAGGATCCAAAATGTTCAGAAAAGGACGACACAAGTTAAAATTATGCCGACATTGTCCACACAAAAAGGAAACAACTCAAAACGAGACACAGACTGCGTGAACTCGACTGAGTTGTGTCTTTCTTCCTAGGACGGGAATTGGTTACTCCCTCCATAGAAGAAAGACACACGCACTCTCTAGCGGAATTAGAGTGCCCTACACATATCTCCACCTTCTACAGACAAACTAGACCGTGTCTACTTCTCAAAACCACAACTATGTAACTCAAAAATCGCGATTTTTGAGTTGTACCCTTATTCTAGGACGAGTGCGAATATTCTGATGATTTCCGCTTACAACCGAATTGTTGCTAGGGAAATGGCACTTCGTCGTTTTTCATCCCACAAAATTCGTTGACCATTCGTTCGAAAGCTCTCGATTTATCCAACCATATTATGTTAACTACTGCGAAGTGCGTGGCCAACAAGCTGAGTTATGAGATGGTTATTTGAATAATTGTGTACACTCAGGTGCATTCTCGATAATTGATATTGTGAACATGATTGCAACCACTTGTTAAATTCTGATGATTTCATTGAGCTGGTGTTTCGATGGTATGATTCATAGCAGGTGATCCGAATATTGCGAGAACGGTTTGATTTTCGAAGCGATGGTTAAATCATTTGAATAGGTAATTTCTATGCTTTACACTCTAGGAAGCTTTAATTTCATATATAGCCTCTTTAGGACATTTGCTTGACGATGCTCAGGGTCCGGATCAGATGTGTGGCTCTTAAAGCTAATTTCTATGCTTTACATTCAAGGAAGCTGTAATTTCGTATGTAGCCTCTTTATGACATTTACTTGACGATGTCCAGGGTCCGGATCAGATGAGTGGCTTTTAAAGCTAATTTCTATACTTTACACTCTAGGAAGCTGTAATTTCGTATGTAGCCTTTTTAGCATATTTACTTGACGACGCCCAGGGTCCGGATTAGATGAGTGGCTCTTAAAGCTAATTTCTATGCTTTACACTCTAGGAAGCTGTAATTTCGTATGTAGCCTCTTTAGGACATTTACTTGACGATGCCCAGGGTCCGGATCAGATGAGTGGCTCTACATAAAATGTCCCAATGTGTTGCAGACTCGTATGCAAGCGTTTCGTTTTCTATTTTATTCTATTCAAACTGATTGCTGTATTCTTGGTTTGTCATGCCTACTCAACTTCTTATTTTAATGAATAATTTTTATTTTTTATTCTATTTTTTCAACAAGAATTACAATTAAATAGATAACCACTGATCATATGAATGTGTATTTTGTCATAGCTTTCTTCAACTTGGTTATCGAAAAAATAAAATAAATGTAGACATATGTTCAGCTTTCAAACTTTATTGTTTGTTAACAAGACTATGTGTAAAACAGATTGTAAAGAAAAATAAATAAAGAAATAGTGAGGTATGTAACTAAGAGAATGAAAACAAGCCATGATTCTCACCCCAGCAGCCATAAGGTTGTACGTTACCTCCTTTATTCTACATATTACCGATTGGTGCGGATCTCTTAAAATGTCAACATTAATCTTTACGGCATATTAATCTATCTATAAAGTATTAATTTTTAATGGTTCAAAATAAAACAAACCCCTTCTGATCAATTTAGCTATCATTAATAAAACAAACCGCTTCTTCAATATCAACGTATTAGAACTCGATTTTTTTCAAGTATCGTCTTGGAAGAATAGGCTCCCAGTTGTTTTAGGTACCTACTTGAAAATATATTTTTGATATGAACAAATTTATATTTTTAAAAATTGGGTATCGATTCACATCCCTGCTATGAGGTATAGCTATTTACTCATCCAATAATTGTTTGTTCCAGATTGAAATACCACTTTCCCCAATGAGAAATAATATATCCTTATTAGCAGATAACGCTTCTATGGTCACTCCATTGCAAAGCGTGAGTAGAACATTTTTAGTTACCAAATAAGTAGTTGCTAAACTCACAGTTCTCTGGAAGTATTTATTATACATTTTTTGTTATTGTTGATGTGAAAGAGATGTCTTTAACAATTTCCAAAAATAATTGTATTCGTCTTGACTAATACATATGATTAACAAGGATATGGGTATATATGTGTCGTGGAGTCAGCGTGTGATTCATACAGTTATATCCATGTTGTGTATTATTCCATTGTGTATTTGTGGAAGAAATTTGATTTAATGGAAGTAGTGAAGCTATTGTCATGAGAATAGTGTTGAAAAGAAGATTCTTTCCACAGATATTTCTGTACAGGAATCGTTGTACAAAGACTACCTCCTTTACAAATTGGTAGTAAATGAATATCAATTCTTGATTGTTCCACCAAACATCACCGTCTAAGTTTATTAGATAATGATATAAAATCAAAGAAGACTTATCAAGTAGTTTTAATAATGAATCACTATCATCATTTTATTTGGTTTAACTCATTTCTTATGTTTCTAGGGACTTCGTGGCTCCTCTAGCAGTACTAAGAAAGTAGAATTCATGCTAAACAGAAATTGCTCACAAGGTAAGTAGGCACCAGATTCATGCTCTTTACGTAGCTAGATCGAAGATGGTTCCCTGTTTGATCAGCATGCCTTTTGATAAGTTTGGGTCACTTTATCAAATTCCCCAGTTACTCAGAGTGTAAGAGTCCAAAACTTACCTCGACAGAATTTGAACACGTGCCTTTTTCTAAAATGAAGCTTTGGAAAATACCATGCTCTTAACTACTGCACGTTCTACCTAGGCCAATGTAAAAACCTCTTCGACTGCAGGATTTTATTCTGAACATAACATTTCCCAGAGTGAAGTATCAGCCATCTCGGCTGAATGGGGTCGAACGAATGATGAAGTGAAACTGCATGCCACTGGCTCAGCAGTTGCTTGCTGGAAATAGTCCTAATCGAGTGAGGTCGTTGTCACGGGGTGTTTTGAGTCAGTGAGTGAAGATACTATGTCATGGAAAGAGATATTTACAGTCTTCCTTGAGAGGGATCACTTATTAAAGTCTGACTGCACCAAATATGGCCCAAAAATGTATGATACCTCGACTCAAACTGCTGTTTTTTCCGATGCCATGGAGGAGCTCTGAAAAAGACACACTCTTAACTTCTGTGCTACTGAGGGTCAAGGTAATGAAACCTCTTCGACTGTGGGAGTTTTTCCTGAACATAACAAACATAATCGACGATTAGCAGTTCTCACTAATTTCGCTGCTTTTATCAATCTCCATCTAAATAAAGGCTCACTAGCTAATGGGAGTTTAGTAGAGGGAAAAAAAGAGATACCACTTCAACAAAGAATAATTTTCTTTTGTCACTGGGGCAATCTGCCTTTTCTTTCACGTATGTGCCCATTTGGTTATGGTAACCCTTCACAGATGGAAAAGCACCTGCTACCCGCAATGTTCCTCTACTTTCGAATAATTTGACAGACCCATCTGGAAATTCGTTGTTGTTTGGGTATTAACTTATTCTGTGCAGCACCGCTGGGGCTCATGAATGGTCCACATTGAAACTTTCATTCTTTAATATTTCACCATTTTATAATTGAACATCACCAACAATCAACAACTCTGGCGGTTAAATAGCTTACTAAATGTGAGAAAAATCCTGCTCACAGCCATCCAAACCTTCTGAGGAAGGAACTTTTTTTTTTTTTGGAGATGGATATCTAAATTAAATTCTCCGCGAACAAGGAACAGTCATGATGTTATATGACATTGTCCCCATTGAATGTGTTAATGGTAAGCACGATAGAATGCTGGGCACCACGTGTGCTGCTATCTACTTATCACAAGTATCAAGGAAAAGGGGTGCTTTCCTCTTTTGGTCTGAAAGATTAAATCTTTGCTGACATCGTTACAGGAATATCAACTATTAAAAAGCATTTAAAAAATTAGGTAAAGTAACTAGCTGGTAAAGTTAGGCTCATTGCTCATTACATAGACAATTTAACTTCGTCCACATTGAACATACACGCACTTTATTTCCATTCCAATTTACATTTATCAAGTAAATAAAAATAACCAAATAAATGGTGAGCACTTATTTTTGTAGTAACGACTTGTTGTAGCGTTGTTGAGGGTTGTAGCGACATGACGAGATGTAAATAGAAAAACTTGACTGGTTGTAGATAAGGATTGCAAAAACCAAAGTGCTTGAGTGTGACCTAATGCTACTGGCGATAGGTGGTAGATAGCAGCACTGCCTAATTCGAGATTCAAGAACTAATGGCCCATTGAAATCTACCTCCAAGTTAGTTTAGGAATTCAACACTCAATTGACCAATACTTTGTATTGACAAAAAAGCACCTCACTTGCCAACTAGACATTATCAGTAATGGATTATTAAACTACCTAACAAATCTGATTGATATGGCTAGCCATACTACCATTTATCCCTCACCTTTTCGCTCACTCTCTATGTTGCCTTTCAATTACATTAATTTTTTGTTTCATTACCGTTGGCTTGATCGTGAATTATCTACATTCAGTTTTTGAATCTCAAATTCTACCAACATTTTGGCTTTTTTGTGGTATTTTCTGGGATCTTATCCAGACCATACTCTGCCTTTTGACTTCTGGAGTGTTGTGATAGATCCAAGATTCGTTCCCAGTCACGATTGGGGCACCCATTTCAGAATTTCAACCATGGTTATGCCTTCCCACGCCAGGATGTTCATTACAGAACACACCACATTTGGGTCCATGGTCAAGATAGGTAGCCATGTTCACAAATGAATTGGTTGTAAACAATGCAATCTGAAGACTTTTACCGTGTCACTCTACTAGACCCAAACGAAAATCTTGTAACATTCCTCAGCCAACCTCATTCAGTTTTCTCATAAGAAAATAGGGAAACTTGCTTTTGGGATAACCCTTGTACTAATGGAATCATTCACATTTTCTATTTTACTTAGTCTGATTGTAGTGAACTATGTTGACAGAGGAAGAAGAGTACAAACTAAGTTTGATAAACAGGCCAGCCATACCATTTGACGCCCTCAAAAAGCCACCACAAGGTGTACTAAAGCAGACACCAGTCAGTAGCCCAGCAGTTCAAAATGATTGGTTACCACCCAGCCTGGCTGAAATCAGTTGACTGATTGACAGACTACAATAAACCTTAAGCAAAGACTCGAGGTTCATCATTGTAATATATCCATCAGAACGTTGAATAACCTCTTATTTTAAATGATGTTTAATAAACATTGACATGATTGTGATTTTACTATGTGTTATCATCCCTATTTAAATCCAACTTTCAACTTCATCAAGTAATAAACAGGAACATCGATTTATCTAACCATACAGCTTGTTACCATGGGTGAAGAAATTTATGTCTGCAGTTTCAAATTTTTATGGAATGTATGTGAATTTCATCTTGGGTATTATATTTTGTCAACAAAAAATTTACTGCTAGGCTTTATGTAACTTTTCCTAATGTTCTTAAATGTAGAAATAAATAGCGTTTTGAACGGTATCTCATCGTTCCAGAGATTGTCACAATATAGTTTGTATCACTCCATAGACCACTGGTTTTATCGATTGAAATTATAATTGAATAGCTCGTAGCGGCTAATGGACAAGGAATTTCCTCTATAGCATTCTGGTATTCAAGCTGGTTTAAAACAGGAGACAAAATGTAGGGTTATTAAGATTATGTGCTGGCAGATGTTCAAAAGTTTGGCCGACCCAGAAAATGGTTATACTGGCTCAAAATGGAATTCTTATTTAGAGAGCTAATCCTGACAGTGCTTAATAGGACAATAAAATAACTAACAACAAAGATGTAATAAATAAAATTTTATTTGAATTCAAGTTAATCCTTTGGTTTTGATTAAAACTCATCAACTAACAATAAAAGGCACAAATCTAGTTAGGATGGAATAACAATAATACCCTATGTTATAATATTATCTGCAAAAGTTAACAAAAACGCAGTAGCCTAACAATTATAAAAAATAAATCACAGAAAACAATATGTTCAACAATAAATATTACACTGGCGCGCGAAAATAAGGCTTCATCATTTACTAAGCTGCCTTACCACACTGCCCCTGGAATTATAAAAAGCAAAACATGTTATATATATATTCTTACAGTGAGAAGATTCGTATAGTTTTAGTGAATACTCGTAGAAATTAAACTATCTATCGCAATGACACCAAAAATTTTAAAATCAAAATTTTCGAAAATTGTATGTGTGTGTGTCCTTCCAGACGATAAATAACTCTCCTTAGCATTGAGATGAAAATTCCGGTCATGCGTCAAAAAATCAAGCTTTCCAAACGAAAGGACAAGTTCGTTGGCCAGCATTTTTTAAGCACATTAAATTGGTCAAATTTAAAAAACTGTGCTGGAAAAATCACTAAAAAATATAAAAAAACGTTAAACTAATATCTTTTAGCAGAATATTGCTCAAATAAAGTTTATTAACTATAAAATAGAACATTAAAAAATTTATGTACAAAATTATGCTGAAAAATGTACTTAAATTTCATTAAAATGTGACAAAAATTTCATTAAAAGTTCCAGTCATGCAGCATGATTGTATGAGCGAATTTTCGTAAATTATCGTACTATATTATGTTACATTGTTTTGAAAATTGAGGACTTTGAATGAACATAAATTATTAACTACCAATTTTATGGCGAACAACTCGTTCTAAATAATAATCTGCTATTCAAAAATACATTTTATATTTTTAACTTTTTTTGCCGATTTTTAAAAACATTTTCATGAAATTTAAGTACATTTTTCAACATACTTTTATACACAAATTTTCGAATGTTCTATTTTATAGTTAATAAACTTTATTTGAGCAATATTCTGCAAAAAAAAAAAAAAAAATAATAATAATAATAAATTTAATTATTTTTAGCCGTTTTTGCTTTTTTAGTGATTGTTTCAGCACTCTTTTTGAATTTGACAAATTTATTGTCCTCAGAAAATGCTGACCAACGAACTCATCCTTTTCTTTGGATAGCTTGATTTTTTGACGCAAGAATGGAATTTCTATCAAAATCCTAAGGTGAGTTATCGTCTGGAAGAACACACACACACACACACACACACACATATATATATATATATATATATATATATATATATATATATATATATATATATATATATATATATATATATAAAGAGTAAAACTCAAGGATTCGTTTCAGAAGGTTTGAGACCACTAATTTCAATGATGAAAATTTTCGAAATTTTTTCTTTTAAAATTAATCAGCGAAAATTCGCTAGGTAACTGCGAAAAGTTGAAAATTCAAAATTTCTTTTTGAATCGCAGAATACTATTTAGAACAAGTTTTTTGCCTTAAAATTGGTAGTTAACAATTTCTTTTCTCTCAAATCCCTTAATTAATTTTCAAATCAAATCAATGCAGCATAATATATTAAGATAATTTATGAAAATTCGCTCATACGATCATGCTGCATGACTGGAACTTTTAACTTGATAAGAATTTTCAAATTAATATGGTTATGCCTCATAGCAGAATGAAGAGTGCCTACTTTTTCAACATTGGAAATCTTATTTCGCGTATGGGAGTAAGTTAGTCCCAAAATTTGTGATGGATGTAGGTGGTTCCCCCTTCTCGATTCTTGCAACTTCCGCATATAGATCCTGGGCTTTTCAGCTTTCAGGATATCCCCTGGGGTAGCAGGTTAATCCCTTCTACTCTTTAAAGGGGTAACTACTACATTTCCATCACCTCGTTATAATAATGAACCTTTGTAATCGACCAAGAAAAAAAAGTTTATTAACCCCCCCCCCCCCCAGAATTGGTTGGTTAACGTTTCAAGATGCGTAGAATCCAAAAATCCGACCATACGCCGTCTGAAGCTTTCTCAAAAAGTTTTGGACCAAACTTTAAGAAATTTGGCTTAAAAATCATTTATCGGCCGGGGATGTGTCAGTAACATCGACATTGCATTCGATCAACACTAAAGGGTAGAACCTAAGGGCTGAAATATTCAAAAATCGAGATCTTGATATCTTTCTATGTAACAGTAATGATTTTTTTAGTTTAATTTATAGGTGTCCGCCCAAAGAATCGAACGAAACCACCGCGGTCGCTATGCGTTTATTCGTTTGCTTTCCCTAAGGGCTAAAGCATCGACAAGAAAAAAATACATCAACACGGGAGTGAATCGTAACCAGTAAAACATATCAAAAATCGCCTTGAAAAAATGGGCAATATCCCTTAAACTTTTACCAATTCACAATTAACACATAGGTACCCATGCCCTGCCTTATTGGAGCCCCTGGCACCCCTTTCTGAAAGCCCAGATAGTGTGATGGACAGTCAGAACGAAAAAATTTACGGAATAAAGTATTATAAATAAATAAAGTATTATTTATTTACTGAATAATAGTAACACTAATTGAGACGGAGCTAGAACGAGCGAGACGTTTCCACAAGCTGGGCACTATGGCTTCCACCAGCTTGAATCAAGCAGGTTTCTCGCTGTGGTAAAGCGAGAAGCAGGAAGCGGAGCACTATGGACGCACACTTAGGTGTACAGAGCAAAAAGTATCCGAAGTTGTTAAAAATCACTAAGTAACCCCCCCCTGTAAAAACTCTGTAAAAAAAGTTTAAACTATATTAAATAAGTGTACTCACCTACTAATGGGTAGTTTGCTGGAGTTCGTTTTCTTTCCACAAGAGGAGGGTTTAGAGGAGAAGTTAATGCACGAGAGAGGTCGAGGTAGCTGGGAAGGTTTTTGCGGAGATCCATTGAGAAAGTCGCCATTTGATGTCTCGATGTTTTTGTTCATATCTATTTCATCCAAACTCATCCGTTTATCTTTGAATGAACCTTGCCTTGAACTCGGAGCACTTCGACTCTTAGATGAGCGGGATACCGGTATAGCTCTTTTAAACCCTTTCACGGTTATTTTGTTCAAATTCTCAGTAGGAACGTTGTTATTTTTCTCTATCACGGCATCTTTTTGTGGATCTCCCAGAGTATTACTTGAGACTTTGTCGTTCATTTTCCTGTGAAATGGAAGAATAGAATTAAGCTCACAAATCAGATGAGCAATTTTACCTTCTGGTAAAAATTGTACCTACGCTACAATTGTGTAGAGAACTTACCGTTCCTGGATTTTCCTGAGGCCAATGACAAATACGCCATTAGATGGCAACATCTCTTCTAGACCTCAGCAATATACCTTCTATATTTATTTGTTTACTTCTCTTGTTCAACATAAATCAATTTATATTTGTTTCATCCAATTATTAATCATTAGCAACCCAAATTATATTTAAATAATTAGAAAGATTGATTAACACGACGGGTATCCAATAAGATCAAGATTTGTTTACGGTTAGTAGGTACTGTTTTTGTTTTTTCAACGATTTTTCAATCTGCTTTTAGATACGTAAAGTTGCTTATAAACACCTTCATTTTACATCTTTATACATAGGAACATGGGAAGGTTATCAGGCATTACTCACAAACATGTTTTCGCCATCCTACAATAGATCAACCATGAAAATAGAGTATAAACGATTTTAATTTTTCCCAATGTGTATAGTATTTTCGGATACTACTCGTATATTAAAAGCAGTGTACTATAGCATTTCATAAAGAAATAATGCATATTGCCTCTCAATTACCTATGATATGCCATTGGTACGTAGGCAATTTTTGACAAACTTTCCACAGTAAACCTCCAGATTTACAATAAACCTGCGCTATATCTGACTATGTAGGTGCTAAATGAAACGAAATTCCTACCTTCGCATGATGCTTTTGGTTGAACTGCCCAGTGAAGAGTTCGAAGATGGAGACCTTGGTATTTTAGAGCCTGAAAACAATTTGATTATAAATGAAATCTATTTATCGAAATGCGATTTCACGGTAAATCATGATGCCCCCACAAATCAGCATGTATGAAAATGATCTCCCGTATTCATGCGAAATATGCTCACAATAATTCACTAAGAACAAAATATCAAATTATTATTCAGGAAGAATTGGTAATTATTATTCATTTATAGTATTAATCACATAAATTAACATTAATTAAATAATGTTTAGTATTAATAGCAATAATGTTGAGAAATGCATTGTTCTGTCAGACCACCCTCCTTTAAACAGTAGGATCAATTAATCACTAAATCCCAAGTTTTAGCACTGAATAATAAGACATGATAAACTTACCTATTAAAGGTTTAACTGCTTGACATTCCAATGTTTCGTACTCCCCTAGCTTAGTTTCTTCGTCAAATTTCTCTTTGTCACCTTCAAAGCACTGCAAATACAGAAATGCCAAAATTAATTGCTAATAGCTGTGATATTTTTGTTGCAATGGAGTTCCCAAAGTTCTTTTTATATAGGTAAAATTTCAACTGAATCACTAGCTGAACCAGTGAGAACACCACATCAATATAAACACACTAGCTGGTTCACCCGTGCGTTGTCCAGGTTGACTTGAATATATGCAAGCACCCCTCCTCACCAATCACATTTTGGGACACCCCTATGGATCTGATTCAAAAAAGTACTTACATATAAATTTACTATTAGGACCAAACTACTGAGATCAACCCCCACTCCCTCTCCACAAACACCCCCCATATTTTAGATTAAAAATATTCTTGATAGGTAACCCGAAAGTACGTTCAGACTAATCCAATTTCATTCGTCCGAACATCAGATCACCAGCTCGTTCGATGATGACCAAATTATTACATTTAACCACCCCCTCCACACCTCCTTTTGGTTTATTATTTCCAATAATAAGCCTATGTGATCGTGTAGCAAAAAATTTGTACAACCCCCCCTCAAACTTTGTCATTTAACGTTTCAAGGTGCGTAGAATCCAAATTTGAAATGTCCGTCCGCCGTTCGCCGTCCGCCGTCCGGGCCATAAAAGGCCTAAGAATTGACTTAAAAAACCTGTTCTTTCGCACATAGACTCCATTTGGGGTATAGTTGGTCCTAACGTTTAACCATCCCGATCGCTTTACTCGCATAGATGCTATGGGCCAAAAACGGGCGAAAAAGTGTCTTTTCGAGGCTTTTAAACGTGTTAGACGCACGCCTGGCACGCTTGGCAGGGGGTCACGGTGGGTTGTGAGGGGGGTGGAGTGAGAGGAGGCGCCGCGGCACCATGAGGTGGGTACAGCGTTCCTTCGAGGCATGAATATATGTTTTTTTCTAGGTCATATTTGTGTGTTAATACCAATGCTTTTCCTACGCATATTTAATAACATATCCTCTCGACTTTTCGTACGTACTTAGATAATGATATTATTAAGGCAATAACTATTTGAATAGATAGGAGCTCAAATTGAGAAATATAAACATGCGTATATAATTATAGAAGTATAGGTTGTGGCAACTCGAAATAGGACACGCCGAGGAGTCTGGACGGGCCTTATGACGTACGCAAGCCAACTAAAACTACGATCATACTCAATTGAAAAAATAATAAACCTTTGTGAAATAATTTGCAGCATTTTTTTCCTTACCACAAACACCTCCCTATAGTTGAGGCTAGAAAAAATTTTAATAGCCTGTGATTGAGGTTGACGAAATCTAAACATATTGGCCCTATCAGATCCACAGTTTGTTCAACGATGTTGAAGATACCCCTTTTTCCAAACCCCCTCCCCCAAAAACACCCCTAAGGGTCGGAATTGAAAATTTATAAAGAGGCTAAGGTGTTTTGGTGTTATCCAAACAAATTTTATCATAAAGGTCCTCAGTTTATTCAGTGATGTTCAAGATACCCCCATTCTACTCCCACCCCTCCCTCAAAATATCCGTTACGGTTCAGATTTTAAAATTGCAAGTAGTTTGTAATAAAAGTTAGAGTATTCCAAACATATTTAATCAATCAGGTCCTCAGTTTATTCAGTGATATACAAGATTCCTCATTTCACCCGTCCCCCCACCTCGCTCCTCTAAGAAACACCCCCTTTGGGTCCCCCTCCCCCCCTCAACCAAAACAACCCCTTATGGGTTAGATTGGAAAACTTGAAGTACTCTGCGATTCAAGTAAGAGTATTTCAAACATTTCTTACCAATCAGCTCCAGTGTATTTAGTGATGTTCAAGATAACCCCATTTCACCCCCCCCCCCCCCAACCCGAATGGTCAGGTTTGAAAATTTCAAGTACCTACCTAAGAGTACTTGATCACGTCTCCAATATTTAAGTTAGAATACTCCAAACATGACAACTCGGATCCCCAGTTGGTTCAGTGACGTTCGAAACGCTTCAACTCCCCCACCCCCTCCCCTTCCATTGTGGGTAAGATTTAAAAATGTAAAAAAGTAGTCTTTGACTTGAATTAGAGTAATCCAAACACATTCGACAATCAAATCCCCAGTTTGTTCAGTGATGACAAAGATATCCCATCCCCCGCCCTCCATCCCTAAAACACCCCCTATGGGACAGATTTGAAAAATTTCAAGTAGCCTGTGATTCAAGTTAGAATAATCCAAACATATTCGCCCAATCAAATCCAGATTACAATTTGCATTTTAATCTGTATTGTGACATATAAAAGTCACTAGTTTTCCATTGAGAGATCCCCACATGGTCTATCTATTATTTCATTTTCACTTTTGTTGTCGTAAAGGCGCATGCTTCCAAACTCTGTTGATCTAGGTATTTATAGTTTTTCAAAAGCATGGATGGTTACTATGGCGCATTTTGATTATTTCAACCTATTAAGGAAGAAACTTAAACCAAAGCAATAAATAGAAATAAAGAAAGTATGCAACTCTGAATGAACCATTACCTATAAGAAAAACGTAAACTCACCTTTAGATCTTGTTCATTTGCCAATCCAACATCGCCTCCCATAGCTCGGGCAATTTCTCTGTCTTTATCGCTTCTCAGTTTGACCCTCACAGCTTCCAACTTGTTTTTCATTTCTTCGTCAGGTGGATGATCGGCAACATAATCTAGTTTAGGAAGAAGCATCATCAGCATCCACCTTATGTTAGGAACTGCATCATCTGTCAAAATAGGGTTAACACACTTTAATCCACATATTTTTTAATGAAAAGTCTCGGAGTTGGGGCTAACAAGTAAATATTTAGAAAGAAACGGGTTCAGTAAATTTCTACGGATTCTATAGTAGCCCTATATGACTTGTTAGTCTGGAAAACATGAGGATCCCCCTTCATCCATCAGTACCATCCCCCTTCAGTACCATGGATGTATCAAAATCAAATTTCGCAATTTAGGCTTGAAAATGACTATTGACCTCTAAAAACTATTCATCACTAATAGTTTTCATCTGAAGAACGAATATATACTTTAAAAAATAAGTTTTGAGCCCTCGCATTTTTCTGAAAACTGGATGCTGAAAATTGCTCTTCTACTGAGAATTACCCACATATCAGTTATGTGAACACTAAAAATAAAATAGCATGATGTGAACATCACAATACATACCGATCATCGTAAGTGTAGGAGAAAAGAAGTATTTCCTGAAGAACGCGATAGAAAACATGGATAAAAGGGAATTGCAAGACCTCAGATAAAAAATCCGGTTGTAAAAATTTGTACTCCGACAGAAGTCTGAAAAAATTAAAATGATGGTTATTTATGTTAAAAACAGAAAATGACGGAGGAAAAACGCTCAAATTATCGTTCAGTTTGAAATAATATTTGGTACATACCTTGGATTATGGTTTCTATTACTTTCAATCTGTGTTCTGGAATGGGAGTGCGTCTCAGGAAGAACAGAATTGTATCTATCAATGCTAAACGGACTGGTACTGTTCTCTGTAAGAATAAAGAAGATTTTCATAGGGTGGAATGATATGTCAGTACCGAAATAAACTGAAGACAGTAATAATCTTCATCATTACTGAACAACTCCGAAAATGGAAAATAAGTGGTATATTTTTACGCGAATAATGATTGAACTGAGAGGAATTTGTAGAGCTTTTTTGGAGGGGGATGGTGGTGGTCTAGAGCAGCGGTTCACAAACTTTGTTGGTGGCGTACCACTTGATGAACGTTACTCATGGGCGCGAAAAATGTATCCTAACTATTTTTAAATGTAAGATTCCATCCTAAGAAGTTTGGCAACAACCGCACTCTCCTACAATGAGTAGTTTTCTTTCTATGAGATCCCCATGAAATTCCCAGTTTCTGAACTTCTGAGAGAATATTTCTAGACATTCTCGACCCTACCAAACTCCAGATATTTGGAATTTTTGAATAAAATCCGCTTTTTAAGTAAAGCGAGTCAGAGTAAATATTTTGTGGTTCTGCTCATATATAATGGCAAAATTAATACTTCACAATATGTTATTCGGAAAGAGAATTTTTCTGGCTACAATTTCCACTATTTTTGAGCCTACGAATGTTGTGTCTTGTTCGAAATATCCCAATTTGAGCCAAAAAGAAAAATTTTCACTATACTTATTCAACCATGAAATTTATATTTACGGACTCACAAAAAAATCACGTTTAGAAACAGGTACGACGATTCCCCGTCAATATGGCAGATCGTGTTCGTGAGAAAACATTCATTGCCTTCCAGACACCTTTGAAGACAACAGGGTAAAAAAGGGTGTCCGTTAACCCAATGGCGGGTTAAAGCGGGGCCAGTTAAGAAGAGAGATTCTACTATATTATTACCTTCTGAATTTCACAAGTGCATTCAGGGACAAGCAAATCAACATAATTTATTGTAGAACGATTAAAGGGCACCCAAAATAATGTACTCATCCCAAATCTCTAAGAAGTATACAGTACCGTTTTGTGTATCCTGTCCAGTAGAAGGCGAGTGTAGTCAGCATGTAAAGCTTCAGGTGCAAGTATATCAGCAAGTATCCGGATTTGATCGAGGAAAGTGCAGTACAGCCTCCAATTGCGAGAGTTAGAAATCAAACTTTCGCATTTCAATAAAGCTGGATTGAGTTCCTTTATCAGGGAAATCTGCAAAGATTAATTATTAGTAAGTACTTACCAAGAAAGCAAGATGATGTTATGGTGGAACTTATAAGACCAATGCTTAACTAGCTTACCTCCATTTTGGGGTTGAAAAACTCGTTTTTCGTTAACATAGTGATAAGAGTATTCAGTTGAGGAATAAACCCTTCAAGAACTTCCTCAGCATCGTCATTTAGAATTTTTATGAAGTTGATACGAATGGAAGGGTTGCTGCTCCCTACAATTTTAGCAATCTACAACAATAATTTAAAAAACCCAATTAAAAAATGGGACAATAGAAATTAATTAACAAAAGGTGAGTCTCTACTTTGACTTGGCCTGTACTTGTATGTGTGTGTGAAATAAGTATGATAAAAATGATCTGGGCAACCAATATTTGAGCTGAAAGGAGTGGCTGCAAATAAAATCAAGGTCATGGCCGCCACTGTGATGGGGCGTAGTAAAAATGCCATGGAGCTACTCGAGTGGGACATCCCAGTAGGAGCACTGCGTGGTATCACCACCTGCGTCCTTAGGAGTTCTTAATTCAACTGGTGGTCATTTTTACAAAGGGACACTTCCTTTCATCTCTCCTCTACCTTCCTCAACTTCCCTAATCCCTAGGGTCGGCGTCGAGTAGTCCAGTGCATCCTCCCGAATGTCAAGTTTAGTTAATTCTTCAGTATTTAATGGTTAAAAAAGTGACTGTCTGATCAGTGCTACAAGGTATATTTTGGGACAATCCATTTCGTAGGTGGACTCCAGACACCTGGAATGTGCTGTATAGTTTTTGGTGCCGTTCCGGCAAACAAAACACCTCAGAAATACGTGTTTGATGTGTTGAATCGATTGAGTGGGGAGGGGATCAAATTGAGAAATTTCCGTATGTACACAAATTCAGGCCATCATCAGCAACAAGGTGTGAACGAAACTTGAAAATAATTGGAAAAGAAAAGAAAAGGGAGGTTTGCTTTGTCACCACCTATACATGCCCTTTTGCAGATTTCTTATCCAGCACAACATACCTATTACATTTTTTGAATTAAAACCATTATGCATTCACCTCTGATATCCCAGTACCAACTGTTCTTCTAACCATCAAAGATGGGTCGGAACACAGTCTATCGAAAATGGGAAGAAGTCCATTAATTGATTCCTCATCCCCTTCGCAGAAAGAAAACATGGCTGGCAAATTGGCTGCAGCAGCTTGTCGGCAAAGAACTGTTTGATCGGCCAACATAGAAGGAAACTTTATCTGGAAAAGAATAGGTAATAAGAATAACATCAGCTTCTTGATATCTCTGCTCACTTCACAGCTTGGAGGGGTAGAATCAACAGTGATACAGATAATGAAACCATTAACCAAACCCCAAAATTACATATTGAGATGGCTACACTAATTGAACGCTATTTTACACAAATTATAAAATTTTTCGTTGAAAATCTTCGCAATTTCTGAAAAAATAAAATAAATAAAATAGAGTCCTCCACAAACAGAGTTGAAAGTGTATAAATGAATCGGGACCCAACTGAATCTGCACCATTTTTAGGCACAAGGGTCAGTATTATTTCACTTTGTGAGTTATAAATTATATCATTAATGTTTGTCAGCCTAATAATGGGAAATATGACCATTTATATAGAAAATAATTGCATAAACATGAGCAGACCTCAGCGAATAGAGGGACACACATCACCATTCTGAAATAACGATGAGAGGTACGGAGTTTAGTTCAGCGGCAAACTTTATACTGTGGGGGCAATGTTTTTGTAGGTTATGATATGTGACAATTCCTGTGAGATACAAGAGAATGCGCGTCCGTCGCTTTCGCGCTGGGCGTCATTATCAAGTTCTTGGAATGCTGTGATTGGCGATAGATGAGGATCCGAGAACCGGAAAATCATCTTCTCCGAACATAGCACATATGCTATTAGTACGAGTTGTATCTCATATGATACTGTCACACCCCCTCTCTCTATGAGTGCGGATTTAGGCCCCATTGCACCTCTGGGGGCGATCTAAGTCCGTTAAAGATATCAGAGATCCCTTAGAAGTTGATTATTTGATTTTTTATCAAAGTTTTTTCCACTGCAACCCCCCTCCCCGCCCACAAACAAAACGACAAAAACAAAAACGAAGTTTCCCACCCACTCATTAAAGTGATCCAATCTTTCCCTACATATTCTCATTCGAGGAATTGTCACTTGAACTAATTCAATGAAATCTTCGTCTTCGGAAGACAAACTTATTATTTCTCCATTCTCACGAGGGAATAGGAAATCCATAATTTGTTATGAAAATATGACGGGGTGTGCTATGAAGAAAAACCGGAATATTCAATTTTACCAGATGACAAGCAGTGAGAAAGTTGTGGATCGGCGATAATCAGTGGGTAAACCCACCCCAACGGATGCATTCCATAATCCGTGTGTTATCACATCAAGAAGATCTCAAGTCAATCATTCGTGGAATGGTCATTTAGCCATTTTGACAAGAAAACTCATGTCCTCAGTAAATACTAGGAAAACTCCTATTGATGAGACTGGGCCTAGTTTTATGACAATTCTCAAAATAGTAGTATGAGCTAAGCTAAAACTCACCTTCCTCTAACATGCCACCACCCACATGAAAAACTCAAGGTTGAATGTGAATAACTTTTTTCAAAAGGTTTCATAAGGGTAAGGAGATCGTTCCATGGCTACCAACATGAAGTCTAGATGCTAATAGATGGTTTGAAAAAAAGGAAAATGCCCATATCCTAATCCTGATTTTAATTTAAAATTGCCAAACATTGGTGTCACAATAGTAGGGACATTTAGTTGCGGGTGAGAAACTTGGCAACCTGCCCCCTCCAGTGACTGAGACTTCCCCTCACAGGCATGAGTCATGTCCCAACTTCCATTCTAGACCCCTGTCAAAACAATTTCATTTCATGAACCTGGTTTTTTATTAACGTTTTCTGAAAATTGTCCAACTTCGGTTTCCTGCACGTGCGAAATTTCTTCTTGAGTGGAGATGAAAAGGAAGTATTTTGTTCTTCATTTTCCTAATTTTCGGTCTCAACTGGTTGTTTATTACTTGAAAGTGCTCCGGTAGGACTTGATGCTGAAAGCGAATTTCTAGCTTCAGCACAGACACTTTGAACAGTTCTCACACTGTAACCAACAGCTTGAGCCGTACATTCTTGGGTTTTCAATAAAGTTAACCTCATTTCTTGAGGTTCCAATTGGCTAAACGTTTTTAGGTATTGGTAAAAACTATACACAATGTCCTCAGTACCACTCCGTAAATGTCGGTATTTGAAACTTGCTGATGTCATTGCTCTACAAAAATAATGATTAGAAAACCAGTTCTTGTTGACAACATGCACGTAGAAAGATTCAAATCACAAAAGATACAACCTCTCCACCGGTAAGTTTGACAGAGGGGAAGTGGAGGTTCAAAGGGAAGGGGTGCAATGGGGGGTGAAGTGGTGACATGAGACACTCCTCTCACCAGCAGCTACTAAACGGCCCTACTATAGTGACACCTTGGTCCGGAAAGGGTTAATTACTCTGCCCAATAACCTTTTTTAAAAAAATGATTGGATTCGAACTGCAGCAGTTATTGTGTTACAAGCGATTTTTTATTCGCACAAGTGCAGAAGCTACTATTGATCCGGCAGTAATGAAATACAGAACGTCTAGCCATAAACCTTCGAAATCTCTGACAATTCCATCAAGATTTGATGCACACTGAAGCAATTAGTACTCATACAAGGGAGTGATCTGAGACAAGTTTCATGTCTACTTCCAGTGGAGATGAAACTGAAAGGGAGCCGCCTAAGAACTAACTTGTACAATCCCTGAACTTTTATTGAAATCAGATGATAGCTTCGTATAACATTGCCCACCACAAGGATTAGCGAACACACAGACAGAAATGAAATCAAAAATTTTTAGAAACGTATAAAACAGGAACAAAAATTTTTCTTTAGAATTTAACATCTATCTATATTTTCAATTTGTACCTGGTAATCTGAATCCGTCATTGCAGAACCCTTCTTCCATGATTGGGGCAGTCCCACGCTGGCAATAGAAATAAAGTACTTCACAAACGTCTGCCTTTCATCAGTAATGTCTGCAAATGAAACAGAATTATTATGAGATTCATACAACTTTTCAAGAAACACGCTGAATTTGCTATTTTGCGTGATGTAATGGAACGTAATTCTAGAGTTGTGTAAATAAAGTTGAATGGAAAAATCGTTACTTCAAAATCGGATGAGTACTAAATCTAGAAGATGGTGATACAATTTCACATTATGTTGAAAATTACTTTTGATTCCAAGACACATTTCTCCATAGCGGTTGGCTATTGGGAGAAGGATGTTATCATCACTCGTAAATCCGTATTGGATAATTCGCTTAAGCAAAGGTATGAGAGTAGTCACAACGTCATCTGAAAATGATGGAATGAAAAAAAATGCAGGAGTTCATTTGTAGGGAGTGCATGGTCGTGGAAGCTTTCAATAAAGCCATGCAATAAGTATCCATCAGCTGGAAGAAAATAGTTTAGATATCGTACCAGTGTCCACAACATCTAAGATATTGACTGCGGTGACAAAAGCAGCTTCTTTCACCTTGATAGCCTCATCAGACCCCAACTCAACGAGTGAAGGGCCTAATGTAGTTTTGAACGAGTCTCCCTTGAGCCGCTTAATGACTCTCTCAAGTTGAGCACAAATTGCTGCTCGGACCTCGAGGACTTCATCCTGGCAGAGCGAGAGACAGAAGGGCAACAGATCTTTTTTCAATCTGCAACATTCAACGAATCGATTATTCAATATGCATCAATTCTAGTTGAATAGTTGATATGCTGTGCATGCTCGGAGTGGCAAGAGCTAGCACATGAGGCCGCTTGGACAATGTAATAAAAACCTGTGAACTAAAACAATATTTTAATGAGGACATACGTGAGCCTGAATTTACATCTTACCTTGGAACACCTTAGTCAGACACTTTTTCTTTCCAAGTTTTCACCCATTTCAACTTTTTCACACAGTATGTGCAGTAGGGTAGCTAGGGCCGTATATCAAGGGTAACGAACATACTTCTAGTCAAAAATCATCTTTATGTATCTTACATTCAATAATTTAACCCTCTTTCACACTTAAGATGCATGAATTAGAGGATAATAAATTATTGCGCCATCAATAAATGACATTACAGATGAATGATCAGAAGGTATATATACAGTGGCGTAATTTGAGGAGGGGCAGGGTGGGCAAAGCCCCCCCCCCCCCCCCCCCAACTATGGTGAAACTACGTCATTCCCCCACTTCTTTCTGGGGGCTCGCCCACCCTCATTTCCCTCTGGAAGCCATAAGTCATTTTGCCCCTCTCTCACTGCCCCTAACTTTCCCACCTTTACAGCCCTCCGATTCACGTTCGATTGATCGATTCAATGCAATAGCATTGATTGCGTCCTTCTTTCCATCAATAAGTTTTCTAACTCATAAAAGTCTTCAATATTGTCCTTGATTTTTGGTATGAGTCCCAGTAGAAGTAGGTAAGTAACGGTAAAATAACATTAATAGAATCTTACACGGACTAAAACATGTCTGTGCTGTGGTGATTGAAATATCCATAGTCGAATGGAAACGATTGAAACAATCGATATCTGAACCAACCGATAAATGATTGTACCATTAGTTTGTTCACCTTTGGTGATGTCTCTCGTTGATGTTCAATGCCCTGTATCCTGTATTTTATTTTGTGATAATTGGCGTACAATGAGTAACATAAAAGAAATCGTAATCAGTGTAAAAGTGAGTGCTAAAGTTACGAGTTATGAACCCCTTGGAGAGATACATCCTCATAGGTATATAAACACGATTGGACTGGAAGTGGTAAGTCAATGATTGGTAAGTCAAAGTGGTAAGTCAATGATATGATGAGTGCTCCCAAGTTCATGAGCATTTTCATGTAGCAAGACAGATTTAGTTTGGTAAGAATGTTTTTTTTTTTGTGTCCACCAAGAGAGGGGTTAATTACCTTAAATTTTAGATTGTAAGGTTATGCTGTAAAAATAATACAGTGTGCCTGCTCTTCCCTATTTATTTCCCTACATGATTACGTTCATTTTCTCTCGGTAGATAGGTAGGTATAATACATAGGAGTAGATAGATAGGTCGGTACATAGGACTCAAATTCGAATTAATTCTAAAGTTATTGTTTTCGCTCTTTCATTTTTCAATAATGAACATTTGTAATCGACTAACCTTGTAACCTTTAAGTGGGACACCCTTTATAGGTGCTACAATGCCCTCTTTGTGACTAGTAGTACCCACCATAGGTACATATATACGATAGGTACATATATACGATAGGTACATATATACGATAGGTACATATATACGATAGTTACATATATATAATAATTTTTGACTATAGTTGCCCCTCCATGATAAATGGCTTTTCTACGCCACTGGGTATATACCACTATTATCATTCACTAATGATTGAAACTTTTGTCAAATTTTCCGAGCGGTAAGACATGCCTTTAATTATTAGTGAATGCTCTGACTGCATGCTTTTATGAATTTGTAAATGTTTTATATATAATGGATTGCAATATGTGATTGCTACCACTGTGTCATTTTAATTTGAATCGAGTGGGTGCATGGCGGGACGAGTAATAAAGGAGCTGGCTAACCTGAGTGTCCGACCTACTGTAATTCTACTCAAACTTTCCCACAGGTAAGTTGAGTTTTCAGTTATGCACGGTCTTTGTGGAAGACTGTTTGCTTAGGCAGCTTGTTCAAAGCTTTCATTCACCTGCTTGTAAGAAAGGAGGTGGTGGTAGGGGGGCTAAGCATAACTGGCGTTTTAATCCAGATAAAACGTAAAAGAGAGAGAATCGAGCTCCTTTTACTCACTAATGGTACACACTGTCGTGTGAAGGGGACTGGCGGATTTTCGTTAATCAATCAGAAATGAATTAATTAACCTAGATCGGAGGAGCCTCGTTAATTAATCAGAAAGGAATGTCGAAATGATGCACATGTTTGGCTTTGTCTAGTCCTTTTCTCATGGTACCTCACCATAGATAATTAAGGTAAGGAAATAAATACCTAATAAAGGGAATAAAGTAAGGATCTTTTTCGCGAGGTGAGAACAATATGTTAAAAAATGTTATGTTAACAAATCGGAAAGCTGGGGAGTCTCGTTAATTAATCAGAAACTAATTAACCCAGATCAGACGCTAGCGGTAAAGGCGAATCCTTCAGAAAATAGCTGAAGATTGAGGGTTCTCCCCGTAGAAACTCGGGCTACAGAAATGCAAAATTGTAAATTGGTTTCCTGCAAAGGATAAAACCTTGGTATTTACAGCTTTTTGTATCTTTTTGCATGAAAATGCGTTCTACAAGATGTTTCCTCGACTTAGTATTCCTTCGTCTGCTTCTACTTCTAACCCAGTCAGAGTCGGAAGACCATACCAATTCCATACATATTACATTCTCACTTATACGTATACATTTTCTAGGTGTGTATCTCGAGTATTAACTTTAGTGTCTGATTAAGGTCGTGCCGGAACTCAACATCCTGAAAAGGATGAAAAGTCGGAAGGTATAACAGAGTTGTGTCCTGATGGGAAAGCCAGACTCGAGGAAATAACCGTGGAAACCGAATTCCTCATCGGTTTCCTGTGTTGGGATTCCTTATCAGCAGATAAAAGGGTAGCCAGGCGAACCTTGTAACGAAAGTATTGTTTGAAAAGTGCTACTGGACGTAAAAACTCCGAAAACATAGTTTCCACTCTCAAATTGTTGCAAGAAAATATTGAAAAATAAGTAAAACCACGGACAGTTTGGTTACGCGCAACACGGTAAAACAAGAAGTGAGATGGTGGCGCTCGAGAGGGGCGGGGTCTGGGGGATGCGGGGGGCCAATAGAACAGAACAAATATTCCGTTTTTGTTTAGAAACCACGCCTTCGTGGGGTTTTCCAAATTATTTCTTTGAAATTTAACGCAACACAGAGGGAGCAGGATAGCTGCCTAAGTAAACAGTCTTCTACGAAGACCGTACAATAGTTATGTGATTATTCAATAATCATTTTGTAAGTATACATTCTCTCAAAAGAAGACTGAGAGCAAAGGACAAATAACGGTTTGGGTATTGAGGGGATACTCCATAATTTACTTACAGTGTAGGTTCATATTGCAAAACCAATTCCCCTAAAATACTACAGCTGATGATCCTGAGATTGACAGGTCTAGTAGGTTGAGATCTCTGGAAGGCAACAGGTGCTACCTGTGTCAAAAACACACCAAAACATAGGTAATGAAATGAAAACCTTAGCACTGCGCCAATTATTCATTACTTTATTGTTTGTATAATGTGAAAATTGAAATAAATGAGAAAGTAACATGTACTTAATTTTTCTAACCTATAGTAGACCAGACTGGAACAGTGTTTACCTACCGAAAGAGAAAAACTTTGGCCAGAGGAACAGCGAGCCTATATCAAAGGTTTTTTGAATATCAAATATTGGTCTTTTTCCGTTTAGAAAAAATTTCAATTTAGGAAGACAGTTGAACTCGTCATTTCTCATACACTCAATGTGGTCTAAGGGCTACAGATGTCAAAAAAACACAAGGTACTATGAAAGATCTCAGATGCGGACTGGTTCCAGTGAAAATATGTAACCCACAATTACCTGGATATTCCATGGTATCAATGCGATAAAGATTAATGTGTGTAACCTCCATCCTGAATAACCTACCTTATCACCTGAAAAAGCGACGCCTGCAAGAATGATTGACGAAATAATGACACGTCTTTCGTTTCTTTTACAAGTTTTATACCTGGTGGAAGAGGGCTAAGCCTTCAGTTCATGCCGAGTGAATAAGGTTTGAGACCCACCTCTCTCAAGGTCAACTAATCAATTGATCTCAAATTAACAAAATTCTCTTGTAAGATTTATAATCATGAATCAATTTTAATGGTTAGACTATTGCAATTAAAAAAAATACTGAGAATTATCATTCGAAGGTTTATTTCTGTATGCCTAAGCAGATCATTGGTCCATATATAACTACTAAACGAAGTCTTTTAAATATATGTAATTAATTAGAACCGAACGAGAAAAGCTTCAGAGAGGATGACAAGCTAATAATAAAGTTCGAATTACGTCAGAATCTATAATAAATACTAAAATTAATAATAATAAATTAAGTAGAAAACCTATGCTTCACTAGCCCGAAAATATATCAAATTTATAATAAACTATTTCTTGAAAAGAGTCTAAGCGTTATCCACGTGTTCACTTTATATTTTTGAACGCAGATGAGTGTGGTTGGTGCAAACCTCAGGATGAAATATACTTTCGCTTAAAAATAGTAAGAGATTCTTCACACCGATGGTTAATTAAATTCCATTTAAATGATGTATTTCAGCTGATTCAATCGTAGTTTCTATTACCAAGTTCAAGCCAGTTTTCATTCACAATTATGTTGACTTTAAAATTTTTATTCTTCGTACAAAGGTTCATTGTTAAAACTGATACACCAAAACAATAGCTTGGATGTTATTATTTGTTATGGATGATAGCCTAACCATCGACATTGATGTTGAACAAGTTGCACTTTTAGCGAATTTTTGAAGAAAATTAAGCTATTGCTCTCGCCTCAAAATTTGTAGAATGTGAATTTTTGAAAAACTTTTATGCAGAAATCCGTTTCAGGCTATTCTGAATCATATTCTGAAGTTTAACGCATTTTTTTATGTATGTATGTATGTATGTATATATGTATGCATGTGTCATTCCAGACGATAACTGTCCGTAGAATTGTGCTAGAAACTTCAAACAAATTTTAAAATGTTAAGGACACAAAACGAAAGTTCAAGTTCGTTGGCCAGCATGATCGGATTACATCTTCGGGTTGAAATTTTCAAAAATGTAGTCAAAAATTTCAAAATAGCCTGTTTTTTGCGATTTGTTGTGCGAAATAATTTTTTCAGCATACTAACATGTGGTATATTCGGAATCAGCGTAAAATTTCCTATAAGAATATGTATCAAGTTTTCAAAAATTTCAAAGTTGAAAAATCAGTCAAAAATCGAAATAATGCCGTTCGCTAGTTGTAAAAATCGGTAATATTTGCATGAAATTGTGATTCCAAATTCAGATTGAACTACCCTTATGGAAGTATCCCTGTATAACCAATCCTAGAACCATGCTGTTTAAAACGTAGGTAGTAGGTGCTTAAAAAAAAAAAAAAAAAAAAAAAATGTAATCACAACTGATGAGTTTACTCTGTGCATGTGTTAATAATTTGATTCCATGCTTGTCTATCAAAATCATAAACTAAAATTTCTCAACACGATCAATAGCGACTGAAATGTCGAAGATTTCTTCAAAAATTTTTTAGCGAATTTTTGAAGAAAATTAAGCTATTGCTCTCGCCTCAAAATTTGTAGAATGTGAATTTTTGAAAAATTTTTATGCAGAAATCCGTTTTAGGGTATTCTGAATCATATTCTGAAGTTTAACGCATTTTTTTATGTATGTATGTATATATGTATGTATATATGTATGTATGTATGTATATATGTGTCATTCCAGACGATAACTGTCCGTAGAATTGTGCTAGAAACTTCAAACAAATTTTAAAATGTTAAGGACACAAAACGAAAGTTCAAGTTCGTTGGCCAGCATGATCGGATTACATCTTCGGGTTGAAATTTTCAAAAACGTAGTCAAAAATGTCAAAATAGCCTGTTTTTTGCGATTTGTTGTGCGAAATAATTTTTTCAGCATACTAACATGTGGTATATTCGGAATCAGCGTAAAATTTCCTATAAGAATATGTATCAAGTTTTCAAAAATTTCAAAGTTGAAAAATCAGTCAAAAATCGAAATAATGCCGTTCGCTAGTTGTAAAAATCTGTAATATTTGCATGAAACATTATCCAAATTCAGATTGAACTACTCTTATGGAAGTATAACCAATCCTAGAACCATGCTGTTTAAGGCTAGAACCATGCTGTAGATAGAATTTGATTCCATGTTTGTCTATCAAAATCATAAACTAAAATTTCTCTACACGATCAATAGCGACTGAAACGTCGAAGATTTCTTCAAAAATTCGCTCATGGGGTCATGCTGCATGACTGGACTTTTTTCATGTTATTTTAATGGGTTTAGTGCATCATACCTGGCATGCTATTCTGAGTGACCATGTTGGTTTAGGGTTTGTGCAATCACAGAGCCTCCAATGAAGCGAAATTTGTTCGACAATTTCAGGAGTTATAGCCATGAAATTTCAAAATTTCTTAGAAATCCTTAACACGTTTCTAAATTTTATTTCGTTAATTTCAGAAAAATTTACAGATAGTTTGATCCTTGTTACTTCCTCATTATAGCTGAAGGGATTAGAAAAGTAGATGCGTGCTTACATGGGTTTGGAGGACATCAACTGGCAGCAGAGGGATTGCTTCTATAAGGGTTGTAGACCACATGGAAACAACCGCTGAAAACACGTAATTATTAGCTTTCCTTCTTAGATCAAAACACGTATCAATCCAGTAAATGCATAAAAGATAAAAGTACATGAAATAAAATATTCTTATTGCAAAGTACTCCATTAGAAATTCGAATGAGGAGTACCCACTTATTCATTCAAGTTTTATTTGCACCACACTCAACCACAGCAGCCTTATGATTTCATGCATCCTCCACAGAAAGTGAATTGTTACCTCAAGAACGGTCTTATGATTTGTTCCGTTCTGAGTAAATATTACTCAATAATCAAACTGCATTCAACTACCTACCTAAAATTCACTCATGAAATCGTTACAAACAACAAGTTTGCATTGCACAGATGTGAGGCCGACAACCAAAGAGTCCAAATGGAGGCCTTAAATTTGTCCAGACAAAGTCGAGAGGCATAACCTCCTTTCCCGTCATCACAATATGTATTTTCAATCTTTAGTATTGAGGAATGCAGAAGAAATATACGAGTATATAGGAATAAATTATTCTTATGGAAGAGGCTAAATAAAAAGAGAAATAATAAACCAAAAAGAACGCTGGGACAAAGTTTTTAATGAGGAAACGAGACAAACCTGAAACTGCCAATTCGCGCTTGTGTTGAATAGTGCAGTTAATACAATACCACATATAAATAAAATAAATCGGTAGACATGAAAAACATGCTTATTTATACATTAGCAAGGTTATTTCAAGTCTTCAATTTAAAACCATAACCTATGTTTAGAGCAAGAAAGTCATATACTGGTTCAATAACTTGAAATAACCATGAACCCATTATCGTTGAAGACTGCGCTGAAATTAGTTCACAAAATCAACAGTGTTGGAATAAACCTCTTCTTCCAAGAAGATTATGGAAGAGACTAGAACACACTCAAACTTTCAAGATCAAAAAGATGTACACGATGCGTTGAAATGATTTAGATGGAGTTTCAGTAACGTGTGGATTAAAAAAGATGATTTTGTTGTATTACAGTATCCTAGCATCGTATTTAGCAGATAGGCATTTTTGGGTAAAATATGAAGAAAATACTCCAATTTACGGCAAATAATAGCTGGCGTACCCCAGGGAAGGGTGGTAGGGCTACCTGCTGTACACACGGAGTATTCCAAATCCTCCAGAACCTGTCACAGCAATATTTGCAGATGACACGGCAATCCTGGCTGTTGGTTCTTCAACTGAGGAAGCCACAATTAAGCTATAAAAAGCTGTAAACAGCATCCATCAGAGGACCGAAAAATGGAGAATAAAACTCGACGAAACTAAGCCAACGCACATAAACTTCACTTACATTACTCCATTACCCGTAGTAATAAACTCCCAGATCTTTCTACATGTGGATACAGCCAGGTACTCAGCATGATTCTGGATGCCAAGCTTCTGTGGAAGAAGCACATGAAGAAAAAAGTGAAGGAAATAAATATTAAATTCAGGAAGAAAATCACAATTGCCCATACATAAAAAAGTGTCACAGCATGATCAAGTGATCAAACCGGTTAGGATCTGGGGCTGCCCCTTATATGGGGTGTCGCCAAGAAGTGCAACCTGAAGATCATTCAAACAGCACAGAACAAAATACTAAGGAGCATAGTTAGGGTATATCAGAACGGATGAACTCTGTTGTGACCTTGAAAGTCAAGTGGAAGAAGTCATTAAAAATCAAGCAACGAAATCGGACTCCATAAACAAATAAATGTGAAGCACTGAACCTCCTGAACAACAGCGGAGATTTGGGAAGACTGAATAAGCCCAAACAGCTGTACCTGGACATAGTCCACTGAAGCGATGTGATGAGTGGTAGTAGGCAGTGATATATGTACCACAAAACGCTAAATATATAGTCCCAAAGTGAAGTTACTAGATGTGCACACAGTTATAACAATGAAGGTAATTTAAAACAACATTTTTTTGGTAACTGATTTCCCGAAGATTTCTTGAACTGATTTGGGAAAAGTTTTCAATTGTTTCAGTAGAAGCCACGGAGGAAATAAAAAAGCCAAATTTGTGAAAATTGGCCACACTCGAATCCATGAGTACTCCTCATTGCAATCACAACACGTTTGCCATTAATAAATCGATGGATTTTACAATTACCTTCATCTTCGTGCTCTAAATATTTTATGACGGTGGGGAGGAAATTTTCGACAAATTGAGGCACAGGTATTACCTTCTCCTTCAGAACAGCAAGAACGCAACGACTTACGGTTACATCGCTCCTTTCTCTCTGTATAAATAACAAGAATAACAGAAATGTAAAACGGGATACATGAAAACAAATCTATCTTATATATTTAAAAAATTTACGAAATCTAATGGCAGTTAGTAGTACAGCTGTTCAATCCGGCCGATTTCTTTAATTTTTTTTTTTTTATTTAATGTTTATGAAAGGTACTATTCATAGATTTGTCATCTAGCATTGAAAATCAGATAGCTCAAATTTTTATAGCTTTGTCCTTTGATATCTTAGGTTCTAATTGAGATACATTGTTCATTTTGGTCTAAGAACACTCAGTGAATCATGCCCTTTCAATTGGTTGAGTTTGAAAGGATTTATGTGCAGAAAACCTATCCTGTTACAGTCCAATAATTCTATACAATAAAACTGCACAGCGAGAATAATGATGAGGATCAAAAATATCGCCCATTTTGGCCCATGAGAACCCTTACATATTGGTACAAGTTCAAGTCCTTAGTGGATCTTATTTTCTCAATATTTCAAACCATATTCGTTTAAATTGCAAAAGTGTGCCAAAAAACGTGTTTTTTTTCTCCAAAAAACTAATACAATAATAATTATAATAAAAACGAATAATAATACAAACTTTAAAAACTGATGGACGAAAACTGGTCTTACCTGATGCATTTTTATTAAAATCAGAGGTGAACATCATATATACTACCTTCCAGCCCAATGAGAACCTCAGAGAGGGAAGTACTAGTTAGTCCACCCTTCCTGAAATGTTGAAACAGTTCATTTAATCGAATTATCAAGAAGAAAAAGCAACTACAACGAGAAATTTTCATGGTTATTTTTTAATTGCTCAATAGAAAGATCTGAGCGAGAGCTTTCCGAAAATGTGCCATATGATGGGTATCAGACCAATAAAATCATTCGCCCTATGAAGTCACAGGCCCCACTTGCAGGGGGGGGGGGGGAACTTAACGGTATTTTGTGCTGAAAATTGCTACTCCGGGGTTTTCAAGTGTGCTGAATTCAAATCTAAAGCCAAAAGTGTGAAATTCCAACAGATGAAAGTTTTAAACTTAAACTAAATTTTAAACTTCTGGAAAACTGAAAATGTTAGTCATACAAATCGATTTTGAACATTTTGAACGAATTTTTGACATTATTCGTATACCCTGGGTGTCAACAATAAGGTCACACCACTGGTGTATCGACTTTACAACCAATTTCCAAAAAACCAGTTTCTTTTTTAGACCTTTTCTTAAAAGGAGTTAGGTATAGCAATTTTGAAGTTTTGTTTGTGTTTTACACCTTACATCGCTTAATAGCCTTAGCTGCCTTAATTTATGGATACAATTATAATAACATTTGAGAACTTCATTGGAAAGAGTTAAATGTCTAACCTCCCGAATGCGAACTCAATTTTTAAATAGCGTACCTATCAAAAAATGAAAAATGATCTGAAAATTAAATTTAGTATAAATTAGGAAATGTATTCTTTTTATGACGACCCTCTAAAGCCAGGGAATACTGGCAAGGCTTTGTATATTTAAGTTTCTATTAGATCCTATCCAGGGGGTGTGGGAAAAAAAATTTACACCTTAGGAGGCATTTTGTCTTTGACAAACAATAAAGTTATGTTTTTTCGTTAGTTCAAGCTTGAAACTTACATCTATTGCTGGATCAGGATGTCCTCAAACTACTCGGTATTGAAAAAATCACTAATTCAAGCCAAAAATGATCATATCAATTTTTTGACCCAGTATTTGACAGCCACATTATTTGTTGTACCTGTGATTGACACAGTACCTCTTTTGCAATAAATAATTCCTTGTACCAACAAAACATTTATTTCAACATTTTACAAATAAATTGAGCATTTGAACTTAGTTTTATTAATCTAAATATAAAATTAATATGAGTATTCATAAAGAAAAAGTTGAAAATATCACCGGATGTTTCATCACAAAATAGGTACAATGTTTTCTCGATATCATAGGCACAATACAATTCTAATGGTAAACTAGCAGCTTGTGAGTTGCTATGTATTTATATAAATATAAAAAATAAGGAACGAATGACAAGAACGAATAGAGATCCATATTGACAGCACTGTCAATCATTGAGGGGAGCATCAGTTTGGGAACTAGTAATTGACATTTGCATTTTCACATGTTATCTTTGAGTATTTTCAAAAAATTATAGCATAAATGCAATCTACACAAAAAACTGATTGAGAAAAATCTTGGAAACAATCGAGTTGAAAATGTGGAGGGCATGGTGAAGCAAAATAAAACGCTTACCTCCTTAGCAAAATCACAAGCAACAGCACCAAAGAAATTACAACACGAGGTTCTGATGGGTAACCTTCTCCAGATTTCACAAACACTCGCCTGAAACCTCTTCCCGCCTTTATAATTTCATGAGAAGGTATTTTGCCTCAAAATTTAAATGGATCAAGCCCGTAAAACACTTTTAAATGCCTTATTATTAAAACTCCGTGATGAGATGTCAATCACTGGGTCTCCGTCAATCACTGGCCCCTCCAATCTACGCCTATGCGATATGTGACAAATTTTGTCAAAGCTGCCCAGGCCACCATTCAGAACGGATTTTCGGGATTCATTGAGCGATTCCGATTGCTCAAATTTCAATATAATTTACTATATCATAAAATTCATGCTGCTTGATAAAATACAAGAGGCTCCTATCAGTGGCGAAGGTTCGTGTTCCTGTGGAGAAGATGAGAAGCGTACTAAATCACTCGCGACGAAGTTGTGGAAACCCATTTCAAAACGGAAGTTAGTGAAAAAAACGTTGTCTATTTCCACGAAAAATAAAGAGTTACAATGTTAAATCGATTTCGACGGTTGGGCCATCATCAGTAACAAAAAATAACTGAAGACACATTAGAAAGGACACAGCTTTTATAATCATAGATGAGAGGAGATTGAATCTCATTGGTCAAGAGAAAGGAAAAGGGTAGGAGGTACAACCAATTAAGTGCAAGCAAATTGAAGGGGGATTATAGCTAATCAGATGAAGTGAAAGGGGGAAAATAACGAAATATGTTTTCAACAGTGTGAAGGGAAGCTTTATAGAAATGGATCTATCAGTGGTGAAATATATTAAGGTATATATAAGGGTAAATCTACATTTTCAAAACATCTTAAGGAATCCAATCATAGTTACAATTTTCATTTGACAGATAGACAGTTTGTAGAATTTCTTCATTTTCGTCCAAAGGGAGGTATGTTTAATGTACTTAAAAAATTCGAAATTATCAAAAGTGACAGATCTGGTAAATGTTGAAATGAGGATATACCTCAATATATTTCACCACTGATACGTTCATTTCTATAAAGCTTGGAATTATCCCTTCACAATGTTGAAACCATATTTAGTTATTTTTTCCTCCTTTCACTTCATCTGATTAGCTATAATCTCCCTTCAATTTGTTTGCTCTTAATTGGTTGTACCTCCAGCCCCCTTTCCTTTCTCTTGACCAATGGGATTCAATCTCCTTTCCCCTGTGACTATAAAAGCAGTATCCTTTCTAATGTGTCTTCAGTTATTGTTTGTTACTGATGATGGCCCAACCGTCGAAATCGATTCAACATTGTAACTCTTTATTTTTCGTGGAAATAGGCAACGTTGTTTCACTAACTTCCGTTTTGATGAGAAGCGTTGTCGAGGCTACATTTCCAACTTTCTAAGAAGGAAATAGCACATGTTTGGATATTAAACAACGAAACATGGGTTGCAACTTCAAAATAAATTTCGAACTTTCTTCAAAATAATAAAGAACTAGGTAGGCGGTTTATTTACCGTAGGTACCTAAAACAAGATTTCAATAACACCATTATAACCACTTTGTACTTTTGTTGGTTCTGTAGGTATACATCATAGCTGTTGCTCTTTCATTCATGATGTAATTTTGTCAGTCTACCTATACCCCGAAGATCTTTTGTTACTGACAATATTCAACTAACGTATAAACGTACTCTCTAGGTATACCAACCTATTTCAGGTTTAGAGAACGCCTAGAAAGGTAACACATAAATAAATAAAGGTATGTACGGAAGTACTTACTAATACTTAGTGAATTAAGTCATATAACGCGCATGGTACAACGTTGTTCTTGAATGTTGTCTCAACATTTCATCTCTACTAATTAGGGGATGAAAAGTAGCACAATTCAAGATATTGTCAACATACCTCGAATGGATAGGTACAACTTCTATTATTAAACGTTAAAACCTTGGCTTGAAGTTCATCAACCGATTTGTAACAGTCGTTCTAACAAAACATTTAGCAGGTACACAGCCAGGCATTCGAAATGATGTGAAAGTGAAATGTCAATGAGTTACTTACCTACTGAAGTTAGGAACAATTCCAACACTGGAAAGTCTTCATAGCGCTTCCTTTAAAGTGGCGCATTACACTCCGGTTTATCCAAATTAATAGAACAAGCAATACCCTTCAAACATTTCTACATAATAAAGAATTTTGCGTTGAATATTATTAATATAAATATATTGGTGCTCAGCATACAAAAGTGCTAATGTTAACAGTCAAGGAAGGTAACTTCACAAGGTTATCTTTTCTGGGACATTGTTCAGCTGTCATCCATGTATAACAGACACAGTATTTGTCTACTTCCCCCCGCCGTGGAGTAAGTACCTATGTATTCATTTTTACGTTGAAATTTCGTCATATTGGTTTATTATTTTCTAATATCAACCTTTTTAATCGACCAAGAAAAAATTCGTAAACCCCCCCCCCCCAAATGTGTTTGATCTAAGAAGAATCGGATTCTGCGCTTTTGAAAATCCCCATCTGCAAATTTTCAACTCAAAACCAAATGGTTTGGAAAATAATTAAGGCATAGGTCACCCTCCCTGACTGACAAGGGGGTCAGGTCGCTCCCTATAACTTCATCAAGCTTTTTTTAGAAGACTGTTTTTACCACTCCAATCATGCAATATCTTTTATATTGCGCTCTCTTTGAAATATTTTAGCTGATAGATTAATATATAATAGATCAAGTTAGATGAGTTGATAAATTTAAAAAGTCGTAAAATAAAAATAATCCATTTTATAAAATCATCAACCCCTTTTTGAACTACTATTTTATTTTCATTCAGCTAAGCATAATGAGTAAAACTAAAATAATAATAGTTCGTGTTGTGGCTGGATTATCTTTTGACTTTTGCATTAATTGCCCATTAGCCCTTTTAAGCCAATAGCACTAATTGCTGGACTGTAAAACACAGCACTAATCTAATAATGGAGTTGGTAGCCCATAGCTTCAATTACCTAAGTGACGGATTTGGAAGTAGGTAGGTACCATACCATTAAATGAAATGATTAAAAAGGAAAGAACAGAAATAATAATCAACTACAAAAGGAGAGAGTTGGATGAATAATACCGGAGCATGAGAATAAAAAGGCAAACTTGTGAGTGAGGGTTGAATAAGGTTAGGATGAAAAGGCAAGTTGTTAGCTGGATCAAAATGAGTTCTGAGGTGGCAAGAAGAGATATATTATACGCTCTCCCCTAATGAGGCTCTACTCTTTCCAGTAGATTTTCCCCCCCCCCCCCTCTCTGCACTCTGCTTTCCACTCAGGCTCTGATTGTGTTTATTGGTGAAACTATAAGACAAAAAAAATTGTTCGTCTGTAGCTGTCTTCGAGAGGCACCATCTCAATTTTCAACGTTCTACAGTGAACGTCCTACGGAGATTTTAGTAACTCAGCTGATCAGAATGGCGCTCCTCCCTTTGCTTGACTCTTGATGCCCCAGAAAGGCTCCCCATCAATTTTCTATGTCCTGCGGCGAACAGGAGAGATTTTAGCTTACTCAGCTGATCACAATGACGCCTCTTAGGTCTTGCTCGTCATGGTTTGTTGAATTAAAGGTAAGTAGTGTGCACTTTTCAATATCTCAGAAAGTGCATTTTTAGCGTGCTCATAAGCTATCGAGATTTTATAACTTTTTTATGGCTTTTAACGTCTATATCTTTAGTGGCACCTCTTGGCTTTTTCTTTTGAGACCATGGACGTGTTGGTATGAACCCCAAGACTCCCATAAAACACGAGCCATTTGCACGAATTTGCGCGTAATAGAGGTATGGGTTTTTAACACAGAATGTGTTTTAGCCATGGACTAACTAGGCAAATGTAATCGACCAAGAAAAATTCATGATCATTCTCATCTGTGAGAGGATACATGCAAAACCACAGTCAAGTGACAATGAAAGGAGCATTGCATTTTGTGTGGAGAATCAAATTTATCAGGTTTTTAATGTAACTTTACTCATAAATCAAACATTTGAATTTCTCCCTTGATGGGAAAAACAAAAGATCATGGATATGTCTAGTACCTACTGCTTACCAGTTGGTACCTACTACTCAATTGTATACCAACCATGTAGTGCCTTCTTTTCACAAGATTATTCTATTATGGTTACAAAACAATATTAGTTTTTAACTTAGAGTAATAAATCAGCATTCCTTGACACTACAGTGGCTTAAAGGTCATGAAATGTCGTGGTAAAATGAGAGCATTCCAAAAAATGGCGAACGATTTTCCTACTATGAAAACTATGGGAGTTACTTTTCCCTAGTAACGCCTTGGTTGTACGTGAAAATCAATAGAAAATGTGCCGGTCGGGAAAAAAAGTGTCGGTCGGGGAAAAAAGTGTCGCGAAAAATTCCTTGACCACCAGCCAAAAGACATATCCATGTCAAAATTAAGGTCAGGCATGACAGTTTAGCACCTATGAATTTTCGATTAATTTTGCAGATGTTGTAAGTGTTGGAACCCCTAGATGGTCACCAAAAAATTTCATCACAGGAAGATAAATGATAGCATATGTACATTTGCAAAGGTAATTGTTAAAAATCAGTTTCTGCAGCATTTTCATTTTCAGCATGAGAATTCTTCACTCCTAGTTTGATGATGTCCTTGGGGACTGTGCAGGTTGGGGTCACAATCATTACATCTTGGAGTAGATGTAGGTAATCTCTGATCATGCTAAACTTGAGCCAATTAAGTTTAGAAGCTAGCAGTTCATGATAAAACGAATGATGACTGAAAACTACTAACGAGCTAATTATCAGAAACGAATCGATAGGTAGGTAATCCTAACCAACAAGAAAGATTGTGCTCATAAGAACCGTCGAACACTAATATAACAACAACACCCTATCAATAATACTGGTATTTTCCTATTGACAAACCAAGTTGTTTTACTTCGTAAACACGAACTCACGAACACATGCATAGAATTCCAAGAAAAAAAGAACAGGCCACAGATTTGGTAGGAAAATAATGAACTAGCGTAGAGGAACTACTGACGTAGGTAGGTACTTAACTACCTTAAGAAACAAAAAATGAGATCGACAAGGTGGGGAGGTAGGTGTACTTGAGTTTAGTGCATAACCGTGCTATCCACTAGTTTTGGATAGGAATTCAGACATACTGTTTGCTGACCCAATCTTCCCATTATTGTTCCATTGGAAATCCAAACCTGACTCTTGGAGAATTTCTGAAAAGCTGGATGAAGTATCTGACGGCGAGTTGACGTGAGATCTTCAGTGATCATGTACCCACTGCCTTTTAGGTTCTTCTTATTACGAAATATATCCATTTTAATCATGTTTACTGTTAACACATCGACTGTCTCAAACTACTCATTTTACATGACAGTGTGTTTAATAGGTTAGTAGCAATTCCGTAAGTGCAGTGAGAGCCCTCCCTCAAAAATAATGGTCACATCCTTACCAGTTGATTGATCGAACTTTGATGAGAACAAGGCTAGAACCAGTTGAGATTGTTCTATTGATTAGTTGGTAGCATTGCTCTCCACTAATAATTTATTGGAGATCTTTCCAGCAGTATGCCATTTCATAGAGGGGAAAAAAGTAAAATTATTCAGCTGATTGAGCTCAATTTTAGTTTTCTTGGCCAGATGCGCCCTAGGAGAGGATCTTGAATAAAGACCATTTGGTACTTACAATGTCAAAATAGAATTTTAAGGTCTCAGTGATGTGGGGCCCCTCATACTTTTGGACAAAAACTAGGAACCTACCAACAAATAACAGAACAATCTAGATTCCCTAAGTAGGCGTCTAGGGTCACAGTGCTGTTTAAATTCAAGAGAGGAAAAGATTAGAGAGAAAAGAAAAAAATAAGGTAGAAATTAAGATGCTTATAATGTAGATATATATACTCTTATAATACAGCATAAAATAATTTACAAAGGTGTTTAAGTCATAAATATCAAGATATGAGTTCATGTACTCTGCGACACTGATTCTAACTCCCAATTCGATGGAACATGGATTTCCGGAGCACATTTTATCACAGCATCTGAAACAATAGGAATATTATGTTGGTGGGTTCACAGAAAGAAGACCAAACTCAAGATTAAACTCCAAACTATGTTAGTATCGAAAGGTTCTAGTAGGTACTTTGTTCACAGTACATACAGAGTCCAAAACACCCTTTTAACTCTGGGAGGGGGGTCTACACTATCCACCTACAACCTAAATTCATTTGCATTCTACCGGTTTGCATTTGTGTACATTTGAATTTGTTTTAAACCAAAATTTTGCAGCCAGAGGTTTCTAAGGACATTGAATCCTATTGTAGATCAAAAATGAAAATTTTGACACAAGATAATATAGCCCATTGCAACGATAACCCTAATTGTTAAAATCCTACACTATATACTGTTCTCAGTTTTACCTAAATCTGTCGTCACCGTATATATAGTAATTTCCATTCAACACCTTTAATTTACTTTTGCAACCATTTTTAATTTAAAACAAAGTAAAATTAAAATCCGAAATGCATGAATGGTAGAAGTGAATTGACTGAAAGAGTGATGAGAGATAGGATTTGTAGAACTGTACAAAGTTTCGGGTGGTTAGTTGGAATAGAGATCCTACTGTATACATGTGGATTTTTAAAAGAACAGGTATATTGCAGTATCTAGCACCAAACTAGCATTATAGGTGCTGTTATAGTTTGATCCTATTATAGTGTACCAAAAGTACCCCCCCCCCCTCCACGACTAATAGAATAGAAGAATTGTTGTAGGTAAGTTAACAGCTCCATCTAATTATTCTTGTTTTGGAATTTCCTTTACATCCCAATAACTTGCTACCTCTTGCAGGACACTAGGCATGGAGGAAGGAAGGAGGTTGAAGAAGATGAATTGGTGGGGTGACGTCACTGATAGAGGTTCACGAATAATTCAGTGATTCCCACAGATGGAGGAGGGGAACGTCTGATGACGGAGATGATCGTAGCACGACATAGAGACTTTCCTATTCCAATTCTTAAGAGTGAATATACACTTTAGTAGTTTTTACCTGTGAAACTAATAGTTGGTCTGTTGTGAACTTGTGAACCTGATTCCGATTCCGAGGTATTTTTCTGTGCTGTAGACTATACTGCATAGCACATACCACATACCTACTGATTTGTGATCCTACCAAATCTAATACCAATGTCAATGGGTAAGCTGAGCAGGTGTATGTAAAAAGTTGAGTTTTAGATAATCAAAATCCCATTCGTTTTATCAAGATTCTTAGATCAAAAATGAGAAATATCAACAAATGAGTTGTCCATTGGGATGAGCAGACTAAAAATGATGATACAAGAAAATGCTTGTCACGTGACCTAGGCTTAAGTTAAGTTTTAAAGGCTTATGTGCATGTTTAGTTAGGGTCTCACATGATAAACCATCGTTATTTAATTGATGAATAAACTAACTTCCTAAGTGAAGTAGAGGGTGGTTTAACGATGTAGTGGCCCACAGCCATGGCGTCAGACAGAGCCAGTTTAAAGAGAAAATTCAAAAATTAGTGGGATGGGTGCCTTGCAGGAGGTCGTCATGCCAACCGACATTTAGCCTGGACATGTTGGCTGCACTGTCCGCGGTCCCCAAAGCTTCATTAGTCACACACCCAATTTACCTCACCTTCTCTGATTTTGATGAAACATAAAATATGATCTATTTACCTAAACCTGGAAATGCACCAATTTTCATCCAAATATCTATATCAATTTTTGAATTGCAGCTATCTAAATTTTCAAAAGTCAGCCAAAAACCACAAACTTCTTTCTTTTTAGACGTTCTAGGAGCTGCCCTAATTGAACTAGAGAGCTGGGAGAGGTGTCATTTTTTAGCATATTTTGTGCCCTTTTCAGGGATATACAACACTTGTCATAGGCTCTATTGCAAATTTTTTCAACAAATTCCATTTATTTTGTTAAAATTGTGTTGATTTGACTTGGAATGACCCCGGGTCGGGAAATGGGCAGGCGTAAACCACCCTCTAGTTCTAGTGCCCCTGACATAGGTAATTAAGAATCAATTTCACTTAGGAAGTTCGTTTATTCATAAATTATATCTAGGGGCACTAGAGGGTGGTTTAAAATGTAGTTGTTTAAAGAGCCACAGCTTAAACTCCTCAGAGAAATAAACAAAATTTGTAAACTACTTTTCGACTTTTTTCTGACAAAGGACTTAATAAAACATTAAACAAAACCAAACTATGAAACTGACGTCTGCCACACGTCAATCAATTTCATCAGGCTCGTCAGACGTAATGTCAATGGGTTGATTAAAAGCGTTGCCGAGATCTCAGACATATCCTCGCCCTATAAATTATTTTTGAGCCTGATATCGAAAACTTATTCGATTTTTCCTAATTTTGAATTCAAACTGAAAATGCCTTTAAATTTGAGAGGAAACAAACGAGGTGAATCATTGATAAACTTACCAACTGCTGCAGTAGGATCATCCATTGGGTCCTAGTAAATGAAAAAAAGATAATTGTAGAGTAATTAAATTCATCGCCACATAATTAAAAATATTGATGAAAAGTTGACTTTATTAATTAGGCACTGGGGGCCTTAATCGCAACTGTAAAATGTCACTTATCTACTATCTTCTTATACATAGATTAAGAAGTTTTGTTGTCATTATGTGATTCAGATAGGATGATCTTTTATATAAAAATGAATGTCTGTGTGTATTTGTGTATGTCTATCTGTTTGTCTGATATGAGGAAAACCCTATTGGCAATTCGTATCCCACACTGAGTCCAGTTCATCGTTCATCTTTCAGAAATTGATACTAATAATGATTCGTAATTGTTTCAAACTCACTTTCGGCCAAATGATAACAGAGCTCTTTTGAAGAGACAGAACCCATTGTTTCATTTTCGTCTGAAGTTGATGAGCCAAATTGTCCATTTCCATGAATACAAGTGTGCCACACACTCTTTTTACTTCATCTGGATAAAAAAATGGACAATTAGAAGCACAATTATAGCAAACAATAATATCTAATGATAACAATATACGTATTAAATTAGTAGTGCGATAACTACGTACATTCGATATCTCTAATGTGACCACGAGGGCTGGTAATGTGCAAGTTGAACCCATACCTATCTAAGCCGGAGCCCTAAGGAAGTTATAGTCATACAAATTTAACAGCACTAACCCCTTCAGCTCCAGAGATCAGCCAGGTGGACCAACTTTATTGTACTAGAAATTGTACTTTTTGGCGAATTTCAATTTATGTTTTTTTCCTAAAATGTTGAGTTTCTATACATGCGATATATGCACATAAAAGTTATAAGGAATTTAGGTGCCCCCCCCCCCCCCCCAGAGGTGCAATGGGGGCCTAAATCCTCATAAATCAGGTAGAGGAGGTAACAGCATCCCGTCAGAGAGATACCACCCCTACTAATAGCTTTTAATGAGCCATGTTCGGGGAAGGTTGATTTTCCTGTCACCAGGAATTCCATCCAACGCCAAACCAGCTGCCAAAAATGATCGAGAACAGCGAGTGGTTCCCATTGATTCCTCAACGGGACGCCGACAGCGCTATCTCTGGTGCTCTGACGGGAGCTTGATGGACCTCACAGGAGGTAACTCTGTTACAAAGTATATATACTTTTTTCTTGAAATTTCAAAGATTTCCATTTATGGTGTGCAAGAAACAGAGAGTTTCGTCAGGGTGAAGGACTATGCAGCATCATCTATTTTTTCTCAATAATGGGAATGTTTCTTTACCTACCTGAAGTTGTCCCTCCTGATTGACCTTTTGGTTGGAGGGATAGGAGAAACTAAACTATCCGAGATAATAACTCTAGCTAACTGAATAATACATATGAACCAACCTAAACTTCTCTCTGTGCTCAAATATATCTCTCGTAAAGCTGACAAGAGGGCTTCCTCTTCTCGGGGATTCCCTTCCTTCAGACTCCATAATTTTCTGCTAGCTTTGCGAGTCATTTTACTAGATTTAGATCTGTAATGATACAAGAGATAAAGATATAAATAATTGCAGAGCTATACAGCTACACATGGATATAAAATGAACGAAATGGAGGAGGGGGAGGAAATTTCCTTTGCATTGTAAGATGAATAACTACGCACTTGTTGGAAATATCAGCAAGATAGAACTCGTAGATTATAGAGAGAAAACTGAATTAAAGCTATTGAAGCCATCCAAGAAGCAGGTTCTTTGGTTACACGAATACAGATATATACCAACAGTTTTGGGATGAACCGGAAATTCCTGGCAAGTCCATTGGCTTGCAAATTGTTTTGATTTTAAAACCTAGATGTTTTTATGGTTTATTATTTTCAATAATGAACCATGTGTAATCGACCAAGAAAAAACTTTTTCTATTTTAACCCTCCTAAAAAATTCGAACTTTTCTCCAAAACTACTGGACTGATATTCACAAAACTTGGCTAAAAAATCATGCATTGGTCAGAGATATGCCTGTTATTTTGTCATCATTTTTAATCAATTTCAAAAGGTCAAAGTTCAAACCTTTTCGGATTAAAAAGGTTATTTTTATTTGGCTAATTATAATAAAAATTGAGACGTCAGCTGGGAAGATTATGGCAATGGTGTTTTGGGACAGTAAGGCCCCTTTCACACCAAACGAATCCGAATCAATCTGGATCAATCCGAATCAAGTTGAATCTGATTCGTCATCTCCTCGCTTTCACACCAGCTGAATCAACCTGAATCTATACCAATCCTTTCATCTTCTTTTAGCGAATTTTTGAAGAAAAAGCTATTGCTCTCGCCTCAAAATTTGTAGAATGTGAATTTTTGAAAAAACTTTATGCAAAAATCCGTTTCAGGCTATTCTGAATCATATTCTGAAGTTTAACGCATTTTTTCATGTATGTATATATGTATGTATGTTTTCTGAGCTAAAAGGAGTGGCACCTAATAACATCAAGGTTATGGCTGCGACCATGTCATGGCGCGGGGTGTGGTGCGGGAAAAGCGCCACGGAGCTACTCGAGTTGGGCATCTCGGCAGGAGCACTCCGTGGTATCACCACCCGCGTCCTGAGGGGTTCTTACTTGAACTGGTGGTCATTTTATAGGGGCACTTCCTTTCATCCCATTCTTCCTCCTTGTCCTCCAACTTCCCTCATCCCTAGAGCCGGCGTCGGGTAATCCTGGGCGTCCTCCCCACTTTTTATTTTATTTGTTTATTTTTAATTTAATGGTGTGCCCCCTCCCCTCAGGGGAGTTTTGTAAAAAAAAAAAAGTATGTATGTGTCATTCCAGACGATAACTGTCCGTAGAATTGTGCTAGAAACTTCAAACAAATTTTAAAATGTTAAGGACACAAGATACAAAACGAAAGTTCAAGTTCGTTGGCCAGCATGATCGGATTACATCTTCGGGTTGAAAATTTCAAAAATGTAGTCAAAAATTTCAAAATAGCCTATTTTTTGCGATTTGTTGTGCGAAATAATTTTTTCAGCATACTAACATGTGGTATATTTGGAATCAGCGTAAAATTTCCTATATGAATATGTATCAAGTTTTCAAAAATTTCAAAGTAGAAAAATCAGTCTAAAATCGAAATAATGCCGTTCGCTAGTTGTAAAAATCGGTAATATTTGCATGAAACATTGTCCAAATTCAGATTGAACTACTCTTATGGAAGTATCCCGTATAACCAATCCTAGAACCATGCTGTTTAAAACGTAGATAGTAGGTGCTCGTTAAAAAAAAAAAAAAAAAAAAAAAAATGTAATCATAACTGATGAGTTTACTCTGTGAAATATTCCGTCCTCTGTTTCTCTCGGTCGCTCTCTTTAATTTTTTACGCTCAACTGTTTTAGGACTTGATGTAGCTTTAATACTGACTGTGGCTTAGAAAATATCAGCCATGAAATTATGAAGAAGTTCTATTTATGTACGTACTAGCACGCAGACCCAAGGCCTCGCTCCGCTCGGCCATCAGTAACGTTAATCTCAAGGTTGAAATCTACAAGATTAGTTTAATAATAATAAAGTATGAGTACCTCCTATTTATTTTTAATAATTTGATTCCATGTTTGTCTATCAGAATCATAAACTAAAATTTCTCTACACGATCAATAGCGACTGAAATGTCGAAGATTTCTTCAAAAATTCGCTCATGGGGTCATGCTGCATGACTGGACTTTTTGTTTTCCTTCTTTTAGTTGCTTTTGAGCTATCATCATGGACGCTGTTGTTTTAAATGCAATAGTGTTTCGTAGGAGGCAACAGCGGAAACAGAAAACAATAAAAGTGTGGATACATCACATAAATAGGAAAAGGCCGGATTTTGGTATGTTTCATCATTTACATCCTGACCTACAAAATGATGAGTAGAAATTCTATGACTTCTTCCGAATGAGTGAGGAATTGTTCGTAATACTGCTGGATTTGGTGGGACCTGTGGACACACTATTTTCTTTTAATTTTAAAATTAATAATTCCACGACCATCTCGTATGGTTGCTGATTCATGACTGACCGGACGAGGAATCTGACCAGTTGAATCAAGCGCGACGACGAATCAATATTGATTGAACCAGAGTCGTCCGGTCTGAAGGCGAGAAAAGGGTCCCTTCACATTTAAACGGAGCGCTCGAAGCCGAATCTTGGTCAATCGGATTCAACTTGATTCAGAGTGATTCTGATTTGTTTGGTGTGAAATGGGCCTAAGGGAGTGCTATAGGTCGAATACCTGCCCAGAGGCGAAACAAAAAATGCCGCCAGGTATAGAGAAAATTGAAGCGACCTGGACTTTAAACGAAAAAAGTGCTCCTTTTTCATGAAAAACTGACACCTGCTTACCACCAAATTTGATTGGGATTTTTTTTTCTCCGTACTCCTTACTCCTCAGACCTAGCCACGAGTGACAACCACCTATTCTCTGCGACACAAACGTTTTTGGGTTGCAAACGTTACAGTAATAATGAGAAAGTCAAGAGCGCCGTAAGCGAATGGATGCAAAATTTGGACCTGCAGTGGTGCGATACATATTTGTAGAAACTCTCACATCCTGCCGCGCAAAGTGCCAGGAAAGACTCTGTGACTATGCCGAAAAATAGTTCAGATATTTAGCTTTCCAACCATGTATTTGTTCTTGAATAAAACATTTTTTCGAATTTTTCCGAAATACGGAAACACTCGACGGTAGCCCTACACCGGCCCGTGGTTCCCTCCTCCGCCGCGCAGCGGCGCCAGTCTCCTGTTTTATCAGTCTGGGCTTGTATGATCGCTCCGACCTGTAAATCTACGGATTTATCCGTATGCCAAGAAAAAATATATTTATTGGTGAGAAGATTGTGTACCAGTCAATCCCTTAGTAAAAATGCAGATTAGATGGGCATGTAGATCAGAATGATGTGTATAGTTTGGTGGTCTGGATGCTCACAAGCTCGAATCTCAAAAATACATAACATCAAGTAGTCAATCCCTTAGTGAAAATTCAAATTAGTTGCACTTGCAGGTCAGAATGACGTTTTAGAAGTACATTTCGGGAGTTTTACGAGCAAAAAAAACACACCAGTCAATAGGATTTGAACCCACATCATCTGTCTCACGAGACTGTTGTCATATCCATTGAGCTACACCTCATCTTTCGTGTTTATAGACAATCACAATACTTCACTATTCAGTAGGAGGGAGATAAAAGTGGGAGACTAGCGCCGCTGCGCGGCGGAGGAGGGAACCACGGGTCGGTGTAGGGCTACCGCCGAGTTACGGAAACTTATTTCTAGGGTAAACCTTGTATTTAACCCCCCCCCCCCCCCTTCCTCAAAACTAATGTAAGCCTTTGAACTAAATATAAGTAGTTGCAAAGTGCTATGCTGGAAAGTCAACAGCATAGGCCACAACTTCAGAATTAGGTTCAGGGTTCATACAGACCAACTACAAGTTTCACTGGTGAAATAATTGTGATATCTGTATTGTACTTTCAACAGTACACGAGTAGTGAGGACACGACTGTTATGGCCCACAAATATTTGATATCTCTGACAGACTTTGAACTCGTGTCCTTAATACTATGGGGAAATTTCCTTTTAGTTGAAACACTCCAATGGGGTAAGCTATGAGGCCGATTAATAAAATCTCTTCGACTGTGGGGGGTTATTTTCCTTGTTCATATAATAACATAGTAGGCAGATACTAAAAATAACTTAGTATTTCAATGTTAGCACGCAATCGCAAAGTATATAATCAGATATAATGTAATTAGGAACTGATTGAAAATAAATTTCCCAAATCCTCATTCTAGTTCGTTGGAATCAGTGGAGACGTCCAACATTATCATCATTTTGATACGAATTTGAGTGTTTAGGAAACACTAGTTCCGCCTACTAACCCGAGAGGTGTGGGTGAAAAAGTATGTGAATACTCACGCGTAAGATGTTCCAGTTCTAGTTGAAACACTGCTGGTTTCACTCATGTCATCTGAAATAAAGTTATGAAGGATAGGTTGATATGAATAAAATACAGAAGATAAAGAAGAACACTGTCTGATTACACGAAAATAAAGAATGAACAATAAGTTATAATTTGTTAATGACTGTTTGTTACTGATGATGGCCTAACTGTCGAAATCTATCCAACAACGTAACTCTTTATTTTCGTGGAATTAGACAACTTTCTTCTTTAACTTCCGGGTTTTTTATGAATGGGCTTCCACAACTTCATTGACAACACAACATGAAGTTATTGTGATTTAAGTTTGTTAATTGTTACCGTCGATAATAAATTCAGTCTGTTAATAAAAAAGTTCCAGTAGTACAGCAAGAGCAAAGTTTAGTATTTTTTAAACCAGTTACTTAGTTATGTCTGTATGTATATGTTAAGCCTTTTGTGGCGTAAAAGTTGACTATCATATCTATGGCACAAAAGTACTAGGTATGCTATAACACCAATTTTAGGATTTTAAACAATTTTGTGCAGTTTTAATAGATTTTTTAGCACAGTATTCACCCAAACTTAGAGCACATATTTCAAACGTTGTGGTTTATGGTTAATCAATTCTGCTATGAAATATTAATTTAACGATGTACAGCCGTTTTTTGCATTGTTATAGTGTTTTTTTTTTTTTTAAAGTACGTTTTTCTCATTTGAGCACTTAATTGTGCTCAAAAAGTTCTTTCATGAAAACTCAATCTTTCATTTGAAATTCTTGATTGTTGGGCGACAGAACAGACTTTTCATTTTGTAAAAAAAATTCTAAGGAGAGATATCGTATGGAATGAGCTGAAAATATTAACGTGGCTTGTTTATTTTCATCCGTAAGAATATTTCATACTCTTTCTATTGAACAGAAGCGTTTATAATTAGGACAATGACTCTAGAATTGATATAATAATTAACGACTACACAAGTCGTGGAATTATATGTTTCAAGTGTAGAAACATTGGGTTTTTAATAGATCTTCTAGATCTAATAGACAATCTTAGTTGTCAAAACAGTGAATGTCCGAACTTGAAACCAAGTATGAATCTGACAAACTAGAGAAGCTTATAATATTCCATGGGTACTGTTTTATACCCACCACATAGATGAAATAAAGAGTTAGCCAAATGAAGATTAACTTACCACCCAAGTCCTGAAATTTAGGCTTATTAGCCTTTTCAATCCTTACAATTTTTAGCCGATCAACAAACTTCTGCAGGGTTTCATTTTTTGTTATTGCATCGGAAAGAAGACTATTAGCATGGTCAATGAGACGCGGTTTAATTATCGAATCTGAAAACACAAAATCTTTATTAATTGATAATAATAAAACCTGCACACTTTTTTAGTTAATTTGATACATTTACTCTACTTGAACATGTTGAAAATACACTTCAAATAGTTCTAGTTGTCTCATGATAGGATGATGGATGGCTACCATGGTTGGTAACAGTATCTTTAGCAAACATGAATTATTGAACATTTGAAAGCAAATCAAATCTTAAATTGCGAGATTCTTGAGGAAATCATTTAACGTAGATATTATGTGAATATGTGCCTATTATTAAGATAAAATAGAAACTTACCAATTAGATCTTGTCTTTTATGTACAGCAGCAACTCGGAAAGCATCATCCCACATGCAAGCAAGAACGTATCCCTCAACACATTTCTCGCAGTCATTTAGTTGTAGTTCGTAGAGTTGTGCAGCATCTTTATAGGACCCTGCAGCAATGAGTCGCTCGTAGAGAGATTCCGCAAGTTTCACCAACTGTTCATTACTACATTTAAACAATCAAATTTGAAACAGTTTTTACGGTTGAATGACTGACTACACGTTACTGAATGCCAATAAGAGCTGAAGAGGATAATCACAAATTTTACACTTTACCTGTAGTTTTGATATCTCGCCAAAGAAATAGCACGATGCCAATTGCAGGAATTGCTGAAAGCCTCAATTGCTTTTACGTTATCTCCCCCTCGACAAAACATACAGCCCGCTTCTTCAAATGCACGTTTTTTGAATAGAAACTCGCCATATAGCAGTGCACACTTTTTATACCTGCAATAAGAAAATTAGCATAACTCGATGGTCATCAAGACCAGCAGTAGGAAGCAGTTTTTCAAACTGCAGGGTGATTATACAAAAGAATAAGTCGATATCAAAAATATGTATATTTCAGAGTATAAGTCCACGACCTACATGACCAGTAAGTAACAATTTTTTTTAAAGAAAAAACATCATAAATGTTCAATATGTCCTCCTTGAATAACCCGAACAATGTCCAGTCGGTATTCCCTGAGACACTCAGGGATGGCCCGAGTGACTCACCTTTACACAAGAGGAGCATCTCCCCCTCGAGCAGTGCTGGATGGTGGCGCTCTTACTGTGGCCGTGAATTATTTCCCCTGTTCTCTTCTTACCGCTCTGTTATCTTATCTCTTGTTCATCATGGCTGTCTAGTTGTCAAATCATGCATCTCTCCTATTCTCCACTGTCAAATTGTCAAAAATCTTTTGTCCCTCCTCAAAATTTTAAAAGTAAAACATAGATTAGTTGGTCAAATAAGTCAGAATGATGTGTATAGTTTGGTGATCCAGATGCTCGCAACTCAAAAATACATTCACATCAAGTAGTCGATCTCTTAAGGGCCCCATACACTATGGGATCGCCTGCAGGCCGTCGCCTCAACAGACGAACTTACGACCAATATCGCCGGGCTCCCTACACTACCAGTCAACGGCCTGCAGGCGGCCGCACTAAACTGCCGATCATCGCCTGAACATCGCACACACTATCTGTCCGGGGCCTGCAGGCGGACTGTCGGACAGGAATCAAGACTGCAGGCGAACCTCGGTTCGCCAGTTCGCCACCATGGAAGGAAACGTTGCGCAGTTTATTTACTGTCAGTTTTTGGTGAACCCCCAGGAAAAGAATTTGGGTGAAAAAGTGGCTTCAAGATAGAGACGCTAGCTCTCACATGTCATTGCTCCGCGAACTGAGGCTAGAATTTCAATAAAACGTCGTACGCCTCGTCCCGTAATCTTTTATTAGCGTACGCATCGTCCTTAATTTTCCACAAACACGGATAGGCCAGATAAATCTCAATAAATGCCGAAATAAAAGTAGGTTTCCCGTCTATCCTCGCCATCAGTCCGCTGTCAGTCCAATTTCGGCATGTGAAAACACGCTCAAAATTGATCGCACGGAAAACTGACGAAAACGGGGAAAAAAAGAGCCGACAGATCACGCGCCTGCAGGCCAACTGATAGTGTGGGGCGGAGAGCATTTGCGATCATGATCTGACAGGTCCTTGCCTGTCGCGGATCTCTCATCTGATCCTCGCCGGCCCTTTGCCCACACACCTTCAGTCCGCCCGAACTGCAGTCCACGATCTTCAGATTAACTGATGAATGTGTGGGTGACCTCGGGTGCCGCCTTACGATTATCTTCAGTTAAACTGACAGTGTATGGGGGGCTTTAGTAAAAATTCAGATTAGTTGGTTACAGGTCAGAATGATAAATGTAGTTTGGTGGTCTGGAAGCTCGCATCTCAAAAATACATAACATCAAGTAGTCAATACCTTAGTAAAAATTCAGATTAGGTGGCCATATATAGGTCAGAATGATGTGTATAGTATGGTGGTCTGGATTCTCGCACCTCAAAAATAATATAAACAATTCTAAATCAATCCCTTTAGTAGTCCAGTTGGACAAATAGATCAAAATCACGTTTATAATTATGCTTCGGAGGTTGAAGTACAAAGCAAAAAAATTGTGGGCCGCACTGGAATCGAACCTGGGACCTTCAACTCAGTAGCACCAGTGGACCACAACAGTTCTTGAAATCGCTTGAATAATCACAGTACTTTACAACTCAGTAGGGAATGCTTTTGACGGCACTCAAGTACTCTGAAACTATTCACAGCCATGGTAAGGAGAGTACCATCGTCCGGCACCACTCGAGGGTGCCGCAATAACCAGTTTTGGAAAACTGTCGGAACGTACCAGCAAAAGATATTCGACTTGTTCGGTGGATCAAACTTATATTTTATGACAAAAATCTCGTCGCACAACCTAAAAAAAACTTGAGTTATACCAGGTCGCGCATCTCTGTAACTTGAACAATTTAGAAAATACAGAATTTTGAAACGGACTTATTGTTCTGAAATCACCCTGTAAATAAGTACATAGTACAGAATAAAACTGCTTACCGTTCGTCATCTTTCCCAAAAATACTCATCCCGTGTTTATACAAAGAATGTTCTTTGATGAACGCAAAGCATTCATCTTCTTTGGAGGCCCCACAGCTAGCTAAATGAGACAATGCAGATGGGTATTTTTTGAGAGATTTGTCAATGGTGAATTTCATGTAATGAGGATCCATTTCTCGAAGGCTGTTGAGATAGGGGACATATTCTTTGGGATCCATTTGAGATTTTCCTAAACAGAGAAGTAATGAGCAATTCTAGTTAAAACTATCGACGACTATTAGAATGAGCAATAGAGAAGGCAAAATTTTCAGATACATACCAGCTATTTTCAGGGCAGCAGGAAGATTATAAGCTTCTAGAGCAAAGGAGTATAGTTTTTCAACGGGAACTAAAAACAGTAAGTGCTGTAATGCTTGGTCAGATTCAGCTAGTTTGATAGCTTCGTCCATTTTCTTTGTTTTCACAAGACAGCTTAGAATTGCAAGAGTGAAGTCCACATTTCTTCCTGGTTTCCTCAATTCTTTGAGGAGAGCTGAGCACACTTTATTTATCTTGTCTTCTAATCCACACCTTACCTAAGAACACAGTGCAAAAATAAATTTTTTATCATTGGAATAGTCAACACTTGATGAGAGACAGGAGAAACATATTTTTAGTTACTATGTGGGAGGGCAGTTTAGAATCCTCATCATAAAATGTTCATTTTTGGTATCAGCTACAACTGAATCACCAACATCCATCAAGAAATTAGCACTGATGTTACCGGGCACTTTTAATAAGCACAATGCAAAAATTTAGTCAATTTCAATAGAATTCGCAACAAATAAACTACAATAGAATATAAAGCTAGTATTAAAGATAGAACCTCAATAAATGATAGTCCTAGATTACAAGACGTGCTATACAATGCACAAACTGATCACCGATGAAGAATTGAGTAGGTAGGTATGGTGGAACGCAATAAAAAATGTAGGTAGTTATGCTAATCTCTTATTCCTCCTATTGACATAAATAGGCCGATATACTGTCACGGTTGGGGGCTCCAAGGTGGAGTCAGCTGACTCAGCAGGCCTTCAGCCACAGAGTTCCTCCTCTTTAGTCATCCCTTATCCCCCAAGTCACTCCCAGTTCATAATGTAGCTGTTTGTGTAATAACCCATCGCCCTTTGGATGTAGTCTCTGTCAGCTACAGCGAGCTCTAGTCCGTGTAACTAGTTCAGTATCAAATTTATAACAGCCTCATCAAGTACATCTCTAGTGGAATGATTATTCCTTTATTTTAGACCCCGTAAAGCCACAGTCTAACAGTGGTGGAGGCACCAGGTGAACAAATTTTGTTTTGTTCACCAACAATAAGTTTTTAAAGTTGAAAAAATTGTAAAATTAGAACTTTTTAACAAAGAAGATAGCCAATCTCGAGATAGAAGAGTCTGAGTCCAGAGGCTTCTGATGATGACGAGGGAGGGAGGGAGGTGGATTCGGTGATGATGTGGCACGGTGTGGGTTAACACGTTCCGAGCGGCGCCGATTTTGGTGGAAACTCCCTGTGACGGGACCTGTTTTTTCGAGAGAAAGGCGGGCAATGAAAGGGCGCGAAAATGTTACTGAGCGGGGGCCTTGATATCAATGGGGAAAGAAACGGAATGCATTCTTTCAGAGACCTGATCATCTACAATAAGTGTGTTAAACTCCACAGCCAACAGAATGCGTGGTAATCTCGTCAGAAGGCAGAACGTAGGAACCTATGTGCTCTCTGTAGCTGGATCTATCGATCCACTCCGGGTGAATCGAACGAGGGCGCCTGGATCGATCGATCCATTCCACTCGGAACGTGTTAAGAATATTTCATTCAACGCTCGTCGAGCCCGCCTTGGTCTTCCAGCGGCTGAGGAATCTACTGATTTGGTGGTTAGACATCCTCCTTTCCTCTTCTCTCCTTTGCCTGCTAGTATGACATCACATTGAAAATATAATCACAAAAACTCGAATTTAGGCAATCTTCTTCATTAAAATGTTCAAATTTCACAATATGTTTGACTTTAAAAAAACCAATTGATGGTAGAGCCTTTAGAGCGGAGGTATTTTCAGGTCGTTTACCACTGTTAGAATTGTGGGTTTGAAAATAGAGGAATAATAGCTCCTTTAGAAGTACTTGATGAGGCAATATTATAAATTTGATATTGAACTGGTTACACGGACTATGGCTGATGGGGACTACACACAAGAGTTTATTACACAAACAGCTACATTCTGAACTCGGGAGCCACTTGGGGGCTAAGGGTCAGCTGAAGAGAGGGAACAGTAGAAGGGAACTTAGCAGCTGAAGGCCCAATGAGCCAACTCCGTGACAAAACCAATAAATTTGGAGGCAATGCAAATTTTGTTTGCCTTAGCGATTACAGAATAATAAACGAAAATGAACGGCAGTGTATATATTACATATTCCATATAATTTATTTTCATTAACACCGAGAAAAAATGTCTTTAGTTACAGACTCGTCTATTAAAATGATTACCTATTAAAATGATTTGACCACCTCTTCACAAATCAAACCGTTCTCGCAATATTCGGATCACCTGCTATGAATCAAATCATCGAAACACCAGCTCAACGAAATCATCAGAAATTAACAAGCGGTTGCAATCATGTTCACAATATCAATTATTGAGAATGATCACCTGTGTGTAAACAATTATTCATATAACCATGCTCATAACTCAGCTTGTTGGCCAAGCACTTCGCAGTAGTTAACATAATATGGTTGGATAAATCAAGAGCTTTCGAACGAATGGTCAACGAATTTTGTGGGATGAAAAACGACGAAGTACCATTTCCCTAGCAACGACTCGGTTGTAAGCGGAAATCATCAGAATTGAGCATATTTCGTTACGTAACGTAACGTAACATAACGAAAATTTGGTTGTGTGGCATAGCAAAGACATGAAATGTCAAAAATATATACACAAACACGTAACTCACTTGATTGTAAAAAGATGAGTAAGTTGTAGATGTAACGTCATTAGAAGACATTTCAGACACCAGGATGACCAACGACTGTGAATCAACCTGATTCACAAAAGCCTCAACGTTATTTAAGAATGACTCGGGATCGTGGTCCACGCAGACATCAAGCAAGATCCTGTTCTTCCTTAATGTTTGGACAGCTTCATCATACTTCCTGCTCTCCAGAAGGGAGCCAATAGAAAGGAACGTGAGCGCCCGCGGTTGTATGGTTTCAAGGTTTCCTCGAGGTAGTTGAAGGATCACAGATGTTCCTGTTGTTAGCACAAGCTTTGAACCATTTTCCAGTTTTCTACGTGATATTTCTTCACACTGTAGCAATAACAAACAATAAGCTTAAAACTTGAAGAAGAAAAAAAAAAGAGTCAAACATACTTCATGGATATAGGTTTATTATTCAATACCTACATTTAAAATCATTGACAATGTTTCAATAATCAACTTTTAAAAACTACGGAAGAAATCATTTTTTAACCCCCCTCAAAATTTGTTGGTTTACGTTTCAAGATACATAGATTATAAAAATCGAAAAAAATAAATAACAAATCCGAAACTTTCTCCAAAACTGGACCGAGCTTTATGAAAAGTGGCTTAAAAAATCATAAACGGTTAGGGGATGTGCCAGTAATCTTGGTACCTATCCCTTAGGACCAACCTTGAAGGATAGAATTTAAGGGCCGAACTATTAAAAAATCTAGGCCTCGAAAACTTTCAAAAATATTTTTTGTTCTATTTAGGGACAACGGGGTACACTGAATCGAATGAGACCATCCGGGTTGCTGTATGTTCATCCATTCCTTTCCCATAGGGGGAAATTTAGAGGGAGCCCAGGAGTAGAGGCCTCAAAGGATGTCAATCTTTTATAACTCGTAGAAGATGTCAGTAGCTCAGGCGTTAAGACATCAAAATGGAGGGGGGGGGGGAGGGGGTCGATTTCTAGCACGGTCAAGACAATTAGCGAATTTTCGTAGAAAATTTCAAAAAAAAAAAAAAAAGCAATGGCTCGAAAAATATTAAAATCAAAATTGTTGAAAAATTTCTTCATTGAAATCCATTTTGAGGCATTCTGAAACGAATACTAGAGTTTAATCCTTTATCATATATATATGTGAGTGTGTGTGCCATTCCACACGATAAATCTCCTTAGGTATGAGATAAAAATACCGTTCTTGCGCCGAAAAATCAAGCTTTCCAAACAAAAGGATGAGTTCGTAGGCCAGCAGTAGGGCTTTCACATAACGGGTAATTGGGGGATGTGAAGACGAATATTATCCACTATGAGATGCGATCCGCCAACGATTCATGCCAGCATTAATGGGAAGAGAAATAAGTAACGCTGAAGGAGACCTACTGAGTATGCCAGTACGAGTCGGAGGACTCGGAATTCAGGATCCTGAAAACACTTCAAATGCATTCCTAACATCTAAAAGGGCAGGTGAGACGTTAACAGCCGCAATTCTCTCTGGCAGCCCATTGAAGTACGAAAATCACCTTGAAACAGTCACGAGGGTGCTCAAAGAAGAAAGGCGTCATCGAGAAGAAAATCTGAGCCATCAAAATGACACCATAATACGGCAATTAAATCCTGACAAACAGAAAGTTATCAAAAGGGTCGTAGGATCTTCTCAATGGCTGACAGTGCTCCCAAAAGCATTTTTTCCTGGGGTTGTGCCTATGCCGTAGACGGTAGTGGTGCTTTGAGGGTTGAGAAATTGTAGATTAGGCTTCTCAATTTTTAATTTCTTATATTGCTTAGCGCTTTCGCCTTTTCGGCCTCATCAGAGCTTGGATTCGTAGTGTTGTACTTCATATTAATAATAGCTGTTTTGGGCTCCTCAACATCTCAGAGAGTACTTTTGTTTCGTCGTGTTTGTTGGATAAAATGTTGGAAATCTGGGGGGTTTTATCACCCATTGTCTTGTTGTCTCCTTATGTATGTAAGGTTGTCGAAATTGCAGAGATTTTAGCGTTAAATTGAGAGATTGGAGGGAGGAGAAACATTTATTTTTAACATTGATAAAAGGAATGGAAAAGGAAAAGGAATTATGCCTTTTATCAATGTTAAAAATAAATGTTTCTCCTCCCTCCAATCTCTCAATTTAACGCTAAAATCTCTGCAATTTCGACAACCTTACATACATAAGGAGACAACAAGACAATGGGTGATAAAACCCCCCAGATTTCCAAAATTTTATCCAACAAACACGACGAAACAAAAGTACTCTCTGAGATGTTGAGGAGCCCAAAACAGCTATTATTAATATGAAGTACAACACTACGAATCCAAGCTCTGATGAGGCCGAAAAGGCGAAAGCGCTAAGCAATATAAGAAATTAAAAATTGAGAAGCCTAATCTACAATTTCTCAACCCTCAAAGCACCACTACCGTCTCCCAAAAGCAAGTGATGGCTTCGACCTGTCTCCGACCCAGTTTAGAGATGCCCTTGCTTTGAGATATGGCTTTACACCCCTGAACCTACCCAACAATTGCGATGGTTGCGGAGCTACCTTCGACGTATCGCACGCTTTGAACTGCAAAAAGGGGGGGCTAGTAAAAAGGGGCCATGATGACGTTCGAGATGCAATTACAGGCTTGGCAGAGCTGGCGTGGGGGGGAGCGACAGTTGAACCAGTCATTAAAGAGGCCAAAGGCGGAAGCCCAGCTTTAGTGGCTGACATCAAGGTCATGGGAGTTTGGGAGCGAGGGAGGACGGCGTTTTTTGATAACTGCATTGTGAATGCTGACGCCGCCTCTTATCGCTCTCAAGAATGGTTACAAACAGCCAACACAGCAGCCCAAGCGAAACACGCCAAGTACGACCGAGCAGCTGAAGATGTACGAGGTTCCTTTACCCCATTGGTTTGTTCGTGCGACGGAGCCTTGCACCGGGAATTTGACACATTTCTGAGAAGAACAGCTCACGTTCTTTCAGAGAAATGGAGTCGTTCTTACTCGCGAGTTGTAGGATGGGTGAGAGTGACAATACAGTTTGCCATAGCAAGGGCAGTGTCACTCCGTATAAGAGAAGCCAGAAGAACTGTACGATCACTCGGAAGGGAAGATGGAGCGGCTCTTCCAGCACTGACCAGTTGCTGATACAGATGATTTCCAATCTGGAATATCGAGGACATTAATATTGCTTCCCAACTTTTTCCCTCCAATACGCCTCAAGTGTGTCATAGATATTCTCGAGCTACAAGTACAATAAATCACTATTTCTGATGAGTTCGTAGGCCAGCAATTTTCAACACATTAAGTTGTAAAATTAAAAGTCACTAAAAATGGTTAAAGCGGCAAAAGTCGTTGAATTTATATTTTTTGGCAGAATATTGCTCAAATAAAGTTTATTAACCATAAAATAGAACATTCAAACATTTATGTACCAAATTATGCTGAAAAATGTACTTAGAATTCATTTAAATTTGCCTAAAAATCGATTAAAACTACAAAACTACAATACCTCTATTTGAATAGGAGATTATTATTTAGAATACTTTTTTTGCCATAAAATTAATAGTTACTAATTTCCATGCACTCAAAAAGCTCCAATTTCAAAAGAATTTAACAATACGATAATTTAAGAAAATTCGCTCATACGATCATGCTGCATGACTGGCATTTTTTTAAATTTAGTTTCTTTTGGTAGGTGACATTGTCTATGAAGTTGTATATCGATAGTGCACCATAGACTCAGTTTAATAGGTAATTTTATATGGACCAGTGACATACGTAGAAGGTCTATCCAATATAGAAATAACAAACCTTTGTAATATAACTTACATCGCTTTTTTAAAAATTGGAATTGCTTCATAAGATGAAAGCCTGTTAAGGTACTTACGTTGTCAGTCGTGAATTTTAGTACCAGCAGGGTGTGAAGGGATGTAGTTGCAATGAGGAATGGGGAGCAAACTACAAATGAGGTTATGTTACTAGCGACATGTGTACTATTGATGTACAACCGTCCAATCTCACTCAACCCAATCAACTGGTTTCTAAACATTACTGGCTCGAGACACAATTCAGGAAAAACTTCTCTCTCGTCATTCAAGATCTGATCGCTCACACTGAGCTCTGAATAAGAACCACTAATTTTTCCGAGGATTAATTTTGATTCTGTGGCCAAGAGCTGAACAACAGGAAAATTGACAGTAGTTTTCCACCTGGAAAAAGAAGAGAAAAAACAAACTTTACTGGTAAAGTAACCACGAATTTCAACAACAAACTTGAGGTACAATGCGTGGTACACTTACAGAACTATTACTGCATCTTCATGCACTTCAAAACCAACAACTCCAGTTTTAGCCCCATCAAGAGACTCAAGGCATGCAAATCTATTCTCACTGAACCAAATCCATGAGTACGACATCTTTGAATTAAAATCTAGAGGGTATTTTACAGTTTCTGAAATGTACAAGACAAATATGTAATTATAAATGATACGTCGTCTATTGTGAAACTGATCTACAAATTTTTCCAGAATAAAACAAATGCATTCAAGAGGTAACTTACTGGTAATTGTTAAATTATCACTCTCGTCTTTGGAAAGAATACTTATCCCCGTTTTATGAATGGCAGCGAGACTGTGGTAACTGAAAATTAAATGAATGTTTTTAAAATGAGGTTTCATAAACTGAACTTTTAAAAAGCATCATGTTATGAGTCCTCCAAAATCAAATACACTTGTAATCCTGATGTAATTAATATTAGCAAAACATCGTGATGTATGTACTAACTTTTTTTGGAGAGGGTAGCAAATTTGATTGAGCTGAGAACCCAGGTCCAAAGTCCACATAGCCATAGGAGGTGGTATGACAGCGGTAGAAAATTGGGTGACCAGCAACCTCTCTGCAAATATGACATTTTGTTAATAAGAGTAACCAAGTGTTACATTATGGCGATAGTCTGCATAGTGTTATTGACCATCACCAAAAGAGGTTAACAAACTTCATAAACCCATTGTGAAATGTTGAATAAGGAGTGTAAACTCAACAATTCTTGGGAGTTTACAAACTTGTTCGTTTAAAATAGTCAATGTTGAACATAATTTTTACAAATGATTCATATTCTAAGCGGATCCATACGGTTCTTTAAAACATGTTGATATTCAGCACTATATTCCTAACCATTGACTGGGGAGGGATTCAGCAGAGAATGGATTTGTACGTCATAGCTGAACGAAATTTCAAGTTACAGTAATTAACCATAGGATTGCATTAAGGTACATACAATGTCAAGGGATAACAGGTTACATAATTAGGCACCATGATCCAATTTTACCACCAGAGCATGTATTATTCTGTAACGATTAAGGTATCACAAGGAAGGAGGGTGGTGTAACCCAAGACTAAGTGCAGCCAAGTCAACCCAACCTCAAGCCAACCTAGCCAAGATCAACAAAGAACTTACCGTTGTCGATAACTGCAACATAAGACTTGTCGTCTGAACAGGAGTAACAACTATGGTCAACTGTCCAGACAAATTCGAGTACATGAAGGGCTCCATTTTGTAAAGCAAACTTCACTCTGTTCTCACGTTTCATGTCCCACGCAACTGTAAGCTGAAAAAATCAATAAAGCACTTGGTAGGATCAGGTTGGAATAGGAATTCAGGAATCGGGAACTTTCATCGGTTGAAATTCAACACTCTTGACCTATTCAGATACAGTGCCCTTGAAAACCACCGAGTAACAATTTTCAGCTGAAAAGTCCGTTTGTTTTGGCAAATAAAATTGTAGAAAGAACACGGAAAATCACGAGAAAAAAAAGAGACATCTTGAATACTATATGAGCCATCTTGAGTACTAGCAAAACATTCATTAGTTAATAAGATTTGGAGTAATGAAATTAAAAACTGTAACATGAATACTTACTGGTTTGTCATTACAGATGAAGGACTGCTTGAGGTACCAGTGATAGTTCCGAGAGATCCAAAATAGGAGACTAAATTCATTCAAAGCATCATTGTAGCAGGTAGTGCACAAGATTTGAGAATCTTGATTCCAACATAAATCAAGAACCTGAAAAGCATTTAAGAGTTTGTTGAATATTTGAATTTAACTGTCCAAACAAAATATTCACTCTACTGTTTAGCCAATTACCTTCAACCCTTTAGGAAGAGTGAAATCATAATGTTTCAAGCCATTTTTTTCCATGAATCCAACAACATACTTGTTGGGTAGCTGCTGCACCATTGAGATTAGGTTACCCTGTGGCCGCCAAGACAGCGGCTCTTCCAACCCTTGAACAACAAATTCGAAATTTTGGATATGTCAAGTGGAATCAAGATAACTTTCTTCACTATCATACATAATTAGTGCGGTGTCATGTATATTCAGTTTTGTAGGTAAGGAAATTAATGAAAAGTTTAAATCATATTAGAATTTAAGGGGGCTCAGTACCAAAAAAATTAAACATAAAAAAAATCTTTCTTTTAGGTACGTTAATATTTACTTAATTCTGAAACGTTTGGTATGGCACTAAATTAGATATTGTATCGACGGAAGAAGTCGTAAATGGCTAAAAAGGTGCGAATCCGACAAGAAGAGTGCTCAAAGCTTCTTGACCGCAGTCCCTACCTTGTTAGAAAAATAGGAAATCGCGAGTAGCCTGAGCGGCTAATCACCTTCTTCTTGAACAAATCAGTAATAGAACAAAAGAAATTAAAGATCCATGCGTTACTTCTAGAGTCATGAAAGCTTGATTCTAGACACAAATGTTATGGTACCGTCCAAATGTACAGACAAAAGTCCAGTCATGCAGTATGACCCCATGAGCGAATTTTTGAAGATGTTTCACGCAAATGTTTCATGCAAATATTACCGATTTTTACAACTAGCGAACGGCATTATTTCGATTTTTGACTGATTTTTCAACTTTGAAATTTTTGAAAACTTGATGCATATTCTTATAGGAAATTTTACGCTGATTCCGAATATACCACATGTTAGTATGCTGAAAAAATTATTTCGCCAACAAATCGCAAAAAACAGGCTATTTTGAAATTGTTGACTACATTTTTGAAAATTTCAACCCGAAGATGTATTCCGATCATGCTGGCCAACGAACTTGAACTTTCGTTTTGTGTCCTTAACATTTTAAAATTTGTTTGAAGTTTCTAGCACAATTCTACGGACAGTTATCGTCTGGAATGACACATACATACATACATATATACATACATACATAAAAAAATGCGTTAAACTTCAGAATATGATTCAGAATAGCCTGAAACGGATTTCTGCATAACATTTTTTCAAAAATTCACATTCTACAAATTTTGAGACGAGAGCAATAGCTTAATTTTCTTCAAAAATTCGCTAAAAGAGAAATTAAAGATCCATGCGTTATTTCTAGAGTCATGAAAGCTTGATTCTAGACACAATTGTCATGGTAACGTCCAAATGTACAGACAAACAATAACGCGTTTTTCAGCCTTTCGGTACATTTTTCTCCAAAACTATTAGAGCTATTGAAATTTTGTTTTTTCTGGAATTTCGAATTCCAAGTGAAATGAAGTTGGATAATCACAGCAACAACCAACCATTTAAATCTTCACCACAGCACTGCAAGACTCCATCTCGGTTGAAAATTTTTATTCTTCGTTTCGATGTGAGAGTGCACCAGTAGCTTACAGCGAATAAAGAGCTATCTCCCCTCCAAGTCACACTTATCGATTTCCCATCGGAAACACCATCGGAGTTGACTTGTTCAGGTTTTGCAAATGCAGCAGCTTTACCTACAAATTATTTAGCATGGTTTATATTTAAATACGTAATACGTAGATACCTAAGTATTGCAATCTTCAAATGTTTATATTAGTATACCAGGATGTATTTCATTTGTTTAAGCAACTAAATATTCCATCACTAATCAGTAGCTTTTTTCATCATTAAACAAGCAATCGTATTTTCAATATTACCTGCTGATCCTTGGAATTGAGTTTCTTTTTTACCCCACCCAACGTTGATGAACTTCAATTCACCCTCCATTTCATCCTGAAGATCCCAATAGTTGACAACGTCGCACGTAGAAGTAACGACAAATAACTCGTTCTTGTGGTTAACTATGACACCCAGTTCTTCGTCTGCACTCCATTCGACTGATTTTACACCACCATCGATTGGATCCAAGGCTTGTCCAAAAACCCTTTCATCTGTATCAATTCGAAATGAGAACACTTCTCCTTCACGATGAAACGTGTAATATTCTTCGCTGAGCTCATTGAACATAGCGGAAACCAGAGGGGAAACTGTGGCTGGATATATTTCAGACAGTGAGAAAGATTTCTGTGTTCCATCATTGAACGAGACTATATGGAGTGACGTGTCTTTGAAGAAAAACGCAACTTCGTCAGAACTTATGAAATCTGTAGTTTTGGAACCTTTGCCGCTAAAAAATACATATTCGGACTTCTCCAAAAAGGGAGACTCGTATAGGAGGCTCAAAAATAGTTTGAGATTCCTCATATTCAATTTGTAGAATCTGAAACAAATAAACAGTGAATAAACCTGTTTAGTTTCGAAGGCTCCGAAATGTCCAAAACTGTGCTAAAACAACTAAAAATGGCAAAACCCCGTTATTATTATTTTTTGTAAAAGATTACTGAGAAAAAGTGTATAAAAATTTAATTAAAATGTACTTTTAAATCGATGAAAACTAGAAAACAATTTTTGAAAGTGTAAAAACTTGTTTGTATAACAGAATATAATTTAGAAAACGTTTCTTTTTTTTTGCCCCAAAAGATATTCTTTGCACAAAAAGTGCTCAAATTACAAAACAGTTCAACACAAACGTATGTGACAGTTCCAGCGAGATCCAAGGGAATGCGCTGCCGTCGCTCCGTTGTTTCCCAACGAGCGCTTCTTCCCGTGTTTTTGAAAGCCTGCGTTTGGCGATGGATGGGTGATCCTAGAACTGGTAAACCTATCTTCTCCGAACGTAGCATATATGCTATTAGTACAAGTTGTGTCTCTTATGGTATTGTCACACCCCTCTCTATCTATGAGTGTGGATTTAGGCCCCCATTGCACCACAGGGCACCTAAGTTCATTACATGGTAGGAGAGCGTGGTTAGCATTATGTACGGCTGACACCTAGTAATCCGATCCACTATTTTTGGGGCGTTGATGTTTCAGAAGAAACATGGCCCGGGTTTCCAGAAGGAATACCCATTATACTCCCTTGGATACATAAATACTTTCATTGGTTCTTGATTATTAATTTCTCAATTTATCCCCTCATATTATTTCTATTTAACATACTTAATTTTCAAGGGCATTGTTTCCAAACCCAGGACATCGTTCCCTATTTCATAAGTCCCCATAGTAGGCACCTTCCACTGTAAGTCTCCAAAGTTGAGCAAGTAAATTCCCCAGGGCATAGTTCCCAATTTCGTAAGTCCCCAAAGTGGACAGCTCCCTACTGTAAGTCTCCTGGTTGAGCAAGTTACATGATTCCAGATTGTTCCAATCTTTGGTTGGGGGTTCTGGTTCAGTCCATCCTGTTTTAATTTCTCTTTTATTATCCTCAATCGCCAATGCAGCTATTTATTAGTGAGCATCCGTTCTCAACCAGTAAACTATTCCACCTAGTTTACATACTTGCTCTTCAATCAAGTATGTTTTTTAAGGGGGGGGGGGGGGGGGGGTGTGATAGTACCCGCGAGATCCAAGGGAATGCGCTGCCATCGCTCCGTTGTTTCCCAACGGGCGTCGGGCGCTTCTTCCCGTGTTTTCGAAACCCCGCGTTTGGCGATGGATGGGTGATCCTAGAACTGGAAAACCTATCTTCTCCGAACGTAGCATATGTATATGCTATTAGTACGAGTTGTATCTCTTATGGTACTGTCACTCTCCTCTCTCTCTCTCTCTCTCTCTCTCTCTCTGTGAGTGTGGATTTAGGCCCCCATTGCACCTCCGGGGCGTCTCAGTTCATTACACGTAATAAGTATGAAAATATGGAGAAAAAAATGCGCTCACATGGTTTTGCTGCATAACTAGAACTTTTTATTGTTAGCTATTTTATGCACAAGATAAACTGAGTACCTATAAAACCTATGAAGTGAATTTTCTTACTTCCACATAATGAAAAATGAAGCATTCAAGTTACAAAAATCGGAGTTGGGGGATGCTCAATGACACACACACACACACAAAGAAAAAAGTAAACTGAACTTCTTGGTGGTGTCTCGTTGGAGACGAGACTTTAAGGACCCTTTACACAATGGCCTATGTCAGCAGAGACTGTTTGCCTCGCAAGGGCACTAGCTTATGGCCGGCACTGGGCGAGCTTGATGGCAATGAAAAACTGAGCCAGCACCAGCCGCCGTCACACGTCCACACACACAGGGAACCACGAGTAGGTACCTACTGTTTAGCTCTGCTCTATCTAGCCAAATTATGTTCTCCTATTCATTTACATTCATCGATTTATAATTCCGGGGCTCCTCCCGGGTTCCGTCACGAAATTTTTTTGGCAAACCTGATTCGGCACCTCAAAAAATATATGGAATGGAAAAAATCAAAACTTACCCAAAACGTTCCGTAAGAAGCCGTTTTGAACACATAATGACGGGACTATTAAGAACTACACCAAATTTCACTGTTGTGATTTGAATTATGTAGGTACTCATTTTAGTTTAATAATTTGTGTACTCAACTGACGTATGAGTATTTGTAGTTTATCGAAAGTTTGAATAAAAAAACATAAATGATTAAAAAACAAACAAAATAGAAGTTCCTGAAGCTATAGTTGAATCACAAGGGACTGACATGTACTTACATGAAAATGTCACGAGACTGCTTCTGCCCGTGGGTTTTTGTCGAACACTGTTTCCACTGTGTAAAATATTAAACTAGGTAACTACTGCTTTACTTACCGAACAAACCTCAAGACAACAACCCTTTGAGCATAAATAATACGGGAGGGCTATTAATGCATGTGCTCCGTGGGGTGTGTGTGCTTCTTGATACTTCTAGTCTTGTCTCGAATATGAGAAGCTAGTTCTGGCAGAAGAAGAGAAAACCACCACCACTTTTGAGCAGGTCGCAACTCCTTCATCTGTACCATTGCCGAACAGGGAATAAATTTTATACAACAATTAATAGAATGATAATTAGACACGCAAATACTACATTCCTGAAAATCCTACATACTACAGATTCCTCATGGACCCAGAACTGTGTCCAGAATGCAGCAAATGAAATTTCCCCATAGCAGACCTAGATTATAATATGGTTTAGTTTATTGACCGCTTGGTGATAATAATGACAGTTTTTTGGGTTTTTGAGAATCGGTCAGGCAATAATAAAATTCTGTTGGAATTACAATCTCCATCAGCACTCCATGAAATCCATCCGACAGAATCCGGTGTGGTGGCAGGACTGCGTCTGCCACCAAGCCAAGCGGCGAATCTCGTTTGGCGGCCACTCTCGTTCCTGTGTTCGAATACGACGACCGCTGCAGTACGACGATTTTACCATCCAGCTAATCCTAGCTAAATATCAAGCCATCTATAACCATCTCTAATTACGAAGGTACTTAAATCTCTATATTACTAAATTCAGTAATGAGCCGATATGTATACATGGCGGAGCAATTGGGGTTTGCTCACTTGTTGGGCTGTGCATAGGTTAAATTCTCGTTTTTCGGAATCAGTAATTTGTGACTTATTACTGAGGGTAATCGAACAGTTATTTTCTCTGGATATGGAATTTCAGAAAGTTACGATGAAAAAGTCATAATCCGGAGAAGTCACATAAAACGGAAATACGATTTTAAACGAGGTTATGAAGTTATTGAACTTGACATAATCGAAATTTTTGGGTTGACTTTTTCGTGAATTACGGAATTCAGTAAGGCTCGAGCATGAAAATACGGCTGTGTAAAATCCCAAAGTACGGAATAACGGTTTTGAATAAATATTACGATGAGTACGGATGTTCGAAACGAGAAAAATTATTTTCGAAGTAAATTACGGAATTTCTCGATTTTCAGTACAGCGCCATATTGCATACTGTGACATCAGTGTTGCCAGGTTCCGGAGGGAGCCCAGGGGACCTTTAGAGGGGAAAAAGGGGGAAAAACGGGGGACTTTCTCAAACACTTTTGGAACTTTCTGGGGTCCTTTTCACTGCTAGAAACACTGTTTAACCTTATATATATATATATATATATTCCGTACAGTGGCAGATTCTCAACAAACACATACGCACTCAGTTCATAATTGAATCGTTTATTTCAGAAACCACCTAAGTGCGCTTTTTTCAACTTTTGGAAAACTAAAAAAAACTGTTTTGCAGCTCGAGCTCAAGTATAGATAGTAGGGGGTAGGGGGCTAAGGGTAGGTAGGGGCTTATAGTATCGTTCAAATATTTTTTTACCAAATCAAGAACATGCTATTGTAATTATCTATTTTGTTAATTTTTTTTCTTCAAGTTTTTGAGTTATAAATTTTTGAAAATTTTGCACTTAGGTGGTTTCTGCAATACATGAATAAATCCAAAGTGATTTTAAAAAAATTATTATTGAAATTAAGTCAAACGATTAATTTTTATCTGTTTTGGTATCAAAAGTAAGTAAGAGACATACTTAAGTATAAACAAGAGTGGTTTTTACTAGGCATTAAACGGAAAATACTTTTTCAAGTAGACTGCACGCTTCAGTGCGCTTGGGTTACAGCGACGGCGTTTGGGTTCTTTCTGAAATAAACGGATTCTTTTCAAGGCTGTCAAATAGCATTGGTGATAAGGAACATTGGTTATTTCGGCACTAAACGATGTATTCACCTCTGAAAAGAACCGTACCACCAAATCAACATTTTTTTAATTTTTGTCACTTAGGTGGTTTCTGAAATAAACGATTCAATTATTTTTGCTGTCTTGAGTCATAAGGATTTGACAAAATTATCAGATCAGACAGTTATATCTTGATAACTAATAATGGGGAACTGTTGCTGTTGGTGACCGGTAACTATACTGAGTGACTAGAAATGGTTGGTGACACTAATCTAGCAAATTTTACTTCATGCTTTCATTTTTTGGGGTAAAGGGGGGACCTTTCAATAAAAAGGGGGAAATATTGAGGTACCCCGGAGGCCTTCAGGAATCGGGGTAACGGCAGACTGAAAACGGGAAAATTCCCCCTTTTGGGGTACCATTGACAACACTGTGTGACATGGCGAGATGAATTCGAAGCTGAAACCCTTGGCCCTCCAATAATACGTCATGGTGGAAACTCTCGAGTGTGGATAAGTTTATTTATAAGTTTATTCTAAGTTTTAAACTAATGTAGAATTATGACGGTGTTGTCCACACTCAGAGTAAAATTACGATGCCAGATTGATGTGTTGGAGATGTCAATGTTTGACAGTCAGTGGTGCCAACTACGTTGGTTGAAATACGGAGGACACACGAAGTTTTGTTGGTAGATTACCATGTCTACGGATTTTTTTGTTTTTCGTTAGAATTCGAAGTTACCATGGTTTCCGTTAGCTCAGACTACGATTCGAAAATGTAGTTACTCAACATTACGATTTGATTTCGATATTTTATACTATTGATTGAACTAATACGAAAAGTTGAGTATGTATCTTAGAAACAAGAAACATGAATCGGACGAGGAATTGGAGATATCAGTACTACTTACTGTGATCACTAATATATCTAGTTTTTACTAGTGTTAACATAATTTAAGCATAGTAGTAATCCTACTTATAATTAAGTTTATATTAATTCTGGTCGCAGTGGTGGACTGTTTCCTTTTTCTCCTTCGTTGTGTTGAATGTTTGTATTGATAATTCTTGCAAACGAACGTTATAATATCTTGTAAAGTCAAAAGATCGATGAAAATTCAGGTGAGCTGAACGGAGCATGGATGTTTATTCGGCTGCAAAATAAATTCATTGTTGCTTGCGAATTGTACCTAATATGAATACGATTTATACGGTTTTAATACGCTATGCACACCCCAACATGACAAGCCAAGGCTGAAATAAAGTGGAAACACTCATAAGAATAAAGAAGTACGAAAGTTAGCTAGAACTTTGTGCGAATGAGCGAATTATTAATTTACGATTTACAGTTCGAGAATGAAATACGATTTAATAGTACGGCAGTGGTGAGCGGATTTGCAGCGGGATAGTCTTCTTGTAAGCGTGTCGCTGGGAGATTAGATGGTCGAAGGCTCTGTTACCTACGCACAGCGCGCATGTCTCGGAGAGACAGTACCTTCTCTAAGGAAGCGAAATCGACAGACAGGTAGCGGGGCATATGTGATAACCCCAAGACCGCACTCCAATTTATGCGTGGCAATCGAGGCGCATTCAAATCCTAACACCATGTTGATAGAACGTTATGAGTGATTCCACTAAGGCTTAAATAAATCCGGAAATGAGATGTGTTTTTAGAACGGAGTACATAAATCCGGATGATACGAAGTTTAGAAATGTGTTTGTAGAACGGAGTACATAAATCCGGATGATACTAGGATTAGGGATGTGTTTATAAAACGAAGGTCGTGAATTCGGAGTAACTCGTCTCTTGGTCTAATTACAGAGAACAATGAACACGGAAGAGATCAAGAGATTTATTAACGAGGAAGTCGAGAGGAGGGAAGTTGCGATCAGGGCTCGGCTCGAGACTGAGTACGCTCAAAGGTATGAGATGATGCAAAATCAGATCAAACAGTTTGCGGAGGAGTCTGTTCTGAAATTCGCGGCTCTGGCTTCGATGACCATGGGTCCACCTCCAACATCGAGGTCAGAGATGGTGGTGGAAGAGCAGGGCTCTGGTAGATCTGAGGATGCTCCTCGCACACTTGAGGTTCCCCTAGATAATCCGGTTGTAAACACAACGGCGAGTGGATCTGACTCGGTGGGCACTTGTGCCTGTAAGATCCACAAAGAACCCGGAGTGGCCGCAAGGCCAATTACGAATTTAAAGTACGGAGGCAATCCACTGAAGGAAGGGTCGATCGTCGTGTGGAAACGAAGGGTAATGTTGGATTTGGCGAGTCGTGACTATCAATTTCTCGTCGATCCCAACATAAAACCGGCAGTAAACTACACGGAGAGAGAGCTTCATCAGTTGAAGTGTATCGTACTCTCGTACATAATTTCCAATATTGATCACGGTTTGCAATCGATGATCAAAGATGTGAACGAGCCATCAATTGCATTGAGCATGATTGAGAAGGCGGTCGATCCGCCTACTCAGGCGAAGGAACATGCAATGCAAATCGAATTTATGAATACTCGATTTAACCCGGCGCTGGAAACAGTACTCGAGTTTCAAAATCGATTTGAGGGTCTTGTGGAGGGTATTCGGAGGTTCCCTGAGGCTGAGCTGACAGATAGGTCAATCCGGAGAAATTTAATTAATGCTATCTCGGAAGCATGCCCCAGGATAGCTGAAGATGCACTCCAGGAGAACTCTAAAATGAGGGTTCGGGACATCTTTGATCGGATGTTCGCAATGTATGATATGATGTCGGAAAATAGTAGGAGAGAGCAGGCTGTAGGAAAAGCCTTCCTTAGCAGGGGGCCTTCCTTCAGCAAACGGCGGAAAAATTCGACCCAATCCGGAGGGGGAAGTGGGGTCAAAAAGGCGAAATTGGTCTGCTATCAGTGCGGCATACTAGGACACACAAAGGCAGAATGTCGAAACGATAGCAAGATGTGCTATAACTGTGGGCGGTTTGGACATCTGTCCATTGAATGTCGGCGTCCACAGACTGCGAGTACGAAGATGGCCCGCAGAAACAGTCGAACGAGTGACCCCATTCCCGTAATTAAACGAAGAGAACGAGCTCTATCAGCTACTAGGGATAAATCGAGGCCGGGGACTGGTCGTAACAACCCTCAAAAACGGAGTCACACGCCAGCGCAAAACCGGTTGACGACGGCGCAAAACCGGTTGACAAAGGCTGTGGCTCGTAGTAAGCGAGGCGCAACTCCTCCCAGGGTGCAATTTGCGGATGTGGAGTCAGACAGTTCGGTGGCGGCAATTGCGACTCCAAGGGCTCAGACAACCGAAAAGCCAGCTGCATTACACTCCTGGGGATCGGAGGTGTCTCTGGCGTCCCTAATAGACGGTAAAAACTTTAAGTTAAAATTCATTTTGGATACTGGTGCTACTGAGCATATTACCATATGCTACCATGAGCATATGCTACCAGCATATTACCAACACGGATTTCATGTGCTAACAATGCTAGGGACGCAGACTTGATAATAAAACAATCCGGAGATATTTAATATTACAACGAAGAAAAACGGAAATTCGGTGTTTTAAAAGGAGTATTGTACGCACAAGACTTAATAGAAAATTTATTTTCTATTAGAAAACAAATAGCGAAAGGTTTATCGGCCTTATTGACGGATAAGGGAGTGATAATAAGTGATCCAATTTCGAATGAAACACTTAAAACGGGTTCATTTGATGGACGGTTTTGGTGGCTCAATTTCTCTCTCCCCTTGTCAAAACTTAGTACGGAGGAAAAACGGAAATTGTTGAAATTAGGTCACGGTGGATCGTTAATGACTAATCCGGAGAAACAACTAAAGGGAATTAAACGTAAACAAGATACGAATTTTAACGAAATTACAGATACTTGTTTAGGGGGGAGAATCACTGATCAACCCGGTGAAAAATTCATCAAAATTTCGGATACTAGTTTAGAGGGGAGAACTGACACTGATCACGGAGAAAACCCGGCTGAAACTTTACAATTACGGAATGACATAGTGTAGTGGATTTAAATATGTTTTACTTGGCGTCGGTAGACCAAGTGGGACATTTATATTCTGATTATGCGGGTTAGTCCCCGTGTTATTCCTGTAAGGAATGTGAGCGAATCCGTCAAGGTCAGCTTGCTTGGCGGGATGAACTGAGAGATAGTTCGTGTCGCAGCCGCGTGGAGCACTGGGCTCGCATAGTGGGTGCTGGGTTCGATCAGTTTGGTACTGAGCCATTTTGTAATATTCCGGCCTAAGATTTATATCTGTAGGAGGAATATGTTGAGCTTGGTTGAGGTACTGAAAAGTATCCTTCGTTTTTTGTACATTTGGAGTGTATTTGACACTCGGATCGGCCGGGTAGGCTTGTGTCGAATATCGTGGGTATTCGGACAGCTTGGTCGAATCGTAATGATTGACTTCAGAGCGGGTCTGAAAGGTATCCTCGATCTTTTGTATAGGCGAGGCTTGATCTAACGTTTCCTTAGCGAATACGTTAGGTGAGAAGGCGATCTCGTCGTGAGGATCGAGCCTTGCGCCGTCGCTGGGACCGGCGGATTGGCCGGGTAGCCTGTAGGTAGCACTACGGGGGCTAAGAGGCCCGGCTTCGCCGTCGTCTGCCTCCCCTTGCATGAGGAAATAAGACGGCCGACGTTCCATCGAAATAGCCGAGTTATTAGCTCGTTTCGATGCCTCTATGTACAGAAATAGAGGGTTTAGGAAGGTGGACTCGCTTGACAGAGCTTCTTTCCTTTGCTCGTATGTCAGGGTCCTACCTTGTAGTCTTGAAAAAGACTTCCTTGGACGGTAAATTAGAGCGGATGAGCAGAGTAATTTACTGGCGTATCCCAGCGGTCGGTGACGAGCCTAGTGCTACGAAACCCGGGTGATACGGCTCGGAACGTCCCTCGGGCGTACGATCTAAAGAGAATATCGATAGATGTACCGGGTGGCGTCCTGACAGATGAACTACGTTGGGCAATGAGCAGGATGAATAATCACTGGACTCGTAGATGCCAATGCGAGATCTGTGTGGAGAGAAGGTAGGCCTTGTAGAAAGCAGTAGGAAGCCGTTCTTGAGATGAACTCGGGATGCAGAAGGTTCGTCAGCGTAGAGCGTGTAGAAATCTTCGTACTTCGAAGTGTCGTCGTCGAGAGCGGAGAGTAGAATAGAATTTCGGAGGCTCCGAGCAGGGTATTTATAGGGAGGTGTCCGCCCCCTGCCGCCTCCTGATTGGTCCGCTTAATTTCATTAATTCGACTGTGTAATCTCATTGGCTCGCACATTGTTTTCTCAGTATCTGCGAGTATGATAGCTGAGCTGGTCCTCCGGGGTGCTTACGAGCGTCCGTCGCGGAGCCGACGACCTTGAGTTTAGCCGGGGACCTCGGGTGCTTTCTCTGCGTCAGTTGTTCAGACGGGGTCCCCGGGGTGGCTGCTGGACCAGAGGTGGTTGCTTGCCGCCTCTTGGTTGGTTCGCCTATTGTCTCTCGTGTAATCAGTGTTTCTGATTGGCGAGTAGGCTTGTTTGAACTGTCCTTGCTAGCTTTAGAGGACGTTTGATTCTCTGTTTGAGTTTTCTCATTCAAGGCGACTTGGTTCGAGATACTTGTCGCGTCTCTCTCGCCCAGTAAGTGTCTAGGGAGGTCGCCTTGTATGTTATTAGTTAATATTTCACTTTTGAGAGAGAATTTCGTATTTTCTCTCTGGTGAAATATTTTGTTTGACGGAGTTATAACTCGACGTCTTGTAAATATTTTTGTGTTGTGTCTACCTCTTTTTGGTAGCCCTGAAAAGGGCTGTTGACAAGAGGGGGTGGTTTTCACCACAGGGGCCCCCCCAAGACGTCGTGTTATTAACGACGACGCCGGCTGGGGTGTTTCGAGCGCCGTCACCCACCTCTCGTCGAATTTGGTAGAGGGGACGTGCCTTCTGGCAGATTTTCGGGGAGTCTCCTCCTTATTTTCTGCCTGATTTTTGTTTAGTGACACAGCTTCGTCTGTTTTTAGAGTGTAAGCTGGTTTTATTTGCTGTTTGGGAACTTTTTTTGTATGTTCGCCAATTTGCACTGTAACCGAAAACTTATCTCTTTTAACCACTTTGAATGGTCCCGTGTATTGACATTGCAGAGAGGTGAGATGTCTGATATAGACATGTGTACATGTATCCAAATTTTTGGGCATGTTTACGGCATACTTCGTATTATTATGTTTAATATGCGTAAGCCGGAAGAAGAGAGGCTCCGAAAGGTTTGTAGAAGTTACGAAAATGTCTCCTGGGAGTGGTACGTCAATTCCGTAAACTTTTTGGAACGGTGTAGTTTCCGTTGCTGGGTCTACTGCCGTACGCATGGCGAGTAGTACTTTTGGTAGGGCGTCAAGCCAATTTTCGTTTTGTGCTTTGAGAGCCTCTTTCAGAGATCTATTTCTGCGTTCTACCATTCCGTTTGTTGACGGTTTGTATGGTAACGTGTGGGTATGTTTTACTCCGAGACGTTCCATAATGGAATTAAATAGATCTGATTCGAATTGTGTGCCTTGATCACTTGTGATGTATTTAGGTACGCCTTTTGAAGCTACCCAAATATTGATAAAGGCGTTTGTGATCGTGGCTGTTTCGATGTTGTTAAGAGGGACTGCCTCTAGCCAACCCGTTGCTCTATCGACCATCATTAGAATGTAACGTTTCCCTCTGTAGTGGATTTAAATATGTTTTACTTGGCGTCGGTAGACCAAGTGGGACATTTATATTCTGATTATGCGGGTTAGTCCCTGTGTTATTCCTGTAAGGAATGTGGGCGGATCCGTCAAGGTCAGCTTGCTCGGCGGGGCGAACTGAGAGATAGTTCGTGTCGCAGCCGCGTGGAGCACTGGGCTCGCATAGTGGGTGCTGGGTTCGATCAGTTTGGTACTGAGCCGTTTTGTAATATTCCGGCCTAAGATTTATATCTGTAGGAGGAATATGTTGAGCTTGGTTGAGGTACTGAAAAGTATCCTTCGCTTTTTGCACATTTGGAGTGTATTTGACACTCGGATCGGCCGGGTAGGCTTGCGTCGAATATCGTGGGTACTCGGACAGCTTGGTCGAATCGTAATGATTGACTTCAGAGCGGGTCTGAAAGGTATCCTCGATCTTTTGTATAGGCGAGGCTTGATCGAACGTTTCCTTAACGAATACGTTAGGTGAGAAGGCGATCTCGTCGTGAGGATCGAGCCTTGCGTCGTCGCTGGGACCGGCGGATTCGCCGGGTAGCCTGTAGGGAGCGCTACGGGGGCTACGCGGCCCGGCTTCGCCGTCGTCTGCCTCCCCTTGCATGAGGAAATAAGACGGCCGACGTTCCATCGAAATAGTCGAGTTATTAGCTCGTTTCGATGCCTCTATGTATAGAAATAGAGGGTTTGGGAGGTGGACTCGCTTGACAGAGCGACTTTCCAATGCTCGTATGTCAGGGTCCTACCTCGTAGTCTTGAAAAAGACTTCCTTGGACGGTAAATTAGAGCGGATGAGCAGAGTAATTTACCGGCGTATCCCGGCGGTCGGTGACGAGCCTAATGCTACGAAACCCGGGTGATACGGCTCGGAACGTCCCTCGGGCGTACGATCTAAAGAGAATATCGATAGATGTACCGGGTGGCGTCCTGACAGATGAACTACGTTGGGCAATGAGCAGGATGAATAATCACTGGATTCGTAGATGCCAATGCGAGATCTGTGTGGAGAGAAGGTAGGCCTTGTAGAAAGCAGTAGGAAGCCGTTCTTGAGATGAACTCGGGATGCAGAAGGTTCGTCAGCGTAGAGCGTGTAGAATTCTTCGTACTTCGAAGTGTCGTCGTCGAGAGCGGAGAGTAGAATGAATTTCGGAGGCTCCGAGCGGGGTATTTATAGGGGGGTGGCCGCCTCCGCGGGGGTGGCCACTTTATGGTTAGTATGCAAATTAGTTTCTCAATTTCTCAGCTCATCTGGGCTGTCTCTTGGTTGGTCCGCTTAATTTCATTAATTCGACTGTGTAATCTCATTGGCTCGCACATTGTTTTCTCAGTATCTGCGAGTATGATAGCTGAGCTGGTCCTCCGGGGTGCTTACGAGCGTCCGTCGCGGAGCCGACGACCTTGAGTTTAGCCGGGGACCTCGGGTGCTTTCTCTGCGTCAGTTGTTCAGACGGGGTCCCCGGGGTGGCTGCTGGACCAGAGGTGGTTGCTTGCCGCCTCTTGGTTGGTTCGCCTATTGTCTCTCGTGTAATCAGTGTTTCTGATTGGCGAGTAGGCTTGTTTGAATTGTCCTTGCTAGTTTTAGAGGACGTTTGATTTTCTGTTTGAGTTTTCAAGGCGACTTGGTTCGAGATACTTGTCGCATCTCTCTCGCCCAGTAAGTGTCTAGGGAGGTCGCCTTGTATGTTTTTCGTTAATATTTCACTTTTGAGAGAGAAATTCGTATTTTCTCTCTGGTGAAATATTTTGTTTGACGGAGTTGTAACTCGACGTCTTATAAATATTTTTGTGTTGTGCCTACCTCTTTTTGGTAGCCCTGAAAAGGGCTGTTGAAAAGAGGGGGTGGTTTTCACCACAGGGGCCCCCCCAAGACGTCGTGTTATCAACGACGACGCCGGTTGGGGAGAACTGGGAGGTCCACACGGAATTCTCCGTATGAAAACCTCGCCAGTTGGGGCGGAGGCGGAGGCAGAGGTGCAGGCCTCGCGTCCCGCGCCTGTGGTGCGCCCCGGCCTCGTCGGTTTCGACGAGCGCCGCGGGGCGGCCGTGGCCGGCCCGAGCTTTGCCGACGGGAGCCAAACCCGCGAGGGTTTGGCCCGCGGCCGCGGCTGGGCCGTTGCGGAGGTGCTCGTTCCGGCTCCGTCCACCCCGCCGCGCTCATCTCGTCCCACCGAGGCACGGGCACGTCGCCCGAGCTGATCCACTTGCGTGGGATCGCGGGGAGCTGGTGAGCGGGTGGAGCCGTGGGTAGTGGTTGGGCGGGTGGAGCCGGCGGCTTGAAGGGCTGAGGCGTTCTCCACACGACCTCCCTGGGAGCGCTGTCGTCCTTCTTCGTTTCCCTCTTTGGTGAAGGCGGGAGCGGGCCGAGCGGAGCTGGGAGGTTCTCTTCGGCGAGGAGGAACTCCTCGACTTCCTCCGTCAGCATAGCTTCTTGAGTAGGAGGTTTGGAGGCTGCCATGGTCAAGATTGGTATGAGCTCCGGTCGTGGGGTGTTCCATATTTATATCTCCCACTGTTCCTACCCGAGAAAAGTGGGCGTGGCTTGTTTCGAGTGCAGTCACCCACTTCTCGTCGAATTTGGTAGAGGGGACGCGCCCTCTGGCGGATTTTCGGGGAGTTTTCTCCTTACTTTCTGCCCGATTTTGGCTTCGTGACCCAGCTTCGTCCGAGTGTAGAGTATAAGCTGGTTTTATTTGCTGTTTGGGAACTTTTTTCGTATGTTCGCCAATTTGCACTGTAACTGAAAACTTATCTCTTTTAACCACTTTGAATGGTCCCGTGTAAGGACATTGCAGAGAGGTGAGCTGTGTGGGCACTCTGATATAGACATGAGTACATGTATCCAAATTTTTGGGCATGTTTACGGCATATTTCGTATTATTATGTTTAATATGCGTAGGCCGGAAGAAAAGAGGTTCCGAAAGGTTTGTAGAAGTTACGAAAATGTCTCCTGGGAGTGGTACGTCAATTCCGTAAACTTTTTGGAAAGGTGTAGTTTCAGTTGCTGGGTCTACTGCCGTACGCATGGCGAGTAGAACTTTTGGAAGTGCGTCGAGCCAATTTTCGTTTTGTGCTTTGAGAGCCTCTTTCAAAGATCTATTTCTGCGTTCTACCATTCCGTTTGTTGATGGTTTGTATGGTAACGTGTGAGTATGTTTTACTCCGAGACGTTCCATAATGGAATTGAATAGATCTGATTCGAATTGAGTGCCCTGATCACTTGTGATATATTTAGGTACGCCCTTTGAAGCTACCCAAATATTGATAAAGGCGTTTGTGATCGTGGTTGTTTCGATGTTGTTAAGAGGGACTGCCTCTAGCCAACCCGTTGCTCTATCAACCATCATTAAAATGTAACGTTTCCCTCCTTTAGCTAAAGGTAAGGGTCCGGTAATATCAACGTGTACGTGTGAAAATTTGTTAGCCGTTTCAAATTCGGAGTAAGGGAGCTTCACGGAGCGCGTGATTTTTGCTCGTTGGCAAGTTTCGCACGCTCGGACCCAGTTGGAGACATCTGCACGGAGTCCGTGCCAAAAATATCTTTGTTTAACTTTATATACTGTAGAGTGTATACCTGGGTGTCCCAAATTGTGAATTTGGCTGATTATTTCTTGCCTTATTTCGTTTGGAATATAAGGTCTAGGGTGTCCTAGGTCTAGGTTACACCAAATTTCTCCTTGAGGGAATTCAACTCGTGTGAGTTTCAATTTGTCCTCTGCGTTAGGAGGAGAACGAATTTGTGAATTTGAAATGTGCAGTAGAAGATTGCATTCTATTGCAGCCGTAATTTGCGAAATTTCGGCTATGGGTGGACCCTCGTCCGTCTGGGTTGAAATCGATTTTGTTTGAATTTCAACCGGATCGAAGGGTCTGGAGAGTGCGTCGGCGACGACGTTGCTCTCACCGGGAATATGACGAATGTCACTCGTCATTTGAGAGATGTATGTTAGCCATCTTAATCTCATTTTAGAAAAATGTGCATTTTTCTTAAGCATCGTGCCTAGCAGAGGCTTGTGATCAGAACAAATATGAAAAGATCTGCCGTCCAAGTCATTGTGCCAGTGAATGCAAGCTTGGTAAACGGCGAACATCTCTTTGTCGAATGATGCTTTATTCTTCCATTGTTCCGGAATTTCTTTACTGAAAAATCCCAATGGTTGGTAAGATTTCGATCCGTGTTTGTCTGTAATTTCTTGCTCTAGTGCCGCTCCGATGTGTGTGTCGGATGCGTCGCAGACCAATCTCCACTCTGCTGTAGGGTGTGGATGAGCGATATTATGTAATGTAGCTTTAATCATTGCTTGTTTTAAGCTGTTGAAAGCTTTTTCTCTCTCTGATGTCCATTCGATAGGTGTTTTGTCATTTTTTTTGTTTGACTGAATGGAGTCATACAGAGGTTGTGCCGTGTGAGCGAATTTACTTGAGCATGCTCGGTAGAAACCACACATACCTAGGAATCTGCGTAGACTTCGTACGTCTATTGGCCTAGGAAATTGTTCTATGGCTTCTATTTTATCTCGTTTAGGAATTATCCCTTCTTTCGAGATAGTGAAACCTAGGAAATCGACGGTAGGTTTTGAAAAAATGCATTTATCAAAACCTACTCGAAGTCCGTGTTCTCCTAGCTTGTCAAAAATTTGTTTGAGGTGGTTCATGTGTTCTTTATAATTTTTTGAAGCCACCAGGATGTCATCTAGGTATACAAATGCGAAATCAAATTTTCGCATGATGCTGTCCATGTATCTTTGCCATGTTTGAGCCGCTCCGGCCAAACCCATGCTCATTTTCTTAAACTCATAAAGACCGAAAGGTGTAATAATTGCAGTTTTATGAGCGTCATCTGGGTGCATCGGAATATGATAATATGCCGATTTTAAATCTATTGTCGAATAGATTCGTGTATCATGTAAATTCGCTTGGAAAGAGCGAATATGTGGCGGCGGGTATGCGTCTTTTTTCGTTTTTGCGTTCAGGAAACGGTAGTCGCCGGTGATTCTCCATGACCCGTCTTTTTTTGGCACACAGTGTAACGGGGATGCCCATTCGGAATCTGACGGTGCAATTATGCCTTCTGAAAGCATTTTGTCAAAAGTACTTTTGACTTGAGCCCGTTTTTCGCCCGCCATGGGTCTTGCTCGGAAGTGTACTGGTGTTCCTTCCGTGGTTATACGGTGGTAAACCCCGTTGTTTTTCCACTTTCCTTGAAGTTTGCTCATTTTATCAATGTATTTGTCAATGATAGAGCGAATGTTTTCGTCCTCCGTGATTTGCACGTCCTCTGGTTGAGGGTTATTGTCACGATGAGGGATAGTAGCTGCTATTTGTTCGTCAGTGAATTTTTTGTTCATGACTGCAGCTATTTTTTGATCGGCATAGCTCTTTATTTTATCTTTATAAATGTACTTGTGTTTGACCCGTATTCCGATATCCCAAGACTCGAGGAATGGTATACCTAGGATCGCTAGATCAACTTTCGTGATCATAAAATCGGTGGTCATGTCTCCGAGGCCGATGTTGATTGTCGTGTCAGCTCGCCCTAGTGTGTCTATAGGGGCTCCGTTAGCTGCTGTGAGCTTAACGTTGGACTTACGAATTTTTAAGCCCAATTTTTTTGTGACATTGTGGGGCAGAATGTTCACTTCTGCTCCCGTGTCGATGAGAAATTCAGTGCCATTTAGTTTGCACTTGAAAAAAAGCCTTTTATACTCAGTAGACTGCCGGTGTATAGGCTCAGATACACTGGCAGTTATTCGTTTTCCGAACTCTCTACGTCGGAGGTTGGAACGGTACTTTCTTGTACCGACCTCTGAGTATTTTCGTTTGAAACCCAGGTTTTAGGCTGGCTTATAGTCGCTGCCTTTCTGCTAGTTTTGGAAGCAGTGTTTGTCTTCCAAGTGCAGTGTTCTGGGTCTGCACATTTGCGAGTTTCGTTACCGAAACGTGCGTGGTTTCGACAGACATAGGCCGTCGGTTTGTGAGGCCTCCTCTCTACTGGTTGGGGTTTGAACTCAGCTTGTTTTGAGAGGGCCTTTTTGAAACCAGTATTTATGGGTTTCGGAGTAGATTCTACTCCTCGTATGTTCAGAGAGGTATTCTCTGTTTTGTACGCGTGTAGCGTATCAGCTAGGTCGAGCCGGGCGGTCGTGGTAGGCTGAGCTGCGACCATACCTCGTGCTTCGATGGGTAGAGTCTCGATCCACTTTTGAGTGATCAGAGCTTCTGAAAAGTACCCAACAGCTTTAGAGTACATTTCGTGGTACTTGGTGCTGGGTTTTTTGGCGAGAGATGCGGGGTCCTCGAGTGCGAGGAGCCTGTCCTGTAAGGACAACCCATATTCTCGCTGTAGGCGCTGTTTGGCCTCTTCGTAGGGTGCGTGGGGTGCCGTGAGGTAAGCTGAGTCGATAGCTTCCCTCATTTCTTCTGGTACCCACTTGTATATAGCTGAGAAACATTCATTCTGCGTTCTCAGGTGTTTTTGCACGCAGTATTGATCGAACTCGGCGAGTGCACGATCGATATTCTTCTTTTGGAAGATTGGTTTTTGATAATCTCCCATCTCCTCTAAAAGTGCTCGAAAGCCACTTTGTGTAGAGGGATGTTGCGTGAGATGTGGGGCGTAGAGGCCCGGCGGGGGTCGCACGCCCGCAGTGGTACCCTGAAATTCACTAGCTTCGTAAGAGGGAACGAACTGCTCCGTGTTAAGCCTGTTCAAAGGCGGGGTCACCATTTGTAGTGGATTTAAATATGTTTTACTTGGCGTCGGTAGACCAAGTGGGACGTTCTGATTATGCGGGTTAGTCCCTGTGTTATTCCTGTAAGGAATGTGGGCGGATCCGTCAAGGTCAGCTTGCTCGGCGGGGCGAACTGAGAGATAGTTCGTGTCGCAGCCGCGTGGAGCACTGGGCTCGCATAGTGGGTGCTGGGTTCGATCAGTTTGGTACTGAGCCGTTTTGTAATATTCCGGCCTAAGATTTATATCTGTAGGAGGAATATGTTGAGCTTGGTTGAGGTACTGAAAAGTATCCTTCGCTTTTTGCACATTTGGAGTGTATTTGACACTCGGATCGGCCGGGTAGGCTTGCGTTGAATATCGTGGGTACTCGGACAGCTTGGTCGAATCGTAATGATTGACTTCAGAGCGGGTCTGAAAGGTATCCTCGATCTTTTGTATAGGCGAGGCTTGATCGAACGTTTCCTTAACGAATACGTTAGGTGAGAAGGTGATCTCGTCGTGAGGATCGAGCCTTGCGTCGTCGCTGGGGCCGGCGGATTCGCCGGGTAGCCTGTAGGGAGCGCTACGGGGGCTACGCGGCCCGGCTTCGCCGTCGTCTGCCTCCCCTTGCATGAGGAAATAAGACGGCCGACGTTCCATCGAAATAGTCGAGTTATTAGCTCGTTTCGATGCCTCTATGTATAGAAATAGAGGGTTTGGGAGGTGGACTCGCTTGACAGAGCGTCTTTCCAATGCTCGTATGTCAGGGTCCTACCTCGTAGTCTTGAAAAAGACTTCCTTGGACGGTAAATTAGAGCGGATGAGCAGAGTAATTTACCGGCGTATCCCGGCGGTCGGTGACGAGCCTAATGCTACGAAACTCGGGTGATACGGCTCGGAACGTCCCTCGGGCGTACGATCTAAAGAGAATATCGATAGATGTACCGGGTGGCGTCCTGACAGATGAACTACGTTGGGCAATGAGCAGGATGAATAATCACTGGACTCGTAGATGCCAATGCGAGATCTGTGTGGAGAGAAGGTAGGCTTTGTAGAAAGCAGTAGGAAGCCGTTCTTGAGATGAACTCGGAATGCAGAAGGTTCGTCAGCGTAGAGCGTGTAGAATTCTTCGTACATCGAAGTGTCGTCGTCGAGAGCGGAGAGTAGAATGAATTTCGGAGGCTCCGAGCGGGGTATTTATAGGGGGGTGGCCGCCTCCGCGGGGGTGGCCACTTTATGGTTAGTATGCAAATTAGTTTCTCAATTTCTCAGCTCATCTGGGCTGTCTCTTGGTTGGTCCGCTTAATTTCATTAATTCGACTGTGTAATCTCATTGGCTCGCACATTGTTTTCTCAGTATCTGCGAGTATGATAGCTGAGCTCTGGGGTGCTTACGAGCGTCCGTCGCGGAGCCGACGACCTTGAGTTTAGCCGGGGACCTCGGGTGCTTTCTCTGCGTCAGTTGTTCAGACGGGGTCCCCGGGGTGGCTGCTGGACCAGAGGTGGTTGCTTGCCGCCTCTTGGTTGGTTCGCCTATTGACTCTCGTGTAATCAGTGTTTCTGATTGGCGAGTAGGCTTGTTTGAATTGTCCTTGCTAGTTTTAGAGGACGTTTGATTTTCTGTTTGAGTTTTCAAGGCGACTTGGTTCGAGATACTTGTCGCATCTCTCTCGCCCAGTAAGTGTCTAGGGAGGTCGCCTTGTATGTTTTTCGTTAATATTTCACTTTTGAGAGAGAAATTCGTATTTTCTCTCTGGTGAAATATTTTGTTTGACGGAGTTGTAACTCGACGTCTTATAAATATTTTTGTGGTGTGCCTACCTCTTTTTGGTAGCCCTGAAAAGGGCTGTTGAAAAGAGGTGGTGGATTTCACCACACCCTCCTTTAGCTAAAGGTAAGGGTCCGGTAATATCAACGTGTACGTGTGAAAATTTGTTAGCCGTTTCAAATTCGGAGTAAGGGAGCTTCACGGAGCGCGTGATTTTTGCTCGTTGGCAAGTCTCGCACGCTCGGACCCAGTTGGAGACATCTGCACGGAGTCCGTGCCAAAAATATCTTTGTTTAACTTTATACACTGTAGAGTGTATACCTGGGTGTCCCAAATTGTGAATTTGGCTGATTATTTCTTGCCTTATTTCGTTTGGAATATAAGGTCTTGGGTGTCCTAGGTCTAGGTTACACCAAATTTCTCCTTGAGGAAATTCGACTCGTGTGAGTTTCAATTTGTCCTCTGCGTTAGGAGGAGAATGAATTTGTGCATTTGAAATGTGCAGTAGAAGATTGCACTCTATTGCAGCCGTAATTTGAGAAATTTCGGCTATGGGTGGACCCTCGTCAGTTTGGGTTGAAATCGATTTTGTTTGAATTTCAACTGGATCGAAGGGTCTGGAGAGTGCGTCGGCGACGACGTTGTTCTCTCCGGGTATATGACGAATGTCACTCGTCATTTGAGAGATGTATGTTAGCCATCTTAATCTCATTTTAGAAAAATGTGCATTTTTCTTAAGCATCGTGCCTAGCAGAGGCTTGTGATCTGAACAAATATGAAAAGATCGGCCGTCCAAGTCATTGTGCCAATGAATGCAAGCTTGGTAAACGGCGAACATCTCTTTGTCGAATGATGCTTTATTCTTCCATTGTTCCGGAATTTCTTTACTGAAAAATCCCAATGGTTGGTAAGATTTCGAGCCGTGTTTGTCTGTAATTTCCTGCTCTAGTGCCGCTCCGATGTGTGTGTCGGATGCGTCGCAGACTAATCTCCACTCTGCTGTAGGGTGTGGATGAGCGATATTATGTAATGTAGCTTTAATCATTGCTTGTTTTAAGCTGTTGAAAGCTTTTTCTCTCTCTGATGTCCATTCGATAGGTGTTTTGTCATTTTTTTTGTTTGACTGAATGGAGTCATACAGAGGTTGTGCCGTGTGAGCGAATTTACTTGAGCATGCTCGGTAGAAACCACACATACCTAGGAATCTGCGTAGACTTCGTACGTCTATTGGCCTAGGAAATTGTTCTATGGCTTCTATTTTATCTCGTTTAGGAATTATCCCTTCTTTCGAGATAGTGAAACCTAGGAAATCGACGGTAGGTTTTGAAAAAATGCATTTATCAAAACCTACTCGAAGTCCGTGTTCCCCTAGCTTGTCAAAAATTTGTTTGAGGTGGGTCATGTGTTCTTTATAAATTTTAGAAGCCACCAGGATGTCATCTAGGTATACAAATGCGAAATCAAATTTTCGCATGATGCTGTCCATGTATCTTTGCCATGTTTGAGCCGCTCCGGCCAAACCCATGCTCATTTTCTTAAACTCATAAAGACCGAAAGGTGTAATAATCGCAGTTTTATGAGCGTCATCTGGGTGCATCGGAATATGATAATATGCCGATTTTAAATCTATTGTCGAATAGATTCGTGTATCATGTAAATTCGCTTGGAAAGAGCGAATGTGAGGAGGAGGGTAGGCGTCTTTCTTCGTTTTCGCGTTCAGGAAACGGTAGTCGCCGGTGATTCTCCATGACCCGTCTTTTTTTGGCACACAGTGTAACGGGGATGCCCATTCGGAATCTGATGGGGCAATTATGCCTTCTGAAAGCATTTTGTCAAAAGTACTTTTGACTTGAGCCCGTTTTTCGCCCGCCATGGGTCTTGCTCGGAAGTGTACTGGTGTTCCTTCCGTGGCTATACGGTGGTAAACCCCGTTGTTTTTCCACTTTCCTTGAAGTTTGCTCATTTTATCATTGTATTTGTCAATGATAGAGCGAATGTTTTCGTCCTCCGTGATTTGCACGTCCTCTGGTTGAGGGTTATTGTCACGATGAGGGATAGTAGCTGCTATTTGTTCGTCAGTGAATTTTTTGTTCATGACTGCAGCTATTTTTTGATCGGCATAGCTCTTTATTTTATCTTTATAAATGTACTTGTGTTTGACCCGTATTCCGATATCCCAAGACTCGAGGAATGGTATACCTAGGATCGCTAGATCAACTTTCGTGATCATAAAATCGGTGGTCATGTCTCCGAGGCCGATGTTAATTGTCGTGTCAGCTCGCCCTAGTGTGTCTATAGGGGCTCCGTTAGCTGCTGTGAGCTTAACGTTGGACTTACGAATTTTTAAGCCCAATTTTTTTGTGACATTGTGGGGCAGAATGTTCACTTCTGCTCCCGTGTCGATGAGAAATTCAGTGCCATTTAGTTTGCACTTGAAAAAAAGCCTTTTATACTCAGTAGACTGCCGGTGTATAGGCTCAGATACACTGGCAGTTATTCGTTTTCCGAACTCTCTACGTCGGAGGTTGGAACGGTACTTTCTTGTACCGATCTCTGAGTATTTTCGTTTGAAACCCAGGTGTTAGGCTGGCTTATAGTCGCTGCCTTTTTGCTAGTTTTGGAAGCAGTGTTTGCCTTCCAAGTGCAGTGTTCTGGGTCTGCACATTTGCGAGTTTCGTTACCGAAACGTGCGTGGTTTCGACAGACATAGGCCGTCGGTTTGTGAGGCCTCCTCTCTACTGGTTGGGGTTTGAACTCAGCTTGTTGTGAGAGGGCCTTTTTGAAACCAGTTTTCATGGGTTTCGGAGTAGATTCTACTCCTCGTATGTTTAGAGAGGTATTCTCTGTTTTGTACGCGTGTAGCGTATCAGCTAGGTCGAGCCGGGCGGTCGTGGTAGGCTGAGCTGCGACCATACCTCGTGCTTCGATGGGTAGAGTCTCGATCCACTTTTGAGTGATCAGAGCCTCTGAAAAGTACCCAACAGCTTTAGAGTACATTTCGTGGTACTTGGTGCTGGGTTTTTTGGCGAGAGATGCGGGGTCCTCGAGTGCGAGGAGCCTGTCCTGTAAGGACAACCCATATTCTCGCTGTAGGCGCTGTTTGGCCTCTTCGTAGGGTGCGTGGGGTGCCGTGAGGTAAGCTGAGTCGATAGCTTCCCTCATTTCTTCTGGTACCCACTTGTATATAGCTGAGAAGCATTCGTTCTGCGTTCTCAGGTGTTTTCGCACGCAGTATTGATCGAACTCGGCGAGTGCACGATCGATATTCTTCTTTTGGAAGATTGGTTTTTGATAATCTCCCATCTCCTCTAAAAGTGCTCGAAAGCCACTTTGTGTAGAGGGTTGTTGCGTGAGATGTGGGGCGTAGAGGCCCGGCGGGGGTCGCACGCCCGCAGTGGTTCCCTGAAATCCACTAGCTTCATAAGAGGGAACGAAATGCTCCGTGTTAAGCCTGTTCAAAGGCGGGGTCACCATTTGTAGTGGATTTAAATATGTTTTACTTGGCGTCGGTAGACCAAGTGGGACGTTCTGATTGTGCGGGTTAGTCCCTGTGTTATTCCTGTAAGGAATGTGGGCGGATCCGTCAAGGTCAGCTTGCTCGGCGGGGCGAACTGAGAGATAGTTCGTGTCGCAGCCGCGTGGAGCACTGGGCTCGCATAGTGGGTGCTGGGTTCGATCAGTTTGGTACTGAGCCGTTTTGTAATATTCCGGCCTAAGATTTATATCTGTAGGAGGAATATGTTGAGCTTGGTTGAGGTACTGAAAAGTATCCTTCGTTTTTTGTACATTTGGAGTGTATTTGACACTCGGATCGGCCGGGTAGGCTTGTGTCGAATATCGTGGGTATTCGGACAGCTTGGTCGAATCGTAATGATTGACTTCAGAGCGGGTCTGAAAGGTATCCTCGATCTTTTGTATAGGCGAGGCTTGATCTAACGTTTCCTTAGCGAATACGTTAGGTGAGAAGGCGATCTCGTCGTGAGGATCGAGCCTTGCGCCGTCGCTGGGACCGGCGGATTGGCCGGGTAGCCTGTAGGTAGCGCTACGGGGGCTAAGAGGCCCGGCTTCGCCGTCGTCTGCCTCCCCTTGCATGAGGAAATAAGACGGCCGACGTTCCATCGAAATAGCCGAGTTATTAGCTCGTTTCGATGCCTCTATGTACAGAAATAGAGGGTTTAGGAAGGTGGACTCGCTTGACAGAGCTTCTTTCCTTTGCTCGTATGTCAGGGTCCTACCTTGTAGTCTTGAAAAAGACTTCCTTGGACGGTAAATTAGAGCGGATGAGCAGAGTAATTTACCGGCGTATCCCAGCGGTCGGTGACGAGCCTAGTGCTACGAAACCCGGGTGATACGGCTCGGAACGTCCCTCGGGCGTACGATCTAAAGAGAATATCGATAGATGTACCGGGTGGCGTCCTGACAGATGAACTACGTTGGGCAATGAGCAGGATGAATAATCACTGGACTCGTAGATGCCAATGCGAGATCTGTGTGGAGAGAAGGTAGGCCTTGTAGAAAGCAGTAGGAAGCCGTTCTTGAGATGAACTCGGGATGCAGAAGGTTCGTCAGCGTAGAGCGTGTAGAAATCTTCGTACTTCGAGGTGTCGTCGTCGAGAGCGGAGAGTAGAATGAATTTCGGAGGCTCCGAGCAGGGTATTTATAGGGAGGTGGCCGCCCCCTGCCGCCTCCTGATTGGTCCGCTTAATTTCATTAATTCGACTGTGTAATCTCATTGGCTCGCACATTGTTTTCTCAGTATCTGCGAGTATGATAGCTGAGCTGGTCCTCCGGGGTGCTTACGAGCGTCCGTCGCGGAGCCGACAACCTTGAGTTTAGCCGGGGACCTCGGGTGCTTTCTCTGCGTCAGTTGTTCAGACGGGGTCCCCGGGGTGGCTGCTGGACCAGAGGTGGTTGCTTGCCGCCTCTTGGTTGGTTCGCCTATTGTCTCTCGTGTAATCAGTGTTTCTGATTGGCGAGTAGGCTTGTTTGAACTGTCCTTGCTAGCTTTAGAGGACGTTTGATTCTCTGTTTGAGTTTTCTCATTCAAGGCGACTTGGTTCGAGATACTTGTCGCGTCTCTCTCGCCCAGTAAGTGTCTAGGGAGGTCGCCTTGTATGTTATTAGTTAATATTTCACTTTTGAGAGAGAATTTCGTATTTTCTCTCTGGTGAAATATTTTGTTTGACGGAGTTATAACTCGACGTCTTGTAAATATTTTTGTGTTGTGTCTACCTCTTTTTGGTAGCCCTGAAAAGGGCTGTTGACAAGAGGGGGTGGTTTTCACCACACATAGGATTGACATGGCATTACAGGCTTAACCATGCCTCAAAGAAATATCTCGAAATAGCTGGTAAAGTTCTCCCTGAATTAAAAAATGTAAAATTCGTTGTAAACATTCTCGATTGTCCTGACTGTAAGATGGCGAAAGCAAAAAGAAAGCCATGTTCGGAAGTCAGACATAGGGCCGAAATACCATTTCAGAGACTGCACTCTGATTTAATGGGACCTTTAAAACCAGGAGCATTTAGGTCTCAGGCCAAATATATTGTCACATTTACGGATGACGCGAGTAGATATGCATTTGCTTACGAACTCGGAAGTAAAATGGGAGTCAATATGGCTTTGCTCTCATGTCTAAAAGAAATTAGAAGATTGACGGGGGAAACCACTAAGGTGTCAGAAATACGGACGGACGGAGGTTTAGAATTTAGAACGGAAGAAATGAAATTTTTGTTACATAGGGAAAATATATCCTTGACGGTTTGTGAACCATATACTCCTCAATTGAATGGAACGGCTGAAAGATTCAATTTAGAATTAGAGGAGAAAATCCGGGTTAACTTGATTTCATCAGGAATTCCTACTCATTTTTGGGCATATGCCATGAGACATGTCGTGCATATACACAATAGGACGCCCAACAAATCGTTGGAATTCAAAACCCCGTTTGAACTGGCACTAAAACGGCTTCCGTCACTAAAATACATAAAACGGTTTGGCTGCGAATGTTATATTTTAGACACCCAAAGCACGTCAAAGTTCGCTCCTAGAGCTAATTTGGGTTTCTTATTAGAATGCGGTGAAACAGGTTACAATTTACTGCATTTCCAAAATAAAACGGTGGTGAGATCGAAACATGTAGATTTTGTAGAAAGTAGGACTTACGCGGATTATTTGAGAGACAAGTCAATTGCTAAATCGCCACTTGATCAAGTTGAATTTTCATTAGAAAATTCATTTAAATCCGGCTTTGAACAAGTGCAAGATGTCTCTGTTGAATCCGGACGAGAAACAGACAAGACATCAAACCCGGTTTTAATTCACGAAAATGATGAATGCGAATTTTACGAAGAATTCGATAATGCAGAAAATCTGGCGTGTTTCCTACAAAATTCTGCAGACGAATTAGGGGAGGACCCAATTACCTATTCACAAGCACTGGCTTTGCCAGACGCAGATGCTTGGTTAGAAGCAATTGAAACGGAGTTTCAGTCTTTGGAAAATTGCAACACCTGGAAAATCATTCCTCGAAATACGGTACCGAAAGGTGTGAGGGTAATGAAAACTAGGTGGGTTCACAAAAAGAAAACGGAGGCAGACGGTTCAATAAGATATAGGAGCAGACTTGTAGTAAAAGGCTTTGCCGATAATAATAAGTATGATATATCTGAAATCTATGCTCCAGTAGCAAGATTACCAGATGTCAAATTTTTATTAATACTTGCAGCCAAATTCGATTTAGATCTTGCTCAGTACGATGTAAAAACGGCTTTTCTAAACGGTTCCTTAGACAAACTCGTATATATAGAAATTCCCGATGGGTATGCAGAATACTTACAAACCGGTGATGATATAAAGAGTCATAGTGTATGTGAAGTACACAGAGCTCTTTACGGTCTTAAAGTGTCTCCAAGGAGATGGTTCATAAGATTCCAGGAGGCTGTGGAAAGAATGGATTTTAAACCCTATCCTTTCCAACCCTGCCTGTTTGTTTGGAAATCCGGAGATCAAATTGCTATAATGTTGCTATATGTCGATGATATTTTACTAGCAACAAATAGTAATCAAAAACGCAAACAAGTAAAATCTATATTAGAAAAGGAATTCTCGATAACTGATCTGGGAGAACCAAGAAAATTCCTAGGATTAGAAATCATACGAAACCGGAGGAACAAAACTATCGGTCTTACTCAGAGGTCTCACATAGAATCGATGTTAAAGAAATTTGACCCTCATTGTGATAGAACGGTGTCTACACCAATGATTGTTGATAGGAATGGAGTCAATGAAAAATTGAAACAACCCGGTGACTTGAATTCGATTCCTTACCGACAAGCTATTGGATCATTATTGTACATACAAGGGGGAGTCAGACCAGATATTTCATATGCTACTAATATTCTGAGTAGACGACAGTCAAATTTTACGATGGAGGACTGGCAAGCAGTAATACGGATAATGAGATATTTAAGAGGTACGAAAGATTTTGGACTTATGTTCTCCGATAAGGGGGATGGAATAGATTGTTACGTGGATGCATCCCTAGGACTCTCGGCCGAAGGGGGTTTCTCCACGACTGGTTACATAATCTACCTTTTCGGTAATCCGGTAGCTTGGAGAACTAAGCGTCAGAATCACATAGCTCTCTCCTCAGCAGAGAGCGAATTCGTTGCAATGAGTACGGCGTGCAGAGAATTAGCCTCAATACGTACAATGTGTTCAGAGTTAGCGGGGATCAAAATAATACCGACAATCCATGAGGATTCTAAACCGGCAATCCGCTTAGCGGAAGTAGATGATTCGTCTACTCTGAAACATTTGGTTAGGCTATCCTATCTTTACGTACGACAGGAGCACCGTAAAGGGAACATCAAAATCCGGTGGATATCTACTAATGATCAAATTGCGGACACACTGACGAAGTCACTAAACAAGTCTAGATTTATTAAATTTAGGAATTTGATGTTATTCCAGCACTAATCGGAATGTGTGTATGTGAATTGTACTGTTGCAGATCGAATTGAATGAGAAGGTTTCTTCTCATTCACTCCCTCAATTCTCACAATCATTACTAAACCCGGAGATACGCCTGAATACGGAGAAGTGCCTGGATGGAAGCTTGGAGGGGAGTGTTGGAATTACAATCTCCATCAGCACTCCATGAAATCCATCCGACAGAATCCGGTGTGGTGGCAGGACTGCGTCTGCCACCAAGCCAAGCGGCGAATCTCGTTTGGCGGCCACTCTCGTTCCTGTGCTCGAATAAGACGACCGTTGCAGTACGACGATTTTACCATCCAGCTAATCCTAGCTAAATATCAAGCCATCTATAACCATCTCTAATTACGAAGGTACTTAAATCTCTATATTACTAAATTCAGTAATGAGCCGATAAATTCAAATCTTCAGGCCCTGAAGATTTGAATTTTATTATTGCCTGACCGATTCTCAAAAACCCAAAAAACTGTCATGACCTAGATTATATCATAAACGACTCCCCACACAACGCATGAGAGAGATATTTTTAACAAATACAGATGCGATAGCGTTCTATCTCTCCTACAGAGAAACTTCAACATAGAAGTTTAGAAAGGCATCTTTAACTGATTGAAAAATAAAAATAATTTATCGACTAATAAGATAATTGAACTAATAAGTCAACTCTACATGCCTGTCATGGCCAAGGCACCTAACCACCCCTTGCCTACCACCACCAGACCATCATCTGTGTTGGCAACAGCTGTACGCATGAACCTGGGGCGATGAGAAGTGGGGCAATCATCAAGATAATGCACGTATACTCTCACAGAGGAGTGACGATGAATGAGGCAGTGGACCGTGTCTGTACGGAGGCAGTGAGAGGGACTGGAGTTGTTGTAGGCACATCCTTCCACTGGGACTACTACGATACCCTACGAAATGACTCTGCACGCAGATGGCGTGACCATTACGAGGCGGCGACGGGGCCTGGTAGCTGGACCAGGGGCATTGTTAAGGACCCAGTGGGGGATCCATGGTTCAAGGGTCGCTCGTCACTCAACATAAGAACAATCACAGACGTTAACCGCATCATAATATCACACATAAACTCTGCTTCCTTTCGACACCTCATGAGGAAGATTCCTAGTGACGAATGCCAGAGGTGTGGCAATTCCCCGCAAAATTTTGAACATGTGGTGGCTGAGTGCCCTTTCACCAGGGGTGCTTTCTTTGAGTGTGCTGGAGAGGGCGAATTGGAGATGGGGATGGAGGGGGTGATGGCCTATTTGAGGAGGGGACTAGACGACGTGGACCTGTTAACGAAATTTGCTGAGGAACTTAGGAGCAGAGATGCTCCACTATAGATCTTGGGGTTACTTTGTAGGACCCTGATATCGCGGCTTGAACGTGGAGCTGGACGTTACCTATACGACCTACAGCTGACTGACCTGGTAGATCCACCAGCCCACATACATCTATGGATACACGGAGCAAGATTCCAAGTCCAAGAAGATAGAGGAAGAAGAAGAAGATGATGAACCTACGTATAGCGAACAACAACAACAACAAACTTCAGTTTTCCATTGGGGGTATAGGGGTAGACTTGCTTCTCCGTGCAGCACACATCGAGGGATCCCCCACTCTTCTTTTCTGCCATCGAATACTCTCGATACTATCGATCCAGCCTCCCAACACATCGATGCAGTCAGAAGTTCTGAAAAGGGAGGGGATAGAATCGGTTCCCTCCTCCGCCGCGCAGCGGCGCTAGTCTCCCAAGTTTATCTCCCTCCTACTGAATAGTGAAGTATTGTGATTGTCTCCATGTACGATAGTTGAAGTGTAGCTCATAGGATACGATAACGGTCTCGTGTGACTGACGTCGTGGGTTCAAAACTGGCTAATTGGTATATTTTTTTTTGCTCGTAAAACTCTCGAAATGTACTTCTAAAACGTCATTCTGACCTGCATGTACAACTGATTTGAATATTCACTAAGGGATTGACTACTTGATGTTATGTAGTTTTGAGATGCGAGCTTGTGAGCATCCAGATCACCAAACTATACACATAATTCTGATCTACATGCCCAACTAATCTGCATTTTTACTAAGTGATTGACTACTTGATGTTATGTCTTTTTGAGATGCGAGCTTGCGAGCATCCAGACCACCAAACTATACACATCATTCTGATCTACATGCCCAACTAATCTGCATTTTTACTAAGGGATTGACTACTTGATGTTATGTCTTCTTGAGATGCGAGCTTGCGAGCATCCAGACCACCAAACAATACACATCATTCTGATCTACATGCCCAACTAATCTGCATTTTCACTAAGGGATTGACTACTTGATGTTATGTCTTCTTGAGATGCGAGCTTGCGAGCATCCAGACCACCAAACAATACACATCATTCTGATCTACATGCCCAACTTTTATTTTCTAAAAATGTTAGCAGAGTTTTAGTCAAAACGAAATTGCCAACGATCATCTAGGACATAAAAAAATGGTTAATGGAATGGTAAAAAATGAAAACGTACTTAAATTTAATTAATGTTTGCTGAAAAATCTATAGAAACTGCAAAAAATATTTTTTGAATCGCCGAATTTTATTCAGTTTGTTGCTGGTTTTAACAATCTCTTTGTACTCAAATTCCGATATAATTTAACATATCACAATACAATAGGTAATTTGAGGAAATTCGTTCATACAATCATGCTGCCTGACTGGAACTTTTTCAATTTTGGCGCTCAGAAGGTCGTTTTATTTCAAAATCAAATCGATGTGTTGGGAGGCTGGATCGATAGTATCGAGAGTATTCGATGGCAGAAAAGAAGAGTGGGGGATCCCTCGATGTGTGCTGCACGGAGAAGCAAGTATAGGGGTAGTGGAGAGCTTTTGCTGTTGGTTCTGAACCGACAATCATTAGTTGAATTAATATTTTCATTACCTGGATTCTAAAGGAGGAAGCCAGGATCGATTCGCGGAGCTGGTGCAGCTGTTTTTCTTTCTTCAGTGCTGGGTAACTAGGTAGACTACAACTTTCCATATTAATCTACTCAATTATATTCATCTTTGATGTTTGACGCGATGGAGACTCAGTTTGAAAACTGAATACTGGAACTACAGCCCAAGTTTTTACTGGTTCTCCCTCTGGTTTGCCTTAACTAATACAACTTCTCCAATTTGTCAGGGAAAGTAAAAACCTATAATAATTGGTCATAATTGTTGAAAAATATTGTTCACTACACACACAACGAACTTCGTTCTAACTTTAGCCGTTACCTACAACATTGAACGTACAATAGTAGCCGTCATCACCTACTAGGGAGTGAACGCAGCAGTCGATGCTTGTAAGGTATTAAGTTTGAAGAGGTATAAGTTATTCCTACATTCTATGTAGTCATTCCCACGACAAAGTTGGAGTACATATCCTCTACTAAGATTATTTTTATGCATAGAGCGATGGGCAGTTCAATACCAATTGAGTAGATAGGTTCGATGTCCCTACCGACTCTGATCTTGCAAAGCACGGGTGAAAAAGTAGATGAGGATCCCAAAAAGAATCATTTATCAAGTTAGGTACTCCTGATTAGGTAAACTTAAGGTAGAAAGACCTCGTTTTTGTTTAGATAGGTACCTTTGACTTATTTTATGCAATTATACCTGCGGGTATGAATAATTCCAAACAACCTTAAGAACCATTTGGCCAAACGCGGTTCCAAACTGATCCCATGCTAACAAACCTGAAAATACTCTATTAAGGCAGCTTCACACATGCGGTATTCGCAGAGAGCCCAGCCGATGCTCGCCTATTGCCTAGTGGTGTGGAGGGTCGCTCGGTGTTCGCCGAATGCCGAATATTCGTGCTCGGGGCTGCTCCGGCCAGTGTCGGTTTCTTTGCCCACTTCAGATGAGACGAATATTCGCCAAGTAGCGAGCATCTGCCCCGCCCCGCGTCTGCGGGACGGACTCCGAATGTGAGGAGCAATGAGCTCGCCACTCGCCGAGTATCTGGGCTAGTAGCTCGTTATTTCGCCGAGTTGCTCAGGAAATGCCGCATGTGTGGAGTCGCCTTTAGATTCAAAGTTCCCCTAGGCTAATCCGTTCCAACACTCAAGTTTTCTGGAAAAGTCCTCTGTGCCTTTTCTATTTTCATGAGGAAGCTTGCAGTTATAGACTGAGAACTACATTTTCTAATACCTTTTTCATTTCTCAACATTTTGACGGCATTGCAATAGCTTAATTTTGATTTTAAAAAATTCTGTGACCATAGATTACGTATATTTTAAATCTGAACGTTACCTATTAAACTTAGTTTCGTTTGATTATACTTAAATTAGTAGTGGGCGTTATGTATGTATATATGTTGATAGCAGAGTTTGGCGTAATTGTAATCATAATTACAATTTCGATTACAGTCTTAGGGTTTTAGAGTTGTGATTACAATTACGATCGTAATCACAGAACCTGAAGATATGATTTTGATCACACTTACGATACATTCGTAACCACATTTTTTCTGTAATTATATTTGTAATATACTTTTCTGTGATTACGATTGTAATCACAAGTTTTTATTGTGATTATGGCCATAACAACAACTTATGTTCCCTATAAATAAGCCCGTTATCGCTGATTTTCCTGTAATTACAGTCATAATCCTAAATTTTCTTGTGATTATAGCCGTAATCTTAGTTTTTTCTGATTACTGCCGTAATTTTTCTTGTGAATTCTTATCGTTTGCCATTATGATTGTATTCACAGGAAAAAATAAGATTACGGTATTAATCGCAGACAAAAACTAAGATTACGGCTTTAATCACGGGAAAAATTATGATTAAATGACTGCAATTTCAGGGAAAAATCGGCGGTAACACAGGCTCATTTTTAGGGAACATCGGTTGTTACGACCAAAATCACAACAAAAACTGTGATTACGAATGTAATCGTAATTCTAATCATAAGTGTAATCGTAATCATATCTTCAGGTTCTGTGATTATACTCGTATTTGTAATCACCACTCTAAAACCCTATGAATGTATGTAATCGTAATTATGATTACAATTCGGCCAAACTCTGGGTTGGTAGGGGACCTCTGCCTAGGTAGGTACTCAAAATTTATTTGGTGTTAGGCTATCGTGTTTCACTTTCTTTAACGCAATTGAATTTGAAATATGAGTGATGACTTGGAAGGAGTATTCGAAAAAGGGCTCACACCGTAGGTAGTGAAGGATGTTTCACATTGTGTAGGCAAGCTGTGGTGAAATCCACCCCCTCTTGTCAACAGCCCTTTTCAGGGCTACCAAAAAGAGGTAGATACAACACAAAAATATTTACAAGACGTCGAATTATAACTCCGTCAAACAAAATATTTCACCAGAGAGAAAATACTAAATTCTCTCCCAAAAGTGAAATATTAAAGAATAACACGCAAGGCGACCTCCCCAAACATTTACTGGGCGAGAGAGATGCGACAAACATCTCGAAACAACTCGCCTTGAATGAGAACACGCAAGGCGACCTCCCCAAACATTTACTGGGCGAGAGAGATGCGACAAACATCTCGAAACAAGTCGCCTTGAATGAGAAACCTCAAACAGGAAAACTCAAGGTCGTTCAGCCACCCCCGGGGACCCCGTCAAAGCAACGGACGCAGGGAAACCACCTCGGAAGACCAACTCAGCTATCATATGCACAGATACTGAGAAAACACTGAGCGAACCAATGAGATTGCACAGTCGAATTTATGAAATTAAGCGAGCCAATCCGAAGCTAGTTTGATCGTACCAAATTAGTTGACGAAACTAATTTGCATACTAACCATAAAGTGGCCACCACTTTTTGTTATAAATACCTCGCTCAGAGCCTGGCATTTCATTCCACTCTCCGCTCTCGACGACGACACACTCTGAAGTACGAAGATTTCTACACGCACCAAGCTGACGAACCTTCTGCTACACGAAGTCATCTCAAGAACGATTTTTTACTGCTTTCTACAAGCCAGTCCTTCTCTCCACGCAGATCTCGCATTGGCATCTACGAGTCCAGTGATTATTCATCCTGCTCATTGCCCAACGTAGTTCTCCTGTTAGGACGCCACCCGGTGCAGCTATCGATATTCTCTTTAGCTCGCACGCCCGAGGGACGTTCCGAGCCGTGTCGCCCGGATTACATAGCCTTAAGCTCGTAATCGACCGCTGTGGGCACGCCGGTAAATTACTCAGCTCCTCCGCTCTAATTTACCGTCTAAGGAAGCTTTTTTTAAAGCTACGAGGTAGGACCCTGCCATCTGAGCATTGGAAAGACGCTCTGGCAAGCGAGTCCACCTCCAAAACCCTCTATTTTTCACACATAGAGGCATCGAAACGAGCTAAAACTCGATCAATTCGATGGAACGCCGGCCTTCCTACTTCCCCTTGCAAGGGGAGGAGGGCGACGGCGAAGCTGGGCCGAGTAGCCCACGCAGTGCGCCCTACCGGCCACACGGCGAGCCCGCTGAACCCAGCGACAGCGCAAGGCACGGCCCTCACGTCCGAATCGCCTTCTCGCCCGACGTATTCGTTCGAGAAACTTTCGAACAAGCCTCGCCTATACAAAAGATCGAGGAAACTTTTCAGACTCGCTCTGAAGCCGATCATTACGATTCGACCAAGCTGTCCGAATACCCACGATATTCGACGCAGGCTTACTCGGCCGATCCGAGTGTCAAATACACTCCAAATGCACAAAAAGCGAAGGATACTTTTCAGTACCTCAACCAAGCTCAACATATTCCCCTTTCAGATATAAATCTAAGGCCGGAATATTACAAAACGGCTCAGTACCAAACTGATCGAACCCAGCACTTACGGCGCGAGCCTAGCGCTCCACGCGGCTGCGACACGGACTATCCCCCCTTTCAGTCCGCGAAACCAGTTGACCTTGGCGGTTCCTCCCGCATTCCTCGCGGGGGTGGCCTGGAGACTAACCCGCATAACCGGGATATAAATGTCCGACTTGGCCTACCTACGCCAAGTCAAACCTATATAAATCCACTACAAATGGTGACCCCGCCTTTGAACAGGCTCAACACGGAGCATTTCGTTCCCTCTTATGAAGCTAGTGGATTTCAGGGAACCACTGCGGGCGTGCGACCCCCGCCGGGCCTCTACGCCCCACATCTCACGCAACATCCCTCTACACAAGGTGGTTTTCAAGCACTTTTAGAGGAGATGGGAGATTATCAAAAACCAGTCTTCCAAAAGAAGAATATTGATCGTGCACTCGCCGAGTTCGATCAATACTGCGTGAGAAAACACATGAGAACGCAAAACGAATGCTTCTCAGCTATATACAAGTGGGTACCAGAAGAAATGAGGGAAGCTATCGACTCAGCTTACCTCACGGCACCCCACGCACCCTACGAAGAGGCCAAACAGCGCCTCCAACGAGAATATGGGTTGTCCTTACAGGACAGGCTCCTCGCACTCGAGGACCCCGCATCTCTCGCCAAAAAACCCAGCACCAAGTACCACGAGATGTACTCGAAAGCTGTTGGGTACTTTTCGGAAGCTCTAATCACTCAAAAGTGGATTGAGACTCTTCCCATAGAAGCACGAGGTATGGTCGCAGCTCAGCCTACCACGACCTCCCGGCTCGACCTAGCTGATACGCTACACGCGTACAGAGCAGAGAATACTTCTCTGAACATACGAGGAGTTGAATCTGCTCCGAAACCCATAAATACTGGTCTCAAAAAGGCCCTCCCGAAATAAGCTGAGTTCAAACCTCAACCAGTGGAGAGTAAGCCTCACAAACCGACGGCCTATGTCTGTCGAAACCACGCACGTTTCGGTAACGAAACTCGCAAATGTGCAGACCCAGAACACTGCACTTGGAAGACGAACACTGCTTCCAAAACTAACAGAAAGGCTGCGACTATAAGCCAGCCTAAAACACGGGTTTCTACCGAAAATACTCAGCAATCGGTACAAGAAAGTACCGTTCCGACTTCCGACACAGAGAATTCGGAAAACGAATAACTGCCAGTGTATCTGAGCCTATACGCCGGCAGTCTACTGAGTATAAAAGGCTTTTTTTCAAGTGCAAACTGAATGGCACTGAATTTCTCATTGACACGGGAGCAGAAGTGAACATTCTGCCCCACAATGTCACAAAAAAATTGGGCTTGAAAATTCTCAAGTCCAACGTTAAGCTCACAGCAGCTAACGGAGCCCCTATAGATACACTAGGGCGAGCTGACACAACAATTAACATCGGCCTCGGGGACATGACCACCGAGTTTATGATCACGAAAGTTGATCTAGCGATCCTAGGTATCCCATTTCTCGAATCTTGGGATATCGGAATACGGGTCAAACACAAGTACATTTATAAAGATAAAATGAAGTGCTATGCCGATCAAAAAATAGCTGCAGTCATGAACAAAAAGTTCACTGACGAACAAATTGCAGCTACTATCCCTCATCGTGACAATACACCTCAACCAGAGGACGTGCAAATCACGGAGGACGAAAACATTCGCTCTATCATTAACAAATACAATGATAAAATGAGCAAAATTCATGGTAAATGGAAGAACAACGGGGTTTACCACCGTATAACCACGGAAGGAACACCAGTACACTTCCGAGCAAGACCCATGGCAGGCGAAAAACGGGCTCAAGTCAAAAAGACTTTTGACGAAATGCTTTCAGAAGGCATAATTGCACCATCGGATTCCGAATGGGCATCTCCGTTACACTGTGTGCCAAAAAAAGACGGGTCATGGAGAATCACCGGCGATTACCGTTTCCTCAACGCGAAAACGAAGAAAGACGCCTACCCTCCTCCTCACATTCGCTCTTTCCAAGCGAATTTACATGATACGCAAATCTATTCAACAATAGATTTAAAATCAGCGTATTATCATATTCCGATGCACCCAGATGACGCTCATAAAACTGCGATTATTACACCTTTCGGTCTTTATGAGTTTAAGAAAATGAGCATGGGTTTGGCCGGAGCGGCTCAAACATGGCAAAGATACATGGACAGCATCATGCGAAAATTTGATTTCGCATTTGTATACCTAGATGACATCCTGGTGGCTTCGAAGAATTATAACGAACACATGAACCACCTCAGACAAATTTTTGACAAACTAGGAGAACACGGACTTCGAGTAGGTTTTGATAAATGCATTTTTTCGAAACCTACCGTCGATTTCCTAGGTTTCACTATCTCGAAGGAAGGAATAATTCCTAAACGAGACAAAATAGAAGCCATAGAACAATTTCCTAGGCCAGTAGACGTACGAAGTCTACGCAGATTCCTAGGTATGTGTGGTTTCTACCGAGCATGCTCAAGCAAATTCGCTCACACGGCACAACCTCTGTATGACTCCATTCAGTCAAACAAAAAAAATGACAGAACACCTATCGAATGGACATCAGAGAGAGATAAAGCTTTCAACAGCTTAAAGCAAGCAATGATCAAAGCAACATTGCATAACATTGCTCACCCACACCCTACGGCGGAGTGGAGATTAGTCTGTGACGCGTCCGACACACACATCGGAGCGGCACTAGAACAAGAAATTACAGACAAACATGGCTCGAAATCATACCAACCATTGGGATTTTTCAGTAAAGAAATTCCAGAACAATGGAAGAACAAAGCATCGTTCGACAAGGAAATGTTCGCCGTTTACCAAGCGTGCATTCACTGGCACAACGACTTGGACGGCAGATCTTTCCATATTTGTTCAGATCACAAGCCTCTGCTAGGCACGATGCTTAAGAAGAATGCACATTTTTCTAAAATGAGACTAAGATGGCTAACGTACATCTCTCAAATGACGAGTGACATTCGTCATATTTCCGGAGAGAACAACGTCGTCGCCGACGCACTCTCCAGACCCTTCGATCCGGTTGAAATTCAAACGAAATCAATTTCAACCCAGACGGACGAGGGTCCACCCATAGCCGAAATTTCGAAAATTACGGCTGCAATAGAATGCAATCTTCTACTGCACATTTCAAATTCACAAATTCGTTCTCCCCCTACCGCGGAGGACAAATTGAAACTCACACGAGTTGAATCCTCTCAAGGAGAAATTTGGTGTAACCTAGACCTAGGACACCCTAGACCTTATATTCCGAACGAAATAAGGGAAGAAATAATAAGCCAAATTCACAATTTGGGACACCCAGGTATACACTCTACAGTGTATAAAGTTAAACAACGATATTTTTGGCACGGACTACGTGCAGATGTCTCAAACTGGGTCCGAGCGTGCGAAACTTGCCAACGAGCAAAAATCACGCGCTCCGTGAAGCTCCCTTACTCCGAATTTGAAACGGCAAACAAATTTTCACACGTACACGTGGATATTACCGGACCCTTACCTTTAGCAAAAGGAGGGAAACGTTACATTTTGATGATGGTTGATAGAGCAACGGGTTGGCTAGAGGCAGTCCCTCTTAACAACATCGAAACAACCACAATCACAAATGCCTTTATCAATATTTGGGTAGCTTCAAAAGGCGTACCTAAATACATCACAAGTGATCAGGGCACCCAATTTGAATCAGATCTGTTCAATTCCATTATGGAACGTCTCGGAGTAAAACATACTCACACGTTACCATACAAACCATCAACAAACGGTATGGTAGAACGCAGAAATAGATCTTTGAAAGAAGCTCTCAAAGCTCAAAACGAAAATTGGCTCGATGCACTTCCCAAAGTTCTACTCGCCATGCGTACGGCAGTAGACCCGGCGACCGAAACTACGCCTTTCCAAAAAGTTTACGGAATTGATGTACCACTCCCAGGAGACATTTTCGTAACTTCTACGAACCTTTCGGAACCTCTTTTCTTCCGACCTACGCATATTAAACATAATAATACGAAATATGCCGTAAACATGCCCAAAAATTTGGATACATGTACTCATGTCTATATCAGAGTGCCCACACAGCTCACCTCTCTGCAATGTCCTTACACGGGACCATTCAAAGTGGTTAAAAGAGATAAGTTTTCGGTTACAGTGCAAATTGGCGAACATACTAAAAAAGTTCCCAAACAGCAAATCAAACCAGCTTATACTCTACACTCGGAAGAAGCTGTATCACAAGGACAATCTGTGTCGCAAAATCAGACAGAAAGTAAGGAGAAAACTCCCCGAAAATCTGCCAGAAGGCACGTCCCCTCTACCAAATTCGACGAGAGGTGGGTAACGGCGCTCGAATCACCCCAACAGGCGTCGTCGTTATTAACACGACGTCTTGGGAGGGCCCCTGTGGTGAAATCCACCCCCTCTTGTCAGCAGCCCTTTTCAGGGCTACCAAAAAGAGGTAGATACAACACAAAAATATTTACAAGACGTCGAATTATAACTCCGTCAAACAAAATATTTCACCAGAGAGAAAATACTAAATTCTCTCCCAAAAGTGAAATATTAAAGAATAACACGCAAGGCGACCTCCCCAAACATTTACTGGGCGAGAGAGATGCGACAAACATCTCGAAACAACTCGCCTTGAATGAGAACACGCAAGGCGACCTCCCCAAACATTTACTGGGCGAGAGAGATGCGACAAACATCTCGAAACAAGTCGCCTTGAATGAGAAACCTCAAACAGGAAAACTCAAGGTCGTTCAGCCACCCCCGGGGACCCCGTCAAAGCAACGGACGCAGGGAAACCACCTCGGAAGACCAACTCAGCTATCATATGCACAGATACTGAGAAAACACTGAGCGAACCAATGAGATTGCACAGTCGAATTTATGAAATTAAGCGAGCCAATCCGAAGCTAGTTTGATCGTACCAAATTAGTTGACGAAACTAATTTGCATACTAACCATAAAGTGGCCACCACTTTTTGTTATAAATACCTCGCTCAGAGCCTGGCATTTCATTCCACTCTCCGCTCTCGACGACGACACACTCTGAAGTACGAAGATTTCTACACGCACCAAGCTGACGAACCTTCTGCTACACGAAGTCATCTCAAGAACGATTTTTTACTGCTTTCTACAAGCCAGTCCTTCTCTCCACGCAGATCTCGCATTGGCATCTACGAGTCCAGTGATTATTCATCCTGCTCATTGCCCAACGTAGTTCATCTGTTAGGACGCCACCCGGTGCAGCTATCGATATTCTCTTTAGCTCGCACGCCCGAGGGACGTTCCGAGCCGTGTCGCCCGGATTACATAGCCTTAAGCGCATAATCGACCGCTGTGGGCACGCCGGTAAATTACTCAGCTCCTCCGCTCTAATTTACCGTCTAAGGAAGCTTTTTTTAAAGCTACGAGGTAGGACCCTGCCATCTGAGCATTGGAAAGACGCTCTGGCAAGCGAGTCCACCTCCAAAACCCTCTATTTTTCACACATAGAGGCATCGAAACGAGCTAAAACTCGATCAATTCGATGGAACGCCGGCCTTCCTACTTCCCCTTGCAAGGGGAGGAGGGCGACGGCGAAGCTGGGCCGAGTAGCCCACGCAGTGCGCCCTACCGGCCACACGGCGAGCCCGCTGAACCCAGCGACAGCGCAAGGCACGGCCCTCACGTCCGAATCGCCTTCTCGCCCGACGTATTCGTTCGAGAAACTTTCGAACAAGCCTCGCCTATACAAAAGATCGAGGAAACTTTTCAGACTCGCTCTGAAGCCGATCATTACGATTCGACCAAGCTGTCCGAATACCCACGATATTCGACGCAGGCTTACTCGGCCGATCCGAGTGTCAAATACACTCCAAATGCACAAAAAGCGAAGGATACTTTTCAGTACCTCAACCAAGCTCAACATATTCCCCTTTCAGATATAAATCTAAGGCCGGAATATTACAAAACGGCTCAGTACCAAACTGATCGAACCCAGCACTTACGGCGCGAGCCTAGCGCTCCACGCGGCTGCGACACGGACTATCCCCCCTTTCAGTCCGCGAAACCAGTTGACCTTGGCGGTTCCTCCCGCATTCCTCGCGGGGGTGGCCTGGAGACTAACCCGCATAACCGGGATATAAATGTCCGACTTGGCCTACCTACGCCAAGTCAAACCTATATAAATCCACTACACTAGCTAATAAAACGTCCTAAAATTTTGAAATTCATTGCAAGTGTTGCGATTGTGCGAATTTCTTAATCACCCCGGAATAACAATTTTGTTTATTAGCTAAGGTACCTACATACCTGGTTTATTGTTATTCATTTCTGGAAGCTAAGTAAGTTGTAAGGCTGGTATTCTATAAACAATCCTCAACGAGGCCAATGGGGCATCGAGCATGAGAAGCTCGTGATAGAGCATAGCACATAAACAATAGAGAGTTCCTAAAGCAATAGGGAGATAATGACCTTACCGATTTGCTATTCGTTGGTTGCCGATAAAGGCAGTCATGGAAGACACAAGTTGTTTTGTCGGTTTTTGTTTGTGTTTATTTATTTTAATTATTTATTTATTAATAATATAATTTTCATTTTTGACGAGTATTGACGAGATTAGTGGTGAGGGGAATGAATTGTAGAGCCAAAAGGGGTTACGCAAGGTATCAACAAGGAGAAAGTCATGTCAACCACTATGTTCCTTTGGTCCTTCTTGAGCTACCACGTCTAGCGGCGACCTTGTTAGTTCTGAGCCCCATTGAGTAATTTATTGATTAAGAAGACTATGATTACTATCATTTTCAATACTCAATTTTTCAGGTCGTCACTTCAGCTGTTCATTTTAAACGGACTAAGCAACAATGTCGAGAGTAAGTAGTGAACCAATTCAGAACTCTACATAGCACTTAATCAGCTCACCTTATTTTTATTTATTGTTATTACCTAATATTTTTAATGAAATACAATAATCTGTTCTTCTGCCACTCTTTCTCCTGCACTCTTGGCAACGTAAGAGAAGAATTTGCTGTAAGAATTCAACAGTGTATTTAGGTAGGCGGAGAGATTTTCAGACATTTACAATGAGATGATTGTATTTCACACCCTTACATTGTTGATGTTATTTGTTATACCCACAAACCTTTAGAAAAATGGTGTTTCGAAGCTCAATGTTCACTATTGACATTTAATGTATTTGCTATGGCACATAAACTAAAAAAACGTCACGGAAAATTGCTCACGAAAATATTTTGATGATTTCCGCTTACAACGAGTCGTTGCTAAGGAAATATTACTTCGTCGTTTTTCATCCCAAAAAATTCGTTGACCTTTCGTTCGAAAGCTCTCTATTTATCCAACCATATTATGTTAACTACTGTGAAGTGCGTGGCCAACAAGCTGAGTTATGAGCATGGTTATTTGAATAATTGTGTACACTTAGGTGATCATTCTCAATAATTGATATTGTGAACATGATTGCAACTGCTTGTTAATTTTTGATGATTTCATTGAGCTGGTGTTTCGATGATTTGACTCATTGCAGGTGATCCGAATATTGAGAGAACGGTTTGATTTGTGAAGCGGTGGTTAAATAATTTTAGTTAGTAATTTCAATAATTTACACTCTAGGAAGCTGTAATTTCGTATGTAGCCTCTTTAGGACATTTACTTGACGATGCCCAGGGTCCGGATCAGATGAGTGGCTCTTAAAGCTAATTTCTATGCTTTACACTCTAGGAAGCTGTAATTTCGTATGTAGCCTTTTTAGGACATTTACTTGACGATGCCCAGGGTCCGGATCAGCTGAGTGGCTCTTAGAGCTTGCATACGAGTCTGCAACTAAAGACATAAAATGTCCCAATGTGTTGCAGACTCGTATGCAAGCGTTTCTTTCTATTGTTCTCCACGAATTTAACTTGTTTATTCAAAGGTTTATTATTTCTGTATTTAATAGCCGTTCTATGCAGATCGCTGACGTATAAATATACATTTTAACCAGTACATCAGTAAAGAAATTAGCCTCGGAGGTCCCTCTGGTGATCATTTGGCCTCCATGCATTGTATATATATATATATATATATATATATATATATATATATATATATATATATATATATATATATATATATATATATATATATATATATATATATATATATATATATATATATATATATATATTCTATGTCTTCCAATGGCATGTTGAAAGGAATGGTCATCTGAAATTGCTCAGTTGATCAGTTTGCTTTCATACTTCGTTATTGTATTGTACAAGTTCCAAGAGCGCGTAATTCCAAATGTCATCACCAGTGGCCGATTAGAAAAGAAACTAACTTCAGAAAACCGGCATCTTATAAGAGCCCGTCCTACTTTGTACATAGTTGTATTCCAAATGTCAAAAAGGAGCTTAATTTTAGGTTTCAGCAACCGTAGGTTGATTTAGAAACAAATGAATTGTGCAGGATGCTGGTCTGAGTGATTTTTAACCGTTCATTACATGGGCACCTCCGTTGCGTTCAAGGAAATCTCCTCAAGTCGTTGAGGTTTGATTCAATCGGCCTCAGGAGCGCAACTTTTTGGAGCGCTGTTTCTAAAGAGAATTACTCGTAAAAAACTTGGAAGCTTGAGTTCAGAACTCGGTCGAGGTATCAAATATTTTGGTCGTTACATATCTTTAGAAAGAAGGGGGACAAAAACACCCTTCGTGCTTCATTAGCACCACTCTGGGAACGGGATGAGTTATTATCAAAATTATGGCTTCATCATCTTGTTCAGTGGTTGAAAAAACCTTTAAAATGTGGTTTCACTCTACAAAAATTGAGAAGAAACATTTCAAGTACCCATCCCTTCCCTTCTCCCCTATTGGTTAGTCCAATAACTTTTGAAAAACTTTTTTTTTTTCGTTCAAAACTTATTATTAGGCAGTCCGAAAACGCTCTCCAAGTTTCTCTTTGATGTCCCAAAAATAATGGGGAAAAGTTGTGGGGAGGGGGGTTACTTTTGGGACATCCTGTACACTTATGAACCCTGCATTTATGTCCAGGGGTCGTTTCAGAATGTGGAAAAACGGATTTCCTAAAGAAACTTTTTGGAGCCGTTGCAATAGCTTCATTATTTATGAAAATTCGGTATAAAAAAAAGTTGCAGTCGTGGCATCATATGAGTAAGTTCCATTGTATGAGCGAACTTTCGTAATTATCGTACTATATTATGTTACATTGTTTTGAGAATTAAGGACTTTGAGGGGAAAGAAATTGTTAACTACCAATTTTATGGTAAAAACTCGTTCTAAATAATATTCTGCGATTCAAAGAAAGATTTTGGATTTTTAACTTCTTTGCAGTTTTATCGATTTTGTAGCTCATTTTAATGAAATTTAGGTACATTTTTAAGCATAATTTTGTACATTAATGTTTTAGTGTTCTATATATAATATCACAATATTCTATAATCATATTGCATATATTTTACTTTTATATTATGTAAACATAATATTCATAAGGCATATCAAATTAATATGAAATTGACTTTCACCAAAAATTTCTTTTAGAATAAGAAATTTATGTCTTTATCTTAACTTCTTAAGTTATATCATACTTACAACTACTGCTATCAACTCGACTGTTTATCGACTATTTTATAGTTGATAAACTTTATTTGAGCAATATTCTGCTAAAAAATACAAATTTAACAATTTTTGGCCGTTTTTGCTATTTTTAGTGATTTGTTTGCACTTTTTTGAAATTAAACCAATTTAATGTGCTCAAAAATCCTGGCCAACGAACTCGTCCTTTCGTTTGGTAAGTTTTTGGCGCAAGAACGAAATGTTTATCTCAATCCTAAGGAGAGTTATCGTCTGGAAGGGTCTCAAAACGGATTTCAATGAAGGAAATTTTCGAAAATGTTGATTTTTCAAAATTTTGGAGCCATTGCAATAGCTTCATTTTTCACGAAAATTCGCTAAAAATCAAGTCTTCTTGACTGTTGAATAAATAGCATTGTGGTGTTGGTTCGTTTTGATAATAGCTGAATTGATATAGGTAACTGTTATGATCTTTCTTGTTTCAGCACAAAAAAATGACTGTTGAGTTGATATTTATTTGTGAGTGGGGTGAATGTACAAAACAAGACGTGAATGAAGATGAATTCTATGACCATGTTTCGCAGCATATTCCTGAACTAAGGGTGATTCCATCTGGCAGTGGAGAAGGTCAGTATTTAATTTTTCACTCTTTCTAGGTTAAGCAGTTAATCTATAACCTTAAGTACCGTGCAAAAATTATTAATTTTAATAACACGTAGGAACGCCTTTTTTCCTCTAAGGAGGGGCGGTTCTCACTGTTTCTCAATAAACGAATTCTCAAATTACTCAGATATCATGTGAGTCAATATAAAATACTTGAAATGATTTTTCATCCATTGAATTTGTACATTTTTGAATTTGAAATTGTGATAGGTATAAAGGGTGTTGTCCCTTCTAAACGGGCCCATCGGGAAATTACAGCCTTACGGTGAGAGCTATCGAAAAATTGAACTGGACCTTTTTTATAGTATTTCAACTCAGCTTCACGATGTAGAAGTCCGATTTTTATTTTTCCATGTTTTAGGGTCTCAAATCATTGATTAAAACTGACGGTTTCCTCTTGACCCCCCTTTTTTATTGCTTTTTTCGATTTTAGGTTGAATTTGGAACAGAAAATGCCTCATTGAAAATTTTTTTTTTCGGGGCTTCGTTTCTGAGTTATTCCACTTTTTGCGAAATAGCACTTTCTTACTACTTTTATCTTCAATTTTTGAGATGTTCACCACACTTTTGAAATCAGCAATTAACTATCTATCATCAGACCCCAGCGTCCATAATCAACAATCACCATTAGGGGGATGACATTACACTTGAACCGCTTACGATTTAAAAGTTTTCCAAATCGTCGTTGGAAAAAAAACCCTCAAACTGTTCAGTATTATTACTCATTTATTAGAAGAACGTATGAGACGCCGTATTCTGGACTAATGTAAGGTTCTTTAAATAATAAAGATCATAGTGTAGACTGAACAATAAGTATCAGGAAGCTGTTGTTTTCTTTCTTGACTCTTGAATACAGTTTGCAGGAGAAGGAGCAGAGGCTGCAGAAGGAGCAGGTGGCATTTTCGATATATCACAACACAACTGACTGGAAGTCTCCTTGTGGTACATTTTTTAAACTGTATTCTGAACAGTGATTCTGTGTGTACTGAACAGTTTGAGGGTTTTTTTTTTTTTTTTTTTTCAAACGACGATTTGGAAAAGCTTTTTTAAATCATAAGCGGTTCAAGTGTAATGTCATCCTCCTGATGGTGATTGTTGATTATGGACGCTGGGGTCTGATGATAGATAGTTTAATGCTGATTTCAAAAGTGTGGTGAACATCTCAAAAATTGAAGATAAAAATAGTGAGAAAGTGTTGGTCGGCGATTTTCTGTATTTCGCAAAAAGTGGAATAACTCAGAAACGAAGCCCCAAAAAGAAAATTTCACGGAGGCATTTTCTGTTCCAAATTCAACTTAGAATCGGAAAAAGCAATAAAAAAAGGGGGGGGGGGGGGGGTCAAGAGGAAACCGTAAGTTTCAATCAATGATTTGAGACATGGAAAAATAAAAATCAGACTTCCGCAAAAAGTGGAATAACTCAGAAACGAAGCCCCAAAAAGAAAATTTCACGGAGGCATTTTCTGTTCCAAATTCAACCTAAAATCGAAAAAAGCAATAAAAAAGGGGGGTCAAGAGGAAACCGTCAGTTTCAATCAATGATTTGAGGCCCTAAAACATAGAAAAATAAAAATCTGACTTCCGCATCGTGAAGCTGAATTGAAATACTACAAAAAAGGTACAGTTCAATTTTTCGATAGCTCGCACCGTAAGGCTGTAATTTCCCGATGGGCCCGTTTAGATGGGACACCCTGTATAACGTAATGACACCCAGTGGCGTAATTTGAGGAGGGGCAGGGTGGGCAGAGCCCCCCCACGATCACAGAGGATGTAGAAGTTCTTCTTGAAACGGATGCTGCGTGAACAATAATTAATAATTTCACATTACTAACGTCAGTACCAATTACGGTAAGTTCGAGAACGCAACCCGCAAAGCACGCCTGTTATGTGGGTCCAGTTACCTAGCAACTTCAAGGCTAACTAGGAACGCTCCTCCAAGGCTGGTTCCAGGGAGGGCCAAACGCCGTGGATAATATAATTGCCCATAATGCCCATCCAACAGAAGCGAAATAACTACAGTAAAAATAATGGTATGCTGGATACTATAAAGTGAAACAGTGGTGAAATTATGTCGCTCCCCCTCTCCTGAGGGGGGGCGAGCCCTTCCTCATTTCCCTCCTGGTTAGCCATAAGTCATTTTGCCCCTCTCTGACTGCCCCTAACTTTCTCCACCTTCCCCCCGATTCACGTTCGATTGATCGATTCAATGCAGTAGCATCGATTGCGTCCTTCTTACCATCAATAAGTTTTCTTACTCATAAAAGTCTTCAATTGTCCCTGATTTTTGGTATGAGTCCCAGTAGGAATAACGGTAAAATAAAATTAATAGAATCTTACAAGGACTAAAAAATGTCTGTGCTGTGGTGATTGAAATATCCATAGTCGAATGGAAACGATTGAAAGAATCGATATGTGAACCAACCGATAAATCATTTTACTTCAGTTTGTTTACGTTTGTGAGTCTCTCATAAACGTTTAATGCCCTATATCCTGTATCTTATTCCGTGGTAATTGTCATACAATGTTTAACATGAAAGGAACCGTAATTAGTGTAAAAGTGAGTGCTAAAGTTACGAGTTATGAACCCCTTGGAGGGATACATCAAGATCTACAAAGACGATTGGATTGGAAACGGTAAGTCAATGACAAGCCTTGTGCTCCCCAGTTCATGAGCATTTTCTCATAATAAAGACAGATTTAGTTTGGTAAGAATGTTCTTTTTGTGTCCATCAAAAGAAGGGTTAATTACCTTAATTTAAGGTACATAAGGTTATGCTGTAAAAATAATACAATGTGTCTGCTCTTCCCTATTCGTCTCCCTACATAATGATTACTTTTATGTTCATTTTCTCTCGGTAGGTAGGTAGGTACCTACGACTCAAATTCAAATTAGGTAATTCTAAAGTGATTGTTTTCGTTTAATTTTCTTCAATAATGAACCTTTGCAATAAACTATTTCTGGCATCGGCATCGAGGGAGGCATTTCTCCTCTGCGAAATCAGATGGGTAAAAATACCGATTGTCACTTCAAGGTTCGTTCGGGACAAAGTACAAAATAAATACCTATTGTGCGTCGTACTAAGCATAACGCTTTTTCCCATCTACTTCTTACATTCTCCTCTTCGTTATAATTTATTATATATCAGATTTCCATTGATTTTATATGACCCGGACTTTTTGACAAGGACTTTAAATTTGGATTTTCGGTTTTGTGCAGATATAAGGTATAATTTCGGTGATTTTACATTTAATTTGCTAATTGCTAAACTTCTGGTGCAAGTGGCGCACGCGAAAGTATTTTTCCTGAGGTCTACTTAAAAAATTATGAAGAACATCATTCTTCATAATTTTTTACGCTGAATTCAGGGGAAATGAGGGGGGGGGGGAGTAACCTTTCTGTGGGACACCCTGTATACATGCTACAATGCCCTCTTTGTGACTAGTAGTACCCACCATACACATTTTATACTATAGTTACATATACCTATAATCTTTGGCTGTTGTTGTTGCCCCTCCGTGATAAATTGCTTTGCTACGCCACTGATGACACCAATCGTTATGTTAATGATGTTTACTGACAGGAGCAACATGTTTTGTAATTACATACCTGTTTTTCCCTTATTGAGCTCATTTGAAGACAATGTTATAGGTGACTCAAGGAAAAGATTATTAAGTTCCTACTTAATGCACAAGGGGGCCCATGTCCACATCCTCTTTGACAGTAACGCTTCGATAAAAGCATTAACGGCTCCATCCATCTCATCAGGAGTGGTCTGGTGCTGTATGCAAACCCTCAACATCCAAGCAAAAACCGGGTTCACCTGGAGAGGGTGCCGGCGTGTAGAGGCTTCACTGGTATCGAAAAAGCGGACGAGCTTGCAAGATGGGCTCCCAAACTATTTGGGGAGACAGACGAGGCATAAACCCAAATGACTATTCCAAGTGAACAATTAACCAAGGGCCTCAAACTCCTTTTCAAAAATAACTTTGACAGGAAATGCTTATGGAACTTAATTTTAGTGATTTATTAACTGAGAATAACCCTTAAACGTATTATTATTTTGTCTCACTACTTATCTAGATCATTTTGAAATAGTGGAAATGAATATTTAATTGAATGCACCACTTTTGCCGTTGTATTGGATATGTGAGTCGTCCAGTTCCAAAAGCCTCCATGTCCTCACTACCCAATTGTGAGATATTCGTGAAAAACTGTTATGATATTTCAGAATGGAGTTTTTTAGCCAATTTTTTTTTTTTTAATTTTCTTCATAAAATTACTTTTTATTTAGGATATATTTTGAAAATCCCTGATCTATACTTTTTTTTAAAATCCAGTTGAAAAGTTGGACGTAGTGGTTTTTGGAACTGTACTTTGGACATAGTGGGTTTTGGAACAGTATACTTTGGACAAAGTGGGGTTTGAAAACAAATCACACCCTTTCGATAATGCAGCTTTGACACATTTTTATTAAGTACACATTTTTAAGTAGATAAGAATAGGTACACATTAGGTATTACAAATTTTCCAAATAAAGTAACTAAAATATTATTTCCAAGTAAGTATAGGTACTAGCAGAAAAATGATAAAATGAAAAAAACAAGCGTGATGACAGTTTAACACGAATCTATCAAGCATTAAGAAAGTTCTAATTTTTACAGACTTCATTTACATTTTTCAGCGATTTTTATTATCTCATCGGCATTGTCCTGAAAGTCTGTGACTTGCCCTTCTTGGTCTACTATAACCACTTCGCCGTCTGTCGTGTCATCATCTTCAGAATCTTCTTCTTGGACATGAGAAGGTTCCTCTTCCATAATCGAATTATTTGCTGGCTCAAGGATTAAGCTTTTTTTTGTAATATTCGAGCCTTTCATCTGTAACCCAATTATCTCCGAAATGTTTTTTCAATAGATCTTTGACGTCTTGCAGTTTTTTTTTTTTTTTTTCTTTGACAGGTTCACCCTTGGGAATGGTATCTATACCAAGGTTTTTGGTCAGCGTTTTCCCTCTTTTTAATATTGCTTTTCCTGCGCCAATGTCTGATTGATAAGCAGGCTCTCCCCTTACCAAGGGGATTTTGTTCTTCCCGGACAAAGTAACAATAATTCTTTTGCACTCATTGAATTTGAAGTGCCAAACAGTAGTTTTTTTGAAAAAAATCAGCAGCCTTCTTTTTGAAACCATAAACTACGCAATCGTCTCCCAATTTGGACACTGAAGCTTGCCTCGAAATCACCTCTACATATTCTTCAGGTGTAAGGATTTCACTCTTCTTTATAAATTCTCTTTCAAGTACACCAAAAACCCTATCATTAGAGTTATTAGCTATGCCTCCAGTGTTGAAAAGATTACTAAGGTCCGAAAAAACTAATAAAAAACTGAAAGAAAAGAACACTGAAGAGAACTGTGGACAAAGTGGGTTTTGAAACACAATGATAAAGAAGGGTGCATAACAGTGTGGGACAAAGTGGGTTTTGAAACAGGAGAAATGAGATGGACATGGCGGCTTTTGGAACCCAATACCCATTGGACATAGTGGGTTTTGGAAAGCAACACAACTCTTCAGGGTCATTTTGGGAGGGATATGGTGGGTTTAGAAAGAAAAAAACTTCACCATTCGATTCGTCACCTGCGATTTAATTAAAATCGATAGTTATCTCGAATCGTTCGAAAATTGGACAAAGTGGCTTTTGGAACTGGACGACTCATGTACACCTGCCTGAACACGAGGAAATCAACACTTCAATTTGAAAGTATATTTGTTTCCAAAGCAAATGAATTGGTATTCAAAAAGATGTGAATTAGTTTGAACTGGGATTTTAGTATCAGCCATTTAGAAGTTTGTTAGTAGCTAATCACCGTTTCCTAAGCTGGCAGATAGTTATCATGTCCTACAGTTTGTTGCTATTCAGGAAATTTCGGTAACGCAACATTTGAGTGGAACCTAAATTCTCGGTGGACATAGATTGTTTTATTGTGTTCTATATATTGTTCAATTTGTAAATAATTGTTATTTACTTTATTTTATTTTATTTTTAAAGAGATGTATGAATGCTCATGGAAAAACTGTGGTCATACAACCAGCTGCTCGAGAGACATCGTAAGACATGTGAAATTTCATGGATATCATGCAATGTTGAAAGCCAAAGGTGTTGCGGAGTCTGCAAAACGTAATCTTCCTGTAAGTTCTCGCTTTTGTAAGTTGGTAAAACAAGAATTGTTGAAAATGGGTGAACCTGGTATAACTTATTTTGATAGAACATCTAAGTTGATTGTCAATGTGTGTGTACACAGCAGCGAGCGAGCTGCGCATGCGTTACTGTTCACTTAATGTGTACGGGTCACGCGAGCGGGGTATGCACCATGCAGGCCAATCCACCTCCATTCAGTTTTTTCAACATTCTCTTTGTTCGTTCGCAATTCCGGTTCGTACCTGTTTGCACTTAGACTCTGCAACAAGTGTGCCAGATGTACATAATTTAAAATATTTATACTTTTTTCTGTTCAACTTTTTTGTTTGTTTATTGCCAAAAATCTGGCAACCTAATTTTCAAGGCGAGTGCGTTTGCTTAAATCTCGCGGATCGCATGAGGTTCGTTTCCATGATCATCCCACGTTCGGCACACCCGGAAATACGTTTTATCAGATGACAAGAAGTTCTCGCTAATCAACGAATGTTGATATAATTGCTATTTCTTTTTAATGTATCGGAAAGCCTCCCAGAAGTCATAGATGACTGCATAGTTTTCGATTTGTGTTAGGAAAGTTATCACTCAATGGAGAGAGAAAATAATTGATTACAATTCAGATACCGAAAAATTGCTGAAAGAGGCTCAATGACTAAAATTATCAACATTCGCTATTCATTATTAGTTGTTGTTGTTCATAAAACTTTTGTTTCCCATAAATATTAACGTTGAATACTTTCATGTTTGCTGAACTGGCAAAATTCTAAAATTTGTTATTATTTTAGGATACGACTCAGAATTCTTTTATTTTTGTAAATTGTGTTCCATTTTGGGTGTAATTGTGCCTCTGAAATTTCAAAATTCATCAGGGTGGAGTTCAAAAGGGGATGGAGGGGGTAGTATTGGAAAATCGTTTTTATGCAATGCACGGGATTCGTGCTGATATTTTTCAAAATTTTGAAATCTCTAAGTACTCTCAATTTGGGCTTATCTTGTGGAATACCACGTTTTGTGGTGGAAAGGTGGCCTTCAGAAAGGCCAGTTTGGAGAGGCGCTCACTGGCGGCAAGGGTCCGGCGGACGCCATCGAGACACCAGGTGATGCCGAGGAGTTGAGGGTGGTGTTCAAGGCCTGGGCGGTGGGGCCAGCTGGGCTGTGTCCCTTCGTCAACCGGTGCGGTCTGCGTGGAGGCGTCGGAGGTTGAGAACTGGTGGAGGCTATGCACACAGCAATTGGTGCTGTCGAAGGGAGGCAAGATGAATTGCAGGACAGGTGCCGGAGGTTGTAATGAGATGGATATTAATGTTGTTCCGTTTGTTCTGGCAGTATCGGTAGCGAGGGAGCTGGAGGAGGCCGTGAAGGTGGTGGGCCAACCGGCCACGCTCGGGCTTCCGCTGTGGCTTCTGGGCGGAACAGCGGGGGTGTCCCTGCAGGGGCAGGCCGTATAGGGCGTTGCATCTCTAGGGAGGTCATTTGATAAATGTACTCGTTTGATGAGCTGTTGCACCTTATATAGGAGGATTAACGCGGGATTGAGCGTTCGATCCGTGGTGATCAGAGTCTGGTTTGTTGATGATCGGACTGGTGGTGCAGGCTTGACTCGGTCAACTGAGACGGAGGTGGGGGTTTCCGCTGTGTCCCTGTAGGTTATAGTTTTCCCATCATTGATGAGGACAGTAAATGGATCGATGTAGGTGGGTACTCAGTGCTGCCAGATTGCGGGATTTATCCCACGGTGTAGGGATTTTTTGGGTCGGATTTTGTGGTGGGATTTATCCATTGAAATTCCTGGAGGATGTAGAGATATTTTGGTGCAGCAGGCAAAACCAGAGGGAAACGTAGCGATATTTCAAGGGGTATGGTGGAATTTTCCATTAAGGCATTGGGCGACACTGGTGGTACTAGGGACGTTCTGGGAGTATCTATTTTTTTTTTTTTTTTTTTTTTTTTTAGAATTTAAGCCGCGTCTCAACTGGAAGGGTCAATAGCGGCAAGGAAGTGTCTATTCTGACGTAAACTGTTTTAGCATCCCGGAGTGTCGTAGGGTAATTTTTTTAAAACACGTAACGGCAGTAGGCATGATGAGAGATTTAACATTTTTTGCTCTTTTAGTGCGTTAATATAAAAGAGTATTCAAATTTCTGAGAACCTTTAGTTTCAGGCTCCCTAGTAACCAAAAGCTCTTTTCTTTATACCATTTATACGTTACTAAAGAGCCCCTTATTTGCTTGAATTTGTAGCAATATTTTTATTTACTTTAAAATATAATTAGAACAATTACCTACAGTATTAGAGTTGAAACTTCTGCAATTGTTTTAACATTCGTTTCAAATTTGGTTGTAGCCTTGCAACTACGCAGAAACAGAAAGCAACGCAATGCAACCTTGGAGTAAGCCTTTATTGTGCCAGTGGAAAGATTGTACTATAGAATATGAACTAAATGGTTTCAGAGAGTTTCTTACACACGTTCGTACTCATACTAACCAAGTAATAGGTGGTTGTGAGCCGTACCCTTGTGGTTGGTTAGGTGAGGAACCTTTCATATTTTTCTCTCGAATTTATCTTCTTTGACTGTAATTAATATGGTTAATCTGTTCAAACATTATTTTGTTTACAGATTGCAAATTCACTTCAAGTAAAGTCAAGGCGAGGTTGGTCGACCATATGAAAGTTCATACCGGTGAAAGACTGTTCGCGTGTCCTGTTTGCGGGAATATGTTTGCCAACGTTACAAAATTTGTTGACCATTGTGAACGACAAATTACGACATTTGATGGTATGTCTCATGCTCCGTACCAGTCCCATTTGATGATGCAAAAAAAGGTTGTCATGCTTACGCTTCATGAGTAATGTTTGGATGTATATGTCAAAGTGAACATTGTTGGGAGTCAAATTCATATATTCAAAACTCGGGCTGATTTTCCTTATTTTGTGATCCTCACCACAAATGGGGGAAATCAGGACCGAAATATAGACATAAACTCAAGCCAGATTCAGAAGGTCGCCGGAGATCAAATTTAAATGCATAAATCAAGCAGTAAAAAGTACTTATGGTATCCTGATGAGTGTTACCCACGTATTCATTTTGATTTTAAATGAAACTAGATCCATTCTAAGAAATTTGACACCATCCGTACTCTCCTAAGGTGAGTGGTTTTCTTTCTATGACTTTTCAAAGTTTCGTGCACTGGTGACGTAGCTCTGGGCAGGGGGGTGTAACTAAGAAAAATCATAGAAATAAAACTTCACTCATCTGGAGAGTATGGTTAGTTTTGGGTGGAATCTTTCCATTTAAAAATAGTTACAGAACGTTTTTCGCACTTATGGGTAACACTAATTCCATTTATCATGAACTAGATTATGATTCCAACAAAATTTAAACTCTTAACTTAAGGCATAGGTCGAGAAACTTATAAATCTATTTCTATGGTCTGTTGCGTGGAAATACGAGTCGTGCGACATGGGATCCTAAATACGCCTCATCATAAATTAATAGCGTCTTGGTGATCATTTCATGTAAAGAGTGTTCTTGGGGCACAACAAATTCATGTTTACTCGTGGGTAGCCTTTGGCAATTTCGGAATCTGTTCCCAAATTAAATATTTAGAGGAAATTCTCTTGCTTTGTGGAAATTCTCGCTTTTTAGTGATGCCAAGTGGCAATCCTGTGTCTCATCAAGGCTAATTTTAAGTCAATGGATCATTTCAACTTAGAACATCCCTTCAAGTTTCAACCCGGATATTAAATTTGTTTATCATTCCTAGTCCTTAATATTCGTAGGGTGGAATTCATAGACATTAATTAAGATGGGTCTCTAAATAGGTAAATCAATAAGGAGAATTATGCACTCCACGCGATTTATAGTCGTATTTTGAGGGCACGCTGAGTATGCTTTCCAAATGCACATTCAACGGGATTCATGACATAATGGCGTTAAATGCAATATCCTGAGTGATGGCAGAAGGAAAACTTTCATCATTATTCACTTAGGTACTGGTAATACAGTTGTGCATTTAGGTTGTTTTGTAAAATTAAATTTTTTTTAAATTTATTTATTTTTATTTACTTACTTTTGTATTTACTTACTATGTATTTTTATTTTCTTATTTTCTAATTTACATTTATTAATTTATCATTAGTATTTTTTTTCTTTTTGATTTCGATTATTGGATGAATTGTTTGCAATGGAGGAATGGGGCGATAAATATATTTATCATACCTATTGAAAAACGGCAGCATATGAGAGTAGGTAACTAAACAGTTCTTAAAAAAAAAACGGAACTTATGCACATTTTGGGCAGACAACGGACTATTGGGCAGACTATTCCGATTCTAGTGTTAGGTACAACTACCTTTCATTAGTCAGATAGCGAAATCAATGAGTGTGCCAAGAAAACTATTGCAAAAAATATGATTGCTTGATGTTCCTCCGAAACCTCACATTTTCTTTTTGTCGAAAATACTCATTATACCAATAGATCTTCTTATTTTCAAGGTCTCTCTTCCCCAAAACTAACTTATGAATCTTTACCTTCTCTTTCTCTACTAAATTTCTTGATTATTTCCCATCTCAACACTATACACATTCTCAGCTCATCTTTTAGAATTTTTATAGGCCAATGAGGAATGCGACAGGGAATTTCTAATCTGTCTATTACAGTCTGTCCCAGAACTCATGTAATACAAAAGTGCTCCTAACTGGCAAGAGATGCACCGCACACAAAACTATGAGTCCGTACTAGAGTGGAGGGGTACTTGGGTGAGTGTGAGTGCATACGCAAACTCAAGCTTTGTCCATGAATTCCATCCATAATATACCGATCAACTAGGTATGGTTGAAAAATACTTTTGAGGTTCACCAATTATGTCTTTTTTGTATGTGATGTATCCTACAATCTTCCTCCTTCGTGGCTTCCTATTTCCTTGATATTGTAAATTAAATGGTTAATCTTTGCAGAGAATTGGGAATTCAAGTGTGAGTACTGTCTCACGTACCTTCCTAATGAGCGAATTCTGAGGGATCACACGCGACAGCACATTCATCACCATAAATGTTGTTTTTGCGATCTAACATGCCACAGTTCTGCAGTATTGGTGGAACACATTCGATATAGACATCTTCCATACCGGCCTTATAAATGTTCTTCCTGCCCAAGGGAGTGAGTACCTTACACATTAACATTCCTCCATAGGGTGAAAGGAAATATTTTTATGGTTTATTAACTATTATAAACTCGATTTCAATAATTATATGATACAATATTGAGGGCCCAGAACTCCTAAGTTTGTAGCACACATAGAACACACAACATTAAAATAAACAAAGTACCATTTACTACTATATTTGGGTAGGTAATAATTGTTTTTCTAACTATTGAGAACTCTAGTTTAAATACTAATCTCATTCTTTTAGCTACCCACTTTTTTAAACTCTGTGTTAAATCGAAAAAATTCTAAATGGTGATATCTTGAGACACTCCATGTTGAAATTTGCAGTTTCACTTGATTAATAGCATCAACCAGTTTTGTGATAATATGTGTAAATTGACGGATGAATCACTTTTTAAATTCTTATACTACCTACGCAATGTATAGAATATGAAGATTGGAATACAACATTGGAAAAGCTTATTGGAAAATCATATACACCGTTCTCTGTGCTGTTCAAGGTGCAAATCAGCCAATGATCTCAAACGGCATTTGAAGACACATACTGAAGATGTTAGAAAGTACAAATGCAGCGATTGTGATTTTAGGAGTACACGTCAATCAAACCTCATGAAACATTACAAACAAGTAAGAAACCCATTTCCTTCTAACTTGCAACTAAAAACAAAATTTTCGAAACTTTTCATCATTGAAATCCGGTTTGAAACATTATGAAACGAATCCTAGAGTTTAACACTTATTCGCATACACACACACCCATGTGTTACGCTCCAGGAAAATAACTCTCACAGTCGAAGAGGTTTGTTCACCCTGGCCTCTTAGCTCTGGTCGTTAGAGTGTCGCGTAGTTGTGACGACGCGAGTTCGAACTCCTGTCGAGGTATCAAATATTTTTAGCCCGTTAAAGTGGCACAGTCGAAATAGGACCCGAAATCATACGAAACAATAATTAATTAAATCCCTCTCGAGCCAAAAGACTGTAAACATCACATTTCCTGTTGTTATGCCTTTCATTTCCTCACTCACTTGAGTCAAAACACACCGTGACAATGACCTCGCTCGACTGCTGACTTGTTCCAGCGAGCATCTGCTGAGCCAGCGGCCTGCAGTTACACTTCGTCATTCGTCCGACCCCAATCCAGCCGAGACGGCTGGTATTTGACTCCGGGGAAATGTTACGCTCCAGGAAAATAACTCTCACAGTCGAAGAGGTTTGGTCACCCTGGCCTCTTAGCTCTGGTCGTTAGAGTGTCGCAACTGCGGGAAATTATTAATAATTTCTCGTAGTTGTGACGACGCGAGTTCGAACTCCTGTCGAGGTATCAAATATTTTTAGCCCATTACACATGTATATGACATCCACTATGGCCGACACATTGAATAAAATTCAAGGAAAACAAAACAGCTTACATCGTCCTGGACAGCCACAGTTGATTCCTATAGTTTTCATTCATGCATGCATTCTGAAATGCATTTCCTGCACTTTCTTTAGCTCTAACAGTTAACGGCGGGATCACAACAGAACACCAGCTGATCAAGATAACTGCACCTACAATAACTTTCGTATGATCGTAAACGAAATAATTTTCTTGACAACTCACATTTCACTTGCACTGGTCATCCAATACTGAAAATTAAACACTGAAGGGGAAGAGTAAAAAAAGAAATAACAGAAAAGTGTTTGCCAAAGGTCAAACCAGATGCTGGTCAATATTCAAAACAATTGAAACAGAGATACCTAATCAAAATGTCAAAATTGATTCGTGAGTAGTTGGCTGAAAAAATGTCGAATATCGCAAGGTGATTGGTGAATGTGCAAAAAAAATCCTCACCTATTAACCTACTAGTGATAGTCCCCTGGACCTCAAGTTCCAAACAGCTAATCGATAATTTTGTTTCTTCATCGGTAGAGAGAAGCAGTACTCTTGAGCAAACTTCCTCGCTTTTTGGTTTATTATTTCCAATAATAAGCCTATGTGATCGTATAGCAAAACATTTTTATAACCCCCCCTCAAACTTTGTCACTTTACGTTTCAAGGTGCGTAGAATCCAAATTTGAAATGTCCGTTCGCAGTCCGCCGTCCGGGCCATAAAAGGCCTTAGAATTGACTTAAAAAATCTGTTCTTTCACACATAGACTCCACTTGGGGTCTAGTTGGTCCTAACATATATATATATATATATATATATATATATATATATATATATATATATATATATCTCGCCAGCTCGATCGCTCCACTCTCATGGGTGGTATGAGCCAAAAATAGGTGAAAAAGTTTTTTTTTTTTTTTATTTCAAGTTGTATAGAAATTGGAGATTTATGAGTGAAAAGAAAATGTTAGCTATTAATTTTATGAAAAAAAAAAAAAAGTATTCTAAATGAATGGTACTCTTCTATTCAAAAAGAGATTTTGGATTTTAGGCTATTTTTTGCAATTTTATAGATTTTTTAAAACAAAATTTAATGAAGTTCAAGTTTTTAGCATAATTTCGTACATAAGTTTTTGAATGTTCTATTTCATAGTTGATAAACTTTATTTGACCAATCTTATGCTAAAAAATATCAATTTAACAATTCTTAGCCATTTTCAGTGATTTTGTCAGCACATTTTTTGAAATTTGACCAATTAGATGATATCAATATAGAGTATAGGTAACACTTTTATGTGTTGGAAAGATGTCTTGGTAATAAATTGTTTTGTTTATCAACTATATTAAAAAGCGTAAAATTGTGAGATTCCGCTGCTGTAATGGATTGAACCCATTTGTGAGGTCCGAAGCTCCGAGTTCCGATACTAAATATACTATAAGCGGCGTTTAATAATTATGGACCAGAGATCTACGTAGAAGGGCTGTCTAATACATAAATAATAAACCTTTGTGTAATAATTTGCAGCGTTTTTAGAATACCTCTCATACTTCTTGTTCTAGGATTTGAAGATGCTGAGGCAGGGTCCTCTAACCATCAGAATCGCGTACACTTATATTTTGTGTGTTACAGGAACATGGCGATGACTCATGCCAATATAGTGGCACATATAAATGTCATCTGTGCGAGAAAACATATTCGCGAGGAACTGGATTAACTAAACATTTACGAATAGCTCACAAAATAGAAAAACCGCCTGGCTTTTCAAGATTTGTGTGAGTATATCTGGTAGAGCATATTTTTTGTTTGGGGGAGTCAATATTATACTAAGGCTATCTATCATTTGTTAACATGATTGCCTACTTTTTTTTCTCCAAAGTCTAATTCATGGTAGGACCAGATTTACATCTAAGGGGGAAATATTTATGCTGGAAGGAAATTTTGACTTTGCTTGAAAATGCTTGCAAATTTCACATTTTTTCAGTTATAAGCTGGCACAAGGTGGTTCATATCAGCTACGACAAATTCGCCTAGAAAGTTTGGAAGTTATGGAAACAGACACGGATAGCAAGGTAGGTAAAGTAATAGCTCCTTCCCTACATATCTAAAATCGTCTTAAACTATATAGGTATCTGAATTTGGTTTCTCGCTGGGAGAGTTATTGGATGTCATTCACATTGTTGGATGAATTTGGACGAATTAATTACTAGCGCTCTTTCACCAAATATATACAAGTCCGTTTGTATGTATAAAGATTTTGTCTCTTCCATGTTCCGTTTTCTTCAATCTGATTCATCTTTGTGATGGATAGGAGTAATTCCTCCTTCTCAATTCTTGAAAATGTTACATCTAAGGGGAAGTTACCAGGCTATCAACGTCCAGGATATTCTCTGGGTGTAGCAGGTTAATCGTCTCTCCCCTTGGAAGGGGTAACTACTCCATTACCACCACCTCCATTGTCATATCTCTATGAAACTGTTGACCTTAAAACCTGAAGTTATTCCAGAAGTTGAACAGTTTATGTTTATTGTTGTTTACGTTGATTGTAGAAATTAGTACAATTGGTGGGTCAACAGTCTCAACCTAAACTAGTTATTGTCCAGAAGAAATACGTTATAATAACTATATAATAGTAGAGAAGAGTATATACTTATATGTAGGGAAATAATTATAAAAGTGATTTTCATGGAATGTAATATGTAAAACAGGTTAGCTAATTTGTTTATCCACATCTGTTATAGGGATTGTCAGGAAACGGAAACGGCAGCGACTCCAGTAAGGTATGTGCTGCTATATAAAGATAATTTGACAATATCGTCCAAAATTATTAGAAGCCCCATGTCACTGTGGCCTCATTGGTTCTGTTATGACGTAAATGATTATTTAATCAAGGTTATAAATTTATTGCTAACTACAACAATATTTCCTGTCACCTCGACGTTTGAGGAATTTTCTGTCATCAAATTTGATTGAATCGAATCAAGTTAGGGGATTCTTCGTCCATCTATTATCACATCTCATTTTCTTTCTCATTATTACTACACAACCTGAATAACAGATTCAAAATTTTTTGATTGGTGAATGAAAAAATTTTGGCCTATGTAATTTCCTGGGTTTTTGAAATAAATAGATTTTTCTGGTTAATCTAACTTAACGCCAAGAGCTGATTGATGATGATGCCTTACATACTCATTTCACCGACAACTGCGTCTATTTAGATATCAATATCAGGCCAAAATGAATTTACCGATTTCCTCAAGATTTTTCTGGAAATCAGCTACACTCAGTAATCAGGTACAAGCGGTGTTTCCTACTTGGCCAGTTGAGTGTGGTACCTTGCTATGATGTTGAACGCTAATAATTCGGAATTTCTTTTTTAGGTTTTGGCTATTATTGACACCCTCAACGAAAAAGGAGAGATTATCGAGACAACCTATCCAGTGTCAGACTTTGAATGCCCAGAACAGCTTCCAGCTGAGGCGAAGGTAGTGGCTAAATTCGAGGACCAACAACGCTCGGAATAATGGAGACTCAGTGTGTATTATTAAATAGGATTACCCATTAGTTTGAAATATTTGCCTTTGCCGTTTTTAAATGAAAGCAGATGCCATTTTGATAGTTTAGTCCGCACTCACATGGTTAGTGGTTTGCTTTTTATGATTTTTACAAGTTTTGCCAAATCATGACGTCAAACTACGTGGTGGGGGAACCGGCGATTCCTTCCCGTCAAAGTGAAAGTTGGACCTTGCGACCTGTTGGAGATGGCGATTCCTACCGGTGTGAGGCCGGCCAGTGAGCCGTGGTTCGGCGATTCCTTCCCCTCCAATCTCGAAGTTATAAGGCCCTTCAGGAGGATTTAATAATATTTTGATATCTATTTATTTAAAAAATTGCATTTACTCGTATTATTTGGTCGCATTATTTTGTCAATGTTTCTGAAGAAATCTTGTGTTCTGTCGCTCAGGACCAAATGTAAGAAACTTCCAACTCTTCCGAAGTCCATTGATGAGTTGTTGTCTACTCTTCCTACAATGAATATCCGTGTCAAAGGATAGGACTTCTTGTTAGTGGTGAATGAAACGTACAAGGTGAAAATGAAACTTTCATTCACCTCAAGCCCACATTTTTAGTTTCGTAGATAGTTTAATAGCTTTTCAAACCGAAATCTAGGTACATTAAGACCTTTGACATTGACCAAAATACCTACTCCCAAGAGTAAAAAAAAAGGCGACTCATCGCTTAGCAAACTCCCGACTATTACCCTTACCAATTTGCTAAAAGGGTCAGTGTTAAATTTGGGGGATTTTTGAGCAATGAAATTGAGACGTGAACTTTACGACGGATTTTTTATTTTGTGATTATTGTGATTTTAATACTTGGTGATTGTGATACTTTGATTTGGGTTTTAAGTACTTAATTGTTCAATTAAGGGTTTAGTCCTATAAAGAGTTAATTTTTGCTTCAAAACTAACCAACACCTGGCCGGGAAGCAATTGAGTAACGGGAAGGAATCGCCGATTGCACGGCGGAAGGAATCGCCAACACTTAGAGAGGAAGGAATAGCCATGCTTTTTGGAGGTCGGGAAGGAATCGCCGGTCCCCGACGTGGTGGGTGTCGTCATGGTTGCAACAGATAGTTAGTTCCCTACACTTTGAAAAATCATTAAAATAAAACCACTGTGTCCTACTTCTTTTTTTTTTACTACTGAATTCTCAGAATCTCAACTGCCTTCATTAAAAAATGTAAAACAAACTTTGCGGATATCTCTCATTGTCGTGTTTCAGGATCCTATCCTTGGACAACTAGGAATTGTCTTAGACTTTTCTCAGAGTTTAATTTCAGAATAAAACCGTCATTCAAAATCAATGCCACTACTCGAAGTTCAGAAACTGTGAATTACACGCTTGCTGTGAAGTGATTTAGTTCTGTGATACTTCGGTATTCTTCATTCTGTTGTTCAATGAGCATAAAACATAATGTAAAATTCATGTTCAATATTGTTGTAAAAATGTGGATATTACTCACTTACGGTCAATTGATTTGGTTCAATGATACAATGCTGATATTCTTCCATCTTTGGTATAAATGTAATTAAATAATTTTGTACTAGGTATGTACTGTACATATTGTTGGACATTTAAGTCTTGGTATTATAATGTTGAATTTTGTTTCTGAATATATTTTGTTAATGAAAATAATTTCAATTTTAATATATTTTCAATCACGGTTTTATTATTCATGTAGGAACTATTATTTGATAAATATACTAGATATTAGTGTTTTGTACCTCTCTTATTTATTTCTCATAAATACGAAAACAAGCAGCTAGAGTGAGCAAGATGAAATGCTAACCTTTCTGCGTTGATTTCTGGTAAGGTAGGTTGAAGTAGAAGACTGTTTACTTGGGCAGCTATCCTGCTCACACTATGTTGCGGTAAATTTCAAAGAAATAATTTGAAAAAACCCGGGAAGGCGTGGTTTTTCAAACGAAAACGGAGTGTTTGTTCTGTCCCGTTGGCCCCCCTGCGTCTCTCCGGCTCTCTGGAGCGCAGCCATCTCACTTCAGTTCACAGACTGGTGAATAGCTGGGTGGCAGAAAAAGGACCCAGCCTGGGTGGGCTCTAAACAGTCTTCTATTTCAACCTACTATATTTCTACTCTACAACTTTCCCACAGGTAAGTTGAGTTTTCAATGAGCGTTACCCATGGGTCTGAATTTATCAATTTTTTCCCCAGAATCTACTTTTGTGTTCATAACAGATGAGAAAAGTGAAATGGTTCAGGCAAAATCTCGAATATTTACTTAGTTTCTAAACTTACCTACTGCACTCTGGTGACGTCGCATTTTGAGCTTCTTCCTCCACAGTCCAGCTCAAAAGTTGATAAACTTGAATGGATATTATAGTATCCATAGCTACTTCCTCATTGCACTTTCGCGAGCAATCTTCTAACTAACCAATTTCTTGCCTGGTGGCTAACTTGCATCCCCCTGTGATCACTGTAATCTTGTGCGACTATTCTGGTTTGTTTGGTTAGAGAGTCCAGGATATAACTACGTTCTAAAAAGGGAGGGGATAGAACCGTACAGGATCGAGTCCTGGACTGAGTATGTCCGAACATGCTCGAATGATTCTGATGGGATAACCTGAACCAAACCTGAATTAAAACCTACCTCATTTCTCATTTCCCCAGACTATCTGAGGCACAAAGTAGAGTAGGAGTTAAGATCTGAGGAGTAGGTAATCCATCAAAAGGGAACATATACACTTTTTGGAAAAATTCGTTTTATCTACGTTTTATGTCTTTGCTTCTTTGGCATCTAATCGCGAAAAGCGTTACTTTTAGGGAGTGACTTTTTACGGGTGACGAAATTTTCTGATGATTATCTCGCAACCAAATAGTTGCTACGGAACTTATTTGCTATTTTTCATCGTTCCAAAAACCTACGGGAACAATTACCAATTAATTAATTAGGGTACCTACCTAGTGAACTACATCAGAGTCCTAGGAAAGAGAAAACGCATCTCAATCTCACTGACGTCTTCTCGTCATGATTTAAAACATGGTTGTTGGTTTTGCGTTTTATGGAATAGGGAGTAAGGAGAGAGGGAATTTGACATCGTGATGTTTTTAGGTTAATTGAGAGCTTTCCAACGAGTGGTGAATGATTTTCGTTAAAGCTAACGAAGTGACAGTTCCTTAGCAATGGAGCGGTTGTACATGAAAAGGGTGTTACACGATGTTCTTAGATGTGAACCAAAGAGAGGTTAATTAAGAGTTGTTTCCTCTCTTGTTCCCATGCCAGGAAATCAACACTAACAGATGGGTCAAGTGTCACACACAAGGGTGGAGCACACACACAGCCATGCCTAATAGCTGAGGTTGGGGAAGGTGCATAGGTTAGTAATTCAATAGAACTTGAATGGAAAACAACAAGTTCAGTGCCAGAACTAAGGTGGTGGGGATGAGTTCACAAATTTTTCAGTTCATCAACTCACCAGCACTAGGAATCACCTTGGTCAGGAATAGGTTAACCACCAGCGTTCCAGTTCGGAACTGAAAAATTTGTGAACTCATCCCCAACACCTCAGTTTCGCACTTAGCTGGTAGTTTTCCATTCATGTTCTCTAGAATGTGCTGGAACAAAGCTTGTTGGCAACAACTGGTCAAAATAGCTTTGATATCAGAATTCGATGAAAATGGGGTAAACCCGTCCCTGTCTCTGCATAGAAGTGCAAAATGTCGAGAAAAAGAAAATATTATAAGTGGCAAGGGAACCCGATTCTTGGGAACAATCTCAATAGAGGAAGGTCAAAACACCGTGTATTTTTTGTGAATCCTAATCCCCTTTAGTGAATATTACCCAAAGATCGTTCTGTGACTCCCACTACTAGGGTGTCCTGAAAAAGGCTATGTTCGTATAAGATGCTATTTTTCTACTAAAAATCAGAGCCTGTGATTGATTTTTGGAACCCTCTGTATGTCTAACAGTAAGAAGGGTATGGGGTGTTTCACTCCTGAAAGATCTGTACCATTGAATCTAAGATTTAGAGATAGTATATGAGTATGGATACTATAGAAAGTGCCTCTGAAGGCGCCAGACTCCAGCGAATCCTTGCTAAAGATCATATCAATCCAATTGGAACTCTCGTGAAACCAAATGGAGAATATACATCAACAGCTGGGGACACTCTGGCACTCATGCTGGAGACCCACTTCCCTGGCTGTTCAGTAGTAAATGCTCTAGGTACAGACTCTGACCCACCAGCCCGCACCAATGGCGGGAAATCCTCTTGCTTAGACTGGGAAGTGGCAAAGAATGTAGTCACTAAGGAGCGCGTGATGTGGGCCACCAACTCATTTGACCCCTATAAATCACCTGGCACTGACGGCATAATCCCAAAACTTCTACAAGAGGGTGGGGATCCTAGGTGTTCTCTTTAGGGCGTGCCTGGCAACAGGCACGATCCCCGGAAAATGGAGTCAAGCAAGGGTCATATTTTTGCCGAAGCCAGGGAAACCTTGGTACAACCACGCAAAAGCATTTAGACCTATCTTTCTGACATCCTTCTATTTGAAGGCATTGGAAAAACTTGTCGATAGACACTTGAGGGAAACCTCCTTAATAGAGAGGCCCATACACCCCAATCAATTTGTCTATCAACAAGGCAAATCCTGTGAAGCCGCATTGCACCACCTAGACACCAGGGTGGAAACTGTGCTGGCCAACATGGAATTTGCAATAGGAATATTTTTGGACATAGAGGGGGCATTTGATTCAACCTCAGTAACCTTCATTATAACAACACCATAGAAACTATGCTGTGGATAGAAACTATGCTTACGAGTAGAACAATAAAAGCTGAGCTCCTTGGGGAATCAGTGGAGGGGCTGCCCACAGGGGGGGTTACTCTCCCCACTGTTGTGTAACCTCGTTGTGGACTCTCTACTTGAACGACTCAACACACTCGGTATTTACGCTCAAGGCTATGCCGACGATGTGGTCATCCTGATTAGGGGACCATTCGTTGGAGTAGTCTCAGATCTGGCTCAGTCAGCTCTGAAAGTGGTGGAGGATTGGTGTGGCGTTGAGGGCCTAAATGTTAACCCTAACAAAACCACACTTGTAACCTTTACCAGAAAAAGAGATTTGAGGGGCCTTTCTGAACCTCTTCTCTTTAATTCAAGGGTGCCCTTTCAACGTGAGGTTAAATATCTGGGTGTATACCTGGATACAAAACTCACCTGGAATAAACACCTAGGACTCATTGCAAACAGATGCAAAGGAGCCCTCATGTGCTCCAAGCGTACATGTGGGAAACTATGGGGGCTACAACCGCGGATAGTCCTGTGGATATACACCGCCATTGTTAGACCCATAATAACGTACTGTTGCATTGTATGGTGGCACAAGGCAGGTCAGGTGGGAGCTCGACAAATTCTCACCTGCATCCAGCGACTGGCCTGTCTAACCATCACCGGAGCAATGCATGGTACACCCACAGCAACCATGGAAGTTCTACTGGGCCTAACCCCAGTGGATATCTTCATAAAAGGAGAGGCCATGATGGCCTCCCTGAGGCTGAAATGGAATGGCTCTTGGCGGACAACTCCCCACCGAGGTCATACCAATATATTGGAATTGATACAAGAACCACTACTCGACATGGTGGCCAATATCATGCCCAAAACTCTCTCCCAACCCCATCTCTACACGTCAATCATCACAAGAGAGGGGCTAATGGAGAACAAATGCTGCTCCAACGACATCATCTGGATCACAGATGGGTCAAAAATGGAAGCAGGAACTGGTACAGGAATACATGGGCCCAAACCCAGGTGGAACACCTCGTTTCCACTAGGGCAACACACTTCTGTATTCAGGCAGAAATTGTGGCAATTGAGGCAGCAGCTGCGGAGAGTCTTAGGAGGGGGCATAAAAAAAGCCCACGTCCGCATCCTCTCTGACGTCGATAGAAGCACTAACGGCTCCAACCATCTCGTCCCGAGTGGTATGGTACTGTATACAAACCCTCAACAACCTAGCCAAACACAACCGGGTTCGCCTGGAGTGGGTGCCAGGGCATAGAGGCATTATTGGTAATGAAAAGGCTGACGAGCTCGCGAAAAGGTTCTCCCAAACCCCATTTGTAGGGCCTGAACCAGCAGTTGGTTTACCAAAAACTACCTTCAGAAGAACCATCAACACATGGGTCAACCAACAAACCACTAAAAGATGGTCAAATATTGAAGGACAAGCCCACAGTAAACTTATGGTGGCTGAACCCAACACCAAAATTACTGAAGGGCTACTTAGGAAAAACCGTAGGGAACTAAAAACAATGGTTGGCCTAAAACCGGCTTTGCACCCCTACGATTTCCCCTACATCGCATACAGGTCACACAAAATTCAACCCCGTGCAGACTATGTGAGGAGACTGACGAAACGGCATCCCACATAATCTCCGAGTGCCCTGCTCTCACTCATCGCAGAATTGAACTCTTTGGGGCCCAAACCCCAATGAGCTCTATTCAGAGTGAACAATTAATCAAGGGCCTCCCACCCCTCATCAGGGGGCTGAGTCTCTTCGATGAAACAAAACACTCTCAGAAAAGTACAACAAGCCAACAGGCTCAAAACCCCCGCCCTGAGAGTTTTTCTATCTACATCTACATGGATACTATAATATATTCGTTCTTGAATAAATACTCTTGAATTGGACAAATCATGGGTCTTTCCTCATAAGGAATGAATTTTTACATCCTAGAGACAAATGAAGCGCGACGTTACTGGGTTCAGGAGGTTTTGACTTGTGGGGGTAGAAAGTTGAGGCTCAGTAGAATAGACCTGAAGAGCACTCTCGTATATTATATTATATTGGAACAGAGTTGTTTGCCTCAAAACCACAATGGAACGTGATTAAGTTTCCAAACTCCTCCCACAGCTTGTGGAATAGAGCTATTGAATGACTCCTGCTCCTTCCATTTGTCTCTCCAGCCATGGACCTATGAATTTATATTTTGTTTAAGCCTAAAAAAAAAAAGGGGGGGGGGGGGCTTGTATAATAGAACCCAAGTAATCATTTACTAATTAGCAGTGGCGTAGCAAAGCCATTTATCATGGAGGGGCAACAACAGTCAAAAATTATATATATGTAACTATCTTATATGTACCTATGGTGGGTACTACTAGTCACAAAGAGGGCATTCGTAGCACCTATAAAGGGTGTCCCACTTAAAGGTTACAAGGTTAGTCGATTACAAAGGTTCATTATTGAAAAATGAAAGAGCGAAAACAATCACTTTAGAATTAATTTGAATTTGAGTCCTATGTACCAACCTATCTATCTACTACTATGTATTATACGTACCTTTCTACCGAGAGAAAATGAACGTAATCATGTAGGGTAATAAATAGAGAAGAGCAGGCATACTGTATTATTTTTACAGCATAACCTTACAATCTAAAAATTAAGGTAATTAAACCTTCTCTTGGTGAACACACACAAAAAAAAAAAAAAAAAAAAACATTCTTACCAAACCAAATCTGTCTTGCTATATGAGAATACTCATGAACTTGGGAGCACTATCATTGACTTACCGCTTCCAATCCAATCGTGTTTGTAGATCTTGATGTATCCCTCCAAGGGGTTCATAACTCGTAATTTTAGCACTCACTTTTACACTAATTACGGTTCCTTTCATGTTAAACATTGTATGACAATTACCACGGAATAAGATACAGGATATAGGGCATTAAACGTTGATGAGAGACATCACAAAAAGTAAACAAACTGAAGTAAAATGATTTATCAGTTGGTTCACATATCGATTCTTTCAATCGTTTCCATTCGGCTATGGATATTTCAATCACCACAGCACAGACATTTTTTCTATCAATTTTATTTTACCGTTATTCCTACTGGGACTCATACCAAAAATCAGGGACAATTGAAGACTTTTATGAGTTAGAAAACTTATTGTTGGTAAGAAGGACGCAATCGATGCTACTGTATTGAATCGATCAATCGAACGTGAATCGGAGGGCTGTGAAGGTGGAGAAAGGTAGGGGCAGTGAGAGTGGGGCAAAAATGACTTATGGCTTCCAGGAGGGAAATGAGGAAGGGCGAGCCCCCCCTCAGAAGAGGGGGAACGACGTAATTTAACCACTGTTTCACTTTATAGTATCCAGCATACCATTATTTTTACTGCAGTTATTTCGCTTCTGTTGGATGGGAAATTATATTATCCACGGCGTTTGGCCCTCCCTGGAACCAGCCTTGGAGGAGCGTTCTAAGTTGCTACGTAACTGGACCCACATAACAGGCGTGCTTTGCGGGTTGCATTCTCGAACTTACCGTAATTGGTACTGACGTTAGTAACGTGAAATTATTAATTATTGTTCACGCAGCATCCGTTTCAAGAAGAACTTCTACATCCTCTGTGATCGTGGGGGGGCTCTGCACACCCTGCCCCTCCTCAAATTACGCCACTGCTAATTAGTATAACCAAGGTAACATAAAGATACAAATATTTGTTATTATGGCAACATGTGGATTATTTTGACACCCCAGCTCTAGTCTAAACCACAGGGAATCTCTTCCAAACCAATTTAGTTTCCCGTAAACCAACATTGTCTCGCTATCATTTTACAACAGATATTACGGAGACACAGTCTATTTGCATGGACATTTTTCTATTTTACTCGAGCACTCAACCATTTCGCCTGTATCTAGGCAATCAATCTTATATGATTGTCAATAAGTAAATACATTCAGGATAAAATGAATAAAATAGAATGATGTATATAGTAATTTTATTGGGTGCAACTGTACAAAACAAGGCATTAAATAACCAATAAAATCCAATAGCTGTTATAACTTTGTAGGTATTAAACAATTACCTAATATTAAGGTTAAAACTAATTTTTTACGAAGGCATGATTGGGCAGCACCAAATTACGGGGGAAGGGGGAAGAACATTAATATCTAATAAAAGTAGTACAGAGAGTTCTCACTTGGTGGTAGTCGCCACAAAAAATCGGCTACTTAATGCAATTTAGTACGGCAGTTCTAGACTTAACTTTCATCACTGGGAAGTGTATTTTGTACAATGCAATGTAAGTGTCTACAAATCAGGAAGGTACTAGAGCGCATTAGGTAGCATTATCAGTCAATATTATTAAAATGAGGAGTCGGTGTAGGTAGAAAACTTCTCAGTAAGACATTGATAGATGTTAGTATAAGGAATCTTACTTGAGTAAAAACACTAGAAGGGCTACCTTTTCTATCCCACAAATCTACGAATGATTTTGACTAGAAATATTAAAATCTGGTAGTTGATAAGAATAGGTTAAACAATTATAATTTGTGTAACACTTGTAACAATCAATCCAAATTGGTATTTGTGGTGAAATATTTAATAGGTTAGTGCAGTTTTACCCAGTATGGCGAGCCAGGGAAGTCTCCACAAAAACTAAATCAAGAATTTTAAACACGAACGTCGATTCGGTCCTTCGGTATGGGTGCAAAACGTGGACAGTGACAAAGCGAACAAAAAGTAAGCAGCATGTCTTTACAAACCGTTGTCTACGTAGAATCTGTATCTTTTGGTCAAATGTCATCTCCAACCAAGAACTTTGGGGACACTGCGAGAGACCCCGATCCATATCGAAATTAGGAGGAGGAAGTGGAGGTGGCTGGAGTACACCCAACTGTGGGAGGGCCAAAGAACACAGAATAAACTAGAAGCAGCAAAGGTACTGAACGGGTGGTAAGAGGGTGGCACCAGCCCGCCTGACATGACCCCATTTGACCAAGATTTTCCTTCGTTTATGGGAAAAAACAAATTATGCAACACTTTTTTGTTGTAATAACTGGTATAATTACACTTAGTAGTAATTCATTATCGTGTCTAATAAGAAAAGTAAAAAACAATTACGAAACGAAGACTGAATTTACTGTCCTTTGAATAGAACAATTTCGTTTATCTTCGCTCGTATTCTTTCTCTGTGCAGCTCGTCACTGAGAGATTTCAAATGTGGTACATTCGAATTTTCAAATAGATCTGCCTTATTTATTAAGTGATAAACAATGCGTTTCTTGTTCTGTAGAATGCGCAGTCATATCGAGAAAACATTTTTCCAATGCATTGTTTTAGTAAAAGGACTACAAATGCCGCCTAGTCCACTGTTGATTCTTTCCTATCTTTGTTTAACCTAAAAATTGTATCACAAATCTTACAAATGTTAACATCTTTCTCTGGCAAAACTTATCCTCCACAGTCCTTTATTGAAATTAGGTCTTTCCCATTGATAGTTATCGTTTTCTTCAATCGCTTTCAAACAGGCTCCCCATTTTAGTTTTCTTACAATGAACCGTGTAATTTATAATGTAAGAAAATACAAACTATGAAAAGATCCAGTCATGCAGCATGAGTGTATGAGCGAATTTTCTGAAATTATTATATTATGATACGATAATATGAAATTTGAGCATTTTGAGTGCAAAGAAATTGTTAACTAACAATTTTATGAAGAAAAAACCTACCTAGTTCTAACAATTTTATGAAGAAAAAAACCTACCTAGTTTTACAAATATTTCGCGAAAAAAACATTGTAGTTTTTATTGATTTATCAACAAAAATTAGTGAAATTTAAGTAAATTTTTCAGAATAATTTTGTGCTAAGCTTTTTTTTTACTACAATTCTGTTGAAAAATATAAATACATCAACCGTTTTGAGCCATTTTTATTGATTTATTGGGACCTGTGGAGAGTTATGAGAGGAACGGCTGTTTTTTCACATTCCTTCATACTGCATTCGAATGCGGCGCAACAAGGCATGTTAGACTGATGCAAACAATAATAGCAACAGAACCTGAGGAATTAAAAACAGGGATTTCCAGTAATGGGTATCACTTAAGCGAGTAAAAACAACCAGACGTACTGGCTACTGTATTCACTTGTGAGGGATCTCGCTTAGTGCTGGGGTGTGTTGGCGCTCAGCAGACGGTGCCACTGCCCTCCCGTGGCGTGCTGATTCTAGTTTATTCTATGTACTGTGGGGACTAACAAACACTAACATCTTTGCCTGAAAATCCCATGTCCTGTAATTGAGCACACTCTTCGTACAGACCAGAACACTGTGGAATGTCACGCCCTTGAGCGGAACTTCCAGGGAAGACAGAAAAAAATGGCGTCCCTCAATCACCTGGTGCAGGAGCGTGGAGGGAGAAGTGCTGGTGGCTGGAAAGACTTGGGGTCAGCTGACGTGCCTTGGGTGGAACCGGGTCAGATGGCCAAGCTTTGTGGAGGCCCTTTGCTCTGACTAAGAGCCATAGGATATAAGTCATTGAATAGGTTGAATCCTAGTGAGTGTAAGTCAATAGAGGTAGAGTACGAACTGATGAATTTAAAAATTACGATATCAAGAACTGCCATAATAAGTAGCTAATTCTTTATCAATTTTTTACAAATAGAGACCAACCAGGTGGGTAGATTAAGGTTGAACCAAATGAGAACCCATCAATCGCTATCACATAAAATGCCTATTATCATGTTGGTAAAAACAAATAATGTTAATAATGAAGTCGAGAAACCATTAGCATCGGGACGTCTCTTCAGAGATCGTGGCTGCACTTATAAAAATGTAGTAAGTCAACTCATCCGATTATGCAGCGAGGATCCTAAATTCAGATAAACGAACAACATGAATGCAAATATTCTTATATAACTTGTTTAGTACATAAATATAATTACATGTAGATACCTAGTTTATTATATAGGTAACAAGCACCGGCCTATGATTCAAACAGTTCACATTCCTCTCTTAACTAGAAAATTAATATTCAATTATCATTAGCTAACAATGTTCATGGTAAACGCAAATCAGTTAGTACAATTCACTGGGATGATACAAAAATAGTTACATCAAGGAACTTAATAAGTAGATCAGTCATTCAGCAAAATCCTTTTCCATCACACAATTTGGTGGAAATGAAACTAAATCCTCCAAAACATTTCAATTTCCTCAAAATGATTAAGGCCATATCAATATAAGAATTTTTCATCACACAAGTAGAGAAAGTGATTTTTTGCTGCATCACTCTCCTCCAAAGGTGTGCATTTCGGGTGAGCAAGGAAGCGTTGCTGAAAAGGTAAAATGTTCAAACAATTCTCAGAAATAGCTGGAAAAGTTCTCAAGGAGCCGCAGCTGCATTTTTAAATCACTTCAGTGAAAGTTAAACTTGCTGGAATTGAAAGAACTTGAGTAGCTTAGAATCTAATTGCCATTAGCAGGAGGAAAGGGATGGTCTCACAACTTGGCTAGCTCCCCCTATACAGCTTTTGCAAGTATAAATGGACTCAGGAGTGTTAAGAGGGGGCCCTCAAGGTACATTTGCAATGACTTTCGACTAATATCTGTGACTACGAGAGGGTTTGTTATGCTCCAGGAAAATAACTCACAGTCAAAGAGGTTTGATGAATCGGCCTCATAGCTCAGCCCGTTTGAGTGTTGCGACTAAGGGGAAATTTCCCCTTAGTAGTAACGACACGAGTTCGAACTCCGTCCGAAGTATCAAATATTTTTGGGCCTTTACAGTTACAGTGGAGCAGTCGAAATAGGACTCAAAATAATACGAAACAATAATTAATTAAATCCCTCTCCAGCCAAAAGACTGTGAACATCACATTCCCTGTCGTAGCACCTTTCAATTCCTCACTCATTTGAGACAAAACACTGTGACAATGACCTCACACTACTGTTGACTACTTACACTGAGCATCTTTTGAGCCAGCAGCCTGCAGTTTCACTTAATCATTCGTCCGAACCCAAACCAGCTGAGCCGGCTGGTATCTGACACTGGGGAAATGTTACGCTCCAGGAAATTGACTCTCAGTCGAAGAGGTTTGATTACACTGGCCTCATAGCTCAGCCTGTTGGAGTGTTGCAACTAAGGGCAATTTCCCCTGAGTAGTAACAACGCAAGTTCGAACTCCATCCGAGGTATCAAATATTTTTCGGTCGTTACAGGTTGTACAGGATATTGTGGGGCGAGCAGATGGACATGGTACTACTTGCAGGTTCTGAGTATCAGTAGTACTATGTCCACCTGTAGTCCATGTCCACAAGAGTCAATTGTGAGTGGCTAGGCTGGACCGGTGGTGGTTATGAGAGATGGGGATGAACCCACTGACAGTGCCATAATTCGGTATGGAGATAAGATTGGACAAAGACCGTAACAACTGACAATATAATATAACCTTGGCTGACAACTGCAATAAATGTACAACTGGCAACACATACCCTATGTAAGAATGAAAGGGAATATACTTAGAACACATATTTTTTGACTGCCTCTATGGTCCTCCGGTCAAATACACTGAGGAGATGGGAGCTGAGGTTTCTAAGGGTGGCGTAAAGGGAGACTGAAAGGGTAGTCTACATACTCTAGTTATAGTCAATATGGAAGACGTGACCTCGAAAGAAGGACAAGGATATTTCTTATCTTCCATAGATTTGGTATACCCTTCCCAGTCCAGAATATAAAGAACAGTCTCCGTTCTAAGGTGGTATCATCCTCAACCATGTTCACATGCTGTTCCATTCAATTTTTCGAAATGTGTGACCTTGTTCCTTACACTCCTAATACTCAGAAAATGCATTACTTGCGACGTCTCTCATATCTGAAGGATGCCAAGCGATGGAATATATCAAAGTAGGATAGATAAAAGGAATAGGAAAAGAAAAATATAGTAGTAGACATTCAAATATAGAACAAAACTGAGGTTTTAGAGGTTTGAAGCCTAGGACAAACCATGTAAACGTAGGATAAAATCGTCATCCAGTAGTCCAAGGACCAGATAGTGTTAAAGGCAAGATTATGCTCACCTGGGAGTGGAAAACATACACAATTCTGCTAACTAGAGGATAACTTCAACTCATGGATACATCTACCTTGACCTAGAATAGATGTGATTGATCAACTAACCCTCACTGAGAGTACAGCCGCCCTAAATCTCTCGAGGAGAAAAATAAGACTCTTGGTGGGAATGGTGACTGGGCACGGGTGCTTCAGGAAACATCTGAATAGGATTGGAGCCCACGCAGGTGATCCAGTGTGCGGAGAGGAGGAAGAAACTGCCTCTCATCTTCTCTTTGAATGTCCAGCACTCGAAGCCAATCGATTCAGAGCCTTTGGGACCCTTGACCCAGGGGAGATAGTATTGGTAGACGACCTTGTGGGGGGAATTCTCAGTCTGGTGGAGGAGGGGGATTGGCTCCAGAACCTATAGGTTGGAAACAGGGGAGAGAACCGCACAATAAACCTCGGTTTCGGTGCGGCGGAGGGGGAAAATGACCCCTCCCACAGACCCTGAATTTAAATAATAATAATAACCCTCACTGAACTATCGTGAATTCTGATACGAGGTAAAGCCACTAGCTTCGAGATTATACGGGTATTCATGGTCCATTTTGAAAATTGAATTTATCGAAAAGTGATGGTTTCGTGAAGCAACCTCACTTGCGGGAATTGGTGTAAGCCAAATCAGAGCAGGTTACCTCCTAACCAAGTGATAAATCATAAATGATGAACTTATTTGTAAAAAACAAACAAAGGACTCAACTATCAATATACAAACTTGAACAATTTTACTGATGAGTCAGTATATCTGAATAACGAGTACGATAGTTGTCTTATAAATAAGAATGTGAACTAAATCACTCGACGAAGTTGTGGAAACCCATTTCAAAACGGAAGTTAGTGATAAAACGTCTATTTCCACGAAAAATGAAGAGTTAAAATGTTAAATCACGTTTTTTAAGTGTTAAGACAACGTTTTTTAACTAACTTCTGTTTTTAATAAGGATGTTCCGCTAAGGAACCGGGAGGATTGCTGCTACGTACCTTTCGATGATTTGACGTCAAAACTTGAATCATTTCACAGTAATTTATTTCGAAACTTCAGTTTAGATGGTTCGACATCGAATCTACTGGACCATGAATACGGATTATATTGTTATCGCGATTTTTCATTACCAAGCCTCTGAGGTTAAAGTATTGCGTTGATAACGTATCTTGATAAGATCAAATTAACCCTTCATTTATACAATGTTACATTAAAAGAAGAGATTAAAACTTAACAATTATACAAAATCATCTAAATTAATCTTTGTTGTTGGTTTTAATATTGCTCCTTTTTGACAGGAAGGTTTCTTTACACCGTGTGAAAATTAACCTCATACATTGCTATCTACTCCACAATACATTTCATTGATTATATTCATTCCTGCTAATCAGGCGTTTAGTTGATACTAATTGTACCTTTACAATATAAAGAAGGCAAGCATCGTTGCTATACAATAAAGATAAGTCATTTCAGATCCAATTATAGAGGAGGTTTCAGAGAATATGTTTTAGGCCGATTGAACTTTTCGTATTTCACTCAAGTGATGAGATAAGGGAGGTTTGCAGAATGTTGTAAGCGGGAATCAAGATAGACGCTAATCGCAATTAAAAATTGAAATGTTAGAAAACTTGGAGATTATAACACTCATAAAAGTAACAATTTATCTTGGTATCTACCTTCCAAAAAATATAGGTTAAGCGTGAACATTCAATTTCCTACTATTCCTAGGAAGTAAAATATTACGGAAAGTAACTCAAGAACAAATACAACAAGACAATAGGCATGTGATAGGAATTGTTTCCTTACAACTAAGACGGGACATGGTGGTTAAAATTTGTGTGGCACACTTCAAGACTAGGTTCATAGAAGGTTGAATTGGACAAATACAATGTGGGGTCCTCATTGCATGGGGGTTTGATTTTTGCGAGTTTGCTCACTTTCTCGTGGGATTCCTGGTCAGCTTCCGTGTAGAACAAGGAATTCCCTGCGTTGTACCTCAATGCTCCCTTGTTGTCGAGGGGCTCATCCTGTCATACGACCTACAATGGATTAATAACAAAAAAGACAATAAAAAACGACATGCAGTTAGAAGGTGCTACGGAAAAAGCAGGGAAAATAGGGTGTCTCTTACCATCACCAAGAAAACAGTTTTTTTCTCCAAAACTAAGGTATTTACAGAGGAGTTTAATGTTGAATGAATTGAGCTGCATGAAAGATAAAGGACAATCGATACCCCATGTGTAACAATAGTAAGCAACTAGCGTTCCCCCCGCGAGCGTTGCTGCGCCCAAATTAAATTTGTTTATTGATCGTAATTTTAAACTGTTATTAAGAGGTGATTTGATGGACGGAAGCTTAGCCTTTGGTTTCTGCCTTTGGTGTCTACAATGACCCTGGATTCGTTGTCATTTTATGCAGACGTTCAATAGTATCCTCCTCCTCCCTTCTCCTCCTCCTCCTCCCTCCCCCTCCTCCCCCTCCTCCTCCTCCTCCCTCCTCCTCCTCCCTCCTCCTCCTCCCTCATCCTCCTCCTCATCATCCTCCTCATCATCCTCCCTCATCCTCCTCCTCATCCTTTGGCCTCACCCTCGGCCTCACTCTGCCTTCGGTCTTGGCTTGGGTAGTTAAATAAATTTCTAAAACCTGACACTGCACCCTTTTATGCCCTCTGGGTCAGAGCCCTTTGAACGGATTTGCACCAAACTTTACAGGAACAATCCTTGAATCATGCCTAATAATACCTGAAAGTTTCATTACAATCTGTCGAGCGGTTTCGGAGTCTATAGGCAACATACATACATACATACATACATACATCCTCTTTTATAGATATAGATGTCTTAATAGGGGAATAGTTTTCCGATTAATAATTCGAAAACCTATTCCCGAAAAAGTTACGGAACAATCCTTTAGTCGCTTGTAGTCAATGAAGTAGAATCTATTCTCCAAGCCATTCTCAGTGGCCCGCACCCAAGCAAACAGATAAGTGAACTTTGAAAACAAATTCCAATTGGCGATTTCAATTACCGTTGGCAGCGCTGCGATCGCTCACAGCAAGCGGGATAGATTCATTGCAGGGGGAGGGGGGGGGGGTGTAATTTGAGGGTCTATGATGGTAAAACTGATCATTCTCCACATCGATTTACATTGTTATTCCAAAATAAAATTGTTTGTGTCTGTTACACCTGTTTTCAAGACCGAAAAACACGAAACCAAGTAGAAGAAGTTTGTTGATGCACCGAAGTGTGTTGCATTCTTGCTTCTCCATTATTATGGGTCTACATCTTGTTATTGTTAATATATCGCAACCATGAAGACTCAAAGGGAGCCGTTGCTGAAATGAAACTCAGCTTGCTGTGTTTAGTATAGCTACAGACACCAGCTTGAGCAATAGGGGGATGGGTAGGTTCTACCTACTTTCCTCTGTGGTACCTTGTGATAAGCTACACGGCTGATTCTTTAAATTCAAACTAGATGATTTACATTAAGGCCCATTTACACTGAGATTTACCATTCGCAAACTGGACGTTCCACACAGAGCGTTTGCAAATGCCAAAAAGGAGGATGCTTTTACAACACCCATGCACGGCCAACCAAACAGCTGTTCTTGCGCAACGAGCACGAGCATTCGGGGAAAAACTGAAGTCCACGGAGCGACCCCACGCACAAACGAACGAACGCTGCTCACAAACATTGATAAGCGGGGGTGAGTGTTTACAGAGCATGCGCACCATGTTCGTGACTGTTCACAAACCCTGTTTGCGAATGATGCGCACTCTGTGTATTTAAACTCTATTTAAACTCGTCCTCTCGTCACTCCTTTTATCGTAAGTAAATTCGTCCCTGATCGGTTGTTGACTCAGTTCCAAATGTACAAGGGTCGTCCAGAAAATAAGTTCCGTTTTTTTTTTTTTAAATCAAGTTTTTATTGAAAAAATTTGAAACATAGGTATTGTACTATTTTCCCACGTAATCCCCGGCGACGTCAATACATTTGGTATATCGCGAAATGAGCTTCGAAATTCCTTCCTCATAAAAGCTTGCCGCTACCTCCTTGGTCCACTTCGTGACAGCTTCTTTCACTTCCTCGTCACTTGTGAAACGTTCTCCCGCCAATTCCGCCTTCATTTTGGTAAACAGGTGATAGTCTGAAGGGGCCAAGTCGGGACTGTAAGGTGGATGGGTCAGAACATCCCAACCAAACTCATCCAAAAGTTGCGCTGTGGAATGAGCAACATGAGGCCGAGCGTTGTCGTGGAGAAGGCAAACACCGGAGGTCAACATTCCTCTTCTCTTGTTCTGTATGGCCCGACACTTTCCGAAACAAGACGAGACAATCTCATGGATGAGGGATCGTGAGATGTCTGGGAAACTCAGGTGGAGTTCATCCAGGGTTGAACGACGATCTTTGTGAACTGCATTGTCGATTTCTGCGACAATTTCGTTCGTCACAACTGAGGGTCTGCCTCTCCCACTTTCATCCTCAAGTGAATGTCTTCCCGCCTTAAATTCACGTACCCATCTCCTCACCATTGACTCACTCATTACACCTTCTCCATAAACAGAAATGAGCTGTTCGTGAATTTGAACTGATTTGAAACCCTGTGCATAAAGAAATTGAATCACTCTGCACACAACAACTCGAGAGGGAACGGGGATCGAGGTGGCGGGACGTGACGTGGAGGGCTCCATTTCAACTACCTGCCCTGACGTTGGTAACTGACCGACTGAGGTCAGCCACCAGTCATTCTATTCCCCCACCTCTCCTCTTTCGAGCAGTGTTACCAGATTTGGCAAAAGCCACTCCTACCACCCTACAGATCAAAACGGAACTTATTTTCTGGACAACCCTCGTAAATCAGTCCCCTTTGAGTGTGTCCGGATGTTCACATCCCAAAATCTTAATAATGAACAACTGGTCACGACCTTCACCTTCAAGCTCACCACATAATATAAATATGTTGGCATTTCCTACTTCACTACGTGACTTTCCCGGAAATTTCGGGATTTTGTATGTAGTATCTTCAAGCTTAGGCATTTAAACTTATCTAATCTAATTTCAACATAGTACAGAAATTAACCATGATCACTCAACTATTAATGGTATTTACCTACGACGCGACTTTCTGAAACATTGTAAAGTTTATTTTAGTGAACAACTGAGAATGGGAAAATTTGGACCATACGAGCCTGAAGATACAAGGAATGTAAACAACTACGACTAAGCAGATAATTGATTATAATGATAAGTAATTACCCGGCAATATAATACAATTTCTATCATTGATTTCACACTTTCGCCAATTTTCAACGCCCTTTCCCAGACAAATCGTTGGTCTACTTATTCTTTCGATCCAAACATTTCGTTTTCCTCTTTTGTGAAGATTAGGGAAGCAAAATGACACATTGACACCACTAGATTTGCATCCAATACGCTGCAGTACGATTTATTTGACTTTTTAGTAGTCAAAAAGGATATTGACAAAACGCAGGTCCCGCTAACCTGTCAAACTGCTATTTGGGTGATACTGCTTACGAGGGTTCATTTTTCTGCCGCTAGATTTCGCATCTTTAATTGAAATAGCCAATAGTTGATTTATATTTTTTTTAAAAAGTCCAAAAAGGAATGGGTTCCTGGGACCAGTCAAGGAGAGAAAAGAAAGTCCAGTCATGCAGCATGACCCCATGAGCGAATTTTTGAAGAAATCTTTGACATTTCAGTCGCTATTGATCGTGTAGAGAAATTTTAGTTTATGATTTTGATAGACAAACATGGAATCAAATTATTAAAAATAATTAGGAGGTACTCATACTTTATTATTATTAAACTAATCTTGTAGATTTAAAGACAAATGTAGGTAAATATTCATAGATTTCGATGGAGGGAGGCCTTGAGATTAACGTTACTGACGGCCGAGTGGAGCAAGGCCTTGGGTCTGCGTGCTAGTACGTACATAAATAGAACTTCTTCATAATTTCATGGCCGACATTTTCTAAGCCACAGTCAGTATTAAAGCTACATCAAGTCCTAAAACAGTTGAGCGTAAAACATTAAAGAGAGCGACCGAGAGAATCGGAGGACGGAATATTTCACAGAGTAAAACACCTACTACCTACGTTTTAAACAGCATGGTTCTAGGATTGGTTATACAGGGATACTTCCATAAGAGTAGTTCAATCTGAATTTGGACAATGTTTCATGCAAATATTACCGATTTTTACAACTAGTGAACGGCATTATTCCGATTTTTGACTGATTTTTCAACTTTGAAATTTTTGAAAACTTGATACATATTCTTATAGGAAATTTTACGCTGATTCCGAATATACCACATGTTAGTATGCTGAAAAAATTATTTCGCACAACAAATCGCAAAAAACAGGCTATTTTGAAATTTTTGACTACATTTTTGAAAATTTCAACCCGAAGATGTAATCCGATCATGCTGACCAACGAATTTGAACTTTCGTTTTGTGTCCTTAACATTTTAAAATTTGTTTGAAGTTTCTAGCACAATTCTACGGACAGTTATCGTCTGGAATGACACATTCATATATACATACATACATATTTATATACATACATACATATTTATATACATACATACATGTTTATATACATACATACATATTTATATACATATATACATACATACATTAAAATGCGTTAAACTTCAGAATTTGATTCAGAATAGCCTGAAACGGATTTCTGCATAAATGTTTTGCAAAAATTCACATTCTACAAATTTTGAGGCGAGAGCAATAGCTTAATTTTCTTCAAAAATTCGCTAAAAGCAGATCATTCATTTAGATGAACGGATCTCTTGGTTATTGGGCTGATGAAGCGAATGATAGCACTTGGTAGGCCACTAGGAATGGCAGTCAAAGTGGAAGTTGGTCAACAGAGATACCGACATAAGGTATTGCTTCGTCTGGAGTAACATCACCAATAGAGGCTCCAAAATATCATTCGATATAGATATGTTAACGATCGGACAAAGCTATATGTAATTAGCTACATTGGACAAAAAATAGCATAGATGAATACTTTGAAATTTGGAAACAGGTTCCCAGAAAACTACAAGTTTCACTGGGTTAAAAGAGGGAATCTAGTCCATCAAAGTACAACTGTTTCCACATCACAGGTACTCCCCTCCTCCCTCACTTGACATACTTTCCCTCGTCAGTGACGTTCCCCTAGACGAAGAGATCATGTCGTTATCTTCATCGACTCCGACATCCTTCCTCCATGCCTAGTGGCCAAATTCTACTAATTTAATTCAAGGATTGCAAATCAAATCCAATATTACTAACATGTCCTTTATCTCTTGTTATGTAGGGATATATTTAGAAGAGTTCAAGTAACTATGTGTTTGTTAAGGTGATGAACCCGTGCTGATTTAGAAAATTATCCGAATAGGTTTATGATGATACAAATTCGACAACTTTCTTTTAGCAGAATAAGTTAAAAACTAATTCTTCGGGCACCATAGGTACATGTTTATAAATTGTCCAAGGAAGCTGTTGAAGCAGGGTTCGACATACACCACATTCAAAATACTGATTTTAATATTATTCGACAGAAATTGTTCATTAATATTTATGGAATTGGCGGATTAGGGCTTGATGAGTACTACGATACAAAAATCTCACTGCAATGTCAATCAATTCATAGCTTTAGTACAGCGTTTGAATAAGCAAATAATAAAATATATGTAAAATGAATATTCACAAAAATACACTTAATAATGTGTAGCACCTTAAAAATGTTATCTAAGTTCGTAATGCTATTAGATGAATAGTGAATTAGGGGGTAGTAAATTTGTGATTCAGGAGTCAAGACAACGTTTTTTTTCTGTCATTCCTTCCAGTACGGGCATTGCCTCCTTGTTAGAGGCAACCATACCTCGATTTGTAGACCACTACCACACCACTGATCAGAAAATAAGATAATTTTCTTGTCAAAGAAAGGTATTAGATCATCGTTAACCAGCGCCTTATTATAATTAGAAGAATATAAGATGAAAGGAAAATAGTTAACTTAATTCAAGGGCAAATATGTCAAATGAAGAAATACGCAATTGACTGTAGGGGAATTCATGGTCCATTGTGGAAATCAAATCGTCGAAAATCGAATTCATTGAAAACTGATGGTGTCATGAGACTCTGGTCGAAACATCGAAAATGGAAATATAAGTAGCACCCAATGTGGTAGGTAATTATTGAAAGCCTAATCCACGTTACTCGAAACCAGGTTAAAATTATTCGTGAAACAATGTAAAACCACACACACTACAACTTTCTTATCAGTGATCTGAGTACTGACTGACTGCATAGGGCTTCAGTAGGAAGAAATCGCAGGCCTGATGGATTACATTTCCCCAAAAATGGGGCCTGTGTTATTTTGGGGATTCTACGGCAAAGCTATGTCCCTTAATTTGTCGCTTAGTGTAACAAAATTCTTTATCTTTTTCCAGTCTAGGTCTGTATCTGAGTAGGTAACTAGAATGAAAATCGTGTCTTATTGAGAAGAATGTTTCGCTAAGCAGCCGATAGGATCGTTGCTATTTTCCAATGATTCGTCGTCGAAACGTTCCTGATTCAAACATTTACTATTCGAGCATTGGAAACCGTGGAAACTCGAATTTCGAAGATTCGACGTCAAAACTACTGGACCATGAACACCCTTTTATGGCTTTTATGGCTTTTATGGTTAAAACAAACCACTTTCGACTGATCCGATTGCAGAAATAGAAAATATAGAAATTTTCCCCGACAATTGGAATAGAAATGCATAGTGGTGGAACAAGATGACAAGATGCATAACTTCCCTCTTCATTCTTTTTGTACTTACAACTCCCATAATCCATTGGAGTAGTTGCTTTTTTATTCTTCAAAGCTTTAATGTTTCACTTACAAGGTTGTAAAAAAAATAATTCGATTGCCCTTATAGCAATGCAATTAATAATTGCTACATTTTTGTAGGAAATATAGCTATTGCAATGTCTCCTATTGCATCTTTTGAATTCGAATTGATTTCCTGCTCCCGCTATACTAACGTTTCTTTTCTTTGCTGCTAGGTGTTATCACCACTCTCTGAATATATCCTTTTGAAATATAGTAAGTAGTTTTTTTTTGCTGTCTAACGTGTTCTTTTTCTATATCCGGGTTTTCCTGGTTATATATAAAGAAAACTAATCTCCTTAGGATTGAGATAGAAATTCCGTTTTTGCGCCAAAAAAATTAACTGTCCAAATGAAAGGATGAGTTCGTTTGCCAGCATTTTTGAGCACATTAAATTGGCAACATTTCAAAAATGTGACTCAAAACCACCAAAAAAGGCTAAATAAAAAGGTTAAAAATCGTCAATTTATGTAATTTTATCAGAACTTGAGTAGAAAGGAGTTAAACAACAATGAATTGAAACATTAAAAAAATTAAGCATCATTTATATTGAGAAAATACTTAAACTTCAATAATATTTACCGAAAAATATATAGAAACTGCAAAAAAGCTAAAAATTCAAAATTTGTTGCCATAAAATTGCTAGTTAACAATTTCTTTTCTCTCAAAGTCCTGAATTCTCAAAACAATTTAACACAATATAGTACGATAATTTATTAAATTCGGTCATAAGATCATGCTGCATGACTGAAACTTTTAAGGCGACATCTATACTAATTTGAGCAAGTTATAACGTAATCGTGATACAAAGATCTTCACCTTCAAGATCTCTGACTGTTTTACACAGTGGTATTCGATGTTATGGTTGGTGCTAAGTGGTGTAGTTATATATATATATAAGTTTTATACATTAGAGATTATATTTAAACACCAATTATCATTAATTGATGTTTGGAGTCGGTGGAATAGGGTTAATATATTTTTTTTCCAGACTACTCTTCCCCCTCGGCTTCGAATGTAGATAATGATAGATGTTGAAGCTTTTGATGCACATAAAAGAGGTAGGTACCGAAAACTAAAGACACTATTTAAAAAATAAATAAATAAAGTAAAATATATTATGGGTTTCAGACTGTAATACTAATTTTGGAAACATAGGTTCATTTATTAATTTTTTTTAAAATGTGATCTAAATCCTGTCATTGTTTCAGTTAACCTTTTTTCGCCTGACTTTTAAATGCCCACACGGCTCCCCAGTCCTAGATTTTAAGGGCCCGATCGGACGGACCATGGCAGCTCTCCTTTTCCGACTCATTTTGCGTTTTTGCACTCTTCCGTTCCGCCTTCTTCTAAGAGACATTACAGGTTCAAAATTTGTTCAAATTTTACCAAATTCTGAGATAAAGTTAATTACATCATATAGTATTCAATCACGTAAAAATATCCAGTATTTTTCTATATGCAAACGTTTTTCTAAACAGTTTTGTTCCAAAAATGAGGTGAAAAAAAAATTCATCACTGTTAGCATCCGTCACAAGTTCAATTATTTCTTCGTCCGTGAAAGCACGGCGATTTCTTTACCACATTTCACAGAAAATAACACGGATGGAATAATACAAGAAAAACTAGTACGAAAGGGCAAGCGGTACTGGAGCTTCTGGGAGGAGAATGGTAAACCCTCCCTCCCCCCGCCCAGTAATGTCGAATGTTCGATGTAAACACAGTCCAAAGTCTTCTAACTACCGCTCTGAGGCAGAATAACCATGAATGAAGGGAGGAAAAATGAATGGAGTGATGTCATAACTAAACGAAAAGCAAACCGCCCGGCGCAAAAAGCCATATTCTATGTGAATCAATTTTTCCTATTCACCATTTGGAGTAAATGACAGTAACGATTGGGGATTTTCGGATCATAACTGCTCTTTAGCAATAACCGATAATCTAAGAGTAAAGTCGAAGAGCTCACTCTCCTATTGGCCGCTAATTGGGCCCAGCATGTCTTACCCAAAATCCTTAACTAAAGCCAACAACCAAAAAGTTCTACGAAAAGCCAAACTCATATCAATAATAGACTGAAAAAGCATATCCACGTGGATGGAAGGAGAAAGAGGAGTCAGTCAGCATTACTGTGTAAGCTGAATACGTGCAGCAACACCGTTTTTATATATGCATAAAAGTGTTAAGTTTCTATAGTCCATAAAGAAGTTCTAAGTTGCTCAAATGTACACAATTCAAAGTGTATAAACCATTATAGATTAGTGATCATAAAGATTTAAATAAAAATTAAATTATTAGATACATTTTGAGATTAATTAATAGTTATAGGGATCACAATGATTCAATCTGTAAAGTGACTAGCTGAGATGACAAAGGTCCAGAGTTCAATTGTCATAAGTATAGGGAAATCGCTATATAGCCCCTGAAAGTGATGAACCAGAGCGCTATCAAATGAAACAAGTACGGAATATTGAACCTCAAAACGGCAAAAGTGGATTAGTGTGAAGACGCTCGAAGATCACAGGTTTTACGGGCCCCATCATTGACATGAAAAAACTTTCTATTACTAAAACGTATCACTAGCTGATGCAAATTATCAATTCAACCAAGAATTCGCCAAAATCTAAATTTATAATTTTGAAGTTGTGTGGAGTAGGTAGTGTTCTGAAACGGAGGGGAGATTTTGAGATAAATTTAGAAGTTTTCAACGAGTGGTAAATAATTCTCAGGAGATAATTCTCGTTGAGTCAGATTCTTCTGGAGGGTATTGATGAAATATAGTATCAAATAAAAATAGCTGTTAGCATATTTTTGCTGAACAGAAAAAGATCTTTGAGAGTGCAGGGAGGGGGGGGGGGGTTCTAGGCCTCAACATCACTGTGATTTTACTATAAAAACCACCCAAGGAGTTAAAAAGTGTTTTACTGATGTTTGTGGGTGTCATCGAAAAAACAATAAAAAAATTGCTGACTACAAATTTTTACATCGTTCTTGTGGCTGTTGATCCATACATACTAAGCAGTTCAACGGTTCCTGCTGCAACTGTGGTGCAGTAGAGTAATGCTGCAATGTGATGTCCTTTTGACCATAGAGCAAAAGAATTATCTGCCGCCATAAACCCTGTGTGTAGACCACACAACACCACTGTGCAAGCGATGACACACTTCGTATCGTCTAGAGTAGCGTAGAGAGCTGTACAGGATAGGCTGACTGACTGACTGCATAGGGCTTCCGTAGAAAGAAATCCCAGGCCTAATGGCTTATATTTCCACAAAAGGGCCCCTTTTGATTTGGGGATTCTACAGCTGCACTATTTCCCTAAATTTGTTGCTTAACTCAACAAACTTCTTGATCTTTTTCCAATCTAGGTCTCTGAGTGAGACCCTTTCGATTGTAGAATGTCCTAGGGCCTCTTGCCTAGATCTCCAGAATCTATCACAATCACACAGAAAGTGTTCAGCTGTATTCTCCCCGTTTTCACATTCGCAGAGTGGAGAAGGTGCCTTGGACATGATAAAAAGGGTCCTCTTAAAGCTAAAATGTACTGAGAGGACCCCAATTATTTTCCTCATTCGCGTTCTAGGCTGTGATATAATCCAGTCTGAGCGACTCTAATCGCAGCCAGAGATGCACATCCTAGATTATCTATACCTGCAGTCCTATTTTCTCCACAGCTCTTTTAGATCTTTGATGGCCAAGGTGTTTGCCTTGGCCTTACATGCGTTCCGCTTTATGCCTAGGGCTGGGGTCGGCCCGTAATAGTTTCTAGACGACCCCTGCCTGGCAAGGCGATCTACCTCCTCATTTTCTATGTGTTCTTCGTGACCTGGCACCCAATTGACATACACAGGATAGGCGTTGCGATGAACAGTTTCTCAAGCGGTTAGCGAAGTTAAGCAATGTCAAGCACAGTATTTAGATGGGTGGCCGCAAAGGTAACAGTCTCATCTGCTTCTCTACAGCGAGCCCCTCTCTACTCAAGGAGGCGAGACAATGAGTAGATTTAACACATTTGTGGTACCGATTTCAGTGGTGGGGGTGGGACCTGTTTTTTAAAGCTTATTATTGAAAAGTTGAAGAGGTCCAAAAGCATTTGAAACAAAGTGTTCACACTGGTGAAACCAGATATGGAACAGGTTTTGTTGGAGGTCACATAATCTAAAATACTTTTTTTGCATTCTTCTACTGATAGAATGCGTGAAGATCAAAATATTAAATAAAACCTGAGGCCCGGCTGCCACCTGTAGCGGAATCAGCAGATCTTCACTGCACACACTGAACGGCAAGTTTGAATATGTAAATCCTTTCCAATTGAAACGTATTAAGCGACATCATCAGAACGAATTTCGATCCTCTCAGGAGAATAGCTGATGATGTCCACGATGCCCGAGGGAGTTATATGAAATGCCCCAACTTGAAATGGTTGTTTACTTTACTGCATAATTTAGATAATGCCTTAACTTACTATAAATGATTTGAGATTTTGAATCATTGTCATTCAAGAGTAAAACACTTAATGTCTCTTACCACCAAGGACGCATAAAAAATGAAATTATTGTGCCATCATACATACGCTTATATTGTTCAGAGATTTCTCATTCTGAAGTTGGAACCTCTGACGCGCTGTTTCCAGATAATTGTTTATCATGGCGTCGTGGTATTCGTGACGCTTGTCCGTGTGAAGGGTGGCGCAAAGGATGACTTTCTGCCGTTGTGAATTGCTCCTTGTCAATTTCAACCGAAGCTTTTGGCCCACTGATTTTCCAATGCTTCCAAACAAGGTATTATTTTTTCCTTCGTCCGGAGTAGGAGCTCGCGTTCCCTGAATTCATAACAATTAAAATATTTAGAATGCCCCTTATCTAGGCTATGGAAGGAATCTTGGACTTATGTCGAACCAGTAAAGATTGAGAATGACTCACGTTAAGATCTATTTTAATTATGTCCAAGTACGAAGCCAGTAATTCGTAATTCTGCGTCATTGTCAAAGCGCCTGAATCAGATTCATTTCCATTACCTGGATCTACACTGAACTGTATAGGTAATAGATCGCCATGGCTGTCAGTGAGAGGTACTGCTGACGCTAAACCTTGAAAAAAATGGATGTAATAATAAGAGATTAGTAAGTATTGAGTAGAACAAATGATAATTTAAACAGCTATTTGGAAACTTTGATTCCGTCTTTGATTATAAAATTCTAATACATCCCGAAATTGCTCTATGCATATTATGTAGGAAAAAATATATTTTACCCCCATTTGGGCCTGAGAGGGGGACATCCATAGCAACTAAGGCAGAGAAGTGCCCACCGTCGTAGGCAAGTAGCAATGGAGAGCGGTGACACTCTGACGGTAAACATTCTAGAGGCAAGTAGATTCCACCAAATGGGATGGGTGCCAAGTCATCACCATTCATATCCTGTGCAGCAGAAATAAGCTTACTAAATAACGAGCTTTCATTTTAGACATATAGGGAGTACGAAGAAAATAAGTTCAGGTAACTGTGTTGAAAGATTTGCTTGTCAAGAGACATTTTCATATACGAGGGTCGTCCAGAAAATAAGTTCCGTTTTTTTTTTTTTTTTTAATCAAGTTTTTATTGAAAAAATTTGAAACTTACAGGTATTGTAGTTGAACATATGTACTATTTTTCCACGTAATCCCCGGCGACGTCAATACATTTGGTATATCGCGAAATGAGCTTCGAAATTCCTTCCTCATAAAAGCTTGCCGCTACCTCCTTGGTCCACTTCGTGACAGCTTCTTTCACTTCCTCGTCACTTGTGAAACGTTCTCCCGCCAATTCCGCCTTCATTTTGGTAAACAGGTGATAGTCTGAAGGGGCCAAGTCGGGACTGTAAGGTGGATGGGTCAGAACATCCCAACCAAACTCATCCAAAAGTTGCGCTGTGGAATGAGCAACGTGAAGCCGAGCGTTGTCGTGGAGAAGGCAAACACCGTAGGTCAACATTCCTCTTCTCGTGTTCTGTATGGCCCGACGAAGCTTCTTCAGGGTCTCACAATAGCGGTTGGCGTTAATTGTTTCACCTTGAGGCAAAAAACTGTCACAATTCAGGGTCACCTGTCACAACTGAGGGTCTGCCTCTCCCACTTTCATCCTCAAGTGAATGTCTTCCCGCCTTAAGTTCACGTACCCATCTCCTCACCATTGACTCACTCATTACACCTTCTCCATAAACAGAAATGAGCTGTTCGTGAATTTGAACTGATTTGAAACCCTGTGCATAAAGAAATTGAATCACTCCGCGCACAACAACTCGAGAGGGAACGGGGATCCAGATGGCGGGACGCGACGTGGAGGGCTCCATTTCAACTACCTGCCCTCGACGTTGGTAACTGACCGACTGAGGTCACCCACCTCTCATTCTATTCCCCCACCTCTCCTCTTTCGAGCGGTGTTACCAGATTTGGCAAAAGCCACTCCTACCACCCTACAGATCAAAACGGAACTTATTTTCTGGACAACCCTCGTATGTAGGTAAGTAACAACTAATAATAATTTGATCGGCAAATACCAACTAATTTTCGTTAAGATTTATGGACCAAGTTGAGGGCCTGTTACCTTTTCAATCTACTGATGAATGATGAAATGGAACAATGAAAAATCAAAACCACAATCTAGGATATGGGAAAGAGAAAATAGTTGAGCAGAAGCGACAACCATCTTCTTGTAGGTAAATTGATAGAGAGACAACTGTATGAGTGGTATAATTTGTGTGGTCGAAATCAGTGTGGCCTATAACTCTCACGTACAGCCTGGAAAACGAGGTGTAACCCCGTGCATAAACGATCTTCATCCGTATTTTAGGGAAAGTTTGCTTCCAGTTTTGTAGGCACTAAGAATGTGTCTGACGTAACCCCAATCATCAAACATGAAAGTGGTGAAAGATAACAAAGCTGTTCATCCAAGTTGTCATTAAACTAAAACAGCAACAGTTTAGTAGACCGAATTGAAAATGTGTTAACTGATTGTTGAAATTAAAAACGCGTTTTCCGATCGCATAACCTGCATTTTGTTCGGATAATGTAAAGATAAATAGAAGCAAATTATTGGATGCAGGGCATGAATTATATTGCACTGTTACATTTATGTACCTACCGTTGACTATATCTGTGGGCCCTGGGAGTTTGTTCCTTTTGAACTAGGACATTAATAATAAACGTGTACTTATTGAAGATTTATTTAATTTGTATTTTTCCTGGGTTCATCCCCACTAATCAATTTGTCTTATCGTTCGAATTTGGTTTACTTGATTTAAAACTATGTCACGTATTATGGGGGTAAATAAAGAATATTTTTTTAAAAGATTTACCACAGATTTACCACTTCTACCTCTGATAAATTTCGTATGACTCCAGAGGGAAATGGTAAAACGATATTATATTGTTTGGGTCGTGGGATCGATCATCCCAACCTCTCATTTTTCTTACTTAAAATTTCATAATTATAGAAATTTATAACAACAATTAATAAAATGTAATCTAACCAACCTAAAAACGTAGTAGGAACCAACAAATCAAAATAAAGACAAACTCTAATTTCATTTTTCTTCTTGAATGTTTTAGGAACTCAAAGTTTCTCAGTGGACACAAAGTTCCTTTGCTTTAACTATCCATACTGTTGTCGTAGCATATATGATATAATAATATTGTATCTGGGAGACATTTTTACAGTGAAAGTAACGCCCCTTGCCAAAGACTGACCTAGTTAATACCAAACTTATAAGCTCTATATCAACCACGCGGAAGACATACCTTCAAGACGGTGTCTGCAATGACTATGATAGGCCTCTTCAAAACGTGAGCTAAAGCAAGAACGTGAACTTCCTCCAGACTTTCGTAAATATGTCCAGGGCCAGTACCATCTGATCCAGGCTCACTGAAATATGAATGTAAAGTGACTGCACCAATTAGAACATATTGTAATATATCCATAGATGTGGAGCGTGATTTTTAAGAGAAATTCTTCAGCGGAGCATAAACAGCGTAATGGATAATGAAGTCATAGTTTAAGAATCTATGAGCGAATTTCGACTTTTTTAAAAATATTCTGTGGAATAAATCAATTCTGAACGAAATTCTGAAAACTTATTATTTGTATTCTGCTGAGTAGGACAAAGGTGCGTATTAGCCCACTTTTTGAAAATGTTCAAAATTTGATCAAATTTTTTTGGAACACCGAGCAAAAAATTTTTGAAACTAATTTCCAGTAATTCTCCGTTCATATAAATGAGAAATACGTTTGCGGAATTAAAATACATCATTCCGTTCTCAAATGAGAAGTAAACCAAATTTTCTTCATTTTGGTGCAGCCATGCGGTGGCAGATTTATCAACTAAACACGTTACATTTACCCTTAACCAATTGCGAAGACGATTTTTTTTGAAGATTTTTTTCCAGAAGCGAGGCATCGACTCTTAGTCGGGTGTCACGTTTTTATTGATTTCAACATGTGTATACGATTTATTGCGAGTAATCACTAGCCATGATATGGGTTATTAGTAATTACTAGATCTATCAAATATATCTTTATTGGTCAAACAGCCTATATATCAAACTTTTTGCTAAATAAAATCACGAAGAAATTTCAAGTTCAGTCTCAAATTCATTCAATCAACATTTCTTGTGATTTTCAGTCTTGAACTAGATATTTATACTAAAATTTTTTGCACAAATTGTAAATAAGACAATTAAATTGTAAATATACAACTTTATTTTCCGAAATCTACTAACAATAAATTCTCAGCTACTTATATTTGTATTTGAAATCACTTTTTTCTCTTTTGGAACTTGGTAACGTAATAACATACACAGAGAACAGTGAAATGGGCCGATAATAAAGCTAGTAGGTAATTTACTTCAATTCAGTTTTCACCATACGATTGGTAGTTGAAAATTTCTTTGCACTCAATGTGCTCATAATTCAAAACAATGTAAGTAAAATAATATAATCGATATTTTACGAAAATTCGCTCATACGATCATGCTGCATGACTGGAACTTTTTTATTCGCTGATACATGACCAAATCCCAACAATAGCTACTCAACAGTGTTCCTATTAGTGTGAGCAACGATTTTCAGACAGGAAGAAATATGAGCGTAAGGCGACGCACCGTCTCAGAATCAGTCCCAAAAGACAGGTGCTGGGCGGGAACACTCCCGCCTACCCCCTTCCTAAGCGAAAAATTGACAAAATCTCACTTTTCGTAAGTTTCTCACGATAGGATAGGAGGGTACTGGAGGTACGATTTCCCGCCTACTCCTAGTAGGCTGTAGTAGTAAGTGGTGGGAGCCCGACTGAGAAACATGCGTCGCGGTAATAGGTTAAATGCAGTAGTACTCACCCTACTTTCTACAAAAAATTACAAATAAAAATGAGGTACCTCTGAACACTAAGCCTTCTCAGTCGAGGCTCAGAGGATGCCATATTTACAATGGCATTCCATTCTTGGCGCCATTCAATCTCCGAATACACGAGCCCCGCCTGAGCGTTAAGAAGGTCCTGGTACCGCCTCCATCGCCTCCAAAGGGATTCCCTTCTAGGGGAATCTGTGAGGTAACCGTGAAGAGTCTTTCTCAGAGTAAGCAGCCTATCATGAAATCCCCACATACCTAGGAAATAATGGCAACAGTCATACATTTATATCAGCAGTAATTAAAAACTAAAATTTATATTGATACAGACACAATAAGAATAGGTGTGTTCCAACCACCCCTCTGAGTTCATGAACTCAGACGGGTTCCATGAGTTCATGAAACTTTTAGGTTCAAGAACCCGTCGGTGGGAACACTGTAGTTCACATGACAGTCAATGCACTAACTAGCGCTAGCGTCGTCTTTAGTAACGTGAAAACCTCATCTCGGTTATTTATGAGCCCTCTTGCTCTAATAACTAAAATCAAAAATGGCCTATGAACCGGTCACCCTCGTAGAATCGGAAAACATTTTCAAAGAAGCCAATGTTCTTAGGCGCGACTCTATTCGCCTCAAATTCTTGTTGATCTGAGTCCTCCTCCTCATCAAGGTAAGGACCCACTTCCAATCTGCTATTGAAGTATATACTTCCGAATTCGAATCCGATTCTTCTAGAAAGAATCTCCCCGCTATTTTATTGAGATTCATGACTTGCAAGGCAAGTGAGGAACAATAAATGAAGAATGAATTGAGAACGAATGAAGAAAGAATGAATGAACAAAGAAGTGAAGAAGTGAGGAACAAGTTAGGAACAAGAACAATTAATTTAGCGTGAAGGTTCGCAGTGAAATGAGATTTTTGGAAGGTTACGAAAGGTTTCCTTCAGTTCGAGTTCTCAACCCTATCCCCGAGCAGGTCTGAAAAGTTCATGAACTCAGTTCATGAACCCGATGCGGTGGGAACACCGTAGCGAGTGTTGAGTTCCTGAACTGAAAACGGTTGGAACATGATTCACGTGCGCATACAGTTCGGCGCCGAACCAGTTCCGAAAAGTTCATGAACTCGCGGTGGTTGGAACACACCTAATAAGTGATGCATAGTTACCAAGCGAAGCAGCATGAAGCAAACAATTTCCATCTCCACTGGTGGAAAGGGGCCAAAGTCTATGACAATGGGCTGTCCACCAGTTCAGACGATTAGCTTGTTCCAAGGACTGTTGTGTAGAAACAGCGATGAGATCTTTCACCAGGAACGCTCGAAAATCATCTGTCAACCCAAAAATACATTGTGATATTGACGGAAAACAATATAAAATACATCACACGAAACGAAACAAAAAATTAAGCATGTGATATTCAATAATGTGTACAACAGAAAAAACTTTTTTTTTTTTTTTTTTTTTGGAAAAGTGTTTTAGGCACAATAGCTTAATACTCTCCTTCACACTGATGCCCATTACTTTAAAAGAGCATTCTGCTGGTTATACAGGTACACTAGCAGGTTTGAGGATGGATCACAAGATGGATACATCAGTATACAACCATCAACCTTACACTTGGTCAATGAAAGCAAATCACAATTGGAAAGATGCATTGGTGGTGTGTTTCTTAGGCATCATCCCATCATGGTGTTGGGCTGTGCCAGACACAGTTCTGGCCTATCGAGTTTTCATATTGGATGCTTGTGTTGAAATCATTTACCGATTTATTGAATGTGATTAAGTAAACGAGGTGGTAGGAGTAAAGCTGAGTCCACATCCATCAGGAATTTCTAAGAACGAATCTTTGTAAGTAAGAATCTGTAAGAACAAAAGTTCGTCTGAACACTCATCCATAGTAACCTTAGCCAAAGCCAATGAAATCATAGGTTGTTGTTCGCTGGCCAACGACAGGGGGTCGTTAGTTCAAATTGAAAGTTAGAATTCACTTTCTTGACCAGAAAGGTTATACTGATGTGTAGCCAATGAGGTTGGTGATGGGTACTCCAGTGATAAAAATAATACATGAAGAGAGCAAATCAGCAAAAATCTTGTATCTACCTCAATGGCCTTCTTCTCTTGGTTCCTGTAATAACCCCTATGATCCTAAAACAAGATTGAACTGAATAAAACATCTGGTTTTTATTTCCAACCTGGGTAAGCATTGATGTCTGGGAGAGCAAATGTATGGATGGGGGTTTCTAGGAAGTACTCCTGCTGGTCACAAGTCTCTGCGAGGATAACGGACCGAGCCTGAGACACTAGGTTCACGTTATCAGTGGCCCTGGATATTCCTCTATTGAGTTTCTTGCCTTTTTAAACAAACATCATTAGTAAAAAAAGGTAAATTTATAACCACAATATGATGTCAATGTTAAAATAAGATGTTTATATATATTTATTTCACGTCACATTAACATTCTTTATAACCACACAAAATGGAAAAAGTTAATATATCTGTGATAAACTTAGTCATTAGTGCCTTACACAGAAATGTGAATTGTATGAAGCACAACTCAGCTGCCAAGATGAATAATTAAGGGACGAAAACGTTGAAAATTATTACAAGGTTTTCAATTTTTATGAGTAGTAGGAGGCAGATATCAGTTTTTTCTTTCAATATCATACTAATGAATCCAACGCCGTCATAGTGACATATCTATTTCATCAGAAGTAGTAATGTCTACGTAACTTTTGATCATTGTAAACAGTATGTGGATGAAACACACACATAGTGACTGAAACATGATGAACCGACTCTTCTGATGTTTGCTGCTGATCTAAGCAGATAAGCAGCTTTTTGTTTTAAATCTACACTAGTGACCTGCATGAAGATTCATCTCTGATTAGGTAAATGTTTCATAACCTAATATTTTGCTTCCTCACTACCGAAGGTAGGGAAGCTATGTGTTCGTGATTTAACAAGTTGAGTGCCACAGCTGTCCGCTCTCAACTAAAAAAAAAAAATGTCCTCAGATGCCAAGCGTGCTTTTTTATTTTTTTTCCTTCAGAAGACCTTGCTTTTGATGGTAAAAGAGTTATTTAGTGGTATTTCACCTATTTTCATTGAAAAAACCGCGTGTATACGTGTGAAACACGTGGCCTGTGAGTGACGATTTGGGACTTCAAGTGGTGGAACAGAAAATTGTGTATCACTCTGATACACCCCTATTCGAACTTCTTGACGATTTTCCCCACTGGTATTTTCCATAAAAATTATTTTCCATCAAAATCATTTTCCCCCACTGTTATTTTTCATAAAAGAGTTATTTTAGTGGTATTACACCAATTTCATTGAAAAAACCGCGTGTATGCGTGTGATACACGTGGCCTGTGAGCGGCGATTTGGGACTTCAAGTGGTGGAACAGAAAATTGAGTACCACTCTGATAGATCCCTATTCGAACTTCTTGACGATTTTCCCCACGCCTTTATACGTGAGTAAACAAAAAACAATATTGCGTTGCTACCGAAAACTCGTAGGAAAATGAAGTGCCAGATAGCTGAAATGATAAAAGTGACATCTGACAAAAACTTATTCTTCTTCCATTTGTACCGAATGTGTCTCGGCCAATTCGTTGTGGCCAACACTGTTCTTTCCAAAGGGTTTCTCAAGGTCAAAGAAGAAGAGAGAAACGCCTTAAGTGTGAGTCTGGGAGATAAACGAGCTTTTGAAGTGAACCAGGATTGTGTATCACCCAGATACACCTGGCACGCTGGGACAGTTAATGGTGTGTATCGCACAGATACACATGGCACTCAACTTGTTAAGTAAAAAAAAAAAAAAAATTTCCGCCAAAATCAACATTTTTCCTTGTTTTTTTGCGTTTCAGGGCTTGCTGATCAATTTTGGTTCCGTGGTAAATCCTTGTCACGCCCGAAAATATACCAAGTTTCAGTAAGATTCAATGAAATTTTCAGGGGTTGTGCGGATTAGCTCCTAGACGGTCCCTTATAACTTCCAATGCCGTCGAATCAACACCTGAGGGCTGGCCTGGGGTTGTGCCTGTGCGCATGCGCAAACGTAAATTTCTCATAACGTCGATTTCTCATCTGTTAAGCCAATTTTTTTCAAACTCGGTAGGTAATAGGTAAAGCTCTCCTCTCCCCCTTCTTCTTTCTGTGATGCAGAATATCTTTAAACTTTCCTTTATCTTTTAATTATTATTTCCTTCATTTACCAAAATATTTTTAATTTGTACTTGATGTTTTTCTTTTCTTCGCCACCTCATGTCTAATTTTGTCTCTTGTATTTGTTGTTCATGTGTGCTTACATAAACATATTGTTTCCTGCACAATAAATTATTTGAATTGAATTAATTTAACTAGAATGATGCCATATAAATTATATTACGATAGCTAGAGTAATAGAGAGTTTTCGTATTTCTCGTATTGGTATTTCTCGTAAGCACGAAAACAAGCTGTTAGAGCGAGCACGATGAATGCTAACCTTTTTGCATCGATTTCTCGTAGCGTTTTTGCAAGCCCGAGAGGAAGAAAACTCTTACAGCGACGTTAACGTGACTCTTATAGTGAATCACTGCTCATAACTCAATTGTCACAGTAGATTATTTCCAAAATATAACATGAATTAAGAAACAACGACCACTTACCTCTACACCATATGAAAACGATTCAGCCATGAAGAACACGAATCTTTATAACGCGTAAAATGAACCTTGAAACAAAATCTTCAGAATGAAAAAGCTGGAATCTTCGATAAAACGTCGAAAGCAAGAAAAAAATGCCGCTAATGACTGTTCTGGTTGAGGTGCGGGGAAAAAAACACGAAAGAAAGACAAATACAAAGGTTAAACCAACAACAGAAGACGGCACGGGGAAAATTCAGCCGATTTTGTCGGGTGTGTATGTGTATCCATGCCAACTGCATGATAGTTGCTAAGTTATTCTAGAAGAAGGTCAAGTTTTCGTTTCGTAATTACAATTCCGAAAAAGCTGAGCACGAGTAAAGTTGACTCTTCCCGTCCCGAAAAGCGTTTCCACGTTACGAAAACCTCTTCCCGTTTCAGAAAGGCCATTTTCGTATACGAGAAAATGAATACGAGAAGTACAAAAACTCTCTAATAAACATTGCACATGCGTGAAACTAAAATTCGCCACAGGCAAAACTCCGACATTTATGGATAGATTTTTATGAAATTTTCAAGAATTGAGTGGTCCTAGACTTTCCACTATCATTTCATTACCGTTGAACTAATAGCAGTCTGTGAGCATGCACAAACATTAATTTCCCATAACGTCGACTTATAAATCATTTCGACTCGTAATAAACCATTTGAAAATTTAATTTTTGAATCTGATGTGAAAATTATACATACTGTAGCTTTGTTCCAAGCAAGGCAAGTTATGGAAATGATTAGGCACAGGACTTACTGCAAACGAAAACTGTTCAAAGCAGCCCGAGTTCAGAAAATCAAGAACCCTTTTAAGGTGCATGGAACAAAGCTATAATTTCAAGAATAAAAGTCTCAGATAAACAATTACTTTCTAAATCTTGGGTATTCCTCTTTTTAGGATCTGGCGTGGTAAAGCTTTCAGTAGAAGACCCGCTGATCCTGTTGGTTGGAGTCGAGGGAGCTGGAAGTTGATTCCCCTTGCTAGGTGAGGAATTGAAGCAATCGTTTTCAGGCGGGTTATTGAGCACATTGCCATTAGCTTCATCATCTATCATATTTAGTTGAAGGTCTGGGGAATTCATTCAGATAAGGGCATATAAACTGAGGTAGAACGAACCTGAGAAATGACAACAGAAAAAAGAGGCGAATTACATTTATATTGATAGTAAAAAACTAGATTTTGTCAGCGTCACACACATGAATACAATATGAAATTTTTAGCAGTCTTCTTCTCATTTCACTTGCTTGTTAAGCAACACTTTCATTGAGCAGTTTTCCAGTGCACAAAAAATCAAAGCACACAGTAACTTGTTCAAGTCGGCCACTGCACATTACAACTGTAACTGGAATGTCGAGCTATTTGTAGTAAAGGGATTCATCCATCTTCTGACCATAAGGGAAAGGTATGACGAAACCATGATGAACAACGATCTGCTCTATTTGAAATACTTGATGTATCATTACTGATGAAATGGCACAATGCCAGGTAAATAAATATTAGAGAGTTCCTAGTAGACCCGTCGGATTCAGTAAGTTGTGTCATAACAAGGACGTTAGGGCGAGCGAACTGGATGCTAACCACAACTGAGAAAAATTTACTGCACCTTAAAGTCACGTCAAGTTTTTTACAGATCTAGTTGTAACACAAAACCCATAGAAGGAGGAAATTATGGCAATATTTCACAATATTATATGCTGAGTATTCTAAGATTTCTCCTTTGGTGAAATTAAGAGAACCAGTTGTGCATTTGCATAATTTACAATCAAATGTAATGTAATCATTTCTATGAAAATTTAAAATAAAATACAACTTCCATAGTTTTAATAGCAACATGAAAACCTATTACAACTGTTGTAGGTACCTTCTTACTAATTTACTACCTGAATATATTGAACAGACAAACTCAATTAGTAACCTTCCGAACTTCTTATTCAACTTCTAGGTAGAAAAAAAAGCATTTTTTAAACCTTGTTTTGCTGTCTAGTGCACGGATATGGATGTCATAAATGGTGTTTAAAATTAATATTCAAAATTTACTAATAAATATTCAGCGAAGGAATGGTAATTTGCCTAGAGTGAGTTGAGTGGAGTCAGGATCAGTGCCTCGATTGATGGAGCAACTACGTTAATCGAACACGTGAATTTGACTTATCAGAGAGTTCCTAGTAGATCCATAAAACACAATACGTCAAACATCTCGGCGCCAAAGCTCTAACAATGAGTTTTGGTGACACATCCTTCCATACAGATACGTTAACAGATCACAATCCGTAAAAAACGTAATCGTCTCAAATAACCTTCTGCACCGATAACCTCTGTTGCGTTTTCCTGCTCATTCTCCTGTCAGTTGAAACTTGCGTTCCTGCTCCCGCTCGGTTATAACACTTGCATTTCACAGTTCTTTATAAGCTTAATTGAAATGACGATGCAGAGAGAGTAGAAAAAGGGATAATTTCCCCGTTCCATGGATTTAGCGTTACAACTAGATCTGTAAAGGAATTGACGTGACTTTAAGATGCAGTAACTTTTTCTCAGCTTTGGTTAGCATCCAGATTGCTCGCTCTAACCGTCCTTGTAAAGACGGTTTCACATGGAGCGGTACGAGCGTAACAACCGGAAAGACGGAAGGCCGGAAAACCCAGTGGAGGGGGTGGCGGAATGCGGCAGGGTGTTCACATGAAGCGGCACCTTGGTGAACAAAATCATAACCTTCCTACTGAAACCCTCTCTGATCTGAAACCTCTACTTGCTGTTATCAACATTCCTGTCCAATGAGCTTGTGCTCCGCTCGACGGAACGTGGCAACGGTATAAAAATTTCTACCGCCGTCCGCCCATTCCAGCAACATGGCAGCCACCATCCTCAACTGTTGTCCCAACAGCCAATCAGATTGTGTTCCGTCTTTCCGTCTTCCGGACATACCGCTCCATGTGAAACCGGCTTAACTGCACGCCATATTGAGACCGAAGAATCTACTGGGAACTCTCTCATATAGGTAACTATTATTTAAAACTACCACCCGGGCCACAGCACAGTACAACAACTACAGCTTCTGTCCTTGGGGTAGGTCTATTATGCTGATCGCAATGGCTGCGATCCGGTGAAACATCTAATTTTTCAGATGTGGACAGTCTGCCCCATGAGTGCGTCTCCAGCAAGACTCACCGCGCCCCTCCAACTGGCAATGACCAATCAGCAGACCAAACTAATTGTTGGAATCTTGGGGGATGTGAAACCAGCTCAAGTGTTTAGGGCTAATTAAGCACTCTCATCTTTAAAAAATACCAAAATAGTCATATACAGCCAATCTGTAAGAGGACAGAAGATTAATGAATGATAATGTGATTGAGTAACGTAGGTAGTAAGAGGCGCTCATTCCACACGTACCTACATCATAACCGCCTACCACATATTTTTTTAATTTTCACTCAGCTTTACGTAGGTAGTATCTAATTGTTTAGAGGCAAAAGCGCAAGTTTGGAGAAAAGAGAAAACTGAAAGTTTGATTTTTCTGCGTAGGTCGAATAACGGAATAGAAAGAGAGAATAAAGGAGTATTCACTAATCAAAACGACCCTTTTCAGCCACTAATGAAGATTTGCATAATTTGGCTAACTCACCTCATTCATTTCACGGCCTCCTACAAGATAAATCTAGGCATTTTGCCTATTATTATCATTGTGTGCTTGTTATAAGGATTAGAGACGAATTTAAATCTACAGAAAAAACTGTTCATTAATTCCTGTTGGTGACGTATGAACAATTAAGAGAACAATGCTATACGACAGATTACCTTTTACCGATAGCAGCAGAATCACAAGTAAATACTGGGGGAAACGTCACGACTGAATGATCTTCCGTCAAATTTACATCGTTGCGGTTGTATCTGCGTCCACGAAAGGGCGTTTCAAACAGGGTCGAGCCACAATCAACGGTGCGGTTGGGCCATGCAGTTAGGTTCCAAGAGTTTTTATACAATAATATTCAATGGTATTGACCAAAAACACAGTAAAAACTAGGATTGTAGGTAATATAATAATTTACTACGCATTTTCAAGTGAGGGGGAGTTATACGAGGTGTTCTAACAACAAAAAATCCTTGAAAATCATGGAATGTAACAGGTAGACAAACGCGAAAAAGCGCGATCAGCTGTGTTTTTTGTTGGCCTGTCGTGGCTCCATTGTGAGAATCAATAACGGTATTTTAATCAGATTTTTATCTTATTGATTCATTCGTAGAATCAGAAAGAATTTAACATATTTTTTAATAAATACTATTAAAAAAGAACATTAAAGAAAACAAAATTTCGAAAAGTCCCCGCAAATCCATTTATGTAAAACCCCTGTCCGCCGTAACCTTGGGCGCATACAAAAAGGCGTATTATTAGCAGATACACACTCACATTTATGACATGTTGCCCATGCGAAGTTGAGCTTGTAATTTCTTTGATATTCCTTGTATTTATTAACTACTTTTACTTGAAAAGCGGTACTTTCGGTGCCTCTGACTCCACAAATAATGGTAATTTGATTATAATTCTAATTTAATTCACATTCTAATCTATATTTTAAGAGCTTAGCTATTCATTAAAAGTATTACTGCAGTTCTTAAATGCATTACAGTTAGGTTCACTTAACACACTTAAGTTCCTTTAACAATTTCATAACTTTATAACAGTAAATATGTCAATCACTTTACAACATTACATAAATATGTGCTATGGGTACTTGAATTTCGCTACTTCTACTTCGCTATTCACTGACTGACTATAACACAAGGTTTTGTGCTCAGGGTTGTACGCCACAGTTTCATAGTTTTCATAAACCATTCTCGTTTCATGTGTATGCTCTCTTGTTCGAAGGCACGTAAGAAGAGAAAGTTCATCGACAAGAAGAATGCAGTCACGTTCCGTTTGGTTCACCGAAGTCAAAAAGATCCCCTCACTGCCGATGAAACTGCCCCTAAGAGAGTACTTCAACCAATCAACGTGAGTTGTGCTATACTAGTAAGCCTACCTATAATTTTCTGCAGTTCTCAAAGCCGCCGAATCAATATAAAACCAAAGCGATTGGGGTAGAAGCTTTGTTCCCGCTTCTCGCTAGAATGTGTCCAGCTGCTCTGTGAGGAGTTCTACCCCATTGGAAATACCCACACACAGGCACCTGCCTATGTGGGATTTCAGAACAATTTTACGATTTTAGTTATACCTATTTGCTTTACTTATTGATATATTTTCTTTTGTACACATATATGAGTTGTGAAGCACTGTGCTGTCGTTGTGATTGATTGTTTTCTGAAATAAAAATTCGTTCTACTTAATCTGAAGAAAAACAAAAAATCTGAGGACTGTACAGTTTCAGTCCAGGACCTCTCTAAAAGAGCTCGGTTTTGATGGCGAACGTTTGAGGGCTTGTTTGAAACATGAAAGCATCCATACTTCGAATCTAGTTTGCCCTGAGGAAGGAGTAACGTTAGGATATACCAGGTTATACGTGGCAACTCCCATAGCCAACTAAAGCCGGTTTCACACGGAGCGGTATGTCCGGAAGACGGAAAGACCGAACGCAATCTGATTGGCTGTTGGGACAACAGTTGAGGATGGTGGCTGCCATGTTGCCGGAATGGGCGGGCGGCGGTAGAAATTTTTATACCGTTGCCGAGTTCCGTCGAGCGTTGCGCAAGCTCATTGGACAGGAATGTTGATAACCGCGAGTAGAGGTTTCAGATCAGAGAGGTTTAGTAGAGGTTTCAGATCAGAGAGGGTTTCAGTAGGAAGGTTATGATTCCGTTCCCTAAGGTGCCGCCTCATGTGAAACCAGCTTAATACTACATACAATCACCTGACTGGCTTCACCAATCAGCCACTAGAGTGTGTTGGAGTTGACTCCTCTCTTGTTTCCATGCCAGAAAAGTGACCTGTTAACAGGCGGGTCAGGTGTCACACACTAAGCCAACTAAACTGCACACAATCACTTGCATGGCTTCCTCAAATACCCACTAACTCAAATAGGCACTCTGAAACTCTACACCTAATGTTTTTCATAAGGAAACATTAGAAAATACCCCTTCTAAATCCTTTGGGTAGGAACCCACCCTAAGCTATTTTCATCTGGAATATGATTGTTGATTCTGGAAGCCCATAACTAATTGTTTAGCATCATGCTATGGGGCTCCGAACATGAGAAGCTCGTGTTAGAGCGCAGCATGTAAATAATGACCTTACCTTTTATCTCATATTTTGTTGCCATTGACTGCAGAAACGTCGGACACAATGGATGTTCCATATCGGTGACAGGTCTCAACATTGGGATGTGTGATTTCATTGGTTATGTAGATTACTTTAATGAATTTCGTCACATTTGTTCACAAACGTATTTTATAAAGTCCTCATTACTTTGCTTACTTATTTTTTAGAATGGAGGGGAAACCGAGAAGGAAAAATATGGAATTTTTTATGATGATAACTACGACTACATGCAACATCTCAGAGAAACGACTTCTGGAACTGACCTAATTCGTGTTGAAAATGTCAATCAACCCCGAGTTGAACTCTCTAAGGTTGCTACTTTGTTTTATCTAGTTGAAAATTGCTTATTGAAATCATGAATTACATCTACACTTAATAGTTCTGTTTTTCATTTCATTTAATTAATTAATTTTTTTAAAGGTCGTATCGAAGGGGGACAAACTTGTCCTTCTGCCATCATCTGTGTTCCCATCAGAGTTGGAGTCAAAAGTTGGATTGTTGAATAAGGCTGCTCCTAGATCAGGTTAGTTCAATTTGTTTGATAAAACTCTGGAAATTTGGCAAATGAACCTTGCTAAAATTTGCTAGCTGTGTTGTATGGCTCTGTACCATTTTTCCTGGCTTGTATGCATTCGTGATTTTACTTATAAAAATTAATGAAGGTTGATTTACCAAGAAAAAGATAGCCGACACAGTGATAGCATTTAGTATACATTTTAATTGTTTGACAACTACTGTAATAACTGTCTAGGTTAACTAACTGCGAAGGTACCTAATTTTCTTGTGGGCAAGTATTTGTTGAGTAGGTACTCCTGCTACATTCATGGAAAACATCCGTAGTTGAAGATGTTTGATTAAATTGGCGTCATAGCTCTCCTATTTGGAGCTAATCCATGATGGACAAAACTGAGGTCAGGAGAAAGGAGTGTATTTTTCTGGTGAGCTGTCGCCTTACCCACGCTAGTACGCTTAAGCTGGTTTCACATGGAGCGGAACGAGCACGGAATGATGGAACGCAATCTGATTAGCTGTTGGGACAACAGTTGAGGATGGTGGCTGTCATGTCAGAATGGGCGGACAGCGGTAGAAATTTTTATACCGTTTCCGCGTTTCGTCAAGCTCCGCGCAAGCTCATTGGACAGGAATGTTGATAACCGCAAGTAGAGGTTTTAGGTCAGAGAGGCTTTCAGTAGGAAGGGTATGATTCCATTCACCAAGGTGACCGCTTCATGTGAACAATCTTTCCGACTCCACCGCCCGTCCATTGGTTTTCCGTCTTTCCGCTCGTTCCACTCCTTGTGAATCCAGCTTTACATTAATGCGCTTAGATACGAGGCAAGGCGACCAAAGCTGTTCAAGCACCAGTGTGCGCTTACCTTTAGGGAGCAAACCCAGCAGAGTAGTGGAATGATCCACTGATAGTCATAACTTAGTTTGTATAAGTAACAAAGCATGTGCCTAGGACTTCGTACCTAGTTAGTTACCTGCCCACTCTTCCCCATTTGAACAAATTCACTTCTATAATGCATCGACAAATGCTTTCAGACAAATTAAACGATGAAAGCTAAAGATAATGCATAGGAATGTAAATAATAAATACGGTATGAACAACCCTTCAAGGTCCAACATCAGTCATTGTTAATAAACTATTTTTGAATAAAATTCTGCAAAAAAATAAATAAATAACAATACTTAGTTATTTTTGAGCACCTTTTTTGAAATTTGACCAATTTAAAGTGCTCAAAAAGTACTGGCCAACGAACTCATACTTTCAACTGGAATGTTGATGTTTCGGCTAAAGAACGGAATTTTTTACTCAATCCTAAATTGAGTTATCGTCTGCAATGACACATATATACATACACATAAATATACATATGAAAAAGCGTTAAACTCTTGGATTCGTTTCAGAATGCTTCAAAACGGATTTCAATGAAGAAAATTCCTGACGTTTAATTAAATATTTTTGGAGCCATTGCAATTTCTTCATTTTCTACAAAAATTCGCTACAAATATGTTTTTTGGTGTTGTCAGGGCTGCAGTTGGACTTGGATCCAGATATAGTCGCTGGTATGGACGACGATTTCGATTATGATGACCCAGACAATCAGCTCGATGATGACTTCATCATTCAAGCAAATGGAGGAGTTTTGGAGTAAGTGAATCGTTTTTCGGCGTTATCCCATTCAGTACGAAAATGTTTTTATCGATTCTCTGAAATTCTCTATTGTGATATCTGACTCAGAAACAGCTATCAGCTCTTGACTTTTTGGTTCCACGAGGTGCTACTTGATTGAGTTGGAATCGTCACTGCTTCCTTCCCATGCTAGAAAAGTTTTGAAATAAATGTATTTATGCGTGTAAAAATTTTTCAATAAAATTTGGGCAGGTTCTGTCTTTGAATGGACCGAGACGGCTCAAATCATTGAAAAAGTCTCTGCCATGCAAATTTTATCGTATGCTCTCAATTATAAGCTTACAAAAACTACGCAATCGTTCCGTAAACCCTGAGATTGTTAGATAGATAGAGATTTATTGGTGGTGGTTTTCAATCACAGAATAAGTGTTCTGTTTGATTAAAAAATATGTATACCTATGATGGGTGTTGTGGCTGTATGCAAGAAAGAATTTTAATGACTCTAAAAGACGTTGAATTGTGGATTATTCACATGAAATTATTATACCTGGAATGGACGAGAACCCTATGGGCCAGTTCCACCTACGGATTTTTCCTTGGATTAACCCAGGACTTTGAATTTTCTCGTCTAAAGGGCGAAATGACAGTTCCACCAACGCTTGACTCAGGATCTTCTTGTGATTGCGCACTGATTCCGGAATCCACTTGTTGAGGTGGGTTAACCCACGGATCAGCGCTTATCCGCTACTTTCTCACAGCCTGTCATCTTGAAAAGTTGTGCATCTAACCCTATTTTTCCATTTGTTTCTTCATAACACAACCCCGCCGTATTTCCGTAATTGCTTATTTCCTATTTGACAATGAAGAAACAATAAATTTGTCTTCGGAAGACAATTGGATTATTCCTCGAATGAGAATAGGTATGTAGGGAAAGAGTGGACCACTTGCATACTTGGATGCACACCCAGATCTATTAAAACTGTTTTACAGGTTAGCTCTTAATTAACTAGATTTAATGGTAAATTATCGTTATTTTATCAACATTATATCCCTAAATTTTCACTTGTACAACAAATTAATTTATAATTACACCATAACTATTAGCCAGATTTGATCGTGATTCAATTAGTATCTTCTAAAATTACAATCAAAATGTACTATAATAACTTTCATTTGTCTTCTCTTTCGTTTTTATTGAATTCTTCTTCCTTGTATTACTCTTTCAGACCAAAGTTGATAAATGTTAGATAGGTTATCTTTGCTGCATCCATGATTATTGAATCAGACCTATAATAAGAGCTCCGTTTTAGAACAAAGACGAACTCGTCTGATTAACGTAATAATAGTGCATTTAAAGTTATAATAACAATTAAATAATTGCTGGTCTGGGAGCAGTGCCTAATAAAAACAATGTAATGACCATTCCCACCTTTACCTGTACATATATTCATATCCTATTAGAATATTGAGTGAACCAAGAAGCGGAGCGAGTAATAGTAAATAACGTTTTGTTTAATTTTCTAGACTAGATGAGGGCGAAGAGTTTGAAGATTACGATGCAGATTATGATGATGATGAATCTGTAGATTCTAACGAGAGAATGGACGAACTCATGGAGCTGGAAGAGACAAAATCAAGATTTACTGAGTACTCCATGACCAGCTCTGTTATCAGACGAAATGAACAACTCACATTGCTGGATGACAAGTTTGAAAAGGTATCAAACTGCTGATGAAGAGATATGAACCGTTTAGAAATACGGAGTATTATATTTTGTGGTTAACCGTCTTATCTGTTTACTATTTGCCTGACAAGATTGATCTATCATTCCACAGTTGCGAGCATTCGAAGGAGGTAAATACGTCGTGGTAAATCCTTTTCCTGTGCTCAGCTACAGTAAATAACCTGATTTTGTTGGATCATTTATCAGTGGCTTATTCAAAGTGTTTGGCCAGTAAGGAGAGGGGAAAAAAGTTTCAAGTTTTTCTTCCATTTCTAGAAATTTATTTCATTAATTTAGGGGCCAATTTCACCAATCTGAACTAACGTCCCGTCAACTTAACCAAATGGTAATGGGAGACCGGCGATTAATAGCGACGTTAAGGAATTATCTCTCACACCGTAAATTCAGACATCTAAGTAATCACCCCCACGGCTGGTTATGGTTTGGTTAAGTTAACGACGAAACGTTTCATTTTGTCCATCAATCATGGAACATTTGTCCATATTGGACAGAAAAGTGGCTCCTCTGAGCTTGGAATCATAACCTAAACAACTTCAACTGCAGATTCATATCGAATTCTTATCAGGAGATGATTTTTTCTAAGTTGAAACACTGAAATTTAAACATTAATTTTGAATATTCATTTAAATGAGAGAAAGAGAGAGTAAAAACCACTAGGTTCCTGCACTCGAAAGTCTTTTTAAATGAGGAACCCGTAAAGTGAAATTAAACATATAAATTCATCTTTCTAACTCTTTCAGTGGCCTAAACAGTAGATCTTCCGGTACTGGAGGGTATCATTCCTACATTCTAAGAAATTCATATGTAAGAAGGTACTAGTTGATGAAAGGGTTGTGGTAGAAAACTGTGGAAATCTCATCAGACAAGAAGTAAATACATACAAATCTCTACTTCTCATTAGGAAACGTATAAACTGGCTTATCAAACTTGCTTAGGTACCTAGTTACTAATCTATACTGGATGAGTCAAAGCACTTTGGCAACATCGGTTTTCATCTAGCTCTAGAAAATAATTCTTTTCTTTATAACTCGAGGTCGTTGTGCCTTGAATAACATTCAAAATGGGCAAAAATCACAAGTTGTAGAGCCGCCCTTATGAGCTTAGTGATCTCTGATTTCTTGTCAACTTTTTCAACTAACGCACTGCTGGCGTTTCATACTTCTTGGTACTAATGCGAAACGAGCTTGTGTACGGAAAATAAGAAATGTTGCGTTTTATTGAAAATGATCCCATCACCTACAAACTCGTAAATGGGGGCAGAGGTTATGTGAGTGAACTTTATTTTTTCTAGTGATTTGTGGCCGTTTTTTAAACCCTGTTGAACTTAAATCTTTAAAATCATTAAATATTATCACATTTGGTAATAAAAGGTAATAAAATAGTGGAAATTGAAGGCTCCGTACACTGACAACTTAATGATAATCATCCGATAACCTCTTAATTCCTCGAGGGTCGGATAATTAGTTAATTAGCTTTGGTAATCAGATCGTCAAGTTTGACGAAAGATTTAACCAACAACGGGTGTTGGTGAAAGAAAAAATGACTCTAATGTCTGATTATGCTCTAACATAATGCCGCGTTGATGCTAATTCTTGGTTAACTCAAACGGTGAAAGTGGCCCTTATTGTTTAAAATGTGACAATATATTTGTTTTTGTGTGAGGTTTTTTTTTGGGGGAGGGTGGTTGATTGAGTTTTAAATATGCTCGAATTGCATCTTAACAAACCAAAAAGCTAAAACAAAAAGCTCTGATTTGAGGTTAGAGTCTCTGTAAGAGAATTTCCCATAAGATAAATGGAGTTTACTCTGGAGGCTTGCAAAACACATTCAAAATTGATTTTTGAAAAACTAAATGACTCCATTCGCATGAATAAAACGAATTTATAAATATACTCGTACATAATAATACTATTTATGTAGGGTGCAAACTAAACAGGCAGAGGACATTCGAATCATTAAATTTCCAGTAACTTGGAATTTTCTCAACAAAAATCACGATAGTAAGTTTAGAAGTACTAAAGGATTGTCTCTGTCATTTCAAGATTATTTGCCTCCGTCAAAAACTGAAAGAGCGAATGCACAAGTAATGGCTAACATAATGGATCGAGAGTCCCTTCATATGAAATGATGTGACAAGAGTACAGAAATGTTTATGACGTTTTTTGTTTATGAATGTTTTTGGACGTATACATAGATTTTTAGCGTCGATTCCCAAAAGATAAGTTGACCTTGATGTATGTAGGTAGGTCCTCTAGAAGTCACAGCTGAAATCATAGGATAGCAGCCTACGATTGTACCCACGTTAACTGGAAACGTGCCGCCCATCCTGTTCACAACAAACTGGACATTTGGCTTTCAGAGCGATTTTCGCCAGGACAGCTTGTTAAAAAACTGGACTGTCCAGCCCAAAATCAGACACCTGGTAACCCTACCTCTCGGCCACGAAGCTTTACTAATCGGGTTGAATGTGATAGTGGCGCCAATTGAATTACTTTTAGTTTTTACACTGTTGCATAATGAATTCTCATTTTCAGATGTTTGCCGAGTACGACGATAATGAAGTTGGCGCTCTGGATTGTGATGAAATTGAAGGAGACTTAGATACGGAATCAGAACTTCTCAAACGAATGACGGAAGATTTTGAAAACCGTTTAGTCGTTGTGAGTTCTTATGCTGAATTATTTTGTGGTATTATGAAATAATTTGTTTAAAATCAGAACATTATTCATAATTGGAAAACTGTGATACATTTCTCAGGAAAAATGGGAGATGCAGAAAACTACAGTACCATCTAACTCAGACAGCGATGACAGTAGTGATTGCAGTTTTATTGAACTGAAACCGAAAGAAGAGTGGGACTGCGAATCCATACTCTCCACGTACTCCAACATATATAATCATCCTAAAATTATCAGCGCTCCAGGATCGGTTAGTGAATTTCTGATGTCGGTCTTCACTTACTAACTACAACAATCTGCTCAATATGATGAAAATTAAAATGGTGCTTGGCCCAGTTAATAATAATGAACTTATTAAAGCTATAAAAGCAAAGCTAAGTAAAAACTTTAGACAAAAGTACCTATTTGCATAATTTTAGAAAAAGTAAGAAGAAATTATTTTACAATTTATTTCCAAATCAAAAAATATATTTGATGATCAGTTTGATATGTCATTTGAACATTAAAAAAAACCTTGCGCCTAAGGGCTAAAGAGTGATGAGTGTATAATACGTTTTCACCTCCATTTCAAATTTTAGATTCATAATTTGAATAGCAAAGGAATCAGCTCAGAGATCACAAAGCAACGTCAACACTGTCAATGTTTGTGTTGTTTTTAGGTGTCATTGTTAGATGACAATTTTTGGCAAGAAGGTCTCCGTAAAAACGTATTCTACATTAAAAATTAATTAATTTAGAAAATAAACCCTAGTACCTACATTGTTTTATTAAGACGATTGGGATCCCATGTAAAATAATTATGTACCTAGTCATCCTTGGCTTGACTAGGCAACATTGGTGTATAGGTTGATAATAGATGGTTTGCGTTCCAGGGACACTCCTACGTTGATTTACTCACCGAGACAACCTTTAGGTGACAGCCTTCATGGGTAAAATGACCAAAGAAGTGCTTGAAAGGAAATTTCACGTTTGAGTGTTGGCTGCCCTGCTATCTATTAATTCGTGGCAACCATTTTTGTTTTCCCTATCTGCCATAGAATAAAAACTTGGGGACTTACTCCAAGAACTTTGAAATGGATATACACAGCAATAATTAGACCTAGATATATATATGGTGCGATTGTGTGGTGGATTGGCATCAAAACAAATAAGCTAAATGAATTAAAGAAACTTGATAGACTTATTTTAATGACTATCTCTGGGGCTTTCTATAGCACACCAACACTGATACTATCAATATTACTAGAGGTACTCCCACTTGAATGAGAGATCAAACAAGAGGCAATGAGAGGATTTCTAAGATTAAAAAAGAATAATCAAATTCAGTAAACTAGCACTCTAGGAGGAAAAGTTCATACCAAAATAATACAAGAAATGATAAAAGAAATTCCCGAAACAAAATTTCCGTTTGATGATATTAAGAAGGAATTCAACTTTGACAAAAATATTAAGACTATTATAAAATCAAGATTAAATTGGGACCGTAGACCAGAAATAATAGATGAGGCGGATATAATATGCTATACCGATGGGTCCAAAATGTCAGGACCCAACGGTAACACAGGGTTAGGTATTTGGATACCGCATTTCCAAATGGAAACTTCAATCGTTCTGGGCAATTACACAACGGTTTACCAGAGCGAACTACTAGCCATTAACTTTTGTTTACAAGAATTAATAACTAGAAATACCATAAATAAAACTATATCAATATATACAGACAGCCAGTCAGGTATTAAAACTATAGGAAATGTAGAAATAAAAAGCAAACTAATCAAAGAGATTGATTAAAAAAAGTAAGGAGCTAATTGATAAAGGTAATAGGATCTCACTCAAATGGATTAGAGGACATCAAGGGTACTTTGGTAATGAAAGAGCTGATGAATTAGCGAAAAGAAGCACAGAATACACATTCATAGGGCCAGAACCATTCATGGGAATCACCCTTCAATTGTGTAAAAACGAAAATAAACAATTTCATGTGGAATAAGGTTACCTCCAAAATCATGGAGAAGGAAAATCTATATAAACATTCGAAAAACAGGAACTACCAAATATATTTCAACCTGTAAAGATTGACAACTAGGACTGAATAGACTGAAAATAAGAAGGGTAATAGGGGCTCTGTCAGGTCATTACGCTGTCGGATCAAAAATAAACAAAATAAACCCGAGAGTATCAAATAGATGTGCATGTGGAAACATAGAAACCATGGAACACTATCTATGCGAATGTCCTATATACTTAAGATCGAGACTTCTTAGCTTTGAAGATACTATAATTAATATAAATGATATCAAAAACAGTGATTGGAATACTATTCTTACATTTATGAGGTATTCGGGAAGGTTCGAAGAGCCGTTCTAAAAGGAATAAAAGTATCCATCACTCACTCACTGCTCGGGGTTACCGTTGGAAAAGAGTTTCAGGCACCATGAACGGCTTATACTCTCCCTCAAAAAGAGGCCCCTTTAATTTTAAAGAGGATTCCGCCAGTTACCCCGAGTTGGAGTCGTCGCAAGCAAACCTTTTGCTTAGATCAGCAAACTTTTTGATTCTTTTCCACTCAATATCTCTGAGGGAAGCACGTTCAATTATATGATGCCCAAATGCCTCCGTTCTGGATCTCCAGCACCGGTCGCATCTGCAAAGAAAGTGCTCTGCGGAATATCTTCCTCGAGGTGAGATATTGTTATCTATAATATTTAGCATCCTGCGGAAATCATAATGTCCGGTGAGAATCCCAATCATGGTTCTAATAGAATTTCTACTTTTGCTTAGAAGCCAGTATGCTCGTTTGGGATCGGAAGACGTAACAAGCATTCTGGTTTGTCTATATCTCGCTATTTCACTGTTCCAGAGAATGTTGAGGTCTTGTGTGACCCAGTTTTTAATTTTTTGCTTTACAGGCATTTTTGGAAATGCAGATGGCAGGAGATGGTCCGAGAAACTGTTGTCCCGAGCCAGCCCGCGCTAAGCCGTCCGCATTAACATTGCCTTCGTAGTTCTCATGACCAGGAATCCATTTTATGGATATTCTGTTGTTACTAAGAAACAGGTTGTTGATGTGTTGCTTTGTTTCCCAGACCAGTTTTGAGGTCGTAAGGGGGTTCAGGAGTGCTGTGATGCTGGCCTGACTATCGGTAAAAATGTGAATGTTTTTGTTAGAAGTGTTGTGGTTATGTAAGGTGACCAGGCACTTATTGATAGCATATATTTCTGATTGAAATACAGTTGCATATTTATCGAGGCTGTAAGAATGTGCCACTTGAAGGCTGGGAATGAATACACCAGCACCAGAGGAAGGTTCAGATCCCCTATCTATCTTAGAACCATCGGTGTAGCAATGTATGGTGTCTATAGTGTCAACAGGGGTTTGTTGATTGTTCCACTCATTTCTGTCTTTTATTTCAAAGGTGGATTTCAAGTTCCAGAAAAATCTCCTCTTCATTTCATCGGAGGGCATGAGGGTTTCTGGAGCATAAGCATTAGTAGCTTATTTGATGTAGGTGTGTCCTACTTGTGTGTAGTGAGAGAGATGACTTGTGTCATGCACCCATTCTCCCAAAATATTCAACCTAACCACGGCTTGCATGGAAAAAACCATTGCGAGAGTGTCCAGTGGTGCTAGTCCAAGGATAATTTGGATGCTCCTAGTTGGAGTATTACGGAAAGCTCCACTAATAAGCATGCAGGCTAATCTTTCGATTTTGCCCAGGATTTTGCTGTTTTTAATGCCCGGCCAACACACCACCACCCCAAATAGGAGTCTAGGTAGAATGATGGCTTGGTAGATCCAATGGGCTATTCTGGGGGTAAGTCCCCACTTTTTTCCAATCGCTCTCCTGGCACAGAAAAGGCTATTGGTGATTTTTTTGACCTTCCATTCAATATGTGGTTTCCAGTTGAGCTTGGAATCCAGTATAATACCGAGATACTTCACCTTACTGGAGGGTGAGAGGTTAGTGTTTAGGTATGACAGTCATGTTATTTGTGGGGGACGTCGTTTCCTTGAGAAAGTGATGATTTCAATTTTGTTGGGATTAATGAATAGTCCCTTGCTTCTACACCATTGTTCAAGGAGTCTCAGTATGGTGTTGGCATTTCTCGTGATATCCGTCGGGTTTGAGCCCCTGATTAGGATCCGCAAAAAATTGTGCATGAAGTATCCATAACCCACATTCTAGGATGCTTAGATAAGATAATAAAATATACACATACAACGTAAATAATGATAAGGAAGCCTAAGGGGAGATAGGAAATGGGCCTTTTCAGGCCAAGACTAAAAGTCATTGGTCCTCCCGATTTACTCGGGCTCCCACTGTTGAATTGAATTGAATTGCCATAGAATATTACTTATTTACTTAAATTTTGTGTGTCATGTTTCGATTCCTGAGTCAGGAGAGTTGGAATATCGCAGACTTCTGGGAAAAAAACTGAGTCTTCCGAGGTGAATATTTGTCACTAGACGAGTGAAATACGAGGTCTGTCCGGAAATTTCGTATAAATATTTTCTGTAGGGGGCTGAGGGCTAGGGGGAGGAGTAGCTGACTGGTTTCTCCTCTCTAGACAACCCACAGAATGTTTAGAGTGATCCCTGCAGCTCTTGGAGAGCGCCGAGGCTCCTAGAGTTCTTGGTGGCTCCTAGAGCTGTGCCATGGTTCTACGAATGACACGGTTCTCCAGGGATGACGTGGTTCAAAAAGTCACCCACCCTCTTCATGCAGCCTGCCACCTTCCTTCCGACAGCACGTAAAAAGTAGGTTAGGTTCAAAAGTTTGATCAAGACTAGAACGTTCTCCAAGAGCTGCTGGGATCACTCTAAACATTGTGTGGGTTGTCTAGAGAGGAGAAACCGGTCGGCTGCCCCCCCCCCCCCCCCCCCCCCCCCCCTAGCCCTCAATCCCCTACAGAAAATATTTACGAACTTTCCGGACAAACCTCGTAATATGAATTTTCTCAAGAACAGTTTGTTTGATCATTAGGGGATGATCTTGGCGACTGGCTAGACTTCCTTCGTTACTTCTACAAGAACAAAATCCTACACGAAGAAAATAACCACTGATTCGTTCATAATAAAACTCGCAAGTTTTATGGTTCAAAAGGAGTTGGCGACCATCAGTAAAGTGCTGGGAGATTCGAAAGAAGATTTAGTTGTGGACTGTAGAAAAGAGTTGGTTCATCCAACAACGAAATGTGTTCGATTTATCACTAGTCGATTAGGCTGAACTCTATGCTTGTTGCGCTAGATATTTTCACACCATCACGAAGTTTTGCTCAGAAGAAAGAAACGTTATTTATTTAAGCCAGGCATACGTAAACGAGGCGCAAAATGTCAATAAGTTGGCAGTCACTGGATGAATTTGAAGCGTTGATATGGTGTTCACACCCAAAAGTTTATTAAGTTTTAAATATTTACGAATACGTGTGATTATCACATTATGTTTGTTCGGACAGTCCGTTCTGGACCCGATTCTCAGAACGGGGTTCCTAATGGAATGAAATGAGAACTGTTCAGAGCTCTTGTCTGTCCAAACGCGTCATTCATGATTAGAACGGATAACCTTCATAACCTAGGATCAGACATACGTTATACTTATATATACGTACATCATATGAAAAAGTGTGCCTCAAAACGGATTTCCAAGAAGAAATTGTTGGAACATTTCATTTTTAATTTTTTGGAGCCATTGCAATAAGTGCCTAGCTTCATTTTCTAGAAAATTCGCTGAAACCAAAAGAAGGCATGTACGAAGTACCTACCCCCCTTACCTACTCCGGTGCCCTCTATACTGAATATCAATAGGTAGCAAGTAGGACAGATAAATTTAAAATCTTTGAAGACCAGCTTCGTTGACGAATTTTCATACTGTATCGCAAAATTCACGACAACTTCCCTGCTTACCCAAGATTCTACAGGATTAATTTGTGTGAAAGTATCTTTGATAATAAACTTGATTCAAAATGAATTATTCTTTATTGTTATCAGACATAATTGCAGCTGCCTATTACATAGGCACACTAGAAGGGGAATTTCCAAATTCCCACCTGTTTCCCCATCATTGTGGGCCTAAGTAAAATTAATTTTTTTTGCCAGGGGGGGAAGGGGGGTGTAATCCTGCACCCTGGAGGGCGCACTGGGATTGGCTACCTCACCGTTGCTTCGGAAATGACTGATTTTCTAGCAGCAAACAGTTCAAATCAAAACAAAATATATTCAAATGTACATAGAATTTTGGTATTTACAAATGTTTGTAAAGTAAAAGATACTTTATTAGTATTTACAAATGCTTAAATAAATTTCACTTGCTGTTGCAGAACCGAATCAAAGTCAATGCTCGGACAGGGGTCCCTGTGAGTGACAACAAACTGACCAAAAGCACATTATCGAAACTTGAAGGTGCTGAGATTGGCAGATCTGGCCCAGGCTCCATCGCTTCTATTGTTTCTGCTCTATCTGTCAGGCCAAAAGGGGAACTGCCCGAAGAACGAGCTACTCGTAAAAAGGCCTACAAGGAATTCAAAAAGGTATGGAACATGATGGCAACAGATTGTGGTGTTCAATAAATACTAGGAAAATAATGAATTAGTGTCAAGGGGGTTCAGACAGTTCCGCAGCCGCATGCACGCTCAACCCGATCATTTTTGACGGTTTTTAAAGCTATTGATTTTCATTGGCGTTGTAATGCCACATACCATTCTTTTCAGCAGGAAATGTAGTTTCTAAAACTTGCCATCTTTTCCCGATCCGTGCAATATCCAAGCTTCTGGAAGCTCAGAACAATGACCGTTCCATACACTTACTGCCACTCGTTTTCCCCACACATTCTTCCCGAAATCTCACTTTTCTCACCACTCTACGATCTGCAATTTTTTGGATGTTCCCAACGTATTGAAGAACAGTTAGTGCCGCAATAATAGTCCTAGCTAAAAAGAGCGATTTTTCAGACCCTAATGAAGTTTGAAGCAAATAAACAACCGTAAGAATCGGCTTTGATAACTCGTCATACTGATATCAATAAAAATATTCCAAAATCCTTGGCACAGTTGAAGGAAAAATATGTTACGAACAAGATTTAAAAAAAAATAAATGTTTGGATTTCGATCACTAGTTTCTGAGATATCGGGAAAAACTTACTGGAATATAGAAGTTTTCAGGACAGCATCCCACATAGTCCAGGACTTTCAAGGCCGAAAATAGGTACCTAGTAATTTCAGGAGAAGGTTTGAGATTAGATGTTAAAAATTTAGTCCGTTCTGAGTGAAAAATCTTTGTCTGCCATCTCGAAATTGGTGGATTAAAAAATGGCGGCCGCATAAATATGGCCTAATTCGCCCATTTTAAAGTTTTCCTCTCATAATTCCGAAACCATTCGTCCTACAGAAATGTTTATAGTAGCAAAGTTGTAAAGCATAAAAGTACTAAGCGATCCTATCCAAAAACTTTGAATTATGTTCCATAATAAGTGAATTACAAAAATTGAAAGTCGGGCTAATTTTGGGTCAACAGCTTATATTAGTGTTCAGGATAAAAGTGGAGTTTATAAATTAGAATGTTCTTGTGGCTACGAATATTGCGGTCAGACTGGTAGGAAATTTAGGGAAAGAATAGACGAGCATCTGGAGGATTTCAGGGAAAATAAGGGTAAGTCTACATTTGCAAAACATCTTGAGGAATCTAATCATAGTTACAATTTTGATTTGACAGATAGACAGTTTGTAGAATTTCTTCATTTTTTCCCAAAGGGAGATATGTTGAATGTACTTGAAAAATTCGAAATTATCAAAAGTGACAGGTCTGGTAAATGTTTAAATGAGGATATACCTCAATATATTCCACCACTGATAGGTCCATTTCAGTAAAGCTTGGAATTATCCCTTCACAATGTTGAAACCATATTTAGTTATTTCCCCCTTTCACGTCATCTTCATCTCTTCACTCCCCCTTTCAATTTGTATGCACTTAATTGGTTGTGCCTCCTGCCCCTTTCCTTTCTCTCGACCAATGGGATTCAATCTCCCTTCACCTGTCACTATATAAGCTGTGTCCTTTCTAATATGTCTTCAGTTATTGTTTGTTACTGATGATGGCCTAACCGTCGAAATCGATTTAACATTGTAACTCTTTATTTCGTGGAAATAGACAACGTTTTTCACTAACTTCCGTTTTGAAATGGGTTTCCACAATTTCGTCGCGAGTGATTTAGTTCGTAACGGTATCTTTGTCCAACCGAAACCTCAATAAAATACGCACTCGTCCCATTTTAGTAGGTGATCTACAAGGGGTCTTACTAGGTATAAACAGTCTTCTTTTCCATTCAACGAATTATGCTACGATAGAATCCTAGCCGTTGCTGCGGTTTGAAGACCAATTCCCAAATATATCCATTGGAAGGTACAAAAATAGAGACAATCAAACTTTATTCAAATAAGATTTTTGTAAATAAATGAACTTGTTTGAGGTTAGAAAGCTCCAGATATCTCATTAACCTCCAGTTATAATCGTTATCCAGCCGTCCAGGGACCAGATAAGGTTTAACTAGGGATGGATAAACACCCCATATTGTGTTATCTGGAGGATAACGCTACCTTAGATAAATCCCCCTCATCCATTGGATAAATGTGATTGATAAACCGGCCCTTAGCAGCCTTAATATTGGTCCGATTTAGATCTGCCAAACTTCATTCGATTCAGGGTTAAATAATTTCCAAAGTTCATATCGAGCAAGTTTTAGCTGAGACGTTTTCCCATTGACTTAGCAGAACTCACGAGTTTTACGTCATTTTACTGAAAAAGTTTGCAGAAAAGGCGTTTTACTTTGGGAAAGGGTCTCACTTAAAACTTGCTCTACAGGAAGTATTTACCCCTGAATCGAATGAAGTTTGGCAGACCTAAATCAGACCAATATTAAGGCCTCTAGGTGATTTTGAAGGGCAAAATTCTTGACAGGGGGAGGAGAGGACTGACCCAAAATTAACCCAATTTTCAATTGTTTGTAACTCGTTTATTTTTAGAGATAATTCAAAGTTTTTGGGTCGGATCTCTTTGTATTTTTGTGCTTCACTTTTCTACGGATAAGAATGTCTGTAGGATGAAAGTTTTAGGAATTATTAGAAAAAAACTTCAAGACGGGCAAATTAAGCCATCTTTATGAGTCCGCCATTTCGTATTCCACCACTTTCAAGGTGGCAGACAACAATTTTTTCACTAGGAATGAACTAAGTTTTCAAAATCTAATCTCAAACTTTCTCAAACCTATTTTCGGACGAACAGGTTTCGGTGCCCGAGAGATTTTCGGAACCTTGTTGGGTCATCCTCATTTCATTTGCCGCTTCGGGTCGTTTGAGAACCTCAAAGATGTGAAATATGAAAGTGCTCGAAAATGAGGTTAGATCGGCAAATACTACTCATTGTAAATTGCAGATTTGTGTTCTATAGATGAACAGTGAGTTTTTCATTGATGTTGTATTTTATATATTTTTTACCCATCCTTGGTCACACTCCTTAGTGGTAACACTCATGAGAATTTTCAGTAAAAATTGCGTCACACAGGATGATGAAGTGGCAAAACTCGGGGATGGCTACTGTTTGAAACCTGTCACCAAGCAGTAAGGTTCTTGATATCGGATTATTTTGTTTAAGCACTAGAAACACTCGTAATTAATGTAACACTCATGATTGAAAATAAAAATACTCCCCATGTTTTTAGGCTTCTTTTGCTGTAAAAACTGCTGCAACTCCAAGCACTCCACTGCTGTCTCACATCTTCAACTGGACAATATAACCTTCACATCTGACTGTTTCCCGCCATTTTCCATCGGCTTTCTTGATCACAAAAATGATAACACTCCTGAGGTCCCATTGAGATGAGATATGGGGGACTGACTGAAAAACTAGTTTTTCAGGGGTTGGGAAAAATCTTAAAAATGTAAAACCTTACTCTAAATAAAGAGGAACCAACCTACTGCAGCTAGTAACCCTGGCCAGTTCTAGATTGTCATTGTTTCCTAACTACCTAACTTCTACTTACATGTTAAGTAGTAGGGGACAGTAACACTCATGAGTTTCCAGGATTTCAAGGTCTTTCGTCGACACTGTGTATTAATTAAAGGGGATTTTGGGCAGTCAAATTATTTCTTCGTTGATCTCCCAACTTATACTACCCTTTTCTCCCCCAAAATCGCTAGTGTTGGTCAAGAATTGTGAGAATTCGTCGTCGGGGACATGAAAGCGGCAAATGAAATGAGAATGACCCTGTTCCCCCAAACCACTGTGGTCCCAGCTGCTATACTCTTTTTGCTTATAGTTTCTTTTGTTATTATAATGTTACTGTTGACGAGGAGAAGAAGAAGAATGTGATAGTTTTCAACCATTTTCTGCTTTCAAACGCGAAAATAAAGGCTGGTTACAAGCTGTTACGTTAAAAATAGTGACTGGAGTACAATTCTTTCATTTATCAGCTACAAGGAACCTTTCTAATAATAATCGAGGCATTTTTAACCTATAATTTAGACAGAAACCCTATAATATCATAGTCTCACTCTCACTCACTGCTCGGGGTTTCCATTGGAAATGAGTTTCAGGCACCATAATCGGCTTATGGCCCAAATTGTCGTGACGTCACGCCTGGAGTAGGTTCGCGTTTCAGCCAAAGTCGGCCATGACTGCCCTATGTCAATGAATCGCTACTCAACCAACCTATTTCTCACAAGAAATTTGCCGTCTCACTTCAACATAATTCGTGGTTATAAGGCCATTTTTCAACAGTTTTCTTTTGAAAAAGTATAATATTGTAGTAATACAAAGTTTCAATTCGACTAAATGTTCAGTGCAATAATTGATTGTAGATTGCTGTCAACGATACCAATCTAACGTGAACGAGTTTTTATTTGGACTAGGAGCCTACTAACTATCAGTGTCAGAAAGCTAAAGAACTTCATTCATTTAGGCTTTGAGAATAACTATTAACCTGAAAAATAGTAAAGAAAAGATTATTGAAAATTCCTTAGGTGTCTGTACTGCTGTGTAGGTACCTAGCCATCTTTCAGGTAGCTTCATCAGCGTTTTATTATAAGTTCGTAGTACTATGCTTAACTGAGGAAGCTTTACTTGTTATATTGAATGAATAAAAGGGGAGATTTGATAGTTTGTCAAAGTAAACAAGGCAGGTTGTTGCTACACCAAGAAACGAAACTACTTAGGTAGGTATGTACGTCCTAACAGATTTGCTGTTGGTTTAAAGTGCCTAAACAAAGTAGGTAGGTCGTTGCTTTGCCGACGAATACAACCGCTGATTAGCACGTTTGTAAAATATCGAATCAGGGAATATGCAACATGAATTAAAAACCAGCTGCAAGGAAAAAAACCTTGAAATGCATTCTCTGAAGGTAAGATTTCATAAAGACGGCATTGGCAGTGCAGTTATTGCGCGAGTTTTGCAGTTACGCAAATTTTAGGGACAAAAAAGGTAATTAGGTACCTACTTTCGTTTTTATCAATGAAGTACATGAACAAGTAATAATATACGGAAAGTATGTAGGTATACCTTACCTCTAGGTACTTCCTTTCCACATGTGATACTTTCTATTCCCGCCTAACAGAGCTCTCATAACACATCCTTTCACAAGACCCCTTTCACAGTACTCAAAAGATTTTTAGTTTCAATTGATTCAAAGAACAGTTCTAAAACTAGATAGGTAATCCACAACATCTTCGCGGCTGATGTCTGGATCATCTACAACACTTGTATGTCAACTCCCCAACACACATTTCATATGGATCTCTACCCCACAGATTAAATCTTGTGTTCGTAGCGTTTGAGGTCATCACCTGATAATAACTTGATGTAATTTGCATACAATTTATCACCTTGCATATTACAAAAAATGAAAATATTTACTAGGAACTAGGTAAGACTATGTTATACAGTTGTCCAGCTGAGGGCAACAAATGGCGCATTTTCGCATAGTTTACTCGTCACCATGACAACAAGGTGAAATAACTTCGACTTCGCCTTGCCTCGATGTAAGGATGCGCTAGTGTCCAAGTCTCGAGAATATCACCCATACTCTCCCTCAAGAAGAGGCCCCTTTACTTTAAAAGAGGAGTCCGCATGTTACCCCGAGTTCACTCAATATCTCTGAGGGAAGCACGTTCAATTATATGATGCCCAAATGCCTCCGTTCTGGATCTCCAGTACCGGTCGCATCTGCAAAGAAAGTGCTCTGCGGAATCCTCCTTGAGTCCGCAAGGGCACATAGGAGAGATGTTGTTATCTATAATATTTAGCATCTTGCGGAAATCGTCATATCCGGTTAGGATGCCAATCATAGTTCTAATTGAATTTCTACTTTTACTTAGAAGCCAATATGCTCGTTTGGGATCGGAAGACGTAGCAAGCATTCTGGTTTGTCTATATTTAGCTGTTTCTCTACTCCAGAGAATGTTGAGGTCCTGTGTGACCCATGTTTTAAATATCATAGTCAAATAAGAAATCAAAGTTGTTTTGCTAAGATAAACACAAATATTAGATAAATAACATTAATATATGATAAGAAATCCTAAAGGGAGATAGGACATAGGCCTTATCAGGTAGGGACGCAATTCATTGGTCCTCTCACAATAAGCATGGCTAATACGGTCATTTCTTGGTACCTATCTACCTACATAATAGGTTATCGAGTAACAGTGATTGTCTGGAAATAGATTGTGGTATTAGGTTATTTTGGTATTGGTTACCAGCGATATGATAGGTAAGTTTATTAAGATGATTAGTTACAAACCATTCGTATACAGGTTAATATTATCTCTCTTACTATTTGACGTATTTCATTAACCATGGCGTTGACGTAAATATTCTCATTGCTTTTATAGGAAAGGCGAATGGAGCGGAAATGCAATAAGGAGGCATTCAAAGAAGAAAAGAAGAGGATGGAAAAAGTCATGCAGAACACGAATAAAGTTAAACATCATATTCCTATTTAATGTTATGAGATTTGTACATAGTTGATTGATTGGATTCATTATCGCTTCAATAACTGTGAAAATTTTCAATCATTTCAAGTTAGGTACAAAATATTTTCTCCAATGAGTCGAAGAAATGTACCTATATACTTTATGGTTGAAATAAACTTTTTTAATGTTTATTTTCTTATGATTTGTAGACTTTGACCCTATCAGACTCACAAACTCCTTCCACAGAACTTTATGGTAGGTACCTAGTAGGAGCGTAAGTGCGGATGCACATATAGGGTAGGTACTGTTAATTCGTATAAAATTAAATTCATAGGAAGGAAACAGGACCCCAACCCGCATAATCCTGGGAATTTCATATAATACAATGCGAATTAGGGCTGTAATCGTTTGCATGTGCGGAAATAGCATAAAGGTTAACCCAGACAATAATTGACAATTTCATCAAAATCTATTCATTATTCTCGGAGTGTCATCCAGTATTGGTTTTGCGTATGCGCAATAGTTATCTATTATTCAAAGCAATTGCGATAAAATACAAAGGGCATCACCCTTGACCCAAAAACCTCTCGAGTTTGAATGAAATCGGAGTAACAGATGATAGGAAATCGACGTTATAAGAAATTAAGTTTGCGCATGCGCACAGACTTCTATTAATCCACCGGCAATTAAATTTATAGGGGAACGTCTAGGAGCTAATCCGCACAACCCCTGAAAATTTCATAAAAATCAGTTCTTTACTATCGGAGTATTGTCTGTATCGATCAATTTTAGTTTTGCGCATGCGCTATAGTTACTAGAGAGTTTTTGGCGACTTCAAGCGTTACCTGTCTCCGTAGTCTAGAGGGAGCAAATGATTATGCTAACCCAAATGGAACAGAGGGCACGGTTGCCTTAATTTTAATGTCACGTTAACTGTGGTTAGGCAACGCGATATTTTCCCCCAGCTGTCTTGTTGTCTAATCAACTTCTATAATTCGATATGAAACGTCGATTTTCAATCTTAAATTCACATTTCATGTTAGTTTCAGTAAAAATACGGACCAATTTCTCATTTTAGCGAATTTTTGAAGAAAATTAAGCTATTGCTCTCGCCTCAAAATTTGTAGAATGTGAATTTTTGAAAAACTTTTATGCAGAAATCCGTTTCAGACTATTCTTAATCATATTCTGAAGTTTAACGCATTTTTTTATGTATGTATGTATATATGTACGTATATATGTACGTATATATGTATGTATGTGTCATTCCAGACGATAACTGTCCGTAGAATTGTGCTAGAAACTTCAAACAAATTTTAAAATGTTAAGGACACAAAACGAAAGTTCAAGTTCGTTGGCCAGCATGATCGGATTACATCTTCGGGTTGAAATTTTCAAAAATGTAGTCAAAAATTTCAAAATAGCCTGTTTTTTGCGATTTGTTGTGCGAAATAATTATTTCAGCATACTAACATGTGGTATATTCGGAAACAGCGTAAAATTTCCTATAAGAATATGTATCAAGTTTTCAAAAATTTCAAAGTTGAAAAATCAGTCAAAAATCGAAATAATTCCGTTCGCTAGTTGTCAAAATCGGTAATATTTGCCTGAAACATTGTCCAAATTCAGATTGAACTACCCTTATGGAAGTATCCCTGTATAACCAATCCTAGAACCATGCTGTTTAAAACGTAGGTAGTAGGTGCTTAAAAAAAAAGAAAAAAAGTAATCACAACTGATGAGTTTACTCTGTGCATGTGTTAATAATTTGATTCCATGTTTGTCTATCAAAATCATAAACTAAAATTTCTCAACACGATCAATAGCGACTGAAATGTCGAAGATTTCTTCAAAAATTCGCTCATGGGGTCATGCTGCATGACTGGACTTTTTAGTTTTCGATTCGTAAAAAGGGCATGGATTTAACGCAAAGATAGTAAGCCTCAAGTGGGAAACACCGCAGTTTAGTAGCTACTTATAGGTAATTATTGTCGTTACGAACTTCATGTTTTTGGGTTTCCCATAGGGTAAATCATCAACAAGTATAAAAAAGTATTTATCTCTGAGACAATGAACCAGGAATTTACCTGATAATCTCCATTGGAGGCAGCACTTCCCGCAATGTTCACAAGAAAACAGCTGAGGTAAGGCAAACTAAGAATGCTGCGAAGTGTAGTGTCTTGAAACTAAAATTTCTCACTTAAAATACGTGAAATAATAATAAAAACAAGGCTATATATATATACTTTTTTTAAGGTTTAAGCCGTACCTCAAAAACAACACACAAGGCACATAACAGTACACACACAGCAAAAATAAGGCTATAATTGACCAAATAGAGCCTGTGTGCAAAAGCACGAATTTTTTCGATCGTGTTGAAGGCTGGTAAACCCTGGACGGTGGATGCGGACTTCAGATAGCAGATTCGGTTTCTACGAGACTTGAAACGGAATTTAACCAAGTTTGAGAGGTGTTCAAAAAACCTTCTCGCTATATCAACATAATTAATGGGCCATTTGAAAAAACTAATTGGTATTATTTAATTCTCCTAGTACCTATTCGTGTAATTTTGAGGCGGCCAGTGGTGTGTAGTGAATTTACGGAAAGGTTAAGGCATGTAACGTATGCCGTTAGATCTCCAAACGGGTGACGTTAAATGAGCCATCCTATCATACGACGTTGCTAACGTCCCTTCAAGGTCACGTATTCTTGGGTACGTTAGGGTGACGTTAAGGGCACGTTAGTGGTCACCAAAAACTCTCTATTACCCCACCAATCGCGGTATAATTCGTGGGGAATTTTCCTTGAACACATACTCATCTATTCCCTGAATATGAACGATATCGGACCTGATGCTAAGAAATCGACGCTATAATAAAATAACGTTTGCGCGTGCACACAGACTACGTTTTATTCAACGGCAATGAAAGTTAAAGGGGACCGTCTAGAAGCTAACCCGCACAATCCCTGAAAATGTCATAAAAATCGGTCCATTAGAATCGGAGTTTCGCCGGTGTCGATCAATTCAACTTTTGCGCATGTGCTACAGTTATTGGTCCACCAATCGCGATATAATTCATAGGGCTGAACACGATGGTGAAACCATACGCGATATCTTATTCCATTCTCAGGTTTAGAGCCGATGAACCATGAAGAAGCGCGATTTTGTCAAAATATAGGTACCTATTCTTATGTATTTTAAGATTTTCGAAGTTTAAACTTCTATAGGCGCCCCGCGTCAAAAAATTTAGCGGGGTGTGAATACGATTTTTCCGTCACGTCACGCTGTTTTTAACATGGAATCATGTTTTAGCGATGGATCCCCCGCCGAAAAGTGAGACTATAAAGTGAGATGAAAGTAGCGCCAATAATTGTGATGATTTCCGCTTACAACCGAGTCGTTGCTAGGGATATGATACTTCGTCGTTTTTCATCCCACAAAATTCGTTGACCATTCGTTCGAAAGCACTCGATTTATCCAACCATACTATATTAACTAGGTAGGTACTGCGAAGTGCGTGGCCAACAAGCTGAGTTATGAGCATGGTTATATGAATAATTGTTTACACACAGGTGATCATTCTCAATTATTGATATTGTGAACATGATTGCAACCGCTTGTTAATTTCTGATGATTTTGTTGAGCTGGTGTTTCGATTATGTGATTCATAGCAGGTGATCCGAATATTGCGAGAACGGTTTGATTTGTGAAGCGGTGGTTAAATCATTTTAATAGGTAATTTCTATACTTTACACTATAGGAAGCTGTAATTTCGTATGTAGCCTCTTTAGCCTCTTTCTATAATAAAGTGAATGTTTACTCGCGAGTTTCTATTAGGAGATCATCTCACAAGAGCTCAATCGTCGTGATCATTTCTATAATAAAGTGAGAGCGAGGAGCTAAAACATGATTCCATGTTTTTTACATTTTAGCAGTCATGCTCAAAGTAATAACATCCGGGGGGGTCCAGGGGGGCTTAGCCCCCCTGGCGGGGTCAAAGTTATGTCTTAGGGTTTGACAGGACTGAAAATTCGTTATCAGAAATCGCACACGAAATATGTCATGGTTTCCAAGTGCCATCAATTTGTCACCAAAGAAGATCATTCAGTTTTTTTACTTACCCAACATCCCAACAGAGTGGAAAGTAATTTCCACTTTTACTTTCCCAACAGAGTGGAAAGTAATCTCCAATTTTACTTTTTATATTTAGCAGAAAATCGTCATAGAAGTTTACACTTCTCCCGTGTGGTCTTTAGCACACCTGTTCTTTTTTTTTTTTTTTTTTCGAAATGGCCAACGTGTCCCTTTGGCTTTGGTTTTTTTCCAGATTTTTATTTGCTAAAAACTCAGTAGGTACCAGACACCCCAAAAACACTCTTCAAGTTTCACTTCGATAGGTAGTTATCTCAAAAATTGTGGGAAATGGTTTGGGGGGGGGGGGAGGGGTTGTACTTTTGGGACACCCTGTATACCCCAACTACCTGCAGAGTTTGAACGAAATAGGACCGGCGGATGATAAGAAATCGACGATATGAGAAATTCACGTTTGCGCATGCGCACAGGCTACTGTTGATCCGGTGGCATTGAAAGTTATAGGGGACCGTTGTAGGAGCTAACCGGAACAATCCCTGAAAATGCCATCGAAATCGGACTGAAACTTGGTATAGTTTTGGGCGTGACAAGGATTTACCTCTGGCAGACGTACACGGAACCAAAATTGATCAGAAGAAATTTTTTTCCAGTTCTTTCACGAATCTTCTTACCTTCGTTAGTGAGGAAGCAAGGTAACCAGTTGTATATACCTATGCGATCTGAACGCACTTTCAACCTCCAATTTGCGATTGGACAACACAAAACGCCACAACTTCGGCCTTTAACCTTCCTTATCTTTCGGTTCCTCCTCTTTTCATATGGCCAGTAAGTGTCTAGTCAGTATCCAGTGTCCGGACATTCAGTGCAATGCTCCTCCACGATGCGTAGAGCATGCCACATCCGATTCAGACACACCCCATGACGATGACGTGTAATAACGGAATTATGGCACAAGAGTGCAAGGGCCATGGGTCTTTGGTATGTGTTGCAAGCAGGCGGACATTTTAGAGCGTCGGTTTTTCATTGTAGAGAAAAGGGACAGAAGGAAGCTGCTGCCAATAATCGAAAACGGGATCAAAGTTGGTTCTGTGATTTATTCGGACAAGGCCTACAGGACGCTTAGCACCGAGGGGTATACCCACCAGACAGTAAACCACTCAAAAAAAAAAAAAGCCTGTGGAGCTCTTAAAAGTGCGTTATGATATAAAAGTAAATGGAGTCGGGAGCATGATGGACAGACAGTTGATCGAAGAGTGGTGGCGCTCGCTGCACTCGTCACGATCTTCACTAATCTCTACGACGATCTTCATTTTTTGAGAGAAAAGTAAGATTGCCCCTTTTCCCCCATTTCGTTAAGCAAGTTATCGATTTTCCAAGTGAGATCGCATAGTGAATCTAGACAACGTGTCGAACTGAGATCGCATATACAACTGGTACCGGAAGCAAAAATTATTTCATTTCGACATTTCTAGAAAGTTCTATTTTTGAAAATATTTCAACCCTTTTAAAGTCCATTCATGCAGCATGACCCCATGAGCGAATTTTTGAAGAAATCTTCGACATTTCAGTCGCTATTGATCGTGTAGAGAAATTTTAGTTTATGATTTTGATAGACAAACATGGAATCAAATCGGATTTTTTTTTTTTTTTTTTTTTTTTTTTTTTTAACAAGCACCTACTACCTACGTTTTAAACAGCATGATTCTAGGATTGGTTATACAGGGATACTTCCATAAGAGTAGTTCAATCTGAATTTGGACAAAGTTTCATGCAAATATTACCGATTTTTACAACTAGCGAACGGCATTATTTCGATTTTTGACTGATTTTTCAACTTTGAAATTTTTGGAAACTTGATACATATTCTTATAGGAAATTTCACGCTGATTCCGAATATACCACATGTTAGTATGCTGAAAAAATTATTTCGCACAACAAATCGCAAAAAACAGGCTATTTTGAAAATTTTGACTAAATTTTTGAAAATTTCAACCCGAAGATTCCGATCATGCTGGCCAACGAACTTGAACTTTCGTTTTGTGTCCTTAACATTTTAAAATTAGTTTGAAGTTTCTTGCACAATTCTACGGACAGTTATCGTCTGGACTGACACATACATACATATATACATACATACTTACATACATACACAAAAAAATGCGTTAAACTTCAGAATATGATTCAGAATAGCCTGAAACGGATTTCTGCATAAAAGTTTTTCAAAAATTCACATTCTACAAATTTTGAGGCGAGAGCAATAGCTTAATTTTCTTCAAAAATTCGCTAAAAATGACCACTTGGTGTCGACAGAGATGTTGAGATTACCGGTAGGTACATCATAGGTAGTACCTACAGAGTTGGGAAAAATGTACTTACAAGTAGAAAGTACAGGTACAATACTCGAAAAATCGCAAGTGCAATCACAAGTACCGAATGTACTTGTACTTGAAATAAAATGAGTAAGTTTAAGTACTTGCAATTGAAGTTCTAAGTTCAAGTTCACAAGTATTTGTACTCATTAATCTTAGAGTACAATTACATCAGGATTTGTATTTGCCCAGGTGGCAAGTAACTCTATTTTAATCTAATTTACAAGCAAATTCTCTATTTTAATCTAGAATACTATGGAGAACGATGGGGAGGAATTTCGGACCCCCTTCCACCCCCTCTCCCTCTCATTCGAGAATCGTTGGGTGGACGGGAGGAGGCAGAAACGCACGTTTGATCAAATTTTCTACGAAAAAATGAGATGGCTATTCTATAATATTGGTGCCTCATACGAATAATGCCATTTTGTGAGAAATTGATGCAGCTTAGGGTTTGGAAACCCACTGATATCTGTAGTCTTGACTGACTCCCAAGTATTTGCAATTTTACATGGATCACACAAGTACCTATAAGTACTTGTACTCAAAGCACGCAAGTACAAGTGAAGGTACGTGTACTTGTAATTGGGATCGCAAGTGGTAATTGTACTCACTAAAAAAAGGAATTGCAAGTACCTACATGTACTTGTATTTGGCACGTACCTACTTTTTAAGTACTTGCGTCTTGTGCAGCTTTACCTCGTCATTCTTATTAGGTACAGATTTTCCTGGACTGCTGTTAAATATTAGTACATTTTCTCAAGTAGGTAGTTCAAGAATGTACTTTAAGTACCAATGTACTTGGGTATCCCAACGCTGGGTAGGTACATACTATATGATTTTTGAGCCGAATTTTTTCTTCTAAAATTCGCTTATAATACTGATATTCTCCCTGGAATTTGAATGGAAAGTCCATGGTATAGGTATGTATCTAGGCAAGTAAACTACCTATTTATTTATTGGCATCAAAATAATACATATAAACTACATTTATACAGATAAAAATATACAAAACGCTTCAGTTATTCAAATCCAAATTGTACTGAAAATTGTTGACAGTATGACTTATAGGTAAATAAGTATGAAACAACTGACGCCCTCCAGTAAATAAGTTCCTAAGAACTTGTGCTATCTGGTGGAGTCGCAAATTCAAACATAGTCGTCATACATTAAGACCAAATATAAAAAAAACTCTCGAAAGCCTAATTATTGAAAGAAAAAAAGAAAAGCACAAAAACACTAAATTCGAAATAAATTTCCATGAAAAACAACAATTCACGGAAAAGAAGGCTAACTAAACTTATATGTACAATTTTACCACCAACAAACAACAAGTACATTTTACCCTAGTAGGTAAGATTCATTGGAAAACAATGGGGTTGGAGAAAACTAAGTGGAAAAACTCTCTGACGAGGCTGATGTGACTCATTGGGGCGGTCGACTTCAGGGAGAAAACCAACGAGAAAATTTCCCCCTTTGGGCGCGACCGTGGAAAAAAAAGTCCAGTCATGCAGCATGACCCCATGAGCGAATTTTTGAAAAAATCTTCGACATTTCATTCGCTATTGATCGTGTAGAGAAATTTTAGTTTATGATTTTGATAGACAAACATGGAATCAAATTATTAAAAATAATTAGGAGGTACTCATACTTTATTATTATTAAACTAATCTTGTGAAGGGTCCAGGGAAAAAACCGACTAAGTCACTTTTTTTTCACAAATCGAGTTTTTTATATCATTGAACTCAGAAAATGATGCTCTTCATTTTAGTAACTAGAAAAAGAGGAAAAACCGACGTAGTCGGAAGTTATAAGGCTTGGAGTTTTTGGTGTACAGGGAAAGAACCGACGATGTCTTCCCGTCCAGGGAAAGAACCGACGATGTCTTCCCGTCCAGGGAAGAACCGACGATGTCGCTGTTCCTTGACTGAACCCCCAACAGAGCAACAGGTGGTCCCCACCACCTTGCCTCTGTGATTCACAACATTTCTTATCAGTTCCGTATTGTTTCCTTAATAATAATAATAATAATTAAACATTTATTAACCCAAAGACATATGTAAATAGTGTCCATAGCGGGTCACATGAACCACGTATGGTGAAGTTACAATAAACTGTATAAGACGGCAAAATGTAGAATAATTACGGATATCGAATAGTGACAAGAAAAAGTTAGAGGAAAAAAAAAAAAAAAAAAAAAAAACGAAACAAAAATATGGTTACTTAGTTGAGAAAAAAAAGGAGAAGAATTTGAGAGAAAGAGAGTAATAATTATTAATTTTGTGTTTATATTTATAAATAACTATTAAAATGTCTACTAGTGGTTCCGACAGTGTTGAAGAACAGTAGTAGAGTGGAGGCGAAGAAAAGAAACGTACGGGCCGGGTACATGATGTTGCTAAAAAGTTGAGGATTGCTACTCATGAAATGGGACCACCGTGTAACTGCAAGAGGTTCAAATGTTTTGAGGAAATAACTCATGGTTAGAGAATGGAGATAATACGTAAGTTCAATGATCTTTCCTCGCACAATGAACAAAATAGTTACTTAGGTGGACTGATTACTGTCCTCGCCGTTACCAATAGAAGACCACGACAGCCAGAGGAAACGGCTAACTTTCGCCAAGACAGTTATGCTTACAGAGTCAGAATTGTCCGCTCAGATAAAGCAGTAGATGTACCTGTTTGTGCAAAAGCATTTTGCTCAATCCATGGTATCACCAACAGTAAAATAATTTACATAAAGCAGAATTTGAAACTCACAGGGACACCCCCAACAGACAGAATAGGTAAACACTCTTCTCTCCACAGGAAGCTCTCTCCACAAGAACACTACAGATTTGATTTATGCTCACATAAAAAGTTTCAGAGGCCAACAAAGCCACTACAGTTTGAAATATTCGAAAAAAATCTATTTGTCCGAGGATTTGTGCATAAAAAAAAATGTACACCATGTTAAAAAAAAACATCGTAATGTCGTCACTTTCTACGAAAATTATCGAACTATTTCTAATACAAAGTTCAACATTTCATTCGGATATCCTCGCACTGACACCTGCGCAACATGTGACGAGTTCATTGCAAAACTCAAGAGCTTATCACCTTATTTCATTTTTTTTTTTTTCGTTTGTTTTGACTCGTTTGAATTGACTTATTTCAATTTTTTATTTGCATCTAATCAAACACAATCGCGTTTCAAACTTTCAAAATGAGTTTTCTCGTTTTTAAGTAAAAGTGACTTAGTCGGTTTTTTCCCTGGACCCTTCTTGTAGATTTAAAGACAAATGTAGGTAAATATTCATAGATTTCGATGTCTCCAATGTGGTCAGTATTGAAGGCAGTTGAAATCGCAACAGTATCCTACCATAATATCATCAAATCTTAACATAAAATAAAATAACATACCGTCGTCACATGAAAGAAACGTATTTCAACAGCCAATCGAACGACGGAATATTTCACAGAGTAAACTAATCAGTTGTGATTACTTTTTTTTTTCTTTTTTTTTTAACAAGCACCTACTACTTACCTACGTTTTAAACAGCATGGTTCTAGGATTGCTTATACAGGGATACTTCCATAAGAGTAGTTCAATCTGAATTTGGACAATGCTTTATGCAAATATTACCGATTTTTACAACTAGCGAACGGCATTATTTCCATTTTTGACTGATTTTTAAACTTAGAAATTTTTGAAAATTTGATACATATTCTTATAGGAAATGTTACGCTGATTCCGAATATACCACATGTTAGTATTCTGAAAAAATTATTTCGCACAACAAATCGCAAAAAACAGGCTATTTTGAAATTTTTGACTACATTTTTGAAAATTTCATCCCTAAGATCTAATCCGATCATGCTGGCCAACGAACTTGAACTTTCGTTTTGTATCCTTAACATTTTAAAGTTTGTTTGAAGTTTCTAGCACAATTCTACTGACAGTTATCGTCTGGAATGACACATACATACATACATATATACATACATACATACATAAAAAAATGAGTTAAACTTCAGAATATGATTCAGAATAGACTGAAACGGATTTCTGCATACAATTCTTTCAAAAATTCACATTCTAGAAATTTTGAGGCGAGAGCAATAGCTTAATTTTCTTCAAAAATTCGCTAAAACGTCTGTCAAATTGGGTGGGCAGTATAGCTTCCTCACGCATTGTAAAGGGACGTACAGAATTAGTTGAAGAACTAAGTACAAGTCGACGTTATAAGAAATTATTGTTCGCGCATGCGCACAGACTACTATGGCAATGACATTTATAGGGGAACGTCTAGGAGCCAAAGACTTACAACTACTGGACTGCTCGCGCCCATGAGTTGCGGTGACCGAGTTTCGGTCCGGCTGCGTTCAACGTCGCGTCTCAAATGGTGGGCTAGCGCGGCAGCGCTTAGCATGGGCGAGATAGGGAAAAACGCGACGCCCGGTCACTCGAACTAGATTTGCAGCAAGGGAAAATTTTTTTTTACTGAATGGCCTTCTGATCCATATTTCTGAATAGATTCTCGAACTTTTGATACTAAAATTAACTACTTTTAACCAGGGGGTTTGCTGTAAAAAGAATAGTTAGTTGAGAGTTTCGTTAAAAAAACCTCATCGCTCGCTATATTTCTTAGATTTCTAGACATGAACATTTATTTTCGACCCAGTAGGCTTTTTGTTGGTGTACAACAGTAATGTTTAGATATTTTCAGACTAAAAAGAATTATTTATGAGCGGTATTTTTGTCTTAAATTAAAGTAAAAAATTGCGTGGCAGATAGGGTCCCCACTCATACAAAACGATAATTCCCCGTTCCAATACCTTTGAGAAAAGGATATAATACGTCTTTAAATTCGGAAATCAAGTCGGAAATTCAATTTAAATTAACATGGGTCTTGCATTCTACAATACCGTTTAGTTACTGTTAATTATACCAATAAATGTTTTCGCCAAATGAAATGATTTATCCATAGAAAATAAAAATAAACCGTTTCAGAGGTAATAAAACGAAAACCAATTTCTGCAATCGAATAAGAGTATCTAAATATACAACAAGTTGTGAAACTTTTTGTATTTTCTCTTAGAACTAGATTGACGTTGTAACACAGCATCATTGGGTCGAACGGCAGCGCGGCGCGCGACTTGGTTTTGGCGCGGCGAACATTGTCCAGCTTCTTTCGAGACGGATTATGGGAAAACCAAACACTTTATAAAATAATTTTTGGAATAAAAGTTGTAGATCAACTAATTAGCTACAACTTTCTCGCTGGAAGTTTGTTTCTGTCCTAAAAATAAAAAAAGTTTACGCTTAGTAACTTTTTCATGTCCCGCTTTAACAACACTTATATGTTTTACATTATTAAAAATTCATATGCGTGATAAAATAAAAAGTATTTATACTGTCAGATTCCGTAGTTCATGCAGATGAATAATATATAAATTTTAGTAAGATTCAACCACGGTAGTGAGGTCCAGGAGTGTGTAAACGACAGCGCGTTCAACGCCAGAAACCGCCCGGCGGTCTCAGTAGCCCACCATTTGAACCCACACTGGTCCCGTTCGGACCGTTTTTCGCTCACCTGGCGATCACTCCAGTAGTTTTACCTCGCTGCTAGGAGCTAAACAGCGCAATTCTTGAAATTTTCTTTAAAAAACCGGTCCATTAGTCTTGGAGTTCTGTCTGTGTCGATTAACTTTAATCTTTGTCTTTGGATCTTTGTTCTTTAATTGAACAGATATTGGGCAGTTCATCTTCCTATTCATCCTTAAGATTTACTTAAAAGTTTTTTTTCTCTCTCTCTCTTTATTAGTTACCTACTTGCAATGTCTTCTGTATATTGCTTGATCTTTTAGCGAATTTTCTTAGAAAATAAAGCTATTGCAATGGCTCCAAAAATTTTAAAATAAAAATTTTCAAAAATTTTCTTCATCGAAATCTGTTTTGAGGCATTCTGAAATGATTCCTGGATTTTAACTCTTTTTTATGTGTATATATATATATATATATATATATATATATATATATATATATATATATATATTTATGTATATATATATATATATATATATATATATATATATATATATATATATTTATTTATGTATGTGTCATTCCAGACGATAACTCTCGATAGAATTGAGATAAAAACTTCGTTCTTCCGCCAAAAAATCAAGCATTTCAAAAGAAAGGATGAGTTCGTTGGACTTCACTTTTTGAGCACATTAAATTGGTCAAATTTCAAAAAATGTACTAAAAAAATCACAAAAAATGACAAAAAAAAGCTAAACATCGGTGTTTTTATTTTTTTTTAGCAGAATATTACTCAAATAAAGTTTATCAACTATGAAGTTGGTAATTTAAAAATTAAAGCTCAAACCTATGCTCAAAATTGTAATTAAATTTCATTAAAATGTGCTTCAAAATCGATAAAAATGTTAAAAATTCTAGAAATCCAATATCTTTGTTTAAATAATAGAATGTTATTTAGAACAAATTTTTCAGCAATAAAATTGATAGTTAACAATTTTTTGCAGACAATATGACAAATTTGAGCAATAAAATTAATAGTTGACATTTATTTTGCAGACAGTAAATTTCAACTTGATCGTTGCTAAGTGATGGGAGGCCGAAAATCATAATGTGAACATCGTAAACGTTAGCGTCTAAGACGTCCAGAATAATTTAGCGATGCAAAATAGTCAATTTTTACCGAGTTGTGTCACAACAATCACATGTGAACTCTGACATGTCTTGAATAGTGGTGGCAGGAAATCATAAAATGGATGATAACACAAAACATATGCACAGTGACTAACTCCTGTAACCCATTGCCATCCATTATAAAACTAAAGGAGCTATGTAAGAAATAGATGTTTTGGTTATCATTGGAAAATGTAAAACAAATGGTACTATATCCATATACACAACAAATCAATATACAACAATTTATATAGGTACCCAACATTTACTCAACAAAGCATTTGAGTTTTATACCTCACCACTTATACAGGATGTACCTAACCTCCTTCAAAATAGCGATAAAACAAGCATTTCGTTTCAACAATGAAAAAAATACCAAGTAAATATCCGTTCTTAAATTCGAACAAAATGGACTAAATTGGTGATTATGAGTTCATAAATATGTCTGTTATTTAGGATGTCCAGAATAGATTTAAATCCTAAAACCTCGCGAACAATTATTAGGGATACAAAATTTTAATTTGCCAGGGATACTTGCTTTACCAGTCATAATATGACATATATTATGTTCCAGTTTATATAGGTCGCCCATTTCGGTGTACCTAAATTTCAGGTATTGGAAATTAAACGCAGATTAAAATAGGTCTTATACCTAAGAACCTGGGTTCGCAAACCTTTCAGTACGTACCTCATTTTGGACCAGAAAGGAAGTTGGAACCTTTCTAACCTTATTTGTGAAATACTAAGTAGCAAGTAGCAATAAAAAAAATAATAAAAAAGGGAATTATATTCTCAGATGATTAATCTCTGCATCAAATGTGATTAAAGAATGGTTAGAAACTACATTTTTGGCGATTGCTTAAATTTGGGAGAGTGGGAGGAACAAAATTCACCATTTCTGACATTTTTATAAAAAATCCACAATTATTCACTCAAGCTTTTGTAATGGTTTATTAAAAAAATAGTTGTGAGTAAAATCCAACGAGAACGAAAATTATGATGCTGTCTCCGTTACCTACCTACCTACCTAATGTTGAATACTAGGTACCTATTCCGTGGTAGGGATTCCTTGTATATGTACCAACTCAATCTGTTATTACTTCTTTGTGTACCACTACCTCGTATACCTACTTCAAGTATCCCTTCAAGCAAGGTTGATCCCAGCGAATTACTACGATTTGATACTTGTTCTTTTCTTAGCTAACTAGTCTCCGAAAGAATACATTCAAATCTTTTCGTTGGACAGTTTTGAAATACTTACAGTTGTTTTTATAAGATTCGTTGTAATCACAAATTGATTCAAGTTTATAACGTGCAGCACCAGCGAAACTTACACTATCAAGGTTGTGAAGCGGCTATTGAATCCGATTTTCTCATTTATTTTCTTCGGTAAGTTTAAGGTTAGAGTGACTAAATTAACTGAGCATAACTGAAATGGTATTGTTGTTACAGTACTAGTAGTAATCAGCAATGATAGTATTATCCTGCAATACCGTTCGTTATTCGCTTCCTTACAAACTATGCAGATTTTTTTATTATGTATGTACAAAATTATGCTGAAAAATGTACTTAAATTTCATCATGTTTTGCTAAAAAAAATCGATTAAAACGGCAAACAAAGCTAAAAATCCAAAACCTCTTTTTGTTTAGCTGATTACTAATTAGATTACGTTTTATGCCATACAAATAATAGTTAGCAACTTCCTTGCATTCGAAAAGCTCAAATATCACAATTCAAAATTCTACAATTCGACAATTCACGAAAATTCGCTCATACGATCATGCTGCATGACTGGAACTTTTTATATGATTACGTTTTATTGATTAATTTACATTCTCGTATAATTATGATTTATTGATGGGTTTTGGGTGATGACTCTACCGGAGAGCACAAGTGATATTTACTTATTCTCCGGTAGGCGGCAGTGCGATATTTTATTTTATTATAAGCTAAAATGTATTTCATACACCTAATGTAAAAATGTCATTTTCGCCAATGAATTCTCTCTCTCTCTCTCTCTTTAATTTTGCGCATGCGCTATGTAGTGGATTTAGATAGGTTTTGCCTGGCGTAGGTAGGCCAAGTCGGACATTTATATCCCGGTTATGCGGGTTGATCTCCGGGTCACCCCCGCTAGGAATGCGGGCGGAACCGCCAAGGTCAACTGGTTTGGCGGACTGAAAAGGGGGATAGTCCGTGTCGCAGCCGCGTGGAGCGCTAGGCTCGCGTAGCAAGTGCTGGGTTCGATCAGTTTGGTACTGAGCCGTTTTGTAATATTCCGGCCTTAGATTTATATCTGAAAGGGGAATATGTTGAGCTTGGTTGAGGTACTGAAAAGTATCCTTCGCTTTTTGTGCATTTGGAGTGTATTTGACACTCGGATCGGCCGGGTAAGCCTGCGTCGAATATCGTGGGTATTCGGACAGCTTGGTCGAATCGTAATGATCGGCTTCAGAGCGAGTCTGAAAGGTTTCCTCGATCTTTTGTATATGCGAGGCTTGTTCGAACGTTTCTCGAACGAATACGTCGGGCGAGAAGGCGATCCGGACGTGAGGGTCGCGCCTTGCGCTGTCGCTGGGTTCAGCGGATTCGCCGTGTGGCCGGTAGGGCGCACTACGTGGGCTACTCGGCCCGGCTTCGCCGTCGTCCTCCTCCCCTTGCAAGGGGAAGTAGGAAGGCCGACACGGCCTCACGTCGTGTTAATAACGACGACGCCGGTTGGGGTGATTCGAGCGCCGTTACCCACCTCTCGTCGAATTTGGTAGAGGGGACGTGCCTTCTGGCAGATTTTCGGGGAGTTTTCTCTTTACTTTCTGTCTGATTTTGTGACACAGATTGTCCTTGTGATACAGCTTCTTCCGAGTGTAGAGTATAAGCTGGTTTGATTTGCTGTTTGGGAACTTTTTTAGTATGTTCGCCAATTTGCACTGTAACCGAAAACTTATCTCTTTTAACCACTTTGAATGGTCCCGTGTAAGGACATTGCAGAGAGGTGAGCTGTGTGGGCACTCTGATATAGACATGAGTACATGTATCCAAATTTTTGGGCATGTTTACGGCATATTTCGTATTATTATGTTTAATATGCGTAGGCCGGAAGAAAAGAGGTTCCGAAAGGTTCGTAGAAGTTACGAAAATGTCTCCTGGGAGTGGTACGTCAATTCCGTACACTTTTTGGAAAGGCGTAGTTTCGGTCGCCGGGTCTACTGCCGTACGCATGGCGAGTAGAACTTTGGGAAGTGCGTCGAGCCAATTTTCGTTTTGAGCTTTGAGAGCCTCTTTCAAAGATCTATTTCTGCGTTCTACCATTCCGTTTGTTGATGGTTTGTATGGTAACGTGTGAGTATGTTTTACTCCGAGACGTTCCATAATGGAATTGAACAGATCTGATTCAAATTGAGTGCCCTGATCACTTGTGATGTATTTAGGTACGCCCTTTGAAGCTACCCAAATATTGATAAAGGCATTTGTGATTGTGGTTGTTTCGATGTTGTTAAGAGGGACTGCCTCTAGCCAACCCGTTGCTCTATCAACCATCATCAAAATGTAGCGTTTCCCTCCTTTAGCTAAAGGTAAGGGTCCGGTAATATCAACGTGTACGTGTGAAAATTTGTTTGCCGTTTCAAATTCGGAGTAAGGGAGCTTCACGGAGCGCGTGATTTTTGCTCGTTGGCAAGTTTCGCACGCTCGGACCCAGTTGGAGACATCTGCACGTAGTCCGTGCCAAAAATATCGTTGTTTAACTTTATACACTGTAGAGTGTATACCTGGGTGTCCCAAATTGTGAATTTGGCTTATTATTTCTTCCCTTATTTCGTTTGGAATATAAGGTCTAGGGTGTCCTAGGTCTAGGTTACACCAAATTTCTCCTTGTGAGAATTCAACTCGTGTGAGTTTCAATTTGTCCTCCGCGGTAGGGGGAGAACGAATTTGTGAATTTGAAATGTGCAGTAGAAGATTGCATTCTATTGCAGCCGTTATTTTCGAAATTTCGGCTATGGGTGGACCCTCGTCCGTCTGGGTTGAAATTGATTTCGTTTGAATTTCAACCGGATCGAAAGGTCTGGAGAGTGCGTCGGCGACGACGTTGCTCTCTCCGGAAATATGACGAATGTCACTCGTCATTTGAGAGATGTACGTTAGCCATCTTAGCCTCATTTTAGAAAAATGTGCATTCTTCTTAAGCATCGTGCCTAGCAGAGGCTTGTGATCTGAACAAATATGGAAAGATCTGCGGTCCAAGTCGTTGTGCCAGTGAATGCACGCTTGGTAAACGGCGAACATTTCCTTGTCGAACGATGCTTTGTTCTTCCATTGTTCTGGAATTTCTTTACTGAAAAATCCCAATGGTTGGTACGATTTCGAGCCATGTTTGTCTGTAATTTCTTGTTCTAGTGCCGCTCCGATGTGTGTGTCGGACGCGTCACAGACTAATCTCCACTCCGCCGTAGGGTGTGGGTGAGCAATGTTATGCAATGTTGCTTTGATCATTGCTTGCTTTAAGCTGTTGAAAGCTTTTTCTCTCTCTGATGTCCATTCGATAGGTGTTCTGTCATTTTTTTTGTTTGACTGAATGGAGTCATACAGAGGTTGTGCCGTGTGAGGGAATTTGCTTGAGCATGCTCGGTAGAAACCACACATACCTAGGAATCTGCGTAGACTTCGTACGTCTACTGGCCTAGGAAATTGTTCTATGGCTTCTATTTTATCTCGTTTAGGAATTATCCCTTCTTTCGAGATAGTGAAACCTAGGAAATCGACGGTAGGTTTTGAAAAAATGCATTTATCAAAACCTACTCGAAGTCCGTGTTCCCCTAGTTTGTCAAAAATTTGTCTGAGGTGGTTCATGTGTTCGTTATAATTTTTAGAAGCCACCAGGATGTCATCTAGGTATACAAATGCGAAATCAAATTTTCGCATGAATCTGTCCATGTATCTTTGCCATGTTTGAGCCGCTCCGGCCAAACCCATGCTCATTTTCTTAAACTCATAAAGACCGAAAGGTGTAATAATCGCAGTTTTATGAGCGTCATCTGGGTGCATCGGAATATGATAATTCGCTGATTTTAAATCTATTGTCGAATAGATTTGCGTATCATGTAAATTCGCTTGGAAAGAGCGAATGTGAGGAGGACGTTGAATGTGCGTCTTTCTTCGTTTTCACGTTGAGGAAACGGTAGTCGCCGGTGATTCTCCATGACCCGTCTTTTTTTGGCACACAGTGTAACGGGGATGCCCATTCGGAATCCGAAGGTGCAATTATGCCTTCTGAAAGCATTTCGTCAAAAGTATTTTTGACTTGAGCCCGTTTTTCGCCTGCCATGGGTCTTGCTCGGAAGTGTACTGGTGTTCCTTCCGTGGTTATACGGTGGTAAACCCCGTTGTTTTTCCATTTACCATGAATTTTGCTCATTTTATCATTGTATTTGTTAATGATAGAGCGAATGTTTTCATCCTCCGTGATTTGCACGTCCTCTGGTTGAGGGGTATTGTCACGATGAGGGATATTAGCTGCAATTTGTTCGTCAGTGAACTTTTTGTTCATGACTGCAGCTATTTTTTGATCGGCATAGCACTTTATTTTATCTTTATAAATGTACTTGTGTTTGACCCGTATTCCGATATCCCAAGACTCGAGGAATGGGATACCTAGGATCGCTAGATCAACTTTCGTGATCATAAACTCGGTGGTCATGTCCCCGAGGCCGATGTTAATTGTTGTGTCAGCTCGCCCTAGTGTGTCTATAGGGGCTCCGTTAGCTGCTGTGAGCTTAACGTTGGACTTGAGGATTTTCAAGCCCAATTTTTTTGTGACATTGTGGGGCAGAATGTTCACTTCTGCTCCCGTGTCAATGAGAAATTCAGTGCCATTTAGTTTGCACTTGAAAAAGAGCCTTTTATACTCAGTAGACTGCCGGCGTATAGGCTCAGATACACTGGCAGTTATTCATTTTCCGAATTTTCTGTGTCGGAAGTTGGAACGGTACTTTCTTGTACCGATCGCTGAGTATTTTCGGTAGAAACCCGGGTTTTAGGCTGGCTTATAGTCGCAGCCTTTCTGCTATTTTTGGAAGCAGTGTTCGTCTTCCAAGTGCAGTGTTCTGGGTCTGCACATTTGCGAGTTTCGTTACCGAAACGTGCGTGGTTTCGACAGACATAGGCCGTCGGTTTGTGAGGCTTACTCTCCACTGGTTGAGGTTTGAACTCAGCTTGTTTCGAGAGGGCCTTTTTGAAACCAGTATTTATGGGTTTCGGAGTAGATTCTACTCCTCGTATGTTCAGAGAAGTATTCTCTGTTCTGTACGCGTGTAGCGTATCAGCTAGGTCGAGCCGGGAGGTCGTGGTAGGCTGAGCTGCGACCATACCTCGTGCTTCGATGGGGAGAGTCTCGATCCACTTTTGAGTGATCAGAGCTTCCGAAAAGTACCCAACAGCTTTCGAGTACATTTCGTGGTACTTGGTGCTGGGTTTTTTGGCGAGAGATGCGGGGTCCTCGAGTGCGAGGAGCCTGTCCTGTAAGGACAACCCATATTCTCGTTGGAGGCGCTGTTTGGCCTCTTCGTAGGGTGCGTGGGGTGCCGTGAGGTAAGCTGAGTCGATAGCTTCCCTCATTTCTTCTGGTACCCACTTGTATATCGCTGAGAAGCATTCGTTTTGCGTTCTCAGGTGTTTTCGCACGCAGTATTGATCGAACTCGGCGAGTGCACGATCGATATTCTTCTTTTGGAAGATTGGTTTTTGATAATCTCCCATCTCCTCTAAAAGTGCTTGAAAACCACCTTGTGTAGAGGGATGTTGCGTGAGATGTGGGGCGTAGAGGCCCGGCGGGGGTCGCACGCCCGCAGTGGTTCCCTGAAATCCACTAGCTTCATAAGAGGGAACGAAATGCTCCGTGTTGAGCCTGTTCAAAGGCGGGGTCACCATTTGTAGTGGATTTAGATAGGTTTTACTTGGCGTAGGTAGGCCAAGTCGGACATTTATATCCCGGTCATGCGGGTTGGTCTCCGGGTCATTCCCGCGAGGAATGCGGGCGGAACCGCCAAGGTCAACTGGTTTGGCGGACTGAAAAGGGGGATAGTCCGTGTCGCAGCCGCGTGGAGCGCTAGGCTCGCGTAGCAAGTGCTGGGTTCGATCAGTTTGGTACTGAGCCGTTTTGTAATATTCCGGCCTTAGATTTATATCTGAAAGGGGAATATGTTGAGCTTGGTTGAGGTACTGAAAAGTATCCTTCGCTTTTTGTGCATTTGGAGTGTATTTGACACTCGGATCGGCCGGGTAAGCCTGCGTCGAATATCGTGGGTATTCGGACAGCTTGGTCGAATCGTAATGATCGGCTTCAGAGCGAGTCTGAAAGGTTTCCTCGATCTTTTGTATAGGCGAGGCTTGTTCGAACGTTTCTCGAACGAATACGTCGGGCGAGAAGGCGATCCGGACGTGAGGGTCGCGCCTTGCGCTGTCGCTGGGTTCAGCGGATTCGCCGTGTGGCCGGTAGGGCGCACTACGTGGGCTACTCGGCCCGGCTTCGCCGTCGTCCTCCTCCCCTTGCAAGGGGAAGTAGGAAGGCCGACGTTCCATCGAAATGATCGAGTTTTTAGCTCGTTTCGATGCCTCTATGTGTGAAAAATAGAGGGTTTTGGAGGTGGACTCGCTTGACAGAGCGTCTTTCCAATGCTCGGATGTCAGGGTCCTACCTCGTAGCCTTGAGAAAGGCTTCCTTAGACGGTAAATTAGAGCGGAGGAGCTGAGTAATTTACCGGCGTGCCCACAGCGGTCGGTTACGAGCTTAAGGCTACGAAACCCGGGCGACACGGCTCGGAACGTCCCTCGGGCGTGCGAGCTAAAGAGAATATCGATAGCTGCACCGGGTGGCGTCCTGACAGATGAACTACGTTGGGCAATGAGCAGGATGAATAATCACTGGACTCGTAGATGCCAATGCGAGATCTGCGTGGAGAGAAGGACTGGCTTGTAGAAAGCAGTAGGAAACCGTTCTTGAGATGACTTCGTAAGGCAGAAGGTTCGTCAGCGTAGAGCGTGTAGAATTCTTCGTACTTCAGAGTGTGTCGTCGTCGAGAGCGGAGAGTGGAATGAAATTCGGAGGGCTCCCAGCGTGGTATTTATAGGGAGGTGGCCGCCTCCTGCCGCCTCCTGGTTGGTCCGCTTAATTTCATAAATTCGACTGTGCAATCTCATTGGTTCGCACAGTGTTTTCTCAGTATCTGTGCATATGATAGCTGAGTTGGTCTTTCGAGGTGGTTTCCCTGCGTCCGTCGCTGTGACGGGGTCCCCGGGGGTGGCTGAACGACCTTGAGTTTTCCTGTTTGAGGTTTCTCATTCAAGGCGACTTGTTTCGAGATGTTTGTCGCATCTCTCTCGCCCAGTAAATGTTTGGGGAGGTCGCCTTGCGTGTTATTCTTTAATATTTCACTTTTGGGAGAGAATTTAGTATTTTCTCTCTGGTGAAATATTTTGTTTGACGGAGTTGTAACTCGACGTCTTGTAAATATTTTTGTGTTGTATCTACCTCTTTTTGGTAGCCCTAAAAAGGGCTGTTGACAAGAGGGGGTGGATTTCACCACACGCTATAACTCCACCATAGCGATATAATTTATATGGCATTTTCCTGGAACATATACCCATCTAGCCTCCGAGTTTGAACGAAATCGGACAATTAGAAATCGACGTTATAATAAATTAACGTTAGCGCATGAACGCAGACTAGGTACCATTTATGTGACGGCAATGAAAGTTATAGGGGACCGTCTAGAGGCTATCCCGCACAATCCCTGAACATTTCATCAAAATCGTTCCATTAGGTATTCGGAGTTTTGCCTGTGCCGATCTATATTAGTTTCGCGCATGCGCAATGGATATTACTCTACCAATTGCGGTATAATTTATAGGGCATTCTTTTAGAACATGAACCAAATTACCTGCCGAGTATGAACGAAATCGGACCAACAAATGATGAGAAATCGACGTTATAAGAAATTCACGTTTGCGCATGCGCAGACTATTGATGATTTGACGGTATTGAAAATTATAGGGACCATCTAGGAGCTAATCCGCACAATCCCTGAAAATGTCATCGGAATCGGACTGAAACGTGGTGTAGTTTTGGGAGTGACAAGGATTTACCATAGACAGACGCGGAACCAAAATTGATCAGCAAGCTCTGAAACGCAAAAAGCAAGTGGAAATTTTGATTTTGGAGGACTAATATTTTTATTTTTTATTTCATTTTCATTTTGGTTTATTATTTCCAATAATAAGTCTATGTCATCGTATAGCAAAAAAATTTTATAACCCCCCCTCAAACTTTGTCACTTTACGTTTCAAGGTGCGCAGAATCCAAATTTGAAATGTCCGTCCGCCGTCCGCCGTCCGGGCCATAAAAGGCCTTAGAATTGACTTAAAAAATCTGCTCTCTCGCACATAGACCACTTGGGGTCTAGTTGGTCCTAACTTCTCGCCAGCTCGATCGCTCCACACCCATGGGTGCTATGAGCCAAAAATAGGTGAAAAAGTGTCTTTTTTGTGTGTATATTTCAAGTTGTATAGAAATTGGAGATTTATGGTTGAAAAGAAAATGTTAGCTATTAATTTTATGGGAAAAAAAGTATTCTAAATTATACTCTTCTACTCAAAAAGAGATTTTGGATTTTAGGCAATTTTATAGATTTTTTAAAACAAAATTTAATGAAGTTCAAGTTTTTAGCATAATTTCGTACATAAATTGTTGAATGTTCTATTTCATAGTTGATCAACTTTATTTGACCAATCTTATGCTAAAAAATATCAATTTAACGATTCTTAGCCATTTTCAGTGATTTTGTCAGCACATTTTTTGAAATTTGACCAATTAAATGATATCGATATACAGTGTAGGTAACACTTTTATGTGTTGGAAAGATGACTTGGTAATAAATTTTAAGTTTATCAACTATATTAAAAAGCGTAAAATTGTGAGATTCCGCTGCTGTAATGGATTGAACCCATTTGTGCGGTCCGAAGCTCCGAGTTCCGATACTAAATATACTATAAGCGGCGTTTAATAATTATGGACTAGAGATCTACGTAGAAGGGCTGTCTAATACATAAATAATAAACCTTTGTGTAATAATTTGCAGCGTTTTTCAACTTCAATCACGAACACGAAGCTTCTCTACCTTCGGTAGTGAGGAAGCAAAAAGGAAAATACGGCGGGCGGGCGGCGGCGGCCTCGCGACTGCGATCGATTTCCGACGTCGTGTGACGTCACGGCTGCGACCTCCGCAACCCGAACCGAACTGGACGGAGGGCGCGGTAGGCGCGTGAGTCGGTTCTGTTCCTAGAAATCCGCTCTGACTAATCGGGAACTGAATGTTCGGGTTCCCCTGCCATAACCTACGAGATAAGAATAGGGATAGAAAGTGGAATGTGAGAACGGGGATTACATAATTTTATAGAATCCTTATCAGGGTGTGAACAACGTTCATACGTTGGGAACTTTGCAAATTATTAGGTATTTACTCTAAGGTTTATAATTCTGTATAAACCTGACCTGACCTTTCCGTGCAGATCACTATTTTATAGATAACTAGCAGACCATCCGGCCGTTGCCCGGATTGGGGTGTATATATTTGTAATTATCTACTACTAATATTTAGTACTAATTAATTTGAAGTATGTTGATCGCAGAGTATTAAAGTAGTGGTGGAATTGTTGAGGTTCGATCAGTAAAACAAGTGGGTGCCAACGTTTCGAAGAATTTATTCCTCCATCTTCAGGGCAGCAGGCAGTCGAACAGCAGTGGAGAGAAACGAAGTTTACTTCCACACAGACATGGGACGATCTGTCGTTATAAATTCTTCGAAACGTTGGCACCCACTTGTTTTACTGATCGAACCTCAACAATTCCACCACTACTTTATTACTAATATACACAGGCGTAGCGTGGACTTGGGGGGGGGGGGGGGGGGGGGGGGGGCGCACAGATACAAAATTCTATTAACTACCTCTAATTATTGCCCTTAGAAGTGTGCATGCGCAAACGTGAATTTCTTATAACGTTGATTTCTCATCATTTGTTGGTCCGATTTTGTTCAAACTCGGCAGGTAATTTCGTACATGTTCTAAAAGAATAGCCTATAAATTATATGGCGATTGGTAGAGTAATATCCAACGCGTATGCGCCAAACTAATATAGATTGGCACAGGCCAAACTCCGAATCCAATGGAACGATTTTGATAAAATGTTCAGGGATTGTGCGGGGATAGCCTCTAGACGTTCCCCTATAAATGTCATTGCCGTTGGATTAATAGTAGTCTGTGCGCATACGCGAACAACAATTTCTTATAACGTCGACTTGTACTTACTTCTTCAACTAATTCTGTACGTCCCTTTACAATGCGTGAGGAAGCTATAATGCCAACCCAACTTGGCAGACGTTTTAGCGAATTTTTGAAGAAAATTAAGCTATTGCTCTCGCCTCAAAATTTGTAGAATGTGAATTTTTGAAAACATTTTATGCAGAAATCTGTTTCAGGCTATTCTGAATCATATTCTGAAGTTTAACTAATTTTTTTATGTATGTATGTATGTATGTATATATGTATGTATGTATGTGTCATTCCAGACGATAACTGTCCGTAGAATTGTGCTAGAAACTTCAAACAAATTTTAAAATGTTAAGGATACAAAACCAAAGCCTCTAGACGGTCCCCTATAACTTTCATTACCGTCACATAGTAGTCTGCTCGCATGCGCACGTTAATTTATTATAACGTCATTTTCTTATCATCCATTCGTCCGATTTCGTTCAAACTCGAAGGCTAGATGGGTATATGTTCCAGAAAAAATCCATATAAATTATATCGCTATGGTGGAGTAATAGCTACAACGCATGCGCAAAATTAAAGTTAATCGACACAGACAGAACTCCGAGACTAATGAACCGATTTTTTAAGGAATTTTCAAGAATTGTGCGGTTTAGCTCCTACACGTTCCCCTATAAATTTCATTGCCGTTGGATTAATAGTTGTCTGTGAGCATGTGCGAACATTAATTTCTTATAACGTCGACTTGTACTTAGTTCTTCAACTAATTCTATACGTCCACGTTACAATATTTAAGGAAGCTATACTGCCCACCCAACTTGGCAGGCGTTTCTTTTTCCACGGTCGCGCCCAAAGGGGGAAATTTTCTCGTTGGGTTTCTCTCTGAAGTCGACCGCCCCAATGAGTCACATCAGCCTCGTCAGGGAGTTTTTCACTTAGTTTTCTCCGACCCCAATGTTTTCCAATGAATCTTACCTACTAGGGTAAATTGTACTTGTTGTTTGTTGGTGGTAAAATTGTACAAATAAGTTTAGTTAGCCTTCTTTTCTGTGAATTTTTGTTTTTCATGGAAATTTATTTCGAATTTAGTTTTTAGTGCTTTTCTTTTTTCCTTCAATAATTAGGCTTTCGAGAGTTTTTTTTAAATTTGATCTTAATCTATGACGACTATGCTTGAATTTGCGACTCCACCAGATAGCACAAGTTCTTAGGAACTTATTTTCTGGAAGGCGTCAGTTTAGGTCGACAATTTTCAGTACGATTTTGGATTTGAATAACTGAAGCGTTTTGTATATTTTTATCTGTATAAATGTAGTTTATATGTATGATTTTGATGCCAATAAATAAATAGGTAGTTTACTTGCCTATACCATGGAGTTTTTCATTCAGATTCCAGGGAAAACATCAGTATTAGCGAATTTTAGAAGAAAACACTCGGCTCAAAAATCATACATGTACCTACCCAGCGTTGGGATACCCAAGTACATTGGTACTTAAAGTACATTCTTCAACTACCTACTTGAGAAAATCTACTAATATTTAACAGTAGTCCAGGAAAACCAGTTATAAGATTGAAGAGGTAAAGTTTAATTAATATTCAGTGGTTAGGAAGTATACTCCCCCACACAGCTCGGAGTTATTTTCTTTGTGTATGGTAATTCCTTGAAGTATTTATTGGCTTTTTGCCCGCCTTTGTAATATTCTTGTATTTGAAAGGAATAAACCATCTTGTCATTGTCTTTGTCAAAGCTGCACAAGACTCAAGTACTTCAAAAGTAGGTACTTGCCAAGTACAAGTAAATGTAGGTACTTGCAATTCCTTTTCTTAGTGAGTACAATAACCACGTGCGATCCCAAGTACAAGTACACGTACCTTTACTTGTACTTGCGTGCTTTGCGTACAAGTACTTGTAGGTACTTGTGTGATCAATGTAAAATTGCAAATTTTACTGCGCTTGCCACGGTAACGGGTATAGTGAGTAAAATTATATACGCAATGAATGCGTTAGGAAACGGGTTTTGAATTCTGTTCATAAATCGTAATATTCCTGCAGCTGTTACAACCTCAGCTGGTAGGATTTCACAAAGTACCTTAAGCTCAGAAAAAAGTTCTCTTCCACAAACATCCTTTTCTTCTTCGAAACTCAGAAACGATTCTAGGTCTGTACACTTTTGAAACAATTTGTCTTCTTTTATTTCTTTTAGTTCTTTAACATGGTACAAAAATCCAAACATTGTATCATAACTGGCAATTTGTTCAAACCTTCTTTTCAAGGACTGTGCTGCAATCTGCAATAACGTAAAAATACTCAACTTTAAACGTTTGCTCGGCAGATTCCTGCATAGGCTAATGCTCATCTTCTCCCTCGTACTCAAACATTCTTCTTTTCTTTCTCTGCCTTGCTTCTTTGAACTTTGGCTCTACGCCTAGAGTTTCATCAAGTTCTCTTGCTGTCAATGTTGCTGCCACAAAACCTTCATCTCTAAATTTCTGAAAAAACTGAACTAGCCCTTGAAGTAACTGTGACGCAACTCCAAGGTGCATTTTTTGAGCCTGAAGGTTTTTGCTAACACTTTTAACAGCAAACAGCACATCATACCAAATACATAGAGCTAGTAAGAACTCATAGCTACTTATTTCATTCTTAACCGACTGTGCTTCATGTAGTGGATTTATATATGTTTTACTTGGTGTAGGTAGACCAAGTGGGACATTTATATTCTGATTATGCGGGTTAGTCCCTGAGGTATTCCTGTAAGGAATGTGAGCGAAATCGCCAAGGTCAGCTTGCTTGGCAGGATGAACTGAGGGATAGTTCGTGTCGCAGCCGCGTGGAGCACTGGGCTCGCATAGTGGGTGCTGGGTTCGATCAGTTTGGTACTGAGCCGTTTTGTAATATTCCGGCCTAAGATTTGTATCTGTAGGAGGAATATGTTGAGCTTGGTTGAGGTACTGAAAAGTATCCTTTGTTTTTTGTACATTTGGAGTGTATTTGACACTCGGATCGGCCGGGGAGCCTTGTGTAGAATATCGTGGATATTCGGAAATCTTTGTCGAATCATGATGATTGACTTCAGAGCGGGTCTGAAAGGTATCCTCGAACTTTTGTGTAGGTGAGGCTTAATCTAACGTTTCCTTCATGAATACGTTAGGTGAGAAGGCGATCTCGTCGCGAGGATCGAGCCTTGGGCCGTCGCTAGGAACAGCGGACTGGTCGAGCAGCTGGTAGGGTGCGCTGCGTGGGCTAAGAGGCCCGGCCGCGCCGTGTTCCGCCTCCCCTTGCATGAGGAAATAGGACGGGCGGCGCTCCATCGAAATATCCGAGTTTATTAACTCGTTTTCGATACCTCTACGTATAGAAATAGAGGGTTTGGAAGGTGGACTCGCTTGACAGAGCTTCTTTCCTTTGCTCGGATGTCAGGGTCCTACCTTGTAGTCTTGAAAAAGACTTCCTTAGACGATAAATTAGAGCGGATGAGCTGTGTAATTTATCGGCGTGCCCACAGCGGTCGGTGACGAGCCTAATGCTACGAAACCCGGGCGACACGTCTCGGAACGTCCCAGCGGGCGTACGATCTAATGAGAATATCAATAGATGTACCGGGTGGCGTCCTGACTGAAGAACTACGTTGGGCAATGAGCAGGATGAATAATCACTGGACTCGTAGATGCCAATGCGAGATCTGTGTGGAGAGAAGGTATACCTTGTAGAAAGCAGTAGGAAGCCGTTCTTGAGATGAACTCGGGAGCAGAAGGATCGTCAGCGTAGAGCGTGTAGAAATCTTCGTACTTCGGAGTGTAGTCGTCGAGAGCGGAGAGTGGAATGAATTTCGGAGGGCTCCGAGCGGGGTAATTATAGGGAGGTGGCCACCTCCTGCCGCCTCCTGATTGGTCCGCTTAATTTCGTTAATTCAACTGTGTAATCTCATTGGCTCGCACATTGTTTTCTCAGTATCTGCGAGTATGATAGCTGAGCTGGTCCTCCGGGGTGGTTTCCCCACGTCCGTCGCTGCGACGGGGTCCCCGGGGGTGGCTTACGAGCGTCCGTCGCGGAGCCGACGACCTTGAGTTTAGACGGGGTCCTCGGGTGTTTTCCCTGCGTCCGTTGTTCAGACGGGGTCCCCGGGGTGGCTGCTGGACCAGAGGTGGTTGCTTTCCGCCTCCTGGTTGGTTCGCCTATTGTCTCTCGTGTAATCAGTGTTTCTGATTGGCGAGTAGGCTTGTTTGAATTGTCCTTGTTAGTTTTAGAGGACGTTTGATTTTCTGTTTGAGTTTTCTCATTCAAGGCGACTTGGTTCGAGATACTTGTCGCGTCTCTCTCGCCCAGTAAGTGTTTAGGGAGGTCGCCTTGTATGTTATTAGTTAATATTTCACTTTTGAGAGAGAATTTCGTATTTTCTCTCTGGTGAAATATTTTGTTTGACGGAGTTATAACTCGACGTCTTATAAATATTTTTGTGTTGTGTCTACCTCTTTTTGGTAGCCCTGAAAAGGGCTGTTGAAAAGAGGGGGTGGTTTTCACCACACTTCACTATTGGCTTTTGGATCCTCAGTGACCTCAACTAGTTCAACTAATGCAGTGTGAACCTCCTTAATTTGATATCGGAGTGCTTTCACACTTTCCAGTTTACTCTCCCATCGAGTATCACAGGATCTTTTTACAGTCAGATTCAGTACATGTTTCATTAAAATTTCCCACCGCATTGTTGAGGCAGAAAAAAGTAATTAATTCTTTGGACGACACCAAAAAACGTCATCGCTTTAGGGGAACATTTTGCAGCGTCACAAATTAAGAGGTTGAGGCTATGACTAGCGCAGGGCATGTAAAATGCCTTTGTATTTATTTCCAAGATGCGTGCCTGTACTCCAGAGTGGATACCCTTCATGCTGGATCCGTTGTCGTATCCTTGTCCCCTACAGTCTTTGATTTGTAATCCAAGTTCATCTAATTCTTGTAGAAGGACGTCAGTTAGATTTTTTCCTGTTGTTGACTTAACGTCTAAGAAATCAAGGAAATGTTCTTCGATGCTTACACCTTCATTTTCATTCTCAAAAGAACTGCTTGCATTAAAATCCATTTTCACAAATCGTATCACCAAGGATAACTGCTCCTTCTGACTAAGGTCAGGTGTGCAGTCTAACATTAATGAGAAATATTTAGCTGTTTTTATGTCCGTGACAATTTTGGATTTTACTTTTCCAGACAACAGCATTATTAATTCGTTTTGAATGTTCGCCCCTAAGTAGTGATCATGAATTTCAGATGATCGAATTCGCCGAACATGCTCTTGAATGACGGGGTCGAAAGTAGCCAACATCTCAATTAGTCCCAAAAAATTGACGTTGTTTCGCTCGTATAGTTTGCTGTTTGATCCTCTGAAAGCAATGTTGTGTTCTGCCAAATATTTAATAACATTAACAGCTCTTTTGAGAACCTCACGCCAGTGCTCTTTTTCTTTGTTTATCAATTCCCTGTGCTTCTTATCGATTGTTAACGCTTTGTTTAAACGCACTTCACATTCTTTCCACTTTCTAACGTTCTCAACATGCTTTGGTGACGTCTCATAGGTTTCAAGTCCTCTGCCAATATGTGCCCAATCACTGTAACCTTCACCAGCCAATTGAGACCCAGTTTTGTTACCAAATAATTTACAGCAAAAACAAAATGCCTTGTCACTAGTTTTACTGAAAACAAGCCACTGCCTATGCACCTCTTCTCCGTTGCTCATGATTCTTTTGTAATATTTAGCCGAAAAATGTCTTTTTTCTGAATTTTGAGGAAAACTAAAATTAATTACTTGCAAAGGACCTTTTTGTATGATTTCATCAAATTTAGCAGTTGAGAACGAAACAGGCCAAGCACCTGGATCGTTAATGTCAAAAACAGACCCTTCAGCTTCTGTAAAAATTGAGAGGTTTTGAGGATCAGGTTCTAAAGGATTGTTCACATCAATACTTAACCCTCCCGCAGAAGGGATAAAGAAGAGAAGCATGAAGAGCTGGAGGGGGAGGAAATTGATGAAAGACCTGGAGCTGCTGGGAGGAGAAAATTGTGGAAAACTGGTATGAGACAAAGTTAATATTATTAGAACATATTTTTGACATTCTTTGCGCTCAAAAGCATCAAATTGCAAAAAAATTTCAACATAAATATACTTAATACGATAATTTACGGAATTCGCTCATCCGATAATGCTGCATGACTGTTTTGCTCTATGAATTTTGATTACTTGATGTATTCCCTTGTAAACCTTCCTACTGTGAATTTTCAGGTGAATGAATCGAAAAAAAAAAAAAAAAATAAAATAAAAATTGATTTCATAGGTTTCCTCCTGGGCGGGCGCGGGGGTCAGGTCCTTCCTTTATGACGTTATTCAATATTCTTTTGCATCCATGTTTTGGCTACCATAATCATTCGATACCTTCCATATCGCACCTTTTTGGAAAGATCTTATTTGTCAACTGATGGAATAAAATATATTGGGTTAAATTCTCCTTTCGGTCAAATAGTGGATTAAACATGGAATGTGTTGGGACTAAATATTGACTGTATACAGACCACAGAAATATTGACTCGACTGTCAGGTGAAGAGAGCCAGGAGTAGTAAATTGGGCTCGGTCAGTGCCAACAAAGTATCCCCCTCCCTCCCCTCCACCCTTAACCCAAGAGAAAAGATGATCATAAAGAGTTGGAAGAAAGAAGACGAACGAGAAGGGATAAAGAAGAGAAGCATGAAGAGCTGGAGGGGGAGGAAGTGGATGAAAGACCTGGAGAGGCATGGAGGAGAAAATTGTGGAAAACTTTGGTATGAGACAAAGTAAATATTATTAGAACATATTTTTGACATTCTTTGCGCTCAAAAACCTCAAATTGCAAAAAATTTCAACATAAATATTCTTAAAACGATAATTTACAGAATTCGCTCATCCGATAATGCTGCATGACTGTTTTGTTTTATGAATTATGATTACTTGATCTATTCGCTTCCTACACCTACTTTTCAGGTGAATGAATTAAAAAATAAATACCGTAGAACAATGTACAATGGTACATTTTTCATGGTTTTTTATAGGTGTTTGATTGAAGGAATGAAGATTCCCCATTGAAATTCATACAGGTGAAACTAAAAAACATGTGTGAAGTGCTTTCTAAGTTACAGGTCTCTATCATTACCCATAAGGCCGCGGTGAACCGTCAAAGTTGTACTACTTTTACCCCATCAAACGGGGTAACTGTGGTACACCAGCTCTATTCTGTTTCTAGTGCCTAAAAGCACGCTCTGTACTAATGTTACCCCGTCCAGATTGTAACCGGGATTTCAAAAAAATATAAATTAGAAATTCTCTTCTGAAGAATACTTCTGAAGAGTACTTTTGCCGATATTGTACCGAGAAGAAGCTTTCCTCGCTGACAGCCTAAGGCTCTTGATATCCTCCAAAGCATTTCTCATTGTCTCTTCGGTGAAATTGGCATAAGGCCGTGATCCCAATTTTCTTTTGTACTTTCTCATGATCGAAAACTGAAACAATAGAGAAAAAAAATCCTGCATGACCAAAAATTGACAAAAACCCCGGTTTTTAGGTGTACCACTGTTGCCTCGTTTACCTTCCCACTTTCATATAACTTTCATATTTACCTTCCCACTTTCATATAACCCTACCCTCTGGAACCTGATAACACCTGACCCAATTAATTCATACATGAATATCACTGTTATCCAATGCTAAAACCATACTTAAGCCAGAAATTGAAGTCAAGAAGCCTGGAAAGCCGTGAGAAACACAGTTTGCACCACACCTCCCAATTGTTGTCAAAATACAGAACTTATAAACCTTATGAAACAAGAAGAAGAAGTGTGGTTGTTTTTGCTGTCATGACTAAAATCCATTAGGCTATAATAAAGTATCAAATGCCACCCTTGGCTGTTTTCCTAAATTCAGTAGGTAATGAAAAAATTTGAAAAATATGAAAAATGACGTCTAGTACCACTTTTACCCGCAAAAGTAAAGTAACCCAGTTCTACGGTAAATAAATAAAATAAAACCGGATAGAAAGAAAATGAATTGATTTCATAGGTTTCCTCCTAGGCGGGCGCGGGAGTCAGGTCCTTCCTTTATGACTTCATTCAATATTCTTTTACATCCATGTTTTGGCTGCTTCCAATCATTCGATACCTTCCATATTGCACCTGTTTGGAAAGATCTTGGAATGATTTGTCAATTGATGGAATAAAATATATTGGGTTAAATTCTCCTTTCGGTCAAATAGTGGATTAAAGATGGAATGTGTTGGGACTAAATATTGACTGTATACAGACCACAGAAATATTGACTCGACTGTCAGGTGAAGAGAGCCAGGAGTAGTAAATTGGGCTCGGTCAGTGCCAACAAAGTATGCGAGCAATGCTCTTGGCCAACCCCCTCCCTCCCCTCCTCCCTTAACCCACGAGAAAAGATGATCATAAAGAGTTGGAAGAAAGAAGACGAACGAGAAGGGATAAAGAAGAGAAGCATGAAGAGCTGGAGGGGGAGGAAATTGATGAAAGACCTGGAGCTGCTGGGAGGAGAAAATTGTGGAAAACTGGTATGAGACAAAGTTAATATTATTAGAACATATTTTTGACATTCTTTGCGCTCAAAAGCATCAAATTGCAAAAAAATTTCAACATAAATATACTTAATACGATAATTTACGGAATTCGCTCATCCGATAATGCTGCATGACTGTTTTGCTCTATGAATTTTGATTACTTGATGTATTCCCTTGTAAACCTTCCTACTGTGAATTTTCAGGTGAATGAATCGAAAAAAAAAAAAAAAAAATAAAAATAATAATAAAATAAAAATTGATTTCATAGGTTTCCTCCTGGGCGGGCGCGGGGGTCAGGTCCTTCCTTTATGACGTTATTCAATATTCTTTTGCATCCATGTTTTGGCTACCATAATCATTCGATACCTTCCATATCGCACCTTTTTGGAAAGATCTTATTTGTCAACTGATGGAATAAAATATATTGGGTTAAATTCTCCTTTCGGTCAAATAGTGGATTAAACATGGAATGTGTTGGGACTAAATATTGACTGTATACAGACCACAGAAATATTGACTCGATTTTTGACATTCTCAGCAAAACAATTTCAATATGAATATACTTAATACGATCATTTACGGAATTCGCTCTTCCGATAATGCTGCTTGACTGTTTTGCTCTATGAATTTTGATTACCTACTTGATGTATTCCCTTGTAAACCTTCCTACTGTGAATTTTCAAGTGAAGAAATCGAAAAAAAAAAAAAAAAAAATTATAATAAAATAAAAATTGATTTCATAGGTTTCCTCCTGGGCGGGCGCGTAGGTCAGCTACCATAATCATTCGATACCTTCCATATCGCACCTTTTTGGAAAGATCTTATTTGTCAACTGATGGAATAAAATATATTGGGTTAAATTCTCCTTTCGGTCAAATAGTGGATTAAACATGGAATGTGTTGGGACTAAATATTGACTGTATACAGACCACAGAAATATTGACTCGACTGTCAGGTGAAGAGAGCCAGGAGTGACAATACTCATTGAATTTGAAATCTATAAACATAACGCAACACACCAAAATACAAAATCAAAACTTCGATCAAGATTGGCAACACCATTTACCTAGTTGTAGTTAAACTCGGCTGCAAGGAATCTCCTGCATCTCCAGGCATCTGAACAGTATCCCGCCAATCTTGACCAATGTTTTAGTTCGTTCAGCATCTCGATAAGGTGGGCTTCCGAAAACTCCTTCATACCAAACCATTTACAGCGGAACTCTCCCAACACAAGGCACTGGGCGACAAAGTGTGTAATATCTTCTGTAGCTCTGCTGTTGCACATTGAACACTGTTCCACGCCGTCTCCGATACAAGGTTGATAGTTTAGATTCAGTGTTTCGGATCTCAGCTTCATTATCCACCTGGTTTGACCCACTCCGGACTCCTGGCTCATATCTGCACATTTCACCTCGTGGTTCAGTTGACGGTAAAGGAGATAGTGCGTGGTATTTGTTGCCTTGGTGATCCAGTTCCGCTTCCATTCAGCTTGAATACTTTCCAAGAGAGCTCCAATGGTGTTCGTGTCGAGGGAATTTTGTTCAAATGTAAAGATAATTCCATGTTTAGCTGCTAGATCCCTGATATCAGAAAAACCTGCAGACTCCTCCCTTGCTGCGACAATGGCGACTCTTTTGGGAAATCTTGCATTTTGAAAACCTTTTGTAGGTATTGCAAATGCAATTTGAGACAGTTTAAAAACAGGGGGATCAGTCTAGTCTATAAGTATAACATATAACGAGGTGTCCTATCAGGCAGCCAAAAAATCTTTCGAACGAAATATAACTGCACTTTTTCCAACTCTTCAAAATACCTGTAGCCAAATACCTGAGCTCCATAACTTAAAATGGACCTAACTACAGCCATAAAAACATCCAACTTGGCTCGCAGGGGTAATTTTGTACTTTCCATTAACTTCTTCCATGTGACATTCAGAGCAAACTTCGATGCTAACACTTTGTCATACTGATGGAATAAAATATATTGGGTTAAATTCTCCTTTCGGTCAAATAGTGGATTAAACATGGAATGTGTTGGGACTAAATATTGACTGTATACAGACCACAGAAATATTGACTCGACTGTCAGGTGAAGAGAGCCAGGAGTAGTAAATTGGGCTCGGTCAGTGCCAACAAAGTATGCGAGCAATGCTCTTGGCCAACCCCCTCCCTCCCCTCCTCCCTTAACCCACGAGAAAAGATGATCATAAAGAGTTGGAAGAAAGAAGATGAACGAGAAAGGATAATGGAGAGAAGCATGAAGAGCTGGAGGGGGAGGAAGTGGATGAAAGACCTGGAGAGGCATGGAGGAGAAAATTGTGGAAAACTTTGGTATGAGACAAAGTAAATATTATTAGAACATATTTTTGACATTCTTTGCGCTCAAAAACCTCAAATTGCAAAAAATTTCAACATAAATATTCTTAAAACGATAATTTACGGAATTCGCTCATCCGATTATGCTGCATGACTGTTTTGTTCTATGAATTTTGATTACTTGATCTATTCGCTTCCTGCAGCAACTTTTCAGGTGAATGAATTAAAAAATAAATAAATAAAAACGGATAGAAAGAAACTGAATTGATTTCATAGGTTTCCTCCTAGGCGGGCGCGGGAGTCAGGTCCTTCCTTTATGACTTCATTCAATATTCTTTTACATCCATGTTTTGGCTGCTTCCAATCATTCGATACCTTCCATATTGCACCGTTTTGGAAAGATCTTGGAATGATTTGTCAATTGATGGAATAAAATATATTGGGTTAAATTCTCCTTTCGGTCAAATAGTGGATTAAACATGGAATGTGTTGGGACTAAATATTGACTCTATACAGGCCACAGAAATATTGACTCGACTGTCAGGTGAAGAGAGCCAGGAGTAGTAAATTGGGCTCGGTCAGTGCCAACAAAGTATGCGAGCAATGCTCTTGGCCAACCCCCTCCCTCCCCTCCTCCCTTAACCCACGAGAAAAGATGATCATAAAGAGTTGGAAGAAAGAAGACGAACGAGAAGGGATAAAGAAGAGAAGCATGAAGAGCTGGAGGGGGAGGAAGTGGATGAAAGACTTGGAGAGGCGGGGAGGAGAAAATTGTGGAAAACTTTCCGGATGAGAAAACGTAAATATTATTAGAACATATTTTTGACATTCTTTGCGCTCAAAAGCATCAAATTGCAAAAAAATGAAATGAATGAATTATGCCTTTATTCATGAAAAATACACATTCTTGTATGTTGTTTGGATTCATTTGTTCATCAATTTATAATTCAGAATTACTCCAAACAAAAGGCAACACAAGCCATGGCCGTAAGGGCCGTCAGCCTATTTGACCCTAATTTATGATATGATGTCCATATTAAATTATAAATTTGAGTATCGTCTGTGATTTTATCTTACTGGTTGGAGTGCAAATCACCCTATACTACCCCCTCCCCCTTATTAAAGTACGTTATTATATTAAGTATAACATATGTAGTACAAAACGGAACAATATAATGACATTATTAATAACTTAATTTTAATTTTCTACGTAATTAATATTAAATGTTATGCAGTAATCAATCTAGCACAGCAATTACTCTCGTTTTTGATAAATAATAAACAACTGAAGAACATTTTGGGTAGATAATAGTGATTATATAACAATACATTTAATAACAAAACTCATTGAATTTGAAATCTATAAACATAACGCAACATAGTTCATATTTTTTTATTTATTCATTTTTTTATTATTAGTTAGTTTTTAATCAATAAATCAGATATCCATAAAATAACTCCTTTCTTTCAACATACAAGTACAGTTTATTGTTTAAATTCTATTTATAACAGCTACAACACCAAAATACAAAATCAAAACTTCGATCAAGATTGGCAACACCATTTACCTAGTTGTAGTTAAACTCGGCTGCAAGGAATCTCCTGTATCTCCAGGCATCTGAGCAGTAACCCGCCAATCCTGGCCAATGTTTTGGTTCGCTCAGCATCTCGATAAGGTGGGCTTCGGTCAAATAGTGGATTAAACATGGAATGTGTTGGGACTAAATATTGACTGTATACAGACCACAGAAATATTGACTCGATTTTTGACATTCTTTGCAAAACAATTTCAATATGAATATACTTAATACGATCATTTACGGAATTCGCTCTTCCGATAATGCTGCTTGACTGTTTTGCTCTATGAATTTTGATTACTTGATGTATTCCCTTGTAAACCTTCCTACTGTGAATTTTCATGTGAATGAATCGGGGGAAAAAATAAAAATAAAAAAATATATAGTAAAATAAAAATTGATTTCATTGGTTTCCTCCTGGGCGGGCGCGGGGGTCAGGTACCATAATCATTCGATACCTTCCATATCGCACCTTTTTGGAAAGATCTTATTTGTCAACTGATGGAATAAAATATATTGGGTTAAATTCTCCTTTCGGTCAAATAGTGGATTAAACATGGAATGTGTTGGGACTAAATATTGACTGTATACAGACCACAGAAATATTGACTCGACTGTCAGGTGAAGAGAGCCAGGAGTTCATACCAAACCATTTACAGCGGAACTCTCCCAACACAAGGCACTGGGCGAGAAAGTGGGTATAATATCCTCTGTAGCTCTCCTGTTGCACATTGAACACTGCTCCACGCGGTCTCCGATACAAGGTTGATAGTTTAGATTCAGTGTTTCGTATCTCAGCTTCATTATCCACCTGATTTGACCCAGTCCGGACTCCTGGCTCATATCTGCACATTTCACCTCATGGTTCAGTTGACGGTAAAGGAGATAGTGCGTGGTATTTGTTGCCTTGGTGATCCAGTTCCGCTTCCATTCAGCTTGAATACTTTCCAAGAGAGCTCCAATGGTGTTCGTGTCGAGGGAATTTTGTTCAAATGTAAAGATAATTCCATGTTTAGCTGCTAGATCCCTGATATCAGAAAAACCTGCAGACTCCTCCCTTGCTGCGACAATGGCGACTCTTTTGGGAAATCTTGCATTTTGAAAACCTTTTGTAGGTATTGCAAATGCAATTTGAGACAGTTTAAAAACAGGGGGATCAGTCTAGTCTATAAGTATAACATATAACGAGGTGTCCTATCAGGCAGCCAAAAAATCTTTCGAACGAAATATAACTGCACTTTTTCCAACTCTTCAAAATACCTGTAGCCAAATACCTGAGCTCCATAACTTAAAATGGACCTAACTACAGCCATAAAAACATCCAACTTGGCTCGCAGGGGTAATTTTTTACTTTCCATTAACTTCTTCCATGTGACATTCAGAGCAAACTTCGATGCTAACACTTTGTCATACTGATGGAATAAAATATATTGGGTTAAATTCTCCTTTCGGTCAAATAGTGGATTAAACATGGAATGTGTTGGGACTAAATATTGACTGTATACAGACCACAGAAATATTGACTCGACTGTCAGGTGAAGAGAGCCAGGAGTAGTAAATTGGGCTTGGTCAGTGCCAACAAAGTATGTGAGCAATGCTCTTGGCCAACCCCCTCCCTCCCCTCCACCCTTAACCCAAGAGAAAAGATGATCATAAAGAGTTGGAAGAAAGAAGACGAACGAGAAGGGATAAAGAAGAGAAGCATGAAGAGCTGGAGGGGGGTGAGGAGGAACTGGATGAAGGGTGAAGAGGCGGCGGGGTGGAGAAAATTGCGAAGACCGCCGTGAGGAGGAGGGAGGATTTTTGCGAAGGGGGGTCTCGCAGGGGAGGGGGTTTGGGCGTATCGAAGGGGGGAAAACTGAGGAGGTCGGGCGGAGGACGAGGGGGAGGACGTCGCGACGGCTGGGGTGAAGGACCCAGACAGTGTGGGAGGGCGCGGGGAGGGGAGGAAAAGGAGGGGAAATTCTCTCCCTCTCTCTCTACCAACGTGTTCGGCCGCTCTGCTCACTTCCAGTCGGCTACTTGCTCCGCTCACGTCACTGACGCTCTGTTGCCCCTTCCGACACAAATCCCACCCTTTTTTTTTAAATTCACACCCAAACCCCTCAAAAATCCTAACAATCCTTTTTTTCATTTTCAAACAACCCAAAAAAAATCACATAAAAAACGTATTTTTTGCGCAGTGCGTTTTTTTTTTCATCATGTGCAATTTTTCGTGTTACTCCTTCGCAAAAAACCTCCATGACCAAAGTTCAAGTGCTTAGTGTTTGCGCCTTTACGAGTGAACTTCGCCGTTTTGGTTTTTTCCACTTCATCCACGTCACACACGTAAGTAACAATTATCTCTACATTCCGTGAACCGTCTCGAGTTTTTGCGAGTACTTACCTAATCGTTGAATAGAATCGTGTTATATGCGATTGTAACTCTACAGGTACATTATCTGTAATTATGTATTTTATAGTCATTTTGTGACTATACGAAACGAATCAGGGGGGATGAAGGAGAAATGACGTGGAATCGGCGAAGTGTTTCGGGGGTCTGAACTCCCCCCTCCCGTCATCGCGCGACCGGTTGCACGATTGTCGCGAAATGGGCCGCAAATGGGGCGGAGGGGGGAGAAAACTCGACCGGAGAAAACCACCCACGCGAGGCGATAGGGGAGGTTTTGAAATTTTTTCATTCGGACCGGTCAAATTCAACCCCCTCACCTCCCCTCCACCCCCGCTCATTACTGCCAACTCGACGATATTTTCTCCCTCATAGATAATTCTCAGCTCTCTCATAGATAATTTCCGAGTTATCTCTTTTTGGGGTCCCGGGTTTTTCGGAGTTTTCGAGTTATATGCTTCCCTTTCCCTCCCCGCGAGGGGGCCGGCGGAAGGATATTGTGTTGCTAACCAGAGGGAGCAGCTGTGGAAGGCCTCCCCCCCCCTCTCCGCCACCGCCCTCGCCACCCAGTTCCTCGGCCTTGTTCAATGAACCCTACTTGCTTTCTGCTATTTTCGCCCGCCCATCCAGCTGAATTTATCCGCCGGTTTTTATTTTTGATTCGTTATTAAGGTGTTCTTATGAATGAAATGGCAACGGAATTTGGTTATTTTAAGTTGTCAGCCCTGATATGTAAAATGGCATATTTAAGTAGAGTAGAGAATAATCTTTATTATACATATATATTATGTACCGACACTCAGAAACAGGCCAAAAAACCAAAAACTTTGTTCAAAAAGTTCCTGTAATGCACCATGATCTTATGAGCGAATTTCTTTAATTTACCAGCATTCGTATTTTAGGTATATATAATGTGTTAAATTGTATTGAAATTTGTGTAACTTGAGAACAAAGTTAAAAACCAATTTTCTGGCAAGAAAAACTCGTAGTAAACAACATGCGGCAATTCAAAAAAGATTTTGGATTTTCATATATCTTTTTTTTAGCAGTTTTTATAGATTTTTCAGCAAGTACTAATGAAATGTATACATATATTATGTACCGACACTCAGAAACAGGCCAAAAAACCAAAAACTTTGTTCTAAAAGTTCCAGTAATGCAGCATGATCTTATGAGCGAATTTCCTTAAATTACCACCATTCGTATCAGGTATATATAATGTATTAAATTGTATTGAAATTTGTGTAACTTGACAGAACTAAGTTAAAAACCAATTTTCTGACAAGAAACTCGTACTAAACAATATTCGAAGATTCAAAAAAGATTTTGGATTTTCGTATATTTTTTTAGCAGTTTTTATAGATTTTTCAGCAAATACTAATGAAATTTATACATAAATTATGTACCGACTCAGAAACATAAGCCAAAAATAAAGAACTTTGTTCAAAAAAGTTCCACTCATGCAGCATGATCGTATGAGCGAATTTTCTTAAATTACCACCATTCGTATTAGGTATATAATGTGTTAAATTGTATTGAAATTTGTGTAACTTGAGAACAAAGTTGAAAACCAATTTTCTGGCAAGAAACTTGTACTAAACAACATTCGGCGATTCAAAAAAGATTTTGGGTTTTCGTATATTTTTTTAGCAGTTTTTATAGATTTTTCAGCAAATACTAATGAAATTTATACATATATTATGTACCGACACTCAGAAACATAAGTCAAAAATAAAAAACTTTGTTCAAAAAAGTTCCAGTCATGCAGCATGATCGTATGAGCGAATTTTCTTAAATTACCAGCATTCGTATTAGGTATATAATGTGTTAGGTAAATTGTATTGAAATTTGTGTAACTTGAAAGCATAGATATTGTTTAAAACCAATTTTCTCACAAGGAACTCGTACTAAACAATATTCGAATATTCAAAAAAGATGTTGGATTTTCGTATATTTTTTTAGCAGTTTTTATAGATTTTTCAGCAAATACTAATGAAATTTATACATATATTATTTACCGACACTCAGAAACATAAGCCAAAAACCAAAAACTTTGTTCAAAAAAGTTCCAGTAATGCAGCATGATCTTATGAGCGAATTTTCTTAAATTACCACCATTCGTATTAGGTATTTAATGTGTTAAATTGTATTGAAATTTGTGTAACTTGAGAACAAAGTTAAAAACCAATTTTCTGGCAAGAAACTTGTACTAAACAACATTCGGCGATTCAAAAAAGATTTTGGATTTTCATATATATTTTTAGCAGTTTTTATAGATTTTTCAGCAAATACTAATGAAATTTATACATATATTATGTACCGAAACTCAGAAACAAGCCAAAAACCAAAAACTTTGTTCAAAAAAGTCCCAGTCATGCAGCATGATCTTATGAGCGAATTTCCTTAAATTACCACCATTCGTATCAGGTATATAATGTATTAAATTGTATTGAAATTTGTGTAACTTGAGAACAAATAAAAACCAATTTTCTGGCAAGAAACTTGTACTAAACAACATTCGGCGATTCAAAAAAGATTTGGGGTTTTTATTTATATTTTTTTCAGTTTTTATAGATTTTTCAGCAAATACTAATGAAATGTATACATAAATTATGTACGGACTCAAAACATAAGCCAAAAATACACTGCCAAGGAAATGGCACTTGAGCTTCCTCCTGACCTTCACAGTACGTCACCATTAAATTCCAGAAAACTAGAAACGACCGGTTCTGGCATCAGGGAATTAATAAGGTGGGAAATTGGAAGCTGAATGGTACATATAATAAATGATATTAATAAGGAAAATTTTGATTTTAATATGGGACCATCCAGGATGTAGTCCGCATGTTCCCTGAAAATTTCGTCTAAATCGGATCAAAACTGAAGGAGTTTTTAATTGATTTACAGGATTTCATTAATATTTTGATCTAAATTCATGATTAAAACATCCTTGGGGATATTTTTTGGCAACTTTGTTTGCGCCTGCGCAGAGGCTACCGTTGATTCGATCATGACGGAACTGATAGTGGACCATGTCGAGCTATACCCGCACAATCCCTAAAAATTTGAAGAAAATCGAATCAAAATTGTGGGAATTACGGCTGTTGCAAGGACCGTAACAAGAATATTTCGTTCACGCATGCGCAGAGCGTACCGCTAAGCAATTATGACCGAGTTATGACCGTCACAAGGAATTCACGTTAGCGCCTGCGCAGACGCTACCGTTGATTCGATCATGATGAAGTTGATAGGGGACCATCTAGAGCTTAACCCGCACGATCCCTGAAAATTTGGTTAAAATCGGATCAAAATTGTGGAAGTTATGGCTGTTACAAGGAAATGTGGACGGACAGACAGACAGACAGGGAACCAAATTTGTTCAGGAGGCTCTGAAACGCAAAATGCGAGTGGAAATTTTGATTTTGGAGCAAAAAAAATTTTTTCATTTCGAAAGTGAAAACAAAGCTTCCGCTGCCTTGCAGTCTCGGAAGCAATAAAGAACTTTGTTCAAAAAAGTTCCACTCATGCAGCATGATCGTATGAGCAAATTTTCTTAAATTACCAGCATTCGTATTAGGTATATAATGTGTTAAATTGTATTGAAATTTGTGTAACTTGAGAGCATAGAAATTGTTAAAAACCAATTTTATGGCAAGAAACTCGGACTAAACAACATTCGGCGATTCAAAAAAGATTTTGGGTTTTTATATATATTTTTAGCAGTTTTTATAGATTTTTCAGCAAATACTAATGAAATTTATACATATATTATGTACCGACACTCAGAAACAGGCCAAAAAACCAAAAACTTTGTTCTAAAAGTTCCAGTAATGCAGCATGATCTTATGAGCGAATTTCCTTAAATTACCACCATTCGGATTAGGTATATAATGTGTTAAATTGTATTAAAATTTGTGTAACTTGAGAACAAAGTTGAAAACCAATTTTCTGGCAAGAAACTTGTACTAAACATTCGGCGTTTCAAAAAAGATTTTGGATTTTCATGTATATTTTTTTTAACAGTTTTTATTGATTTTTCAGCAAATACTAATGAAATGTATATATATATATATATATATATATATATATATATATATATATATATATATATATATATATATGTACCGAAACTCAGAAACAAGCCAAAAACCAAAAACTTTGTTCAAAAAAGTCCCAGTCATGCAGCATGACCTTATGAGCGAATTTCCTTAAATCACCACCATTCGTATCATTTATATAATGTGTTGAATTGTATTGAAATTTGTGTAACTTGAGAACAAAGTTAAAAACCAATTTTCTGACAAGAAACTCGTACTAAACAATATTCGAAGATTCAAATAAGATGTTTTTATAATTTTTTCAGCAAGTACTAATGAAATGTATACATATATTATGTACCGACACTCAGAAACAGGCCAAAAAACCAAAAACTTTGTTCAAAAAAGTTCCAGTAATGCAGCATGATCTTATGAGCGAATTTCCTTAAATTACCACCATTCGTATCAGGTATATAATGTGTTAAATTGTATTGAAATTTGTGTAACTTGAGAGCATAGATATTGTTAAAAACCAATTTTCTGACAAGAAACTCGTACTAAACAATATTCGAAGATTCAAAAAAGATGTTGGATTTTCGTATATTTTTTTAGCAGTTTTTATAGATTTTTCAGCAAATACTAATGAAATTTATACATATATTATGTACCGACACTCAGAAACAGTCCAAAAACCAAGAACTTTGTTCAAAAAAGTTCAGAAATGATCGTATGAGCGAATTTCCTTAAATTACCACCACTTATTAGGTATATATAATGTATTAAATTGTATTGAAATTTGTGTAACTTGAGAACAAAGTTAAAAACCTATTTTCTGGCAAGAAACTTGTACTAAACAACATTCGGCGATTCAAAAAAGGTTTTGGGTTTTATATATTTTTTTAGCAGTTTTCATAGATTTTTCAGCAAATACTAATGAAATTTATACATAAATTATGTACCGACACTCAGAAACAGCCCAAAAACCAAAAACTTTGTTCAAAAAAGTTCCAGTAATGCAGCATGATCGTATGAGCGAATATCCTTAAATGACCACCATTCGTATCAGGTATATAATGTGTTAAATTGTATTGAAATTTGCGTAACTTGAGAACAAAGTTAAAAACCAATTTTCTGGCAAGAAACTCGTCCTTAACAACATTCGGCGTTTCAAAAAAGATTTTGGATTTTCATGTATATTTTTTTTTTAGCAGTTTTTATAGATTTTTCAGCAAATACTAATTAAGTTGAAGTACGTTTTTCGGCATACTGTAGTGCAACAAATTTTTATTGTCTTATTTAATCGTTGATAATTTTGTTTTGACTGAAATTTGGCTAATAATTATAAAACAACGAGGGTCTTTTCTATTATATATCCCCGCATTTGAGAAACTATTTCCTATAGAATGGGGATTGATCGGGATTTATGTGGATTGTCGAGTCTTTTTCGTTATGCGACCGCATTTAATTTCAATAGGGCGTCCCTCCTATAATATGTCCAACTAATCTGTATTAATTTGTACTGAGGGATCCATCCAGACCACCAAACCATACACATCATTCTGACCTACATGTTCAACTAATCCGTATTTTTACTAAGGGGTTGATGTAATTTATTTTTGAGATGCGAGCTTGCGAGCATCCAGACCACCAAACTATACACAGCATTCTGACCTACATGTCCTACTAATCTGTATTTTTACTAAGGGATTGACTACTTGATGTAATGTATTTTTTAGACATTTATAGGGGGGACGCCCTGTTGAAATCGAATGCGGGGATATAACAGAAAAGACCCAACAACGATTTAAGGCTGTTTTTAGCTATTTTTAGTGATTTTTTTTTCTAGAACATTATATTAAAATTTGGCCTATTTAATGTACTCAAAAAGTGCTGGTTAACGAACTCATCCTTTCTCTTGAAAAGCTTGATTTTTTGGCGCAAGAACGGGGGGATTTTTATCTCAATCCTAAGGAGAGTTAGGTATCGTCTGGAATGACATATATATATATATATATATATATATATATATATATATATATATATATATATATATATATATATATATATATATATATATATATATATATATATATACTTATGAAAAAGTGTTAACTCTGGGGTTCGTCTCAGAATGCCTTAAAACGGATTTAAATTAAGGACATTTTCAAAATTTTATGACTTATTGCTAAAGCTTCATTTTCCTCGAAAATTCGCTAAAATAGACTCGTAACTTGAAATTTCTTTTGTGGATAAATTTAATTTACCTTCTAATAAGTAATATGTAAATAAAATTATCAGACGATCGAAAAGAAAAACCTCCCCCCTGCTTTTCTCTAATTGTTTGAGATTGACTGCTAGAGGCTCAGCATCAAATTGGTTGTGCTACTGTTTTCACGAAGAATATAAGAACGGGCTTTTAAGGTGAATTATGAAGAAAAGTAGCAATTAAATTGGCTCCAAAAGTATGAAAATTTTTTAATTTTTCAGTTTTGCTTCCGAGACTGCAAGGCAGCGGAAGCTTTGTTTTCACTTTTGAAATGAAAAACAATTTTTTGCTCCAAAATCACAATTTCCACTCGCATTTTGCGTTTCAGAGCCTCCTGAACAAATTTGGTTCCGTGTCTGCCCGTCCACATTTCCTTGTAACAGCCATAACTTCCACAATTTTGATCCGATTTTAACCAAATTTTCAGGGATCGTGCGGGTTAAGCTCTAGATGGTCCCCTATCAACTTCATTATGATCGAACCAACGGTAGCTTCTGCGCAGGCGCTAACGTGAATTCCTTGTGACGGTCATAACTCGGTCAATGTTGAACGGATTTCGGTCAGATTTTCAGGGATGATGTGGGTAAGGTCCCTTGAAGTCCCATAAGACAATCATCATAATTGCATTAGCGGTACGCTCTGCGCATGCGTGAACGAAATATTCTTGTTACGGTCCTTGCAACAGCCGTAATTTCCACAATTTGATGCCATTTTCTTCAAATTTTTAGGGATCGTGCGGTTATAGCTCTACATGGTCCCCTATCAGTTCCGTCATGATCGAATCAACGGTAGCCTCTGCGCAGGCGCAAACAAAATTTTCTTGTTTTGGTCATAACTCAGGCAATTGTGAACGGATTTCGGTCAGATTTTCAGGGATGATGCGGGCAAGGTTTCTTGAGGTCCCGTATCACATTCTTCGCGATCATCAGCAGCGGTACGCTAGGCGCATGCGCGAAAGTGATGTTTTTGTTACGGTCACAGCTTAGTTTGGAAAATGAACAAATCGGGTGGTCCATCATGCTCAAAGTTGCCAAAAAATATCCCCAAGGATGTTTTAATCATGAATTTAGATCAAAATATTAAATCCTGTAAATCAATTAAAAACTCTTTCAGTTTTGATTTGATTTAGACGAAATTTTATGGGAACATGCGGACTTCATCCTGGATGGTCCCATATTAAAATCAAAATTTTCCTTATTAATTTCATTTATTATATGTACCATTCAGCTTCCAATTTCCCACCTTATCAATTCCCTGATGCCAGAACCGGTCGTTTCTAGTTTTCTGGAATGTAATGGTGACGTACTGTGAAGGTCACGAGGAAGCTCATGTGCCATTTCCTTGGCAGTGTATTTCCCTTGGAAATCCGAGCGCCCTGCACTCACTTATCGCAGATTCGAACTCTTTGGGGCATAAAACCCAATGATGTCTGTTCGAAGCGAACGATTAATCAGTGGACTCGCATCCCTCACAAGAGGGTTTGATTAAACTCGAAACTCTCAGAAAAGTACAATAAGCCACCAGGGGACTATTTCATAAAGTGACAAGTTACAAGCCGATTTTATGTACAAGTTGTAACAAATGAATGTGCAAGGGTTTCATAAAGGTACAAGTGTAGACTTGTAATGCACCAAGAAAAGTGTACAGGCGAATTTGGACAAGTTACGAATGTTTCCCCATCATTTTGAACAAGTCACTGTTTTACAGTTGTAAAAAAAAGCCGATTTATAAGTTGAAATCAAATACGTACACACTTTCTCCACTTTTCAGTTTATAATTTGTCTGTCTTCCAATCATTACATCTTGTCATGTACGATAAACATCCAATCGTGTACCGTTTTTATATTATGATTCGCTTACAAAACTTCAATTTCGGCATCCCGGTTGACTATATGATGTAGATAAGTGAGGAAAAATAGATTCCATTCCAACATCAAAATCATAGTGTTATCGCACCAATTTCATGAAATTCACTCTTCTACTGAGAATCACCGATTCAGCCGCTTCAAAGGAGACGAACATTCGCCAAGTCTCGAACATCTGCGGCCACGCATTCGTCCGAAAGTTCGTGATTGAAACGGGAGTTGAGAGTCTAGGCGAACTCATTCATCAACTGGTCAATGAATTCAAATTTCATTAATTTGCTGATTGATTAATGTAGAGTAGTTTTTCTTTCAACCAAAGTTTGCGTTTGGAAATCAAGGAACTTGCTTGCTAGGTATTTTGTGAATACAGATGAATTATACCGAAATATAATTCTCATTTTAGTGAATTAAAAAAAAGAGCTGTTTTGATAGCTTCAAAATTTAAAAACGCGGAAGGAAGGGGGTGGGGACCCGTACAAATCCAAATAGCCCTACAAAAAATTCGTTCCTACCCAGAACAATCCGTGTAGTTCGTTGGCTAGCACCATCGCTCCAGAATTTCATGTTCAAATTTACAACACAGCGGTCAAGAACTAGACAAAAGTTCGGCTACGATGCCGACGAAAACCCATGGTGGAAAACGATACTTTGAAGTACCAGAAAACCAAAAATTCAAACCCCAAAATCAAAGCGGTGCATCTCCAAAAACGGCGCATGAATTGAGAATGTATCGGTTACAACATTTTTTGACGTTCGATTATGACCCACGCGCAACGATAGAGTGGTTCAAAACAAAAAAAAGTTCTGGAATTTCTTGTCCCCATTGTTTTTTTTTTTGCTTCCTCGGTATGTCAGGATGACACTCCTAAATTTTTAGCAAAAAATATTAATCCTAATCACTTTACCTGGGTCGATTTTGGCCAGTTATCGACCGCTATCGTAAACCAACCTCTAAATTGGTGCCGAGGTGATGATTTGACGGACGGATTTCAATTTTTTTAGGTCAATTTATGGGTTTTCGCATACGCTGAACACGGTGAACTTATTTATTTTACGCTCCGTCCACTAGTTATCCGGTAAACTGGCAGAGGGCGCCAGTTTATTTTACTTGATTTTACTTGAAGATAAGTAAAAATCGAAAATTTCACCGAAAATGCTGTCGCCTGGTTAAGAATTGTACTAGAAACATGCTAAAATGGTCGGATAATATGCTTTGGCATGTTCTGAACATGATTCCGTTTTTTACTATACTTTTCCGCCTATGATTGCTTCGTTTATAGGCCATAAAGCTCAAATTAATAGTAGGGTAATAGACAAATTCACCCTAATTTCACCGGAAATTATGTCGCGTTGATAATTTAAGGTTCTGAAATACCTTGTGCCGATAAAATTTGGTATTTTCCAGGATGTACAAAGCCGTTGGTAATTTGGCAAGGACTTGGACCGGCATTGTACTTATTCGCTTAACGACCCGATACCATTGTACAAGCTTTTACACATGACCGATACCGCTGACAATATTTAACCCTACGCTCAAACGATCCAGTCACAGTTCAGACAATTCAGAACTACGAATTTGACCCCGGAAAACCGATGGAACTAAGGAATTTTACAGAAAAATTGGAAAATTTTAGCTATTTTCTCCATTTTGCCGCTATATTTGGCAAATAAGTACAATGCCGGTTCAAGTCCTTGCCAAATTACCAACGGCTTTGTACCTAGTATCCTGGAAAATACCAAATTTCATCGGAACAAGGTATTTCAGAACCTTAAATTATCAACGCGACATAATTTCCGGTGAAATTAGGGTGAATTTGTCTATTACCCTACTATTAATTTGAGCTTTATGGCCTATAAACGAAGCAATCATAGGCGGAAAAGTATAGTAAAAAACGGAATCATGTTCAGAACATGCCAAAGCATATTATCCGACCATTTTAGCATGTTTCTAGTACAATTCTTAACCAGGCGACAGCATTTTCGGTGAAATTTTCGATTTTTACTTATCTTCAAGTAAAATCAAGTAAAATAAACTGGCGCCCTCTGCCAGTTTACCGGATAACTAGTGGACGGAGCGTAAAATAAATAAGTTCACCGTGTTCAGCGCATGCGAAAACCCATAAATTGACCTGAAAAAATTGAAATCCGTCCGTCAAATCATCACCTCGGCACCAATTTAGAGGTTGGTTTACGATAGCGGTCGATAACTGGCCAAAATCGACCCAGGTAAAGTGATTAGGATTAATATTTTTTGCTAAAAATTTAGGAGTGTCATCCTGACATACCGAGGAAGCAAAAAAAACAATGGGGACAAGAAATTCCAGAACTTTTTTTTGTTTTGAACCACTCTATCGTTGCGCTTGGGTCATAATCGAACGTCAAAAAATGTTGTAACCGATACATTCTCAATTCATGCGCCGTTTTTGGAGATGCACCGCTTTGATTTTGGGGTTTGAATTTTTGGTTTTCTGGTACTTCAAAGTATCGTTTTTCACCATGGGTTTTCGTCGGCATCGTAGCCGAACTTTTGTCTAGTTCCTGACCGCTGTGACAATTTAGTGTCCAAAAAAATGATGAAAAATAGGTTTTTTGACTATAGGGCATGTGGGGTGTCGCAGTCGAAGTATTGTTCAGCGCTGAGTCGATTGCGACCACTCCCAGATCTCTAAAATTCAAAAATAATTTTAAAAAATCGATTTTTAGGTGTAAATGCCCATAATTGATTAAATTTTGACAATAAGGTATGTGGGGTGTCACATTCAAACTTCTTTTTTAGCGCTGAGTCGATTGCGACCACTCCCAGAATCACTAATACGTGAGCAAAATCGATTTGTAGGTGAAAAATGCGCGTAATTGACCAAATTTTCGTTCGGTTGCGTCAGTGTGGGCATAATCTTATCGTCGAATACGAATACGATTGTAATCGCGATAATTATTTGTTGATTCTGAGTCAACTGCGATTATATTTGTATTCGTGTAATCGTATTCGTCTGTCGGCGATTACACGAATACAACCCATAAAAATGCGTCACGGTCATCAATTTCAATAGGGCGTCCCTCCTCCTATATGCGAAGCCTTGCAAATATTACCTAGCTTCATGGGGACGTTCTTAAAGCGAATTTAACGATTGGAGTCCAGCCTATTTTTCTCAAATCTATTTCAATAGGACGTCCCTCTGAAGCTAGGTAATATTAGCAAGGCTTCGCATATTATAGGAGGGACGCCCTATTGAAATTGATAACCGTGACGCATTTTTATGGGTTGTATTCGTGTAATCGCCGACAGACGAATACGAATATAATCGCAGTTGACTCAGAATCAACGAATAATTATCGCGATTACAATCGTATTCAACGATAAGATTATGCCCAACACTGCTGCCCCCTAATTATTCTTTGAAAATTCGCTCTCTTAGCCATGCTGCATGACTGGAACTTTTAAAACAATTTTATGAATAAAAGTTTATGTTTCTAAGGATCAAAACTGTGATAATTTCTGAACTTTGTTTCTTTGAATAGGCAAAATAACTATCATAGATGTGGCGTTCAATCATTCTATTCTCCAAACACCAAAAATCACCTACTATTTTGGTTCATTTATCACGATTTCATCGACGAATGAATTGGAATAAGTGGAAAAAAAGTGTTGCACTTCAGGGTTAAATTTAATAAAATAATATGACAATGGCCTGAACTTTTCAGTATAAAGCAGGGTTAAAATAATATGTTGACAACCTTTCAAAACAAGGGAAGTATTTATTACATATCGAATCGCATTTTATCTAGCGAAAGTTTGGGTCCGGGGGGCAAAGCTCCCCTCTGGATCCGCGTCTGGAATTCGGTATTTAAAGATTTGGGCTCCGAAACTAGAATGACCTCTTCACGACACAAACACCACGCTAAGATGACAAATTTCGAAACAAAAACCACATAAATGTATATATATAAGTAGTATACTTTTTGGGGGACCTAGCCCGAAGTACTACATAGAACCTACAGATGTACTACATTGTCCAAACGTACTACACAACCGCCTCATGACGGTTCTGGGTCAATGTGAAGTGCGTAGCTCTCAATGACTGGTCATGTCAGCTGTGTGTAGGATTTCACAGTTTCGAGCTGGTAAGTAGTTATGCCAACGTGAAATTTGAAAAAGGTGAAGTTGTGTTTGTTGAATTTTCAACACTCTATAATAAGAAAGACAAAGAGCTGAGATTGCTGAGAAACCGTTCAAAATGTTTTCCTCATTGAATGTAATCAACTCCCTTGGTAAATCCAATCAGGAGAAGTTTAATGAGTTGAAAAAGTATTCTGAACTAGAAATTGGTAAATTATATAGTGTTGTAGAACTGAAAAAAATTCAAACAAAATTTGGTGAGAGACTTATGGTGTTTAGTGACGGATTCCGTTGCTTTTTACCACCGAGACTTGGATCGATCGATAGTGAAATTCTTGATGATCTAAACAAAAAACCTCATCTAGTATTCAGAAAATGCATAAATGGTGGAGTAGAATTTGATCAAACCGAGGACTGCGTTGGTTAGAAAACACAACTCCCTCTCGTGTAGATATCAGAACGCGTAGGTGTTGAGCGGAGAGGAACGCAGAATCAGCAGATTCCTCAGCCGCTGTAACACCAAGGCAGTCTCGAAATCGAGCATTGATAGAACTGTTCTCAACCCACACCCCGGTAGCCCATCACCGAATCCACCTCTCCCCTAGTCATAAACATAACCTGCAACCATTCGACTCTGTGGAACTTGGGATCTTTTTTTTTTTTTTTTTTTTTTTTTTTTTTTTAAAATAAGAAGATAGACAAATTTTGTATAAGAGTACCGATTATACAAAAATCATGACGCTCTTCAAAATAACGGGCAGAGGTTCGAATTTGAGGTTGCGATTAGAACAACCTATTCATCTAGATGAAAATAAGGAATATTTACTAGGTTTGACAGGATTTTATGGTGGAAATTACGTTCTAAATGTTCCCGAGCCCATTCAAGTTAACTTTCACAACTACGAACCTGAAACTGGTGAGGATGACGATCATCAAACATTATACATAGGTAAAGGGAATTATAAAGTGAATAATTTTGAGAATTTGTTCTTGGACTTCACTAAGACAAAGTATAAAACTCTTCCTGGGTTTGATATTGATGAGGATTCGTATTATCTTCGTATGAATGAAATGACTGGTAAAATTGAAATGAAAATGCCTGCTGACGTAGATTTATCGAGTCTAGGTTATTTGCTGGGGTTTTCTCGATCAAAGTCGTCCGTGCCGAGTTATTTCAAGAAACAAACTTATTACACAGCTGAATCATATCACAGATTAGATCCTTTCAAAGTGATAGAAATCCATTGCAACCTAGTAAAACCAGCAATCACTAATCACTACACCAACTCTAATACTCACAAAGAAGAGGATATACTACACACATTCTGTCCTAAAACGGAACAGATTCGTTTTGGTTCATTAATTACAGAACAACCAAATGAAATCAATTACATTCCCATTAATAAGAGCGTGAGATCCATTAATAAAATAGAATTGGAACTTAAGAACGAGTCAGGGGTCGAACTCGATTTTTCAGGAGCAGATATTATTGTATACTTGAAATTAATCGAAAAATGAAGGAACGACTTTATTGTCTCAAATGCAAGAAAAAAACTGAAAATGTTAATTCATCTATGGTTCAAGCATCGAATGGTTCTTGGAGAAAGGTGGCAAAGTGTAAAGTATGCACTAGTCAGAAGAGTCAATTTTTGAAGAGGGAATGGCATTCCAATCATAATGATATTAGTACGAACGATAGACAAACAGAAGCATTGGAGTTGTATAAACCAATCATAAAAAAGTTCAAAAAACGTAAAGTTGTGACTTTGGGGGTAGATGATTTATGGGCTGCAGATTTGATTGTGATGGCGAGCTATAGTGATGAAAATGATGGTTATAAATATATGCTTAATGTGATAGATACATTTTCAAAATATGCTTGGAGTGAGCCTTTGAAAAAGAAGGATGGAGCAACAGTCTCTAATGCTTTCCAAAAAATAATAACAAAAGCCAAAAGAAACAATCATTTGTCCCCCAATCTCCTTCACACGGATAAAGGATTAGAATTCAAAAATAAGCACTTCAAAACCATTCTAGATAAATATTCAATTAAATTATACCACACAGAGAGCTTGGAGAAATCGTCTATAATAGAGCGTTTTAATAGAACGTTGAATGGTAAGATGAAAATACACTTTTACGTAAATCAAAGTTATAGATGGATTGATGTATTGCAAAAACTCATCAAGGAATACAATAATAGTTATCACAGAACTATACGAACAAGCCCGGCGGACGTTGGTAAACACAATGAAAATACCATTTTGAAGTTACTAGGATACCAACAATCCTCAGTGATTCGGAGTGATATTGAAGTAGGAGATCGTGTGAGGATAACTAAGGAGAAGAAAACATTTGGCAATAAATATGGTAGTAACTGGACGAAAGAAATTTTCATTGTTGATAAAATTGTTTACACAGAACCCATCACTTACAAATTAAAAGCGTTGGATGGAGAAGAGATTATTGGTTCATTTTACCGATCGGAAATTCTAAAAACAACGTTTTAATTTTATCATGACATTTTATTACCTATTTTTTTCTATTGGAAAAACATAAGAATATACTAAACTCAAAGCTGCAATGAAAAAGGTGACATTCGCAGAAGGTAAAAAATCATCGTAGTGGTGGGCTGCCAGTTTGAAGGTGTCGACGCGAATTCGATACCTTTAGTGAGGTCCGACCAAGAACGTTTGAACGGCGAATTTTTCAAGTGATTCGATAAAGTGGTCGCTGGATCACTGTAACCAAGCGATCTAGCGATAGCTTTCCCTTCCATCCATACTTGTTTGTCCGAAGGATGTACGAACGAGAAACTCGGCATAAAGCATGTTCCATGCTAAAACTTGACGCAGGTCAAGCAGTTGGTTGTCTGGGATTTCGCTCACCGGGCCGCCTGTGTCGGCCCTTGGGAAATTTTTTTTTCAGCTCACAATACATAAGAATATATACCAACTAAACTCAAAGCTACAATGAAAAAATCACAAAAGACAAAAAACGAGTACGTTGTTACTCCTTTTGGTTCACGACCGCAGAAGAACAATAAAAAATTTCCCGATATCATGAGGGCGATAATAATTGGTTCCAGTAACTGTGGTAAAACAACATTGCTTATGAATTTCATATACAAGAATTGGATCGATTACACTTATTTATACATATTTAGCAAATCACTCAACCAACCTCTTTATCAGGAATTGCTCGATCGCTATAGTTCTGTAGAAAATGAAGTAGGTCAGGAAATTTGTTTTTCCTTTGCTAATTGCGAAGATATAATTTCAGTCGACGAATGTCATCCTGATTCATTAGTGGTTTTTGATGATTGTCTTCTCGAGAAACAAATAGAAATTAAAAATTATTTCACAAGGGGGCGTCATAAAGATATATCCTGTATTTATTTGGCTCAGTGCTACAACTTGGTTGACAGGCAGGTGATACGCAATAATGTCAATATTGTGTTTATATTTCCGCAGAACAAATATTACTTGAAAAACATATATAACGACTTCGTTGTTGGTGACATGACAATGACCGAATTTTCTAAGCTTTGTGCGCAGTGTTGGGAGAAGGACCACGGATTTATAACAATTGATTTAACCAAGAACAAGAAGTGTGGGAAATACCAATGTCAGTTGAATGAAATAATATTACCGCGATAAATGAACGTTCCTCCAACGACCCCCTGAACGACCCTCGAACGTCAAAAGAACGCTAAATCACGTTATTTTAACGATAAATGAACGTTCCTCCAACGACCCCTGACCGACCCTCGAACGTCAAAAGAACGCTAAATCACGTTATTTTAACGATAAATGAACGTTCCTCCAACGACCCCTGAACGACCCTCGAACGTCAAAAGAACGCTAAATCACGTTATTTTAACGATAAATGAACGTTCCTCGAACGACCCCTGAACGACCCTCGAACGTCAAAAGAACGCTAAATCACGTTATTTTAACGATAAATGAACGTTCCTAGAACGACCCCTGAACGACCCTCGAACGTCAAAAGAACGCTAAATCACGTTATTTTAACGATAAATGAACGTTCCCAGGACAATAGATCCACTCGTAGAAAAATTCGAGGTTGTATGGAATTCACTTTTATGGGTGTATGCAGTCGGATATAATATCCCAACGTAATCGACTGGTAAACTCACGTGCAATTTCTCTTTCAGTGTACCTAGTACTTCACTCAATAGTATAGAATAATGATAAGAGAGAAAGATCAAGATGGATAAACAAAAATTGATTACCAACGCTAAGGAGGCCGAGAAATTGGATATCCTTAAAAAAGAGTTAATTGCTAAGTTTAAACGCGCACAGAAGAAACATCAAGATCTCAACATTTACAGAAAAGAGGAATATAAACCTATAACAAGTGCTATAGAGAATCTTATAGAAAAGGAGGCAGCTAATGATTATAAACCTATTACAAACGCTATTGAGAATCTAGAAAAAAAATTTGAAACTCAGCTTGTACCTTTCCAAAGATCAATAGCTCATTTTAAAAATCAATATGGTGATATTGATCAAGTGGATGACGAGGAAAGTAGTGTAGAGGAATCTAACGAAACTATAAAATTTCCTCCGGATACTCATCACAGTACACCTGTAAAAATGATATCAAATAAACCAAATATTGAGGTTGAACCAAATCCTGCAGCTGAGGCTTTAGAAAAATACCCTCAGGTAGATGAGAGTAAAATATACGATACACCCAGTGATAGAGCATCTAAACAAATGGAGTTGGGGAAAATCGCTACAAAGTTTCTACCAAGAGCCAGTGATAAATCATTTGGTCTTTATTATAATGATCAAATAGCATCGTACATGATTGGAAATACACCTGTTGTGTTCGATAATAATGATATTATAGTAGGGACCAAAAGGTATACGGGCACTTCAGGTCTTTGGCGTTTGTTAACTTATGAGAAGGCTCCATTCGAACAGCACTACACACCGCAGGATTTAGAAATTTACGAAAAAATACTTATAGATACAGAATCTATGTTCCATGGAAATAACCAAATATCCAAAAAACCAAAGTCTAGCAAAGCTGATAAATGGACATGTCTAGTTAAGCATATATGGAAAAAATACAATGATGAGAACAAAACTGAACATGTTGGATCAGGGGTGTTAAAGTTTAATGAAAATCCTATTGAATATAAATATATCGATAATTTGAACGAGCTGATTGTTCGACTTCATTACATATACAGCCAGGAAAAGGCTGGGAACAATAACTTTCATAATGAGAAAGTAGCCATCCTCAATTTCTTCAATGATCGTCTCGAAGAGATTATAGACTCTCCGAAAGGTATAGAATATTTAATCCGTTTCGTTTCAGCAGTACCAACGAAATTTCTAAAAGGAGCTCAGGTAGGATCGGGTTTGTTCAATTCAATACTGAAAAAAATTCCTTTCGAGATCCATGCTCCAGGATATAATTTTCTGGGGCCGGGGACTAATTTGGACTCTCGTTTACAGAAGGGACAAGTGGGTGTGAATAAACTCGATGAAGCCGCGAAAGAGCATGATATTTTCTATAGAGATAACCCTAAAACCGAGGACAGACACCTTGCTGACAAAGTTTTGGAGGATAAGGCATGGAGCCGATTAAGATCAAAAGATGCTGATTTGAATGAGAGAGTTTGGGCATTAGCGACAGGTACTGCAATGAATCTAAAACAAACATTTGGGATGGGGATTGAACCACAACTTAAATTTTAATAATCATATAATAAGAAGACGTTTCGAATACCTATTGAAACAGCAACATGAATAGCTCAATGAATTGTTCATTGACTTCTGGTCAACGAGCCAAGATCCGAGCGGCATACAAACAAGGAAACGGGGTTATCATACAGTTGAGTAAAGAACAATTGTTACAAAACAATGGTAAAGACAGAATTAGTCTCACACAAAAGCAACATAATGAAATTTCTAACTCTCGAGTAAAAGGGAAAGGGTGTCGCTTGGTATTATCAAATAGACAGTTACAAGAAAATTATAAGGGAGGGTATTTACCACTCATTTTTGCAGGATTGGGAGCTCTTAGTGGGTTGTTGGGAGGAGGTGCTGCAGTTGCTAATTCTGTGATTGATTATAAAGATAGGCAGAAACGCTTGGAAGAAACGATCAGACATAATAAAGCTTTGGAAAACAAGAAAACAGGTGGAAATGTCCACCACCGTCCTCAATCAAAATCAAAAAATTTAAAAACGAAAAAGCGAACAAAAAAAATTTTGAAGCGTTGAGTAACTTCAACATCAACTATTATGCTTCATCGAGTAAGCTAGGGATAAATAATTTTAGAGGAGTGTTCATGCGAGATACATTACCAAAAACTCCTAACATAATCGAGTGCGGAATAATAAATCTTGGTGACTCAAAAACGAGAGGGTCGCATTGGACTTGTTTTTACAAAGACAAAATGGATAAGTTTTATTTTGATTCGTATGGTGATGCTAACCCTCCGAAAGAATTAGTTTCGTATCTTGGTGGAAGTCGTTTATTCTACAATGAAGACCGGATACAAAATTACCACGACCCGCCTATATGTGGGCACTTGTGTCTGGTAGTTTTGTTCTTGTTGGCAAATGAACGAATTCCATTCAACTCTATATTACAAAAACTGAAAAAAGACAAATATTTTTGGGATAGTTGGTTTTAATAGAATTTTTACCCACCTCTGCTTTGCTTTTCAATTTTTTTTTTTTTTTTTTTTTTTACTTATAATAAGAGGGAAAACAGCTGAGAGAAAATCTTTGGTAAACGAAACAATGGGGAACGTATTTTCAAAATATATGAAGGATATTACTCGCTCCGAGTACAAACACTATTACCCGAACAGTACTCAAAATTTCAATTCACCAAACAAAAGGACAGAATTTAACATCGATTACGGAGATGGATTTTCCATGTCCAAGTACCAATATTTCATCTCTGGTACGTTGAAGAAGGCTGATGGCACTGATTATTCTGCCGATACAAAGGTGAAGTTGGTTGATAACTTTGTTCCATATTTGTTTTCTAGAATCGAGGTGAAAAAGCACAATTACTTGATTGATGAAGTTGAATACCCTGGTGTTACTAGCACAGTTAAGAGTACTGTTTCATACAGTAACTCAGAAATTAAAGCTCTTTCAAATAACGGTTCTACATCACTATGTAGTGCGGAGAAAAATACGTTCTACGTATGTGGGAATCTGTCACATTTAGGTCTAGGGTTTTTTGAAGATATTAAAATACCAATTTACAAAGGAGGATTCGTAATTTCCTTTATCAGAGATACAGATGCTAATGTTATTTACCGATGGAAAGTGAGGAAACAAGATGGTACTGTAACTGACCTACCCGCAGAAGGAAAAGTAATCATAAATGAGTTTTTGATACGAGTACCACTAATTGAATTTGATCCCCTATGCAAAATCAGGTTGGTGAAGGAATTAGCTGATCTAAAAAATATACCGTTCCATTTCAGGAATTGGCAGTGTATCCAAAAACCGAGTATCAACGGAAATACTTTTACATTTGATGTAACTAACATTTTTAGAAACATTCAAAATCCTACATTCGTGATGGTAGCTTTCCAATCTGAAACGGGTCCTCAGTTGCAGGATTCTTCGGTTTTCGGCTCTATGAACGTAAAAAATATACGGGTAAAGATAAACGAAAACGTTTATCCTGAAGAAATGGAGAACTTTAATATAACGGATGGTAACTACGCTCTTGCTTATGAAATGTATAAAGATTTTAAAAATGTTTATCAAAATAATAATGATATGCTTTACGATTGTGTCAACTTTATAAATAAAAAATGTGTTTACGTTATTGACACAAGTAAACATACGGATAACATTTCAAACTCAAAATCAAATATTATAATTACGGTGGATTTTTCAGCCAATCCTCCTGAAGGAACAAATGTTTACGTGGTATTAGTATCTCACATAAACTTGAATTACGATATTTTGAATAACGTTGTAAGACCAAATACGTAGATCTTACCTAAAAAAAAAAAAAAAAAAAAAAAAAAAAAAAAAAAAAAAAAAAAAAAAAAAATTAAAAACTTATAAATAGGTAAATAAATAAAAATTAATAAATAAAATAATCAATTTCAGGAATGGGAACTGTAGACTACTTAAGTTGGCCTCCGAACCGCCCCTTAATAGCCAACCCTTAAACCTCACTTTAAATAAAATACAATTTCCCGTTCCTGTTTTTTTTTTTTTTTTTCCTCACTTTTTTAAAAAGTGACGCCTATAATAAGAGTGAAGTAAGCTCTATTATAGGGTTCTTCTATTCGGGGATCTTATAATGTCCCCATGGTAAAGTATTTATTTTATTTTCCTCAACAAACCGTTTGTCGTCGTTAGAATTAAGAGCTTTTTTGTTCATTGTTATAGAGTACAATGTATGTTTATAACTCCTGATCAAATTTTGCGTACGATACTGATCCTTCCCCTCAAAGAGGCATGATTTCAGATCATCCATGTTCATGGTTTGTTTAACAATATTTTTTTTAATCCCTTTACATTTTACGTGATTTGCAAGCCCATCCTCTTTTCTGACATATGAATAACTATATAATTTGGATCTCAGCCCACAGAATTCTACCAGGGGGGCACCATTAAGTTCATCCTTAAATTTTCCAATCACCTTTTTATTATTTTTACTATAACACGGGTGACTATCTTTCAGTTCGCTCGTATCGAATTCATCAATATTTTCTTTTATGATTTGATAAGGGTCAATCGAAGTTTCAATAAAGTAGCTATCTGTATCGATGTAACACAGATTGAGATTAGGATCGTATTCAAGGAGTTTGTTGTAGAAGAAATCATACATTAAATGTTTGGATAAATCCAAGACTGAAAATCCTAGGTATAAGGGTTGATTAAATTTTATCGTGTTACGAGTCATATGACAAGCGACAAAATCTTCATCAAAAATTGTGAATCTAGAAAACGTAGGTTTTTTCGCTAATTTTTTTGCTCTTTTTTCATCACAGAGTCTAATATCTTGACGCTTCCGTAAATTCATCATCGTCCGTCCAAATACAGAATTATTCATGAGCTTATAGAAATCTTTTTCAAAGTCGTTTGAACTAGCTGCGCGTTTGTTGGTATTGAAGTCTATGTATGTTTTCATAAAGGGTTTCTGATTGAATTTGATGACGCGATGAATAGCGGTAATTTCCAAACCTAAGCTAATGTACAATTTCAAATTTTCTATATGTACAACATATCGGTCTTTGTTATAGAGAGTAGTACATAGCTTTTGATTGTGGTGTTCTGGAGCTAATGGGAGATATTTATGATGATCGTGAAGTGATTTTGGATAATGCAAATCAACCTCAAAAATCATTCCCTCTGGGTCATTTTCGTCATATTTTTTTATTATATTTTTCCAAGATTCCATATCATGGTTAGTTGAGGGAACCCATTCAAATTTCTCGTATGGGAGTGAACGAGACAAGGCCCATCCATACAGGTTATTTGCGTCAAAATAACTAAGATAATTAATCGGTTTACTAGCATCGTAATCGTTGAGGTAAGGATTGTTGGCTTTAACGTGCCGTTTCGTGCATTGGGAAATACCACCTCTTATGCCACTTTCAATCATCAAATACATATCATAGTCTGTAATCAGATCCATTTTTATTTTTGTTAATTTTAACATAGCATCCCAAGCCAACGAAGGAGCTGTAATGTAATGAGCTGGGTCAAGTTGGTAATTGTTTAAGCAAACGTTTCGAAAATTCTCGAAAACATCCGCTAGAATCAATACATCTTGAATGTTATATAAATCCGAATAATACCCCAGAGTTTTAAATTTTAACTTATTCCATACGCATAGATAGTGATTGTATTCTTCGAGGCTTATTTTTTTATTGTTGAGGGAATCGTGAAAGTCATTTTGAGACAGCTTTTGGTTATGGTCTAGTTTCTCAATCGTATCCATGAATTCATAAGGGAATATTCCTTTTCCTCGCATCATGGTAAAAAGCTCATTTTCATCATTTTCCTTTCTAAGAAAATATTTCCCACTAGCAGATTTATTCCTGATGAAGCTATTGAGATGTGTGAATTCTTCCGGTTTCAAGTTTTGCGCTAATTTTTCAAGTGAACTCGCCATGAACCTAAATGTGTCTACAAAGCACAGCTTCAAATACCCCTTTTTCAACCTAATCATGTTTTTTGAGAAGGTTATATATTTTTCTTCCGAATTAGCTAATACAGAGGTTCTATTTTTCGTATCACCATATTTGAATAATTCTTTTATGAACAGATGAGAATCATACCCTGATAAGTTATGACACAGCACTGGGATGTTTGTAACTAATTGTCTCCCAAGATTACATTTCGAATGACTACAGCCTAAATAGCGAGAGGTAAGATGGCAATGGTCTCTGTGTTTATCTGATTCCGGTTCAATTGTTTTTTCACAAATGTGACATGTATTCGATAGCTGGAAAGCTCGTTCCTCTTCGTCGGTCAATCGCATCGGTAAAGGATTCTCATATTTTTTCGCGATATATTTCAAGATTCCATGAAGTTTTTCGATGAGCTTGCGAGGAATATTTTCAAGTTCCTCCTGATTTTTTGCTCGGTAACAACAAGGTTTGTACATTTTCCCATCCACCCTAGATACTAAATATGTTGTAAATCCATAAGGAATATGTTTTTTCGTTTTTATAGTATACGAATTGTCATCATAATTTTTTTCGTCAGCCAATTTTTGGTCAGACAGCAAACATTCAAAATCAATATAAATTACAAATGGATGTTCGAATTTATTGTGGAAGTTTTTAAATTCCAAAATGCTTCCTTCAGGAGGCATCATAGGTTTAAGAGGCTGATGGTGGCCACAATATTTTAAATGTTCTGCAAGTTTATCTTCCTTTATAAAAGATGATAAGCATCTCCGACAAAAGAATAATTTTTCTTTGTGTTTGGTGATTTGGGAACGAACCAAGTAAGATAAATTCTTTATATATACATAATGGTTATTTTTTTCATTTGTTAAGTATAACAGATCAATTTGTTTTTCAGCACAATAATGATTAGATATCAATAGGGGTCTAATTTCGTTCCCAGAGATCTCATAAACGTTGATAGCCATACTGGGATAACCAGCATATCCATTTTGGCTCTTTTTCTCAAATTTAGGGATGTCATTAAAAGTCATGGGGTATTCAAATCCTTTGAAAATCTCATCATTCACTCGGTGTACATAATGACTTACATTTTGAGGATTTTTCCTTTGGATGATATCTACAGCACAACATATTGAATAAATGAAACATAGATTATCTGAAGTATTTTTAACGTTTATGCATGCTTTTTTATTTTTGACCCACTCTGGTAACTCTATATAACTCGAACCGCTCAGAGGATTGAAATTGCTCAAACTCAGGATTAATCTCTTAGGTCGATATAACGACCAACCTGATCCAGAGGCGGGTTGGTTCTGTGTTTCCCTTTTTTGTAAATCATCAAATTTTTCGTCTAGGACATTATTCAAATCAATATTTGTTGTAATAACGTCCGATTTTGTATGAAAGTACATGTCTGTGAATTGGGTTTCCCCGTCGATTTTTTCACGCGAATATGTCACTTCCAGGCTTAACTGCAACTTGATTGAAGGATTCAAAATCCAATATTCCAACAATTTGTCTATCATCGCATTTTTTAATGACGCCAAGAATGTAGGTATGTCAATAGGACCTTTAAGATACGTCCATATAATCTTTTTGAACTGTGAGTTGATTGTCACTATCTCTTCTGTGGAGAACGACTCATTCAAATTTCCTTGATTTATTTTGGTGTTGTTAATGTGTTTTACAGTTTTAAGATGACGAGCCCAGTTCGATTTTGTTACTAGAATATTACATACAGAACAATGTTTTTTACCTTGTATATGAGGTGGGGAAGTTTTTGGAACCGTGGAGTTCTGAGATTCTAAATGTTTTCCAGTTTTAAGATGACGAGCCCAATTTGATTTTGCTATCATAATATTACAAGTAGAACAATGTTTTTTAGAACTTACATTCATTAAAGAGGCACCACTAGTGCGAGAACTAGAGGCTAAGTTTTCGGAGGGTGGTTCGACCCTATATTGACCGGTAATAGAGTCTTTAACTAGTTTGATTGTGATTCTCTCCCGATCTGTGGGGATTTCCTTTGGAGGAGAGTGAGGCGCCTTTTTAGAAATGAGTGAATTTTCACCTAACGATTTAACTATTCTATCAGGATCAGCGTGAATCTTCCTTACAGGGGGTGAGGGGAACAGAGAGGATTCAACGATGTTTTGAGGAGTATCACAAATAGGACTCAACATGAGGGGAACATGATAATATTGCTCTAAATTTTCCACAGACACAGCAGATGTTGAGGGGAACAGAGAGGATTCGTCGATATTTTGAGGAGTTTCACAAATAGGGCTCAACATGAGGGGAACATGATAATATTGCTCTAAATTTTCCACACACACAGCAGATGTTGAGGCGCGTCTAGGAGGAGGCTCCATTTTGGCAGGTCGTGTTGGTTTCCTAGAAAGAAACTCTGTTAAACTATCTTTAATGTCAGGCAGTGTCATATATTTTTTAAAATCAATGCTTTTTTCTCTGCATTTTACCCACGTATCTCCACTGTTTTTTCTAGCAACAGAAATTGGAAAAGATTCATTTTTTGGATCATAAAATCCTTTGCTAAACTTATTTTCATTTTTGACGATATTATTTTTATGGGTTGTGGATTTTAAATGTCGAGCAAATTGACTTTTCGATCGATGAACTGAGCAAATATCGCAATATTTATAAGTCGCGTCCTGAAAAGGGCGTTTGTCGGAGGAAAGTTTGTCTCCAGAGAAAGGCATTTTAAATATTATTTTTTCCTTCTTAATCTCGATGATTGATCGTAAGAACAGCAGTTTGAACTCGTGATAGTACGCTCTTATTTATATAGTTCAAAATCGACGGTGTACGAAGATACTACAGCAGCTTGAAGTCGCAATAGGTAGCTCTCCTTTACCTAGCTCAAACTCGACGGTGTACGAAAATACTACAGCAGTTTGAAGTCGCAATAGGTAGCTCTCCTTTACCTAGCTCAAACTCGACGGTGTACGAAATTACTACAGCAGTCTAGCGATAGTACAACCTTCTTTATATAGCTTCGACGGTGTACTGAGGAAAATCATGTAACTGAGGTCTATTTATAACCTCGGTTGCTAAGGTGAAGTCATAAACAGCCAATCAGCGTCAAGCAATCATCCCAATTGTACTACATAGATCAGGTGAGGTCTAAACAACCAACCAGCGTCTAGCAATCATAGGTGACGTCATGAATAGCCAATCAACGTCCAATGTTTATATTGTGAGGGTGAAGGGGAGGGGATACGTTGCAAAATATTCATAATTCTAGCTTAAAAAAAACTATGTCTTACCTTTTGGTATATGCTTAACTCCATATCTGATGAACCATTTTACACTAAAACTGTTCACTGGAAACTGATCACTCCGTGTACGCCCAAATTCTAGTTTGCGAGACTGTGCACTTCTAAGTTTAGAATAAATTTGAAATAAAATGGATCTGGTAACATACTATGATATTATTGTGTAATTATGTTCTTGAAAATGGCTAAAAATGACACCAGGACACCTCGGTTAATAACACTTGGACGGCCACGGACGGGTTCTCAAGCGAGACTAAATCTTGTGAAGGACCGATCTTACCTCCGGGAACTATTTGCTGACGTTAGCGTCTGCAGCGGGAACGGATGTCGTGTTGCTACGCTGATAAAAATTATGACTCAACTCTCAACTTCACTGGTCCCCCTCCAGAACATTATTTTATTCCCGACCCGCATCTGGTATCCACGCAACATTTAAGAACTTTTTAAAACAATTTCACTTTTTTTTTCCAATTTCCCTTTAGCAGAATTTTTTTCCCCCCGGGATCTGCAACAACTTCACCTTTTTTAAATTTCACGTTGGTAGAATTTTGTTTCCAGCTCGAAACTATAAAAACCTACACACAGCTGAGCTGACATGACCAGTCATTGAGAGCTACGCACTTCACATTGACCCAGAACCGTCATGAGGCGGTTGTGTAGTACGTTTGGACAATGTAGTACATCTGTAGGTTCTATGTAGTACTTCGGGCTAGGTCCCCCAAAAAGTATACTACTTATGTATATATGTATATATGTATGACTAATTTTGGTTCCGTGTGTGTGTGTTTGTCGTGTGTCCGCAAATTCTTATAACAAACTTATTTCCCACAGTTATCATCTGATTTGGATGAAGTATTCAGGGGATGTGCGGGTTAGGTCCCCTGACGGTCCCCTGTCAGTTTCATCGTTCATGACTCAATACCTCACTCTGCGCATGCGCAAACGTAAATTCTACCAAGCATCATTTTCTCACGCCCTAGTCGTCCGATCTCGCTCAAATTTGGATGATAGTTGGGGGATGACAATTTGATCATCTTATATAAATTTCAACATGATTGTATCATTAATAGCTACTGCGCATGCGCCAATATGAAATCCTTGTAACGACCTTAATTTCCACAGTTTTCATCCGATCTGGATGAAATTTTCAGGGAATGTGCGGGCTAGGGGGTACTCGGTCCCCTGTCAGTTTCATTGTTGCCAAATCAATACTTCACTCTGCGCATGCGCAAACGAAAATTCCAGTATGCTCCATTTTTCACGCCCTAGTGGTCTGTCTGATCTCGCTCAAATTTGGATGATAATTAGGGGATGAAAATTTGAACATCTTATATCAATTTCAACACGATTGTATCATAAATAGCTACTGCGCTTGGGCCAAATGAAATCCTTGTATCGACCTTAATTTTCACAATTTTATCCGATCCGGATGAAATTTTCAGGGAATGTGCGGGCTAGGGAGTAGACAATCCCAAATCAATACTTCATTGTGCGCATGCGAAAACGTAAATTCCAATATGCTCCATTTTTTCACGCCTAGTCCGATCTTTTCTGACAGCTCTGGCGTACTCTTGAGGTTTTAGGAAGCCAACTACCACGGGCAATTATAGGTATACGTATAAGGACATATGGTGTATTCGTGGAATCAGTGAGAAATATCCAACTTGGAGCTTAGTTTTTGCCATCCCCAAACCACTGAGTGGCGTCTTGGCGCAGTCATTGACACCCCGGCATCGGCATGTTAAAACTGTACCAATAACTGAGCAAAGAGCTATTGATGCATAGAGGCAGAGTCTATTGCATTGTTCATCTATGTAAAGGGCCACTCATGCGCTATTCGGGAATCACCGAATATTCGCCAAATGAAATGAAGTTTACTCCTCACAAATTCTATTACGAACGTAAATATATTATATTTTACAATGTTGGGTCATAGTGTACTCATTATCAAGTGTTCGTCTTGCTTGCCAAATACCAAATATTCGGCCGCACATGCGGAATTCGCCGAATAGCGAGCACAACCCCTTTTGATGACATTTTCAAAAATTCGTCGGTTTTTTACTGTGCTCCTATAAATTTCATTGCCATCGGATCAATAATGATGTGTGCGCATCAGTGATGCAGACGACCCTTTTTGGGTGGGGGTACATGTCCCCCTTTTCACGCACTGATTACCCCAAACCCCCAAGAGGTCCTCCTTGCGGAATTCGTGAAGAGAGATTACATTGACTATTTTGGTAAATTCACCAGTAAATTCTGGTAAAACAGATAAATTTACCTTAATCTCTAACTTCCAAATGTTGTAAAGCAGTTGCTCAGAAAGCAATGTAAAAACTCGTCATGAGCTTTCATTTGAGCCCTCACACACGAAAAATGCACATTTTACATCCCCCCGATGGGTTTGGGGCCGAAAGGCGCCATATTTTAAACCTCCTCGCGTCATAAGCTTTCATTTATTCATATAACTTGAATTATCATAAATTGACAAGCGGTTGCAATCATGTTCTCAGTATCAATTATTGAGAATGATTACCTGTGTGTAAACAATTATTCATATAACCATGTTCATAACTCAGCTTGTTTGCACGCACTTCGCAGTAGTTAACATAATATGGTTGGATAAATCGAGAGCTTTCGAACGAATGGTCAACGAATTTTGTGGGATGAAAAATGACGAAGTACCATTTCCCTAACAACGACTCGGTTGTAAGCGGAAATCATCAGTAAATTGTTGCAACACATTTTCGTTACACAAAAACGCAACACATTTTCGGTTACACAAAAGTTTTGTTTTCGGTTGGAGATGCCAAGGCTAAAACACATTCTGTGTTAAAATGCTAAAAATGTTTTTACTAAAATTTATTCTTGTTAATACTTTAATATAATATTGGTCTCATGTAGACCTTGGCAACTTCGTTATTCAGCACTAGGTATAAAAATTGAAGTATTGAATCAATGATCTCGTAATATGTTAATTTACTTCTCTTGATTCTTCCATACATGAAGCATGAACTAAAATCACTTATTCCAACTCATCTACAAGTTTATACATGTAAGCATTGTGTGCCTAATTAGCCAAAAACGCGTGTTCCCCTAAATATACCCCTTTTGGAACCCCCCCTATACCCCTTTTTAAGATTTTCAATACCCCTATCGTTCGAGGGGGTCTGGCAACACTGGTGCGCATGCGCAAACGTTAGTTTATTTAAACGTCGGTTTCTAACGTTCTATCTGTGCGATTCCGTTCGAACTCTGAGTATGTAAAATTTCTTTCCACAAATTTTACTCTTTTCCTATTTTTTGCTAATTAAGTTTTTCTAGTGTATAAATTGCCAGTCACTTTGAAGGCTATAACAACCAATTGATGGTTAAAAAAAACGCCTGTTATAACAACTCGGACTAATTAGAAGAATAAATTAATACCCGGTAGGTAAACAAACAACTTGAAACGGAGGGTTGTTGGGTATGAGTTTCAGGAAGGATCCTCATTTAATATTAACGCGATTGTTTGGTTAATAACTAATGCGCATGCGCAAAACAGAATTTGGTTGACACCCGTGAAACGCCGAAACTGAAGGACAGATTTTAATGAAATTTTCAGAAATGTGGGTTTGATCCTAGGAGGTCAACTACAAATTCCATTGTCGAATCAACAGTAACATGCGCGCATGCGCGACCATGAATTTTTAGTAACATCGACTAAGTTCTTCCCGGGCCAACAGGTTGAGTTGAATGTTGTTCAAGGAAAACTTAATTTAGCCCGAAAAATATTACCGGTTATAGACGATCCATCTTTTCACTAGAAGCCCAACTCATTTCTATTGATAAAATAATATTCTCCTGAAGATATTATCCGGAATAACTCCTTCAAGTTATTCATCTTGAAATTTCCACGACGATAATAAAGCGCTCAAGTCGCAGAATCGAGTGCGCGAACTGTGAACTATTTACAAAAAGCCGGAGCGAATTTATTACACTCATTTTACGATTCACGAGCGAGTTAACAACCTTTCAAAACTGCTGGATAAATCCACGTGTCATTTTTTCTGGATGTAGGTACCTACCTCCACATTTTGTTTGCTGGTAACAAGCGGTTTTATACTTCATGACTACAATATTGATCGCTTTAGCACCGTCGTTTTATTCTTGGCGAAATATCTGCAGTTTTTACGGTTCATTGGGCGGGCTTTGTGGCCATTTCAGGACCCTGGGCGAATAAATTTGCTACAAACCATACTGAACGTTTTCCAAAATTTTGTAAATAGGCCTTTACCAAATATTACACAAAGGGTTATTATTTCTGTATTAGATGGCTCTTCTGTGCAGATCAGTGGTCCAGTTATATAACTCAAATACCACATGTGCATAAACTTGGTTCACTAGAAAACCGAATTAGCAGAAGTTCAGCCAATTCCTGCTAGCCAAAGTTGATTCACATTCTTATTGACGATTTTAGCTTATTCACATTTTGCTCTCAAAGAAAGTTGTTTTTCTAAATCAAAATGTCTAATTTTGTGCTTTTGCTTTTCAGACCTTGCTTACAGAACGTTCAAAAGTTTTTGTACAAAATTATGCTGAAAAAGTACTTAAATTTTATTAAAATTTGCTGAGAAAAATCGATAAAATCTGTCAAAAAAGCTAAAAAACCATAATTATTTTTGAATAGCAGATTATTATTTAGAATACGTTTTTTGCCATAAAATTAATAGTTTACAATTTTGTTGCATTCAAAAAGCTCAAATTTCAAAAACATTTAGCATAATACAATACTTTTCAATAAACTCGGGTTATAAATCTATTTTGGGGGTCTAGTTGATCCTAGAAGCTATAATTTTTCATCAACCCTAAAGGGTAGCATTTAAGGGCTGAAATATTCAAAAATCGGGATCTCAGAAACTTCTAATTTCAAGGTAATAGTACATAATGATAGTAGGTAAGTTGAATATTGTTGTACTTTGATCAGGGGGTGTATCGTAAAGCTTAGATATTAATTAATTGCATTAATTTTCCCTCTGTTAGGTGTGTTTTAATTAATATTGAACTATTGATTTGGATACAATGAAATGGGTAGGGGACCATCTACTTGCTAATCCGCACATCCCTTGAAAATTTCATCACATCGGATAAAAACCGTGAAAATTAGGCTTGTTTCAAGGTTTTCACGTATGCGCAGGAGTTAGTAATGTTGCGATAATCTTGGAATTGGTTTGGAATGCTCAAATTGCCTTTTCCAAACTATTCCCCGAATTTGAGCGAGATGGACGACTAGGGCGTGAGAAAATAATGCTTGATGGAATGTTATTTTTACGCATGCGCAGAGCGAAGTATTGATTTGGCAACATTGAAACTAATAGGGGACCATGAGCCATCAACACCCTAGCCCGCACAATCCCAGAAAATTCTATCAAAATCAAATCAAATCAAATAAACTTTATTGTACGAAGAAATATTATTTCCATTATGTACAAGCAATAACAACAATAATTACAGCCGGTCGAGATCTAATAGAAGAGAAAAAATTAATTAAAAAAAAAAAAAAAAAAAAAAAATTGTACAAGTAAATGCAGAGTAAAATGAAACTATCAAAAAATTTAGTAGGGGGCAGAGGAAGGCTTACTATAAGGTGGATAAAAATTTCTTGCAAGAGTTCCTAAATTTGTTTATATCAGAGAGAGAGAGAGCGAATGCGGACAGGCAGAGAGTTCCACAGTCTCGCACCCACGACGCCAAACGATTGGCCAAAAGCTCTGATAGCATGGCCTGGGATACGAATGGCCCCTGATCTTTGGGAAAGAGAACCGACAAACATGTACAGTTAGTAACTGCCGCAATTTAAAGTAATTAAACAAGTCCAAACCTAAAAATTTGTGCTTGTGCTCAGAGATATGGTCCCTCAACTTTAATTCAAAAGCGTATCGAACACGCGAATTGAAGGCAACCTCCAATTTTCGCCTTGAGACACTGTCAAGTTTAACGGTATAAACAGAGTCACAGTACAGGAAAATAGGGATGATTAGAGCAACAACTAGGTTTCTCTTCAGAATGGATGGGGTGAAAAACGCCATACGTTTCAGGGAGTGGAGCGCTCCATAAACCCTACTACAGACGTAACGAGAATGTGCCTCTGATGTCAGGGTAGAGTTTAATTTCACACCGAGGTCAACTATAGAATAAGCTGTGCAAAATAAAGCTTGTTACAAGGATTTGCGAATACACACACACACACGAAACCAAATTTATTCAAAATGGTTTGAAACGTTAAATGCGAGTGGAAATTTTGATTTTGGAAACTAGAAAATTTTCTTCCCCCAAAAGTGAAAAAGCTTCCGCTACCTGTAGGTAGACTCCAGCAATACCAGAATGATTGAATTGATATAGGTATCTACCTGAATGAAATCCCCTCGATAAGGGGGCCCCTGTCCCCTATCGTGGTGTTAATCATTTCCCCACCGTGCTATACCACTTTGGGACCCATTTTAGGTAAAATGGTACCCTCAGACGACGCAAGATACATTTTTCTTGCGTTGTCAGAGGGTCCCATTTCACTTAATGTGTTTCGGCCCCAACCTGACTCCGAAACTTCTAGGTCAATCGTTAAAGTCTTGGAGCGAAGACTGAAAATAGGTAATATTTTCAGGAGAATATTTGAGATTATTGAAAAATTAGTTCGTTCTGAGTGAGAAAATCCTTTGTCTGCCATCCCGAAATTGGTGGAGTACTAAATAAACGGCGGCCTCTTAAAGATGGCTTAATTTCCATTTTAAAGTAGGTATTTCTCTAATAATTCCTAAACCGTACGTCCTACGGAAATTTTTATACGTAGCAAAGACGCAAAGCATAAAAAACCAAAGCGATTCGACTAAAAAACTCTGAATTATCTCCCGGAATAAGGGAATTAAGGACAATCGAAAATCGGGCTTATTTTAGGAGGGTCCTCCCTCTCCTCCCACATCTGGACTTTTGCCCTTCAAAATCACCTAGAAGCTACTATTGGTCTGATTCGGGTCCGCCAAAGCTCATTCCACTCAAGATTAAATACTTCCCAAAGTTCATATCCAGCATATTTTAGCTGAGACCGTTCCCCAGTAATATACCCAGTTTTTGCGAACTTTTTGCATAAAATCCATGAGTTTGAATGTAAGTCAAAAGAGAAAGGTCACAGCTAAAATATGCTGCTGGATATGAACTTTGGGAAGTATTTAATTTTGAATGGAATGAGCTTTGGGAGACTGAAGTCAGACCAATAAATATGAACGCCTCTAGGGGTTTTTGAAGGGCAAAAGTCGGTACTTTTCCGTTATAAACCCCCCCCCCCCCCCCCCCCAGTCAATTTGTCTTCAACACGCCCGCCCGATGTTTCTAGGCATTCCTTCTTACTTAGATTACATATTAACGTCGAATTGGTGACAATTTCAAGCTGTGAGAAGAAATGGTATTATTAAAAAAAAAAAAAAAAAAAAAAGAAAAGAATTACCTTGTTTTCAGAAGTTGCCGATGTCGGTGAGGATTTGTTGAAACAAATTGGCGTGGTTGTGGTTTGATTGCCTCCACATAAATTCGCACAAGTAGAATGCACATGAATTCGCACAAACAGATCAGAATGCTGTGTATAGGTTGGTGGTCTGGATGCTCGAAAGCTTGCATCTCAAAAATACATAACATAACATGACATAACATAATCGAAGTAAGAACTAATGCCTAGAACGGAAAAGTAGCCAAAAGTCTAGACGGTGGGAGAGGGGAGATTAGCTCGATTTTCGAATCTCCTTAATTCCCTCTTGTTCCAGGAGATAATTCATAGTTTTAGGGACGAATCGCTTTGGTTTTTTATGCTTTACAACTTTGCGACGTATACAATTTCTGTAGGGTGCACGGTTTAGGAATTATTAGAGAAAAACTTTAACTTGGGTAAATTGAGCCATCAATATGAGGCTGCGATTTTTTATTCCACCGATTTCGAAATGGTAGACAAAGATTTTCTCACTCAGAACAGACTAGATGTTCAAAATCTAATCGCAAACCTTCTCCTGAAATTACTACCTTCTTATTTTCGACCGTCTCCTTGTCTATTAGAGAGTTTTTGGTGACCACTAACGTACCACTAACGTACCCTTCACGTCACCCTAACGTACCCAAGAGTACGTGACCTTGAGGGGACGTTAGCAACGTACGTTAGAATGGCTCATTTAACGTCACCCGTTTGGGGACCTAAAGGCACACGACACCAGCCTAACCTTCCTGTAAATGTAACCCTACTGCTCACCTCAAAATTACTCGAATACTGCTGAAGTAAATATAATAGTTTTTCTTTTCAAACGCCTCATTACCAACTAATTATGTTGATGTAGAGGGTAGGTTTTTGAACACCCCTCAAACTTGGTTATTTTACGTTTCAAGTCGCAGAGAAACCGATGCCATCTGAAGTCCGCCTCCGCTGTCCAGCTTTTGCGCTCAGGCTCTATTCGGTCGATTAGAGCCTTGTTTCTATTATTATTTCACATATTTTAAATGAGAAAACTGAGTTTTAAGACACTACTTCTTCGCAGTATTGTTCTTAGTTTAGGTACCTGAACTCTCAGCTATTTTCTCGTGAACATTGCGTGAAGTGCTGCCTCCACTGATGATTTTGTCAGGTAAAATCCTGTTTCATTGTCATAGAGATAAATACTTTTTCATACTTGTTGATAATTTGCCCAACGGAAAACCCAAAAACATGAAGTTCGTAACGACTAATGACCTATAAGTGCAACTAAACCGCGGTGTCCCACACTTGAGGCTTACTATCCATCCCTTGTTTACGAATTGAAAACTAAAAATGAGAAATTAGCCCGTATTTGTATTGAAACTAAACATGAAAATCGGCGTTTCATATCGAAATGAAGAAATTGATTAGTCAACCAGTAGATTACAAGACAGCTGGGGAGAAAATATCGCGTTACACAACCACCGTTAACGTGACATCAAAATTAAGGCTACCGTTCTCCCGGTTCAATTCGGCTTAGCATCTTCGTTTGCTACGGTAACGGGTGACGTTAAGTTGAAGTCGCCAAAAACTCTCTATTAACTTCCTGACCGATCAATTGCGTTGCAGGTGCTTGAACACGCTTAGAACGGAACGTCCGCTCGCAAAACGTTCAGGGATTAGAATCCCAATGGGTTTCCCTCGAATGCTTCAGGCTTCCCTGCATTGTCGGGGTTCGCCCTCCAAAAAAATTAAGAATAAAGAACGGCCTCGGAGATCTTCGCAGTACGCTCACCCATGGGCGTTGCCCTTTGCCAAACCTGGAAGCACAAAAGAAGGGCTCCGTCCTTCCCTCACGCTCGGGAAATTATTCTACCTGCTTCCATTGTTAGCGAAAATATTGAGGTCGTCATCTTTTCTCTTGAAGCTCCGGGACGGCAGCACCCCCGACGGCGAGCAGTTCTGTAAAGTTTGCGTTGGGTTTCATAGTGTGCTTCCTGCACTTGAAGTGTTCTGATCGAACAGAGTGGTGTAAATTAAACTGGTGTGGAATGATGTCTGGCTGCTAGATCGTATTTCGTGGGTTGTGATTGGACACTGGACAGCTGTATGAGCTGAATTTGGCAGTTCTTCGAGAAAGGTAGGATGCGGGCTCTGCGCACAGTGCGTCATAAGCGGGACAAAATTCGAAAAATGGATCATTTTATTCTAGCTTAAATAATGATACGTACTTACTGATAGTGAGATACACTACTTCAAAGCCGATTTGAACTAAGACCCTTAATTTTCTCCCTAATTCAACGCGTGTTTATTTTCTTGACAAACTACATGTACCTCGTAGTTCGCTCTTTGAATTTAACTCGTTAGTAACGGGCGGAGAGCTTTTGCGGAAAAGGACCTGAAATTGTAACCAGTTTGCGGAAATTTCACGACCTGTTTGCGGAAACGAAAACTGCTCGTGTGAGTACGTTATCAGAAATTAATTAAATTAATGTACTCACCATCTTCGTGATGTAGAAGAGCGGCTATTTCAAAATCCATGTAAATTTGAGTGATTTTAGGTTCTTTTCTCAAGGAGTGCAGACGTAATTCCTTTAGTGTAGGTGATTTCCTTTTAGGAATGACGGTAGACAGCCAGTTTTATGATTTCTTTATTGAAGCAACGTTTCTGCCTCCAACATTGGTGAGGCCCTAGTCATGCTTAAATTGTAGAGAGTTGTACAGAGAGGAACTGCAAATAACTTAATTTGTAGTTTATAACTTATTTGTAGTTCCTCTCTGTACAACTTTCTACAATTTAAGCATCAGCTTCAATAAACAAATCATAAAACTGGCTGTCTACCGTCATTCCTAAAAGGAAAATAGAGAGTTTTTGGAGACTTCAAGTTGACGTCACCCGTTACCGTAGTCTTGAGGGAGCAAACGAAGATGCTAACCCAAATGGAACCGGGAGAACGGTTGCCTTAATTTTGATGTCACGTTAACGGTGGTTGGGTAACGCGATATTTTTTCCCAGCTGTCTTGTTGTCTACTGGTTGACTAACCAATTTCTTCATTTCGATATGAAACGCCGATCTTCAATCCTGAATTCGAATTTCATGTTAGTTTCATTACAAATACGGGCTAATTTCTCATTTTTAGTTTTCAATTCGTAAACAGGGGATGGATAGTAAGCCTCAAGTGGGGTTTAGTTGCACTTATAGTCGTTACAAACTTCATGTTTTTTGTTTTTCCGTTGGGCAAATTATCAACAAGTATGAAAAAGTATTTATCTCTATGAAACAGGATTTTACCTGACAAAATCATCAGTGGAGGCAGCACTTCACGCAATGTTCACGAGAAAATAGCTGAGAGTTCAGGTAAACTAAACTAAGAACAATACTGCGAAGAAGTAATGTCTTATAACTGAGATTTCTCATATAAAATATGTGAAATAATAATAGAAACAAGGCTCTAATCGACCAAATAGAGCCTGAGCGCAAAAGGAACATTTCGATCGAGTTGAAGGCTAGTAAAGCTGGACAGCGGAGGCGGACTTCAGATGGCACATTCGGTTTCTACGCGACTTGAAACGTAAAATAACCAAGTTTGAGGGGTGTTCAAAAACCTACCCTCTACATCAACATAATTAGTTGGTAATGAGGCATTTGAAAAGAAAAACTATTATATTTACTTCAGCAGTATTCGAGTAATTTTGAGGTGAGCAGTAGGGTTACATTTACAGGAAGGTTAGGCTGGTGTCGTGTGCCTTTAGGTCCCCAAACGGGTGACGTTAAATGAGCCATTCTAACGTACGACGTTGCTAACGTCCCCTCAAGGTCACGTGCTCTTGGGTACGTTAGGGTGACGTTAAGGGTACGTTAGTGGTCACCAAAAACTCTCTAATACCTACACTACTTCATTTAACTATGCAGCCATAGGTGAAAACTCACCTTAACCACATCAATGTAATTCCTTTACATTCAGTCTGTTGACTTTGAATTCAAAAAGGCATAAACAACAGGCACGTAGAACCCGTTTTTTAAAACAAATATCACATACTCGTACAATTGGTTAAAATACATGGGAGCATGCGAGAAGGTCCCATTAGCGAAAACACAAGATGAGCTGCACAACTTTGCAGCCATTGAAAATAACTTCGTTTTCATTTTTAAACGTTCTGTGTCATTCGCAACCCGAACAGTCACTAATAAAAATGATGACTGGCGGCTCACCATCTCCTACGGTAAATTATCGGCAAGTTTTGATAACAAGTCAGAGGTCCCCAAAAACGCTCATGAGGTCTTTTACGCAATCGTATTCCGCAAACTGGTTGCCCTCTCTCACCCCGCATGGGTAATAATGAGTTTCGCAAACGGGTTGCGCTCTTAGTAACACAGAAGAATTCAACATGTGAAGTTTTTTCTTCCAGTGATTACTCTTTGAAAGTAAATTAACACCCGATTTTTTTTTAATTACAAAAAAAAAAAAAAAATTCTTGAGCTTAATATCAATTTTCAAATTTACTTAATTCTTTCAAAAATCAGCAGACCCGTAAAAAATGTGTGAATATGTGTGCTACCAAATTTCTACTATCTCACTGAGGTATTATTAATAAATGTAAATATACTATATAAAGAAGTTCTGGGATTTCTTGTCCCCATTGTTTTTTTGCTTCCTCGGTATGTCAGGATGACCCTCCTACATTTTTAGCAAAAAATATTAATCCTAACCACTTTACCTGGGTCGATTTTGGCCAGTTATCGACCGCTATCGTAAACCAACCTCTAAATTGGTGCTGAGGTGATGATTTGAAGGACGGATTTCAATTTTTTTTGGTCAATTTATGGGTTTTTGCATGCGCTGAGCACGATGAACTTATTTATTTTACGCTCCGTCCACTAGTTATCCGGTAAACTGGCACAGGGCACTGCTTGTACAAGCTCGTAGATAAGTAAAAATCTAAAATTTCACCGAAAATGCTGTCGCCTGGTTAAGAATTGTACTAGAAACATGCTATTATGGTCGGGTAATATGCTTTGGCATGTTCTGAACATGATCCCGTTTTTTGCTATAATTTTCCGCCGATGATTGCTTCGTTTACCGGCCATAAACCTCAAATTAACGGTAGGGTTATAGACAAATTCACTCTAATATCACCGGAAATTATGTCGTGTTGATAATTTAAGGTCCCAAAATAACTTGTGCCGATGTCGCGGTTACTTTGTGCAGTGCACCCCCACAGTTGAGCACCATATGTCCAGACAGGTTTGAGGACTTGCTTGTACAATATGAGCTTATTGTGGATAGACAGTTTTGAAATAACAACATTCCGCAGAGAAAGGCATCGCCGCAGCCACAAGGGGTACAGCGATTGACCACTGTTAACCCCTACCGCGGATAAAAAAAACCGCAAATAATACAAGTAGGACTAGACAAATGATGATGATAAATAGGCTAATAACTATATAAACCTTATGTACTAAATAAAATCCGCAAAGTGAAATAAAACTATGACTAGATGCAAGTAAATATATCGCAGATCAGATATTGTTTGAAGTTAGCCCAGGGGGTCCTCTCAGGTACAACAACTGGGGCAGGACTTTGTCTGACACAGATAAAACAACCTTCTGGACAGTCCTTTCGCCCCCTACGTACATATTGAATTATCAAGAAAATTCAGGGGAATAAAACAAATACGGCCAATCACCATATTTTCCATCTCGTGACCACTTCCTCAACTTACGGAGAACTCAGAAATCCATTATATTAGCATATCATTGACTAAGAAATGAGATTATAATGTATCTGGAGTGATGGCGTCGTCCTTGTCGTAGGGTCGTAGCTTAGCACGGGTATCGGAACCAGGACCGAAAAAGTGATGATTGTATTAAACGTATCTAAAAGATAAAATATATACTACCTATATAAGGTTCACTATCTTTCATTATATAATGCACATCAAAACTCAGAACCATTATCCGTACATACCAACCCTATACGTCGAACGGTTACTAAGCACTGCATATTTGCCAAATAGCCTTCAGCTATTTAGCCAGTCCCATCGCGCCAGCGTGTTTGAGAATTAGCATCCGTCTAGCAGTGTAATATCAATCTATAGATAATTTTCATATAGATAATTTTTAAGCAGACAACTACGTCACAATTTTCGTTATTTTGTAATAATTTAATTTTGAGGTACGAATTTTAGAGTTGTCGTCAAATACAGCTTCATACTGAATTACACATTTGAAAGCGTTTACTTGAGGCCTGTATTCATAGGTTATTGGCGGGTTAGCCGCGTCATTGGATAATATACCAACCCTGATGTCATCCATTAACATTGGCAAACATTTTGTTGAACCAGTACCAGTAATATTGGCGGCAAACAGTGCGCAATTCACGTATATTTCCGAAACATGTAGGTGCACTATAATTGGCCATTGGCTGAGTATCATCCTCTCTGTGGCCCCATAAAATGTGACCATTGGCACCTTGCGACGTTCTTATACATTATCCGGGTAACATGGCATTCTTTTCATTGGCTGTGTCTATAATTACATTAGTACCGCCAAATTTATTATTTAAATAAACCCAATCCGTAATTATAGAATGTAGGAGGAGAAAGTTTTGTTACACCACAAATGGAATAAAGAAAAATATAACCGCGATAGAGAATTGTGCGATGCGGAAACTAGGAAGAGAAAAGTATCGATTCGTCAGAGAGTGGGGGTGGGAACAGCGACCGGTAGGACGTCAGCTGAAGTGACGTAATCCAGCTGTTGACGCTGGTAGAAACTTCCGCGTGTGGGACTACCGACAGAAATAGATTCCCAAGCTCGAGAATCCACCTCTTTAGTTTATTAAACTACTAGATTTGTGGAAATACGAATCATGTGTGGCTCGATGTTGATTTTATTCTGAAAGATGAGACACCATAATGTTTGTATTTTGACAGAATCTTAATTTTGGTTTATGATTTATTTTTAATAACGACCCTATGTAATCCACCAAAGGAAAAGCAGTTAACCCCACCCCCCTCCACCACCTATCCTCCAAATTTGTTAGTTTACGTTTCAATATACGCAAATTCCATTGATTTAAAACAAAATTATCATAAATTACAATAAATAGTCGGTAATTCGTCCCCCTAGACCCAATTTTATAGGTACACTTTTTACATGGTCATTCAGCCACCATTTGAAAGGTTTGCGAAGACAGTGAATTTACTTGAAAACATCTTTTTCTTTCCAAATCAACTCTTTAAATTACAATCAGTGTATTTCAGTAAGTTGATTAGGAAAGAATTCAGCCTCAGAGGTCCCTCAGTTGACAAGGGCACCTCCATATCTGGCGATTGTACTATAGGTGTTCCGAAGGCGTGCCTATTCAAATTTCAGCACCTTAGGAAAGAAAGATAAGCCTCAAAGCCCTTTCTGCTGATCAGGACGCCTCCATATCTTGTACTTGTATTCTAAGCGACCCAAAGGTGTGCTGCATTACAAACTTAACCAAAGTAGGCCAATTAGGCAAGAAATTGACCTCAGCTGACACCAGTTGAAATGCTGACTTTCTGGGCAAACTTTTAGAATAGTAGTAGGGAAATACATTGAATAATTCAAAATTATAAGCGTTTAAAGAAAGCAAAAATGTCCAAATTTCTAAGAGCTTAACTTTTTAGGATTTATATTTTTTGCGTAAATTTTTGTTAAATTGCATTTAGAATAGGGAGATGGAAATTTTAATGCTGTTTCCAAAAATTAAAGGAGAGTTAGAAAATTAAAGGAAATTAAAGGAGGTAAAAAAGTAAGTGTAATGTTGATTTTGGTTTATTATTTCCAATAATAAGCCTATGTGATCGTGTAGCAAAAAATTTTTATAACCATCCCTCAAACTTTGACACTTTAAGTTTCAAGGTGCGTAGAATCCAAATTTGAAATGTCCGTCCGCCGTTCGCCCTCCGGGTCATAAAAGGCCTAAGAATTTACTTAAAAAACCCGTTCTTTTGCACATAGACTCCATATGGGGTCTAGTTGGTCATAACGTTTAACCATCCCGATCGCTTTACTCGCATAGATGCTATGGGCCAAAAACGGGTTCGAGGCTTTGAGTGTTAGACGTGGCAGGGGGTCACGGTGGGTGGTGAGGGGGTGGAGTGAGAGGAGGCGCCGCGGCACCTTGTGGTGGCTGGAGTGACCAGGGGCGTAGCAGAGGGGTGTAGGAGAATGGATATTTATTACTTTTACGTGTTATACCCATATAATACACCGCGATACCATGAGGTGGGTACAGCGTTCCTTCGAGGCATGAATATATGTTTTTTTCTAGGTCATATTTGTGTGTTAATACTGCCAATGCTTTTCCTACGCATATTTAATGACATATCCTCTCGACTTTTCGTACGTACTTAGATAATGATATTATTAAGGCAATAACTATTAGAATAGATAGGAGCTCAAATCGAGAAATATAAACATGCGTATATACTCGTAATTATAGAAGTATAGGTTGTGGCAACTCAAAATAGGACACGCCGAGGAGTCTGGAGACGGGCCTTATGACGTACGCAAGCCAACTAAAACTACGATCAAACTTGATTGAAAAAATAATAAACCTTTGTGAAATAATTTGCAGCGTTTTGAAAATTATCAATCTATAAAAGATTCTTTTTTTTCTTCTTGCCCATTGTTTTTTACCAGATTTTCATGGAAATCTCTCAATTTACCTGTGCGAGTGACGCAGAGCAAGCAGGAACAGCTGAGGTGGCCCATTCTGGCACCCCGTTCCCGTTTAGAAGCTTTGATCTGCTAAGAGAGAAAAGGGAGCCATTTGAGAGCCCAACCTGGCGAAGCAGCTGTAAGGGTTCAGTTGGGAGCCCTAATCAGACTAGTCAGCTGTAGGATCCATTAAAGGGAACGTGGTTGGTCCGTTAAATGTTTCGATTAACCATTCAATGGGCGTTCGACTTGTAGCTGTATAACTTTAGGTTTCGATATGAGGCACCGAGTTATACTGTAAATATGAGGTAGATTTTCCTGAAAACTTATTAAGAGTAATAATATCAAACAATGTGCAATTTTGTCCTTGCGGGAGCTTAAATGGTATTGACTTCGGTTAATGCACAGTCTATACCTATGCATAATACAGACAGATATTGCGAACATTACACATAGTATGGTATTATTCCATTCTGTGATATGCTGACAACATCAAGATAAATGAGGTGTGGGAGAATTAGAGGCCGGCGTTCTTAGACAATCGCAGTATAAACGCTGACGCCGCACATTGCGTCAAGAATAGGGTCGGTTTCGAAAAAATTGTGTTCTGATGAATTACTGGAAATTTGACGCTGATTACGAATATACCATATATGAAGAGGCTCAGAATAAGCTTTCATAGAATAAAATGCAAACGGCACATAAAAAATACGGGTTTTGTAAGTTCCTCATTTCATAATTTGGAAAAAAACATTGTAGATTGATAGTAGAAAATACAGTCCAACTAAGAATAAAACGGAATAAAATATTCAACCAATTGACATACCGTTTAATTGCACAAGTGGAGCAGCAATTAAAGCAAGAAATCATGATTAACAGAGATGAATAGCAAATAACACTATACATATCACTGATAACTAATAACCTTTATATTAAATAAAATAATAGAAATCGAATCAAATTTTAGCGAGCATTTCCGACCGAATACAAATTTATCATTGATTCAGGGGTGCTGTTTCGAAATGCGTTCTACTCGCTGAATCGTTACAAAAACACTCATCTTATTGCTGCGTGGTCGGGGGCGTCTTTTCAATGCATTTTCTAACAGTAATGATCAAGGTGGAACTGAAAAGTGTTGCTGTAGAACTACCCGCATTTTCTTCAAAATCGAAAACTTGGCGTTTAACCACGACCTCTCAATCCTCTGAGTATGGGCCCCACTGGCAGGATTAACGTATGCATGGTGGTTGACGGTTTTGTGGACGGAACGTAGAAATACCGACTGTCGTCGACATGGGGGGGTTGTCATCGGCACGCACAAGCAATCCTTTTCCGACCAGAAACTCGTGACAGGCCATTTCACTAGGAATAACGGTGGTATAAAAATATCTAAAAGTCGTCACAGCCATTGCGCTTTTTGAGGTTTTGTCAGATCATTCTGATATGACCTTTACGTCCAACTACTAACTGAATTTTTACTAAAGGATTGACTAATTGATGTCATGTATTTATGAGATGCGAGCTTACGAGCATCCAGACTACCAAAACAATCACATTATTCTATCTATTTGTCCACGCTTTCGTGGCAGTTCGACTACCAGAGGCAACCCTTAGTCCGGCAACGCTGTGCTGTTTGAGGTTCTTCTCACCCCCACAATTAACTCCTCGGGTACTGCGATTGTCTCCTTTACGATTAGCCAACTTTTTTGGATTATGGAATTGGTCATTATTTCAATAAAAATCAAATTCAGAGGAAAATTTTGAAAAGAACAAGTATGGTCATTGCATAAACAACACACTGATTTTTTCCAACTCTATATTACTGGGGAAAACCCGGCTGTGTGTTAGAAATATTTAAACACTGCCAAATTTTGTGTTGTTCGGGTTCATTTTGACAAAACTTTTATGAAGAATTCAAATTCATTAACAGACATTGTAGCATACTTAGCTGATAGGATTTCGTTTATTGAAGATGGTAATAATTTGGGTTTGAAAAATGCATTAGTCCTTAGCTGGGCGGTCAAGCTCCCTGCGTTGCCTATCCATGGCGGGGGGGCGAGGGATTTGTAAATGTAAATGTCCATTCTGATCTATTTGTCCTATTGGGCAATTGTTTACTATTACTTTATCACTTTTTTTTTTTAATTGGATTATGTTATCAAAAATAGACTACAAACGAGAGATAAACATATTTGAAGGCCCGGGGTAACAAAATAATGCCAGTCACATGGGGTCAAAGTACGTTTAGAAATCGAATTACCAAACAATAACAAAACTACACACCTCAAAAGAATCAAGGAATCACTTTTCCTTGTAGACGCCAAAGACCCCAGATCAATCGGTCAAAGTTCACATTATATCTCATGATTACGTACCTAGTGGAGATGGGATTCACTCCCTACTACTTTTGAGGAAAATGCTCGGATTTAATTCTGTTTTGGCTCAAGTCTTTTGAGGTGTGTTATTCACTCTAATCTGTATGTCCAACCAATCTGAATTTTTACTAAGGTATTGATTACTTGATGTTATGAATTTTTCAGGTGTGAGCGAAGCGAGCATCCAGACCACTGATCTACGCAAAAATCTGATCTGTGTGGAGTGGAGTGGTTACAATTTCTAAAGGTAACTTCTAAAGGTGCTTTGACCTCATGTAACTGTTATTATTTTGTTGTTTCGGCCCTTCAGACATGTTTAACTCTCGTTTTTAGTCCATTTTTGATAACATATCTAAATACGTAAATACGAAACAAGTTAGAGGTGGCAAAGTACCTAATCGTAAACAATTACCGCATTCAGAACACCAAACTCTATACACATCCTTCTGATATATTTTTCTAATTGATCAATATTTTACCAATAGGATTGATTTAGGATATGTTTGAGATGCGAACTAGCGAGCATCCAGACCTCCAAATTAAATGCATAGAAAATTCCTCAGATTCTCCTGGGATCGAACAGGCTCAAGTCGAACAGTAATTACCCGACTAATTGATTGACGAGGACAAGTCCAATAACCCCACACTTATTACTAATTACTAAATCATCGCTACTAAACCTCACAACTTTCGATTAATGTACCTGTGTCATCAGTCATACATGTGTTATAAATTCTAGTTTTTACCGCCAATTAGATGGTGGGAGGCAGGACTCAAGTTTTTGACTAGGCCAAACTAACTTTTTTAAACCACAATAAATTAAGTAATATAAATGGATTTTAGGTTGTTTCAAATGTCAACGTCGAGAAAGAGAGGTTTCTAACAGTTCCAAATCATATTTTTAAAATTAGAAAACGGTGGTTTGAAGTGGAGAAATCAAGTTTTGAAAATGTCAGCAGGATTGAAGTACTCCCAAAACACCTACCAATGCTTCACTAGTCCATCTTAGAGGCAAGATTTACAATTTACTTGATTTCGTGAAATCAATTGGAATTGTATATCAGAGGATACGATATTCGAAAATTATTTGGCGAGTTTTGCTACGTTCCGATTGTGCAACCACTTGCACTTTCTCTTGAAATTTAGCGATTTAGTCAGTAATTTAAAGATGCCGCCACTCTCGCTTGATTTCACTCTCAAAGTTACAATATATCTCTCAAACAATACAAAAAAAACTGTCAATACAATATATAATATACAATAAACAATATTCTTGCGAAGAAAAGGCAGATTCCCATACCGCCTTGTAAGGGATATTACCGGTAAATTATGACTATAGCACACATGTTTGAGAGTCACAATGTAACATATGTATCACTAATAATATGTACTTATCACAAGTTTCTAGCCTATAATGAAAATGTTGAGGCTTAGAACTGAGCCTGCAGCTATTTTTGTTCTAATATTGCGGTACTAATAAAACAATTACTCATCAAATCGAAGCGTTGCGTCATATTTCGTCGGGATGACTAAACATGATTAAAGGAAGTGGTCGTAACAAGGACCCTTAGAACAAACGTAAATAACAGAAAAATTACAGGTTTGACAGAGTCGTAAATGGCGGACCGTGTTTGAAGACAAGGCAGGTTTTATCCGGTGATAAGATATTGATGCAAAGCCATTTGATTGTTGAGCTCCTTATCGGTTATCAGAGCCCCTTTTTACGTAAGAGGACGTCGTTGTCTAAACCAATACACGAAACAGCATTCCACAGTTTCCTGCTGATAATGACTGTTATCAAGGAGAGAAGAGCTGTGGAACGTGTTGAGTTTATGATTGAATTGTTCTGCAGGATCCCGAACGAAGGTTAAAGCTTCGGGTTTATTTTTTCTATAATGAACCTTGTTCAAACGACTTGCGATCGTGTTAAGTGAAAAGTGGGAAGAGCCGTACTCGCAAGTATTTGGATGGACATGTACGGAAAATGGTCCTAGAGCCAGGGCCAAGAATAGGTAGTCATTTGAGGAGAAGGTTTGAGATTAGATTTTGAAAACTAATTTAGTCCGTTCAGTGTGAGAAAATATTCGTCTGCCTTCTCAAAATTGGTGGAATACATCTGGATAATTTTGGGCGAGTTCCCCCCCCCCCCCCGGTCTAGTCTTTTGCCCCTCCAAAACCCCTAGTGGCGTTAATATTGGTCTGTGTTCTGGTTATTTAGTCAGGATTTAGCCAAGGGGTAGAAACAACTTCACACATCTCTACACCCACTTCTTTTGTTTTTTTTTTTCATGTTTTAGTATTCAGATTTACTCTGGGTTTTTGAATTACAGGAATCATATATTTTATCATACGGTTCCTGTTGTTACAGGTTTTTCCTGTTTTCCTGAAGATGGGCCAAGTTTTGGCCTGAAACGTCTCAAAAAATAATGTGGATGTAGAGATGAGTTGAAGTTGTGTTTCTACCCCTTGACTGAATCCTGACTAAATAACCAATACACAATGAATATGCAGCCGACTAATTCCACTACAACTAATATTCGTCTGATTCAGTCTGCCAAAGCTCATTCTACTCAAGATTGAATACTTCCCAAAGTTCATATCGAGCATATTTTAGCTGAGTCCTTTCCCCATTGACTTACAGCCGAACTTATGAATTTCATGTTATTTCACACATAAACTTCGCAAAAACGGCCTTCTACTTTATACTTTACTGGGAAACGGTCTGAGCGAAATTGCTCGAAATGAACTTTGGAAAGTATTTGATGAATCGAATGAGGCTTGGCAGACCTGAATCAGACCAATATTGAGCTCACTAGGGGTTTTTGAAGGTCAAAAGTTTAGACGGGTGGGAAGAGAGAACTCCAAAATTAGCCCGATTTTTAAATTGTTTGTAATTCGCTTATAAGAGATAATTCAGTGTTTTGGGATCGAATCGTTTGGTTTTTTTATGCTGTACAACTTTGCTACGTATAAAAATTTCTGAGGATGTACCGTTTAGGAATTAGGAAACCTTCCCCTCATATTACTACATATTTTCGGTCCTGCTGGCTCCGCCATCAATCTCAGTCTTGCGACATTTTAGAAGTCTGGGAGGGGAAGACGGAACTGTCCTGAGCCACAAATAATATGACTGGGGAACAAAAAAAGTGAATTAAATCATTCGCGACGAAGTAGTGAAAACCCATTTCAAAACGGAAGATCTATTCGTCTATTTCCACGAAAAATGAGGAGTTACAATGTTAAATCGATTTCGACGGTTAGGCCATCATCAGTAACAAACAATAACTGAACACACATTAGGAAGGACACAGCTTTTATAGTCACAGGGGAAGGTATATTGAATCCCATTGGTCAAGAGAAAGGAAAGGGGGCAGGAGGTACAACCAATCAAGCAAGCAAAGTGAAAGGGGATTATAGCTAATCGGATGAAGCGCTGAAAGGAGGAAAAATAACTCAATATGGTTTCAACAGTGTGAAAGGACAAGCGTTATAGAAATGGATCTATCAGTGGTGAAATACATTGAGGTAAAACATTTTCCGAGCCATTATTGCAATAGCTTCATTTCCAACGAAAATTCACTAAAACAGGAGAATGGGCTGTAACTTTACAATTCGAGCCAATCTGGAAAAACGACTTTCATTTTCTGATTCAGCGATCTCGAAAACTCCCCAGTCCACTGTTACTTTCTTTGTTACTCGGCTTCACTTTTGCTTTCGAGTCTACCTAAATGTAGCGGAAGCATGGTTTTCACTTGCGGTAGAAAAAAATTTCCTCTCGCATTTTACGTTTTAGACCATTCTGAACAACTTCGGTTCCGTGTCTGTCATGTGTCCGCAAATCCTTGTAACAAGCTTATTTTCCACACTTTTCATCCGATTTGGATGACATTTTCAGTTAATATGCGGGCTCCATCAGTTTCATCGTTCTTGATTCAATGCCTAACTCTGCGCATGCGCAAAAATAAATTCTACCAAGCATCATTTTCTCACGCCCTAGTCGTTCGATCTCGCTCAAATTTGGATGATAGTGGGAGGATGACAATTTGATCAATATATCAATTGTATCATTTATATCGATTTCAACATGATTGTATTGCGCCAATATGAAATACTTGTAACAAGCTTTATTTTCCACAGTTTTCATCCGATCTGGATGAAATTTTTAGGGAATGTGCGGGCTAGGGTGTAGACGGTCCCCTATCAGTTTCATTGTTGCAAAATCGCTACTCCATTCTGCGCATGCTAAAACGTAAATTCCATTATGCTCCATTTTTTACGTCCTAGTCAACCCATCTCTCTCAAATTTGGATGATAGAAGGGGGATGACGATTTGATCATCCCTTATCAATTTCTACATGATTTTATCATTAATAGCTACTGCGCATGCGCTTATGTGAAATCCTTGTAACGACCTTAATTTCCATTGTTTTCATCCGATTTAGATGAAATTGTCAGAGAATGCTCGGGTCAAGTTGTAGATAGTCCCCTATCAGTTTCATTGATGCCAAATCAATATTTCATTCTGCGCATACGCATACTTAAATTCCTTCATGTTCCATCTTTTCACTCTCTAGTCGTTCGAGTTCGCTTAAATTTGGATGATAGTTGGAAGAAGATGTTAGGTAAAAGAGGAAACTATGTGCCACACCCAATTTGGCACTTTTTTTGTTTGTTCCCCAGTGTAATCATCACATAGCCAGTCATTGGAAAGCACCACAACCTGCCGTACAGTGACCATCATGTTGTTCGCATCGAATGCTACCTACATTTTCAAGTATAAAATGAACTGAATGAATGAATTAGGTTGACGTTGAATGAATTTGTAAGTTAACGTTTAAAAACGCGTAGATTTAAATTAAAAAAAAAAAAAAAAATTAAAAAATTTGCCAGTCCGCCTGCACTCCGTTCAGTGGCTGGAGGAAATGGTCATTTCTGTGAAAAAATTAATTTTACTGGATGAAAATGGTCGAAATTTGGATGGGTAGGTAGCTTTCATCTGTTTGAATTTCACACATTTGACTTTAGATTCGGCGCTCTTGAAATCTCGTATGTAACAATTTATTATGATCATCCGTGACGTAGTAGGTAGTGCTGCGTTCTCCTAGTTCCCCGGGGGCCGTGACGTCATCGTACAAATGAATTTAAAGAGCCGTTTTACTGATCAGATTCCCATCATATGACACCTTTTTGGAACGCTCCTGCTAAGATCTTTCTATTGAGCAAATAAAAAATAGCCAGAAAATTCCCCAATGCTAACTCTCGAATATTTTGAATCGCTGAATCCATTAACATGACTTTTATGTTGATAAAACTAAAACCGTTGGAGAGGATAACAAATGCTAATCCCTGAGCCAATCAAAATATATTTTCCCCCCTTTTATATATTCTGGCTAGAGCACGAGAGCCACTTACCTTGATGGAAATGGGAAGGCGATAAGACTAAATAATGAAGTTATTTGCTAGAGAAAAGAGAATATTGTCTTCTTTATGTAAATTGTATAAAACATCACAATATAAAACTCTAAAATGAATAAAATAAAATAAAAACCCTGCCAAGCTATAAAAGTAGTCGAAACGGCCAATTAAGACCAAATCGATGTTATCAGATATTCACGGTTGCACATGCGCATGTGCACACGCTACTATTGATCAGGCGACAATGAATTTTATAGGAAATCATCTAGGAGCTAACCAACACAATTCCTGAAAATTTCATCAAAATCAGTCTGTTAGACGTTTGACTTGTGTCACCCAACTTTGGTTTTGTGCAAGCGAAATAGTCAATACTCAACCAATTGCGATACAATTCATAGGGCACCTTCACGAAACATTTGCCCAACTACCCCTCCCAGTTTAAACAATATCGGTCCAACAGTTCGTAAGATATCGACGTTTTAATAAATTCTCGTTTGCACATGCACGCACGCCACAGTTGATCCTACAGCAATGAAATTTATAGGGGACCATCTAGGAGCTAACCCGCACAATCCCTGAACATTTTATCAAAATCGGACTGAAACTTGGAAGGTATAGTTTTTGGCGTGACAGATACGCGTGAGAAAGCAGAAGTGGGTTAAAAGATTTGGAATTTAATGCAATTTTATTTCTACGATTTATTCTGCGATTTGATTTCTTCTCGTAAAAGAGTAAAATCGTTACATACAAATACAATTAGTGAGTTACCAATGTGACAATAGGTGACAGAAGTGACACTTTTAAGCTTTCCACTTTTTTAATGTTGTTTCCAAATTAAATAATTTTACTTGCCGCAAAAGCACATGGTGCATCTATAGGCAATATAAAAAATATAAAATATAAATTGATAAATTTGAATAGAGGTTGAGTATAAACATATGAACTTACACACTAAAACCTTACGAAGGCTCGTCAAATATGTATGCATGATATGTCGCAGCCTTCTTGTAAAACCAGCCTTTCTGTAAAAAGCCAAGCATTTCTACAATACCCCGCCTTTTCGTAATAAAAACGTTGGAATGACATTCTATACACATCATTCTGACCTATACGTCCAACCAATCTGAATTTATACTAAGGGATTGACTACTTGATGTTATGTATTCTTGAGATGCGAGCTTGCGAGGCTAAGGCGGATCACGCTCAGCCTTTTTGTCAAATAGAATAGGTTGGTTTTGCAAAAAGGCTGAGCTCTTCCAGCTTCTTTACAAAAAGGCTAACAAATACTAGGCGGATTGTCATTCCAACGTTTTTATTACGAAAAGGCGGCGTATTGTACAAAAAAGCTGATTTCACAAAAAGGCTGCGACATGTATAGCATTTTTCAGTCAAATGAAACCGTTTTTCTATCAAATGAAACTTCGTAACTACCAAATGAAACCTTATTTCAATCAAATGGAACTTCTTCAAATCATCCAGAGAAAAATTACATTTTATTTCAGATTTTTGCTAAACAAGTTAATACAGAGGCACTACAAATTAATTTAGTGAAGCGGGTCTCCGAAGCTGCGGCAGTAGTTTCATCACCATGTTATCACGAAGTTGGAGCAGTCTGTCGCGGTGATCAGCAATATGGTGGACCGAAAAGTTTCATTTGAAAGAAATGAGGTTTCATTTGGCTGAAAAGAGGGTTCATTTGATTGGTAAATGGTTTCATTTGGTCGATACGAAGTTTCAGTTGATAAAAAGAAAGTTTAATTTGACTGAAAAATGTTAAATATCAGGAAAGAGGAGAGGGGTGCCTATGTGATAGCGGTGGACAGCACAGAGAGGGAGGGAAAAATATTAATTAAATGCCAGGTATGAACTTAACACCTTCAAAACGAATTGTTCAACATGAAACGTTTACGTTTAATTTTATTAACGTTAGTTCAATATTACCAGCTCAGCATTTTGCCAGAATGAGCTGTATATGCACTAAATACTTTTCAACATTCGACTCGTTCAACAACTGCTCAACGTGTCGTGGCCTCTGCAAGTGGATCGGTAAGGCTGGAGTTGAAGGTGTAGACGTCAGCGACTAAAAGAATGTTGAGGAAGATAATGCCGGCCACTGGGTACGTGAGGAATAACACGGTTTTGCTATTTGATGAGCGAAGGGTTTCTCTCTTCCCAAGCTTTAGATCTGCCAGTGGTGGAGATAGGTTGTCTTCCTATCAGTAAAACTCAACTCGGCAGGCATCGGGAAAATGTATCTTGCCCACTATCAACGATGACCTTGGACTGACAATCGCCTTTAACAATACACCTTTACCCAGCAATCTCGTTCTGTAATAATCGTTATAGTATTCGAAAACTAAAAAATTATTTACATTCTCGCTCATTTTCGTAGAAAATTCATCGCAATGGCTCAAAAAAATTTAAAATCGAAATTTTCGAAAATTTCTACATTGAAATCTGTTTTGGGGCATTCTGAAACGAGATCAAAGGTTTTTCGTAAATATAAATATATATTGTGTGTGTCATTCCAGACGATAACTCTCCTTAGGATTGAGATAAAAATTCCGTTCTTGCGCCAAAAAAATGAAGCTTTCCAAATAAAAGGATGATTTTGTTAGCTAGCGCTTTTTGAGCACAATAAATTGCGCCAACTTCAAAAATGTGCTCAAAAATCATTGAAAACTTCTAAAAACGGATAAATTTATATTTTTAGGCCGAATTTTAGTCTAAACGAGTTTATCAACAGTGAACTAGAACATTGAAAAATTGATGTACAAAATTATGCTGAAAAGTGTCAAGTTTAAACACTTTGTTTGCTGACAAAGCAATAAAAACTGAAAAATTGCCAAAAATCCCTGTTTTTTCCCAGTTTCTTCCTTTTTGAATCGCAGAACGATTTTTTTTGCTGTAAAATTTGGAGGTACTTGGAAATTTCTTTGCACTCAAAATGTTCAAAATAGCGTATGATGGTATAATTTACGAAAATTCGCTCATACTAATACGATCATGCTGCACGACTGAAACCTCTTAAAAATTAGTAGGTATCGCAACATCGAATAGAAAGTAAAATATGGAAAATAATAAATGATACATAAAAAGCTCAATAATGATTGGATCTCCACAATCTATGGGTATTGACTCCATATAATTTTCCAAACCGCTTATTGATGAAAATAATATTACAATTTCGCCTAATATATTCCGCCAGCTGGAAGACCCCGACGAGAGCCTTCATAAAGGGGTAATATGAAGGGTGTCCGATGGTTGGAAGTGGCCAAAACGCGGTGTAAAGAAAGCTGAGTGACGTCATATGGGAAACCCCATTGTTCGCCTTGGTGGGGAAAACCTAGAGCATCGTCCACCAAAGACATCAATGAATTTCCTTTTTATCGGCTTTTTGTCAAAATGATTTGGAGTTTTGATTTGAAAATATGTGGCCGGGGATTTTTATAGCGCGGAATCCGATTCTTAGATCATAATGAGCAATTCCAACGCAATTTGAGACAACTGTTTGATTCTAATGCGGTTGTGGGTCCTAGTAACAATGCGTACGAAACAGTGGAAAGCCGAAGCGATGGCACCTCTACAGTATTGTGTGTACGCCATATATTAAAATACTGTATAAAAATGCATGATAAGGCGTTTGTAAATTTTTTCTTGAAAGCCAAATGAGTAGTAGTACTACAAAGAAAAAATACTTCATTATTCTGTTCACCACCAGTTCAATATGTTCTTTCCGCTTCAAATGGCATTCGAGTTGTAGGCCTAGGTATTTTATGCAAAATACTCTACCAATTTCGGGACGTAGACATGGTTCACTAGCATTACAATGATCTTTATGGATTTTATGGGCAATAACTTAGAAGTCATGAAATCTATTTTAGAAGTGTTCTTGTTAAAATGATTTATTCATCACTTTCAAAGTTAGGGGGCTCCAATATTTCAGCTTCAAAAAAAAGTTTTTGGTATCAATATGTAGGTTTTTTCATAGGAATACATGAATATTATTTAAAAGAACTTAGCACATCCTCAAGAAAAAATATTTCAATGTAAAGTTTGAAAACTTCACGAGTGTTGCAGACCCAAGGGGGTGGGTTCGAAGTTCATCTCTATCTGAAATTAAGCACTCACACTAGAAGAAATTTGAACCACGAAGGATTCCACAGTTATATGATGGTTTCGAGTTAAAGGAAATTGTTATATAGAAATCTCTGGCCATAATTATTAAACGCCGCTTATAGTATATTTAGTAAACTCGGAGCTTCGGACCTCACAAATGGGTTCAATCCATTACAGCAGCGGAATCTCACAATTTTACGCTTTTTAATATAGTTGATAAACATAACAATTTATTACCAAGTCATCTTTCCAACACATGAAAGTGTTACCTATACTGTATATTGATATCATTTAATTGGTCAAATTTCAAAAAATGTGCTGACAAAATCACTGAAAATGGCTAAGAATCGTTAAATTGATATTTTTTAGCATAAGATTGGTCAAATAAAGTTTATCAACTATGAAATAGAACATTCAACAATTTATGTACGAAATTATGCTAAAAACTTGAACTTCATTAAATTTTGTTTTAAAAAATCTATTAAATTGCAAAAAATAGCCTAAAATCCAAAATCTCTTTTTGAATAGAAGAGTATCATTTAGAATACTTTTTTTTCCATAAAATTAATAGCTAACATTTTCTTTTCACTCATAAATCTCCAATTTCTATACAACTTGAAATATACAACAAAAAAAAAAAGACACTTTTTCACCTATTTTTGGCACCCATGGGTGTAGAGCGATCGAGCTGGCGAGAAGTTAGGACCAACTAGACCCCAAGTGGAGTCTATGTGCGAAAGAACAGATTTTTTAAGTCAATTCTAAGGCCCGAACGGCGGACGGACATTTCAAATTTGGATTCTACGCACCTTGAAACGTAAAGTGACAAAGTTTGAGGGGGGGTTTATACAAATTATTTGCTATACGATCACATAGGCTTATTATTGGAAATAATAAACCAAAATTGGAGTGTCTTACTGTTTGTTGAAAAAAATCATCACAAGTGTTACCAGCTGTTCTGGACAACACCGTTTATTGAAAATGGCGGGAAAGAGTATGGTTTTTGTTTTATTTACGTAGTTTTTCGAAGTTTCTCTCGGTTTCTCGAATATCATGCATTTGCCTAAATACTGATTTCGTCTTCAAATTTGAATTCTGCGGGAAAAATAGATGAGGGTAGTTTTTTCTCTGTCAATAATATGAATTTATTCCCTGTTTCCTGCAGAACCAAGGACAGCGGGGCCCATCCTTCCAGCGCGTGATGTCTAGTCACTTCGCGTACATTACGTAATACATTATTTTTACATAGTATTTATCCGGGTATTGAGGACTCATGGAGAAATTCATAAATCTCTAACCATCATTCTAGTTTCTCGACATCATGCTCCATATGAATAAATCAATTTCGATCCCCGTTCCATCGATTTTGTTAGCCTCCACTTGTATACAATTAGGTATTCTCTCTTTTTAAACCTCTTACCGTGAATATTGAACTTGGGTGATTGACAAAAAAGACTTTGCCGTAGAAACAATCAAAAGAAAAGGGAATGCCTGAAAATTACTCTTGGAAAAGAAAATTACTTATTGATGTTAATAGAATCTCAGTCGGCCCGACGGCGACTAGGGGCAGCTCAGGTCGTTCCGACCAGGGCAAGAAGCCACACTCCAGTGTTTGGGGTCCCTGTCTATTATTAGACTTACACGGCCTTGGGTGAGTGACTTGTGATGTAACTCTGCTGATCGTGCTAGGCAATGTTTTATTTCAAAAGGTTCCAGATATTTTCAGTGAAACCATACTTGATATCATCTAACATCAAAATAAAAAATTTGCACAAATTTTCTCCATTTTATGGACAAAACAGAACCACGGAAATGTTCCTGAGAAATTAATTTGTATATCCAAACAATTTTGTCCATGAAGTGATGAAAATCAGTGTACTTGAATGTTAATATGTAGACAAAAGAGTACAAATTAATGGCCCTGAGAGTATTTAATAACCCTTCTGGTTGAGGTAGAGCTCAGCATGTAAACCTTCCCGATTTGATTTTCTTTGGTTGTCTACAAGGGCAGTCGTGACGGACACAAGATGTTTTAGTTTTTTGCCGGTTTTGCTTTAGTTTGTGTTTTATATTTTAATAATAAATTTAATAACAATATAATTCTCATTTTTGACCTGTATTGATGAGATTGGTGATGCGGGGAACGAATTATAGGGCGAAAAGGGGTGACGCAAGGTATCAACAAGGGGAAAGTCATGTCAACCACCACGTTCCTCAGGTCCGTCGCCCCTTAGCGCTCCTAGCGGCGGCCTTTGTTAGTTAGGAGCCCCATTCATCAAATTTGAAAAACGTCTGCCAAGTTGGGTGGGCAGTATAGCTTCCTCACATATTGTAAAGTGAACGTATAGAATTAGTTGAAGAAGAAAGTAAGCGTCGAAATGATTGATAAGAGGACGTTATAAGAAACTAACGTCTGCGCATGCGCACAGACTACTGTTGATTTGAGAGCATTGAAAATTATAGGAGGGACCGTCCAGGAGCCAACCCGCCCAATCCTTGAAAATTTCATCGGAATCGGACTGAAACGGTACAGTTTTAGGCGTGACAAGGATTTACCACAGACAGACAGACATCAGACAGATGGACAAACAAGGAACCGAAATTGATCATCAAGCTCTGAAACGCAAAAAGCAAGTAGAAATTTTGATTTTATAGGGCAACATTTTTTTTGTCTTCTATCACGAACACAAAGCTTCTCTTCCTTCAGTAGTGAGGAAGCAAAATATTAATAGGTATATTGATAGGAAAATACATACTTATTCAAGATAAAGAAACAGTATTACATTTAACATAATTAATACTACCCTCCATAATGAGAGCATTGTGGAGATATGGATTGCAATCCATTCACAAAATTTAATGCTAATATAAATAAATACATGATTGAAGGTAGCAACGTGCGTGGCTGTTTACATTGTTGATCTGTAATAGAAGTAAGTGCGTTGATGCACCATTCACATACACTTCACTTAACTATTTTCGTTGAGGTAGTTAGGGATTCACTTCACATTGCCGCTTAATGCTACAAATTTCTTCATTTTTGTTCAAAGGGAGGTATGTTGAATGTACTTGAAAAATTCGAAATTATCAAAAGTGACAGATCTGGTAAATGTTTAAATGAGGATATACCTCAATATATTTCACCACCGATAGGTCCATTTCTATAACGCTTGGAATTATCCCTTCACACAGTTGAAACCATATTGAGTTATTTTTCCTCCTTTCCCTTCATCTGATTAGCTATAATCTTTCATCTTCGACTGTAAAAGCTGTGTCCTTTCTAATGTGTCTTCAGTTATTGGTTGTTACTGGTGATGGCCTAACCGTCGAAATCGATTTAACATTGTAACTCTTCATTTTTCTTGGAAATAACATCGTTTTTTCTCATACTTCCGTTTCTTAAAGGAATTTTCACGTGGGAAATTTCCTTTATTTATTTTATTTTTTTTACATTGTTATAGCAGTACCTCTGCACGCTCTTTGAACAATCGCCAAGTACCTAAGCTCCCTCCTATCTCAAAAGTGTTAAAAGACATTGTCAATTTGGAATCCCAATTTAAATAAGATTTCGTCCTTATACTTTATTTATGAATCATCGATCGGATTTGGCACCCTATATAAATTGCATGTTCCCCGTCCTCTCAAGCTTCGTGAATTCCATGAGAGAACCCATCAAGCTCCTACGAAGCTCAATATGGCGATTCTTACAGATCGATAAGAATTGGCCTTTTCGTGCAGCTTAGTGGGAAATAATCTTCATGAGTGAATCCTGTGATCCTCAACTTTCTTCACCCATGAATTCAAGAATTTCCGATGTGATTTTGTATTCTCCTTAATTGCGCTATTGTTTTACTTTTTCTCAAACACTAACTCACTAACAAACGATAACTCTACTCCGCGGATAAATAAATGTGCATTTAGGTATTTCGACTTATTAGTGTTATTAGAGGTTACCTTATTAAAATTAATAAGTAATCTAATTCTCGATCAAGTCCTAATTTATAATTTGACCATTTCTATGAAATCAGACATAACAGTTTTTTAAAGGTAGGCACGCTAATCATTCTTCATGGATACCTCGTTTACTTTTTCGTCGAGATATTCTTGGCTTGTTTTCTGTTGTTCTAGTTGTTTCATGCTGGCTTTTTCTGGCTGATTTTGCTATTTGCTCAACACACGAAACTGTAACTATTCAGTTAATGTCTGCCATCCCAACACACCTGGAATACCGAATGGCGGTATCACAAAGATTTTCAACTTTTTCTCCTAAATTCCGAGACAGTGCGTTCTACAGAAATGTTATGTAGGCTCCAAAGTTGTGGAGTATTGAAAGAAGTCTGCCAGGTTGGGTGTGGCACATATCTTCCTCGTATCCGTAACATATGAATGTACAGCAGTATGTGTAGTGTGTGTGTATGTGTAGATCATCAAAAATGTTAGGTGAACAACAAAAAAGTAAATTAATATGTGGCGTAGAACGTAAAACTCTGTCAATTAGGAAAAATGTTGTTTGAAGTAATTTACGTTTGCGCACTCGCAGAATTAAGTGATGATTTGAGAATAATGACATTGCTGGGGGACTATCTACAGTCTAACCCGCATATCCCCTGAAAATTTCTTCAAAATCGGACGAAAAGTGTGGAAATCAAGCTTGTTAGAAGGATTTCATATTCACGCATGCGCAGCAGCTACTGATGATTCAATCATATTGAAATTAATAAGGGTGGTACAAATCGTTTTCTACCAAATATCCTCCAAATTTGAGCGAGATCAAACGACTAGGGCGTAAGAAAATGATGCGTTAAGAAATTTACGTTTGCGCATGTGCAGATTGAAATTTTGATTTGGAAACAATGAAATTGGTTGGGGGGACGATCTAAACTCACATATTTCATGAAAATTTTTACCCAAATTGGGTGAAAACTGTGGATATTAAGCTTGTTACAAGTGTTTGCGGACTTACGGTAGACAGACAGACACGTAACGAAAGTTGTTCAGAATGGTCTAAAACTGAGAAGAAGAATTTTGATTTTGGTGACAACAAATTTTCCATGCCCCGAAAGTGAAAACAATGCTTCTGTTACCTATAGGCTATACTGAGATTCGAAAGCAAAATATAATCAATATAAATATGCCACTACACTAGCTAATATATATATATATATATATATATATATATATATATATATATATATATATATATATATATATATATATATATATATATATATATATATATATTTTTTTTTAAGTGATGAAACATCAAATTTTGAGTTGATTAAAAAACTAATAAAAAATAAAATAAATAAATAAAATAATAAAAAGGTGGTTTGTTAAGGAGATTGAGCAGAAAAAGTTGAAAATGGTCAATTTAGTCATCGCTGTTATGAAATGGCAGAACAATAATCATTACCACGAGGGGTGAAGCTTACTTACCTTCAGCTTTGTGTATGTTGTATATATATACACCTCTAAAGAATTAAAGGATCACTTTTCCTTGTAGACGCCGAAGATCCCACATCAATCGGACAAAGTTCCCATCATATCTCATGATTACGTACCTACCTAATGGAAATGGGATTCACCGTGCTTTTTTTTTTTTTTTTTAAATCTTAAACACTGAGAACGGCTAGCGACATCAAGCTCCGACTTGAGCTAAAACAGAACGAATCGCGCTTCTTAATGGTTATTAGCTCTAACCTGAGAACGGAATAAGATATAGCAATATTCCAGCTTCGCCATCGTGTTCAGCACTAAAAAATCTTGAAAAATGAGGTGTCACTCGGTAAAAAATGGAAAAATTATTTTCCAAGTATCCAATAACCCCCTTCCCCCTTGGGTAGTCCGAAAAATGTTTGGATTTTTCTGACATTTATTTGCTTAAAGCTTAGTATCAGGCACCCCATAAACTAAACGCTCTCCAAATTTCACTTCGGTATCTCAAAAATTGTGGGAACAAATTTTGGGGTGAGGGGGAGGGGGTTACTTCTTTTGAGAAAATTCTCAGATTTCATTATGTTTTGGCTCAAGTCGCAGCTTGATAACGCTGTTCTTTCTCAATGTTTGAGAAAAGAGAAAAAGAACAGGGTGAATCCCATCTCCACTAGGTACCTAATCATGAGATATAATGTGAACTTTGTCCGATTGATGGGATCTTTGACGTCTATAAGGAAAATCCCTTAATTCTTTGAGGTGTGTAGTTTGTAGACAAAATAGTAAAATCATGATTTTTTTACCCTGGGTTCTTGGGTTATAATTTCAGCACAGCACAATGTTTTTGTATTGCAGCGTTTTTTGAATGTTGCGTTTATAAAACTCTGTAACTAGGTTCAAGTATCGTAATTGTTGGCTGAGACACAACGCAACATTAGGTATGTGAATATCTAACTCAAAAATTACGGAAAAACACAAAAATGATAGGAATGTAGAACGTCTTGTTGTTGGGGAATCAGGAGTTATTGTTCAACCTATCCTGGTCCCCCACGCCCACGGTTGTTCTTGGAAGTCCATTATCTTATCGGAAGAAACCAAACCTGGGAGAGGTGACGGCAAGACAGTCTGTTATCTCCTTATCTTCCAACAGCTGGACGTTTTTCCCTGAGAGGACACGCCGAGAGGTCGACCAAACTGCGGATCAGCTTCTTCTCTTCTGCTGTGGAAATGCGCTTGCGCAGACGAGCGCTACTCGGTGACCGGGACTGCGCCATTATGCACATTCAGTCAGGTACCTGAAGTAGCGCGCGTTTACCTTGCGATAGTCATCACGTGCCCTTCAAGCTCACCATATAGTCTAGAATCACCAGTGTACTTAATTTTAATTTCAAGTTTTGTAATTTATTATTTGTTTTATGAGTGAATTAAATGTGATTGCTTGTTGGTTGGGGTAGAAACAAAACTTGGCTGCTTTCCAAAACGAATTCTTTTTTTGTCTTCACCAACTAGTTTCTCTCATACAGACCTCATTAATAGATCAGTGTTGTACGTTCTCTGGTGAGGACAGTATCTCATAAGTTGGTCTAGGTGGAAGTTTTTTGAATTCTGGAACACACCCAAGTTTTCTTTCAATCCTGCATTCAGTAGGTTGGTTTTGGCCTAAAACGTGGACCAGATAAACCACATAACCGTGTTTTGATGTAATAGCTTCTGAAGAGGTGGTGAATACTCAACTGACGGGTGACTCGCCTCTTATTTTCCCCAAATGTGGAGAGGACTATAGTTTGTTAAAAACGGGACTGGCAGTTTGTAATTTGCCTTATTCACCACTGCACTCACAAGACCGACGGCTGAGGTCTATCTGACTACTTGAGGTCGCTTATTGAGGGTTTCCCTCGTAATCTCGTTGATGTGTTCAGTGCACTAGTGAACCTGGCAACTTTCAAACTGCCATCTCGTTTGTGATTTACTCCCACAGACTTGTGCTGTTCATCGCCTACCCTGTACCCATGGTATTCATAACTTTCTATTTTATGAATACCATAAAATTGTATCCATGTTTACATGATCATTATTAAGTTATGGAGTGTACAATATCGCAATGTACCTAAACTTGGTTAAACTTTTGGCCATGGCTCCAATCATCTTTATATTATCAATCCATCTCCATTCTTTGTCCCATCCGTATGTATGCCCATTATGTTGCATTTTTGATCAATGTTGGTACTACTATAATATACTAGTTTGCATTTATTCATAATGTTAATGTATGCTCATCATTAGCTTGTAATTCAGTATTATACCCGTACTTCGTATTGGGTATTAATGATATGTCAAGAATATTCTTATATTATTCATTTATAGATCCAATCTGATATTTTTGTGCTCTAAAATAAAATTGGACAAATTTTTAGCTTATGAATAATGCTGTCAGGGCATACCAGCTGCACAACTCCTCATACTCAAGTGGTAACAACGCTGAAGACGTGTCCCATGTTGATTGTACTTCATCAGGTGCTTTGGTCGGTTCTGGGATTCCGAGGCATCTGTTGGAGTACAGCTCATGTGTGGACACAACGTATCATCTTGTCTACGTTGCTGTGTTCTCGATGTTTAATGTAGTTATAGATCAATCATTTGGAAGTGCCAGATCAATGATTTTGATTTGCTATCACGCAATACTGTATATTAACGGTCTAAAATAAGATACATAGCTATCTATGTTAAGTTAGGTACACAGAAGAAGAATAAAGAAAACATTAAGTTTAAAGAATAAAAGAATAACATTTTTCCTGTTGAGTTTGGTTTATTTAGCTTCCTTGTACGTATCTGCAACATGATTGTACAGATCATTGTGATGTTATGTGGTACCCGATAGAAATGGGCTGAGTATAGAGAATTTTAAATAGCCTTAAGTTTGAATGGTTATTTGGACGTTAACTAGAACATGTGTGTGATTTGTACCATCTCTATTCTTGCTGATGAGCTGTTCCAGTACTGATGCCTGTACAGGATATTGGAAATATAAACACCTAACCGGGTGGTTTCATGTTTAATAGTTATTCAAGAATGAGTAAGGACATTTCACGAATTTGAGGCTGAATTTAGTGTTCATCCCAGTACCACAATTCCCTGAGACATACCTGCGAAAATTGACTCAGAACCTCCTTGACTTGAACAGTTTTACTATTGATCCGACGACGATGAAACTCATAGGGAACCGTCAGCCTCCTGACATATTTTCCAAACCCAGAACAAATATACAGTTTAACAAAAAGAATCACGAAAATCTGAAAATAGTTGAAACATCAAGATTTATTACTATTACCTCTCCAACCACCCCATTCTTTAATGAAATTTAAAATTCCTGACTATGATCCCAAACTAGACCGAACTCAGAATCGAACAAAAAAAGAATTATGAAAATCTAACGAGACTAGTTAAAACATCAGGATTCATCAGTATTGCTTCCTCCATTCACCCCTTTCCATAATGACATTTGAAACTACTGGCATACATCCAAAAACTTGATAAAATTCTTAATTGAGCAAAATAAGAATCGCAAAAATCGGTCGAGATTTGTAGCTTGGGCAGATCTTGAACGAATCCGCATCGTCTCTTGAAATCCGTTGAGAATTGTAGCCTGAGTGGAGTCGACAACATTTTTCAAAAAAATCACGGTTTTTTTTTCAGCGGTTTGTTGCACATCTAGACTAAAGTTGGGATCGAACAAAGAAAGAATCTCGAAAATCGGTTGAGAATTGTAGCCTGGGCATCGTTGACAAAATTTGTCACACATACACATACTTTATTTATTTTATTTTAAAAAAATATGAAACCCTTCAAAGGCGGAGGGGCACACCTTTAATTTAAAAATAAACAAATGTGGAAGGACGCCCCTGGGGATGAAAGAAGTTGCCGGAGGCGGAGAAAGGGATGGATGAAAGGAAATGACCCTATAAAATGATCACCAGTTGAGGTAAGAGCCTCTAAGGACGCGGGTGGTGATACCACGGAGCACTACTGCCGAGATGCCAGCTCGAGTAACTCCGTGCCACATATCCCGCGCCATGACATGGTCGCGGCCATGTCCTTGATGCTATTGGTCACCACTCCTTTTAGCTCAGATAACGCATGCCGCATATCATTTCTATTACACACACACACACCCTGATTTTTTTCACGGATTCGATCTTAGATTGGTCTGAAACGGATTCGTATGCGGTTATTTTTTCCTCGTGCTTGTGTTGTCCCCACCCCCCTGGATCAATTCCAAGAGGTCGTCCCTCTATTGACGAAACCTAGCTTCAGAAGGATGTCCTAAAAACTACCTCTTTGTACATTTTCATACTTTGTTTCATTCAATTTTCAAACTATACTGTGTATTTACACTTACTCTTTATTTGGACAGTGTAAATTATTAGAAAACCTTAATAAAAAGGCCTGTCTGTCCTTAATTTTTTAATTATTTAAAAAAAATTAATTTGGTTTATTTATAAAAAACAAATTGAGGACAGACAGGCCGTTTTATGACAGTTTTCGTTTTGATCATTAAAAAGCATAACACCTTAATAATCCGCTAATTCAACTACATTTCCAGATGCTAATATTCTATGAATAGGCATAGAATTTTTTCGTTATTCGTGGACAATATTATTGGTAGGTACTGTAGGAAATCACTTACGTAACTCTTCCTCGTGATTATGTAAGATATTGTTTCAGCCAACTTCTACAATTGTGTTTATGGACAAACTGCTCCCTGTGGTTATGTTTAATTTCCCCCCCAGTCGCTTTTATGTTTTTATTAAGTTCATCGTTACTTAGCTATCTTCTACAGTAAAATTTATAATCATCACAATTTATCATTATAAATGCAAGTTACGACCAAGTTATTTAAGTTCGATGACAGATAATCAATTTTACAATAATAGTTTTCCCTCACCTTCAACTTTTGGGTAGAATTGTAGGTAAGTACCTAATTAATGTTCCTCCCACTTGTGTCCAGTAATATTGATTTGCTATTGTTAAACTTCAAGTTATATTACTTGTTAGTGTAGGGAGGAAGTGCTTATCTGTTACATTAGATAGTCATCATTTCGTTTTTACCTGAGCTTGTTATGTCTACCTATTCGGAGAATAATTGCCAATTTGCACGGTCTTGTCGTGGCACTCCATAAAGGTCGATAATGTAGTTCGTTGTCGAATCGTTGCTCTTAATTTGGCTGCTGGTAACTTGAGTGGAGTATTAGAATGCTGAAAGTTTAACTACTGAACGGTCAATGTCTTTAACACTGGAACATCTTTTTTACCAGACGACACCATTATACAAAGATGGATTTAACGTGTTACGGTGTTACCTGCGTAGGGAAAAGGGAAAGTGCCCTATATCAAACAAATTCTCATATTTCTCCCATAACGTATGTAAAATGCAAAATTAGCGAATGTAGGTACAAAATGAAACCATGGCAAAGGCTCGGAAAATGTTGAAATCAAAATTTTTGAAAAATTTCTTCGCTGAAATCCATTTTGAGGCATTCTAAAACGATCCCTGAAGTTCGTGCTGCACACAAATTTATATATTTATACATGTCATTCCAGACAGTACCTAACTCTCCTTAGGATTGAGAAAAAATCACGTTCTTGCGCTTTAAAAAAAAAAAAAAAAAAAAAAAAAAAACCAATGAAAAGATGTGTTTGTTGGCCAGTACTTTTTGAGCTAATAAAGTTGGCCAAATTACAATAAAATGTGCTCAATTATAACTAAAAATCGCTAAAAACAACCAAAAATAATTAAATTTATAAATTTTAGCATAATTTCAGTCAAAACAAAATTATCAACGATTAACAAGGACATAAAAAATTTTTGCACAGAATTATTTTGAAGCTCTTGATGTCCCTGAGAGGTTTCCAACCGAATTTCAAATTCCTAGGATGAAGATGAGAGAATTTAGCTCTCTTAGCTGATCAGGATGGAACCCGTTATTTTGTTCATCCCTTAATGTCCTAGAGAGGCTCCCTATCAAATTTCACATTCCTGGAGCGAAATGGAGAGAATTCAGGTAACTCAGCTGATCAGGATATATCCTGCCACTTAATGTCCCAGAGAGTCTGTCATGGATCACCTCAAATTTAACTGTTGTGCAAGCAAATTGCAATTTGCTCGCACTAATCGTGAGACCTGTCTAGGACATTTTTGACATGCTGTACATGGAAAGTCATATCTGAAGAGTAAATTAGAATATCATCAAAAAAACAAATTACATATTGGTGTAAAATATCGCCCATTAATTGATTTAGCATTTCAGATAAAATATTACCACCTGTTACTAGGCCAAATGGTACATAATTGTATTTATAATTCGCGAATAGTGTTGTAAAGGAAACTAAATGTTGAGTATCAGCTGAAATAGGAATTTGGTTATATGCAGAATTCATATCCAGTAAAGTAAACACTTTGGCATCATGTAAATGAGATAACAAGCTGGGTATAGTGGGAATTGGATAATTAAAATATTGAAGTACTTTGTTGAGAGGGTGAAAATCGCATACAAGTCTAAATTTAGGTGGTTCCTCAGCTGTTGTTTTTGGCTTAGGTACCAAGAAACAAGCTGCTGTCGGTTTCCCCCTGAAAGGGGATATTATTCCAAGTTCTAGCAACTTGGCTATTTCTTCCTTCATAACTGGAAGTAAGCTGGGATTAATATGGATCACCCCAATCAAATTTCAACGCCCTAGTAAACAGGAGAAAATTTAGCTCAAACAGCTGATCAACAGAGAGAGCCCCTGAGTTTATTCGTTTCTTGATATCCCGGAGATATCGCTATAAAATTTCAACTTCATAGTGAACGGGAGAGAATTTAATTGACTCAGCTGATCAGGACTTGTTCGTAGCTGCTCCTACTCAACTATCTCTCAATGTTGAAAAACATTGTTCACTGAAATCGAGGGCTTTTTTTGTTGAATAATTGATCTTTTATGAAAATACGAGTTCGGGGTTGGTTTCTACTTATTTTTTTACGCTGAGTCGAACGGTAACACTTGCATTATAACCAAGTTTAAAACTTATGCTTACAAATTTGAGTTCATTTGAAACGATAAATTTCGTGTGTTTTTAAGGGTGAAACTAATTAGTTAAAGTGTAAAATTCAGTTATGACCGGGTTTGGGAGATATGTACGTGTTACCATTCGATTCAGCGTAAAAAATACGTAGGAACCGAACTCGTATTTTCATAGAATGTCATTTTTCAAAAAAAAAAAAAAAAAAAAAAAAAAAAAAAAAAAAAAAAAAAAAAAAACCTCGAGTTCATTGAAAAAAAAAAACAAAAAAAAAAAAACAATGTTTTTCAACATTAAAACATAGTTTTTTCCCTTAATTTGCAAAGTAAAAGTAAAATTGACTACACCGTTGGAAAGCAGGGATTATGATGCAACTTTTAGGCTTACAGGATGAAAATTTCCATCCAGGACGGTTCGAGAGACAGACTTTGAAAAAGTGAACATTTTCGGAATTTTACAAAATTTTCAATTACGGCTTATTTTTTACCCTTTTATTCCATTTGAAAATGTTTGAAAAGGCATCTGAGAGATAGGAAACTAACGCTTTTTTCAATGGTATAATCGGATCTGAGTTTTGAATGGTAATTAAGGGAGTTATGACAGTTTTAGTGACACAAAGTTGAAAACGCGAAAAAAAATCTTATAAGTGAAAAAAGTGATCTATAGCATGAATTAAAAAATATATGTTAAAGAACAAAAAAAGTCACAAATTAATAGTAGAATCGAACCCTAGCTGGTGGTATGCCCATAAGTGAGACACCCAGTAGATTAGATATACCGTTGCATATTTTGCATCAGGCGATTCAGGGGGCATGCCCCTCTCAGGATATGCAAAGAAAATTAAGTTTGAGCCGACAGGGTGACGTCGGGAGGAGACCAATGTTTGGCAAAAGTTCTATTTTGTTACTTATCTCGGCGCGTCTCGTTGCAATTTTGCTTATTGAAGGCTTGGCAATTTCAAGGCTACCGTCTCGCTGGATTTCAAGCGATTGAGTCACTTGGTACTTGATGCACCCCCCCCCCCCCCCCCCCCCCCCCGGGGGTGGTTCTTATAACTTTTGTCACCTGTAGCTGGACACCTGGTTTTTATATTAATTTTCAGTTGGGTGGGTCAGCTCGGGTTAAACACTAGGAAAGTGAAGGTGTGTTATTTAATTTAATTAATTTCTCTTCGGTTGGCGTCTACGTCTAAGCAGATATATTTTGATACCTAATGTATGATAGACCGTTTAATAATTATAGATAGGTGCTCTGCCTAATATCGCTATCCAACATAAATAATAAACCTTTGTTTAATAATTTGCTGAGTTTTAGCATGAATATTCTTTAGCCGGGACCTAACTGCCGAAAAACATTACATGAGATTGATACGAAAGTAGCGCGATACCGATACATTGCTAGGGAGTGATGTCCGCTAGCGAACTTTTCTAGGTCGATTACTAAGGTTCATTACATGGCATTTATTTTTGCCAAACGTGGCTCTAAAAAACATGGCAAAGTGGCACTTATTTTGGCCAAACATGGCTCTTATTTTGGCCAAACATGGCATTTATTCTTTAAAATCCGAACCTTTTTTTTCTTTCTCCCCCCCCCCCCCCCCATTGATAGGAAAATTAAAACTGGCCATTTTAATTACATTATGTACTTTATTTACAAAGAGCATGCTATGAATTACAAATTGACTACAAAAAATTGAATTTAATATAGGAGAATGAAGAATCTCTTCCTCTGGGGTAAAATTGTTGTAGAACAATTTCAGGTAGGCCGAGATGCTATCCATGCAGAAACCAAGACGTCGGTCACTTAAAATATATTTCAATTTTGAAAATGACCTCTCTACGTCAGCAGATGTTGACGGGGCATACTTCATTGAGAGAACATCTGCAGCTTCCCAGTCTTCCTTCAGGGTGGCTTCCTCCCCTGCCAGATTGGCAGCTAGGTTCTTCATCTCCTCCCATCCACAATAACTGGAGAGGTCGGCCTTCTCCAAAAAGGAATTTTTGAAAAAATACTTGAAACCCCAACTTTTTGCGAATTTTCCCACAAAAAAAATTGTTTTTTTTCAAACATTTTCAAGAAAATCAGGCGAAAAATGGCACAAACGTGGCTTTTCCCCAGAAATTGGCAAAAAGTGGCTTTTTACCCAAAAATTGGCCAAACATGGCACTTAAGGATTTCGCCATGGCAAAATGGCACTTGAAGGTGTTCATTACCCATTGAAAACAAAAACCAACGGCAATTTTGGAGGGTAAACGTTTTTTCGATTCCTTGCACGAACCGAAAGCTTTCCCTTCCTCTGTGAATTCAACGTCGTGGTTCCAGTAGACTGTAAGCTATGTGATCCTGTGCATAGCACAAGCACGGGGAAACCAGCTGTCCCTGTAGATACTGAAAATGATTATGGAACTCAGTAGACACTCCGAGTAGTTAAGCAAGTAATCGCCCGGAAATGAATGAAGGAAAATGGGCTGCTTAAAAGTGCCGAAAACGAAAATACCGGCGCCGTTGAGTTTGAGTGAGCGGAAACAACGCGGTGATAAGGTAGCTTTTGGAATTAATTCACGGAAACAGATGGGCCATTTCCCTTCTAGAGAAAAAAAGAGAGTTAAAACCACCTGAGTATAAGATCCGAACATCCGCTGCCCTCCCTGTCTCACTCCAAGCATGACCTCGGAGGTACGCGAGGAGCTTCGAACACGTGAAATAATTCAACATTTTGAATTTTACGCATTCCAGAAAACGCGCAAGATGTGTATTGAATATAATCAATCAATTTAATTTTATTTTATAACCCGTATGTATTGCAAGGAGTTCCTTAAATACATATTAAAAACGATGTGAATTATACACAAAGGTTTATTATTTCTGTATTAGATACCCCTTCAACGCAGATCATAGGTCTATAGAAAATTACCAATCAACTTGAGTTTAAGGTGCACTATTGAAATAGGTATTAGGACTACGCATCCTACCAAAATAAAATGAATTTATAAACTTAAAAAAATTAGGCAAGAAAAATCGTATTTTATGTTAAAAAATTACAAGGAAACAACGATTCGGTTGTGAGCGGAAATCATCAGAAACACCATTTTGACGCTTGCATACGAGTCTGCAACACATTGGGACATTTTATGTCTTTAGTTGCAGACTCGTATCATCAAAATTTAACAAGCGGTTGCAGTTATGTTCACAATATCAATTATTGAGAATGATCACCTGAGTGTACACAATTATTCAAATAACCATGCTCATAACTCAGCTTGTTGGCCACGCACTTCGCAGTAGTTAAAATATTATGGTTGGATAAATCGAGAGCTTTCGAACGAATGAACAACGAATTTAGTGAGATGAAAAACGACGAAGTACCATTTCCCTAGCAACGACTCGGTTGTAAGCGGAAATCATGAGAATATTTTCGTGAGCAATTTCCGTGACGTTTTTTTAGTTTATGTGCCATAGCAAAGACATAAAATGTCAAAAACTAGATTCTAGAGCCACTCAGCTGATCTGGGATCGGTCAGTTGTGTTCAGAAGTCCCTCAAGGGGCTACATACCAAATCTCAGAATCGTGGGATCATTAGGGAAAAAACTGGATTCTAGAGCCACTCAGCTGATCTGGGATCGGTCAGTTGTGTTCAGAAGTCCCTCAAGGGCCCACATACCAAATCTCAGAATCGTGGGATCATTAGGGAAAAAACTGGATTCTAGAGCCACTCAGCTGATCTGGGATCGGTCAGTTGTGTTCAGAAGTCCCTCAAGGGCCCACATACCAAATCTCAGAATCGTGGGATCATTAGGGAAAAAACTGGATTCTAGAGCCACTCAGCTGATCTGGGATCGGTCAGTTGTGTTCAGAAGTCCCTCAAGGGCCCACATACCAAATCTCAGAATCGTGGGATCATTAGGGAAAAAACTGGATTCTAGAGCCACTCAGCTGATTTGGGATCGGTCAGTTGTGTTCAGAAGTCCCTCAAGGGGCTACATACCAAATCAACGTCATTTCTGATGGTCATAATCATCGTTGTGGCCACTTGGGACAATTTTCGTGAGCAATTTTCGTGAGCAATTATTTTCCGTGACGTTTTTTTAGTTTATGTGCCATAGCAAAGACATAAAATGTCAAAAATAGCACATATCTTGCCTTCATTTCTGCCTCGACAATGTTAGTTTTACGTATGATGTATCAAATAATTACTTATATAGGTCTACATAATTTACGTATAAGAAATGAGCACTGCATAGTTTACATAGATCACAATCAATAATACCTACACTCCATTCACAAATTTCGATAATAATCCCGAGTCATTGCCAAAATTTCCAAAGCGGTGTTGATGTTTGTTCTTTCTCTTGTAGATTTTCATCCTCTTCTTGACCTGTTTTCTGGAAATGTTGGGAGGGGACGGAGGAGGAGTGAGGAGTATTCAGATTAATCTCCACTTCTGACCCAGTAGATGTAGAATCCTCCAACGTTCTTCGTCCATAGTGTATGATCAATTTTTTTCCATCAACCAGTAGTTCATCTAGAATAAAGGCGGCATGCTTCCCGTCTTTTCTTGCTTGAAACAACTTGGGCAAGAGATGCTTCCTCAATTCCCGTGTTCGTCTGTCGTAGAACTCGGATGTATTGAATTGGGATCCCTTGAATTTGTAAATGTTCTGGCGTACTTTAGATTTAGAGAAATTATATATATTATTATATGGATGGTGCCTAAACGTCTTACACCTGTAACTTCATAATCCTCAAGAACGCAATTTGATTCTGTTCTAAAAATGTCCATTACCTTCCTCTTGAGAATATTCATCTTTTCTTTCACATCTAGAACGTTATGAAGAAGAAGATCGTTTCTGTTTTCCGTGTGCCGGTTCTGTTCCGTATTTTTTTTTTTTTTTTTTTTTTTTTTTTTTTTCAGATAATGCTAGATTTTCTTCTATACTGTCAATTTATTCTCTTATTAATTTTTTTTATGAGCAAGATAGTTCTTGGCTGTTAGCAATTTCTTGCGACAGAGCATGCACCTGTGTATTCAAAACATTTGTATGTTCCTTCAAAATGCAGTCGCAGTTTTGAAGTTTGGTTGTGATTACGTCAAGGCATTGAATTACCTGTTTTAATTCTTAGGTTGACATTCTCGTAGTTGCAATTATTCGACGCGATACCGGTCGGCTCTTCGAGTGCTGCTAACTAAGGAATACGGTATTCGGTCGAGTGGATTGTCCTTTCCATTCGGTAAACAACAAATGACCAACCAAACTCGCAAAAATTACCTTTTTCCAAAAATTTATGAAAATTGTTAACGCTGAGAGTTAATCTAAGAGCAACCACAAAAAACAAAAATTGAAACGAAATTCACAATACAACCCTGCTAAATCAATACTTGAGTAATACGGAGCTCGCTAAGAACACGTGCACTCGGCTCGGCTACCTAACTGGAACTCGTGTATTCAATATAACAGATTTCGAAATGATGTAAACACTATTCTTACATGGCATTCTTAGTTAACTATCTAACTTGACTTTGTTAACTTATCCGTAGGTGGCCTGTAGGGTCAACTTCTCTCTTCCAAGTACATATTGGGGCAGAATTGTTACCTGATTGACGAGTGATCTATACAAATAACCTATAGGCTCCCCTAAAAATTTCATAGGCTTGAATCAGTGGTAGGGATGGCACATGCGCAACCATACCCCAACCACCGTGATACTTACTGCCTCTCTGTTGAAAACATTCAGATGGGAACTTAACACACAGCTATTCTTAGTTTTCAGAAATCCTGCATTCGTTCATCCAGACAGGGGTTTCGCATTTAAGACACGAAAGTAAACTTAAAAAAAAAAAAAAGTCCAGTCATGCAGCATGACCCCATGAGCGAATTTTTGAAGAAATCTTTGATTATTTCGATTTTTGACTGATTTTTCAACTTTGAAATTTTTGAAAACTTGATACATATACTTATAGGAAATTTTACGCTGATTCCGAATATACCACATGTTAGTATGCTGAAAAAATTATTTCGCACAACAAATCGCAAAACACAGGCGATTTTGAAATTTTTGACTATTTTTGAAAATTTCAACCCGAAGATGTAATCCGATCATGCTGGCCAACGAACTTGAACTTTCGTTTTGTGTCTTTAACATTTCAAAATTTGTTTGAAGTTTCTAGCACAATTCTATGGACAGTTATCGTCTGGAATGACACATACACACATATATACATACATACATACATACATAAAAAAAGTTCCAGTCATGCAGCATGATCGTATGAGCGAATTTTCATAAATGGTCGTATTACATTTATATTAAATTCTGTTGAAATTTGAGTACTTTGGGGACAAATAAAAATTTTATTATATATTTTATATTAAATTAACTTTTTGTCAGTAATATTCCAATGAACAAATGATTTTGTGGATTTTACAATTTTTTTTAAGTGTTCCTATCGATTTTTAGCTTATTTTAATGAAATTTAAGTACATTTTTCAGTACAAATTTTTAAATGTCCTAGTTCATGTTCGATTAATTTTTTTCGAGTAGTATTCTGCTAAAAAATAGAAATATGTCAATTTTTAGCGGTTTTTTGCCATTTTTAGTGATTTTTTAAGTACGTTTTTTGAAATTTGACCAATTTAATGTGCTCAAAAAGTGTTGTCCAACGAACTCATCCTTTCTTTTGAAATGCTTGAGCTTTTGGCGAGAGAACGAAGTTTTTATCTCAATTCTATCGAGAGTTATCGTCTGGAATGAAACATATATATATATATATATATATATATATATATATATATATATATATATATATATAGATATATATATATATATAAATCCAGGAATCATTTCAGAATGCCTCAAAACAAATTTCGATGAAGAAAATTTTTGAAAATTTTTATTTTAAATTTTTTGGAGCCATTGCAATAGCTTTATTTTCTAAGAAAATTCGCCAAAATGCGTTAAACTTCAGAATATGATTCAGAATAGCCTGAAACGGATTTCTGCATAAAATTTTTTCAAAAAATCACATTCTACAAATTTTGGGGCGAGAGCAATAGCTTAATTTTCTTCAAAAATTCGCTAAAACAGGTGAAATACAGATTTTCTGTCTTGCAGATCACAGGTTTTCTGCGTTCTCGTGGGGATCTAGTAAGTAATGGCTGATCCCTTTCCTCTCGGTTTCTCAACTACTCTTCTTGCGTTCGAAATATGGAGATTGAAGATGCGCCGAAGAAGTTTAACAGAAAAATCAATCCTGAATACTTTACTGCACCGACTGTATCTAATTTTAGGCATACGGGAGGTACCTATAGTTTACATCTATATAATACAGGGTGGAACCGGAAAAGTGACGAAAATTTTATTGTGGTAGTCTGCATAAAAAATGTAGTATAATGCGCCAACCGCATATTTCTATCTCAATACTTACTCGAGATATGATTTTTCTTTTCAACGGGTTATCAGGAAAACCGTGTTTTTTTGCTTTTAAACTCTAAATTTTCTACTTTACCTCATTTAATTTTAACTGTTTTCCTCATTTTTGGAATCAGCGTTAAATTTCCTATAAAAGTAGTGTAATTGGGTTCTAAAAAAGTAGGTACCATCCAATGACCTTCACATCAGCTCACACATAGATTTTGAAAAAAAAAAAAAAAAAAAATCTGAAAATCCTGCATTTTTCAAAATTAAAACACAATTTTTCCCCCTAAATAACAAAGTAAAAGTAAAATTATCTAAACCGTTGGAAAGACTATTAGATAAAGCACTTTTCATAAGATTTGTAAGTTTCCAGGATTTTTTTTTTTTTGAAAAGTTGTAAAGTTATATAGATTTTCAGAAATTTTATTTTTTCAAAATCGCCTATGTTTGAGCTGATGTGAAGGTCTTTGGATGGTACTTTTTCAAAATCCAATTACACTATTTTTATTGGAAATTTAACGCTGATTCCGAAAATGAGGCCACAAGTTGAAATTAAATGAGGTAATAAAGTGGAAAGATTTGAGTTTAAAAGGATAAATCACGGTTTGTATGAAAAAAAAAACTTTAAAAAATCATATCTCGAGAACGGATTGAGGTAAAAATATGCGACTCGCGGCATTTCACTTCATATTTTATACAGGCTACCACAAAAAATAGTTCGTTACTTATCCGGTTCCACCCTGTATATATATGCATTCTTGTTTTTCCCTGCATGATATATGGTAGCAATTGAAACTAGCATTTAATATTTCAAAGACAAAATCAATGATTATGGAATGGAAGAATTCGATTGGTGGTAGGTATATAATCACAGCATCAAACTGGTAGCTCGATTTAATTATCCCAATGCCTATGGGTTTCAGAAACGTGTTCTTCACAGGAACAATTGTGAAGTCGGATTGGAATACCAAGTAACCATTTTAAAAATATTTGCAATATTTTATGGCGGCGAGATTTAACAGACGAGTTGTTAAGTGCTACGTTTGGTAACCTTATTATACAGATTGGAAACATGAGCGCTGAAAGCTGCTGAAGTTAACCGGTTGAAGGTTTTTGAAAATGGGCTCAATCGGCAAATGTTGAAAATATAAAGGTTTTGTTCTGCAAAACTCCATGGTTCGTTAACTTCTACAGTCGTTAAAAAACGTTGGGTGGCGTCCTTGCGTCTTAATATCCGTACTAGTTCCAAATGTGGTCTGTTACAGAACAAAAAATACTGTTGAATATTTAAGTGTTAGAAGAGGAATCGGAAGGAAACGAGCCTCATGATTGACCAACTATGAAGTTGGACAGGAATCAATCAAGCAGCTGACTTGATTCACCTGGCACACAATCGTGAGTCATTTTCTGATGAAGTCACCACTAGAAGAAGAAAAAGAATCCTGAATATTTATTATTAACCGTTCTGATGGGACTGAATACCACCAACCTGGACCGCATCTGCTATGGTACACCAAAAGCAAGGAATGAATCATTCGCCGAATCCTGAATCACGTAAATTAGTGTAACGAATGTAGTGTATTTTCATTAATATTGAGTGAATGAAAAGGCCCGTTGAGCGGAAAGTAAAGTTTATTCATTTGCTGCACGAGAGTTATCGCATTCTGGTATCGGTGGAGAAATTGGGTCGTATTGATTAACATGTTCTTCTATTTGAAATGGGCCATCTAAAGACAACATTTTCTGGCTTCCCTTGCACTTACTGAAGTTTTATTTCGATATTATAACTCAATTTTCTGTTCAACAACTTACTTTTCTGATACAAAGCCTACGTGTATCGCTACACCAAGCCACAACATTGGATTCAACTGTAACTTTTATGTGGATGCCGAGCCACGTTCGTATTCATCGTAATGAGTGTGCAGATGCCCTTGCAAGGAGGGTCATTGGTGATAACTCCATTGATATGTTGCCTATACGCATTGAGGATCAAATCTCTTACATGCAACATAAAGCCAATTCCATCTGGCATGAGCAATGGCAGGGTGAGGTCACTGGTCTGCGTGGTGTCCTTCAGGACCTGTGCCCGGTGGGCCCTTTCGTAACCCAACTTCCAAGGAGGGATCGAATAGTGGTCAACCGGGTTGCCACTGGCCATACCCGTCTTACTCACAGACACTTGCTTAGTGCAGAAGCTCGAAATGTTGTATGTGAGAGGTGTGGGGGTGATCTGTCCATCCGCCACTTTCTGGAGGAGAGCCCAGCCCTTATGGACCTCCGAGTCCAGCATCAGCCCCCTCAGTGGGTTGATGTATTATCCGGACCAGACAAGGTCCGATCCCTATTGTACCTGAGAGCCGCTGAGCTCTACTACGAACTGTGATATTTATATACATCTAGTCATAGTTTTATTTCACTTTTTGCTAATGTATATAGTAACATCTATATAGTTATTAGCCTATTTTACATCTAGTCCAAGTTTTTTTTTTTAATCCAATTGAGGGGCTGAACGGTGGGTGTCACTGTACCCTTCATTTTTTTGTCCCTTCCGATGTGCCGGTGGAGTCCGTGATGGCGCTCCTTTTTAGTCAAGAATGGCAACATGGCTCCCCTTGGTTAGAATCGTGCTACTTGCAGTGTCCCTTTGGACTCCTTGCCCAATGCTGCTAAAGACCCTGGTTGAGGTGTGGCCTAAATCTTTAAAAATAAAAAAAATTAAAAAACTTACTTTCAAAATTAAATTGAGGAAAAAAAAAAAACGGAAGTTAGTAAAAAACGTTGTCTATTTCCACGAAAAATAAAGAGTTACACTGATAAATCGATTTCGACGGTTAGGCCATCATCAGTAACAAACAATAACTGAAGATACATTAGAAAGGACACAGCTTTTATAGTAACAGGTGAATGGAGATTGAATCCCATTGGTCAAGAGAAAGGAAAGGGGCAGGAGGTACAACCAATTAAGTGCAAACAAGGTGACGGGGGATTATAGCTAATTAGATGAAGTGAAAGGGGGAAATAACTATAATTAGCATAGATAATTAGATCCCTTTATCAAATTTACCCTCGAATTCGGCGGAAATAAACTCAATTTTTTAGATCTATCCATCTCTTTGTAAACGAAAAGCATGATTTTTCAATTTATAGAAAAGATACATACAGCGATATAACTATCCATAGTACTTCAAATCACCCTTTAGTCCATAAGCATGCAGCCTTCCATAGTATGATTAACCGAGCACTTTCTATTCCAATGAGTGAACAAAATTTATCAAAAGAAAAATCCATTATCAAAAGCATAGCGGCTAGTAACGGATATGGAGGAGATCTCGTTGATACCATATGGGATAATGTTCTTAGGAAAAAGAGTAGGGGAAAAGTTTCCAATCTGGCCAGGGAAGATGTAAATTTAGAAGAAAAGCAATGGATAAGTAGGTATACCTTATTATGGGAAAATTTCGGATAAAATCGGCAAAATTCTATCATCGAGAGGTTACAAAGTAGGGTTTAGAACTAAAAATAGTCTTTAAAGTATTACTAGGATCCGTTAAGGACAAAATCAATGTTCAGGATAAAAGTGGGGTTTATAAACTAAAATGTTCTTGTGGCTACGAATATTGCGGTCAAACTGGTAGGAAATTCAGGGAAAGAATAGACGAGCATCAGGAGGATTTCAGGGAAAATAAGGGTAAGTCTACTTCTACGAATCATCTTAAGGAATCCAATCATAGTTACAATTTTGATTTGACAGATAGACAGTTTGTAGAATTTCTTCATTTTTGTCCGAAGGGAGGTATGTTGGATGTACTTGAAAAATTCGAAATTATCAAAAGTGACAGATCTGGTAAATGTTTAAATGAGGATATACCTCAATATATTTCACCACTAATAGGTCCATTTTTATAAAGCTGAATTATCCCTTCACACTGTTGAAACCATATTTGGTTATTTCCCACTTTCACTTCATCTTATTAGCTATAATCCCCCGTCACCTTATTTGCACTTAATTGGTTGTACCTCCTGCCCCTTTCCTTTCTCTTGACCAATGGGATTCAATCTCCCTTCACCTGTTACTATAAATAAAAGCTGTGTCCTTTCTTATGTATCTTCAGTTATTGTTTGTTACTGATGATGGCCTAACCGTCGAAATCGATTTAACAGTGTAACTCTTTATTTTTCGTGGAAATAGCCAACGGTTTTTACTAACTTCCGTTTTGAAATGGGTTCCCACAACTTCGTCGCGAGTGATTTAGTTCGTTTAAATCGAGGAGTCGATTTTGGGCTTAAAATTAGTCAGACACTAATGAAATCTCATGATATTTTGTGAATCATGGAAGTATAGGTACTGTACGTATATCATGTTCGTCAATTGTCTGTTGTTACATGCGTCTGTTGTTCCCACCTTGTGGAATGACATAGAAAATGACCCCCTTGGTCACGGAGTTAGACCTCGAGCCGCCCCAGCGTAGATGAGACTATCAATCAATAGGGATGAATCATGGTACAATAAATAGACGATGAATCAGTTTTTATTCCGTTACTGAAACTATAAAAAAAAAGTCGTTCGAGGAACTTGCCGATAGTAAAACAAATATTTCCCTGTAACCAGAGCATTTGAAGATCCATGTATGTAAAAATGTATTTATGCTACTTTTAAACCACACCGTGACAGTTTGAAATTTAAAAAGTGAAGGTATATAATTTGAAAAATATTTTTAAACAGTTCCAGTCATGCAGCATGATCGTATGAGCGAATTTTCTTAAGTTATCTATTACCTCGTATTATAATATTTTAAATTTTATTGAAATTTGAGCTATTTCAATTGAAAGATTTTAAGGAAAAAACGCATACTCATCTAGAATTCGATGATTAAACATAAATTTTGGATTTTCAGGTTTTTGCAGTTTTTATAGATTTTTCAGCAAATATTAATGCAATTTAAAGTACTTTTTCAGCATAGCTTTAAGCGAAAATGTTATAATGTCCTAGCTATGCGTTGATAATGTTGTTTTGACTAAAACTCTGCTATAAAATATAAATTTAACCATTTTTAGTGATTTGTTTAGTACATTTTTGAAATTCGACCAATTCAATTATTCTCAAAAATTGATGGCCAACGAACTCATCCTTTCGTTTGAAAAGCTTCATTTTTTGGCGCAAGAATGGGATTTTTATCTCAATCCTAAAGAGGGTTATCGTCTGGAATGACATATATATATATATATATATATATATATATATATATATATATATATATATATATATATACATATATATATATAGGGTGTCCCGCATGAGGTGGTCAGTACTTCAGAGCCTGATTCTAGAGCTCATTTCTGATCGAAAGTTCCTCGAAGAGATTTTTTTTAAATGCTTAGTTTTCGAGTAGTAATTCAATTTTTTTTTTTTTTTTTTTTGTGTGTTTTTGACCATAAGTTACTAAAACAGCAATAACTACAATAATTAAAACAGTAAGTTTAAATTTGAGGATACCGTTAGAAAGAGCGATAAATTTTCTTTTTATCTAATGCCAAATCAAATTATTTTGAAAGAATTCACTTGGTGAAAAAACTGCCTGAACATAAAATTTTTACGAGTATGAGAAATTCCAATTTTTTTAAACCGGCTGTGAGTGTCCCATTTTTGCACTGTTTTTAGCTTACCTCATCTGTAATAACTGGCCCACGATCTCAGCTTTCCAGCTGTATAATCAATCTTTATTTTACTTTACTGATTAGAGATAAAAGTATGTTTGTATGTTAAAAAACTTGGTTTTTTCCTAAGAAATCGAGGGTTTTTGTGAAAAATGACCCTCTAAAAAAATTCGAGTTTGGGGCCGGTTTCTATGTATTTTTTAACGCTGAATCGAATGGCAACACTTGCAGATCTCCCCAACTCCGTTGTAACAGAGTTTTACACTTTAACTAACTAGTTTTACCCTAAAAAACCTAAAATTGAGCATAACAAATGAAGTAATTGCCGCTAATGACCCTTCTGGTAGAGATGCGGCTCAAACCTTTAAAAAAAAGTAAAAATTCGTGAGTTAAAGTGTAAATCTCTGTTACAACGGAGTTGGGGAGATCTGCAACTTTTACCAATCGATTCAGCGTGAAAAAATACTTAGAAACCGGCCCCAAACTCGCATTTTCATAGAGGGTCATTTTTCACTAAAACCCTCAATTTCGTAGAAAAAAACCATGTTTTTCAGCCTACGAACATACGTTTCTCACCCAATTAACAAAGTAAAAGTGAAATTGACTATATCGTTCAATAGCTGACAGTTTGAGGAAGTTTGTTCCGAAGCGTGCACGCCGATAAATTCCCAAACCGGCAGCAGATAAACGGGAGAAAAAACGTCGATTTTAAATTTTTTTTCTAATTTTGTACTTTGCCCTTTTTTTAACAAATTAAAACTAACTAAAACAACTTCACTTTATATCAGGGTTATATCAAATTTAAAGGTCTTTCCAAAGGTAGACTTTTTTGAATTTAGTGTGATTCTAGGGGGAGTTATGGCCGTTTTAATGTCACAAGGTACGAAACACACAAAAAATCTTGAAAATTGAATAACTTGAAAATAAAGCGTTTAAAAAGAAATCTCTGGGAGTAACTTTCGATCAGAAATGAGCTCTAGAATTGATTACTTGAGGTTGTCTCATAATTACTGTAGGCACCCTGTATATATGCATATGAAAAAGCGCAAACTTCACGGATCGTTTCAAAATGCCTCAAACCACATTTCAATGAAGACATTTTCTAAAAATTTTTATTTTAAAAATTCCCGAGCCTTTGCAATAGCTTCATTTTCTACTAAAATTCGATAAAACCGTTCCAGGAGACGAATTAGAAAGTTTATTTGGTATTTAATATGTAGTATCAGGAATTTCACTTGACATCATCTGTATCGGTTCTGGCCGAAAGATTGTTGACGCAAAATGTTTTAGCTCCAGAGGCAGTGGATGCAATGATTGCATCCAAAGGTGTTGATATTCATGCAAGTCGAATTTGGGGCCTCTTTCTTCTAGGATACAAGGATCTAACTATCCAAACACTTGACAGCTCTCCCCTCAGGATAATCACAACCGAGAACCTGGTGTCCAGCTTATAAATCGATCCGCTGGGAGCGCTGTATGTCACCTCGGTGCATTCTGGGAAACTGCATGTCCAGGCAGAGCAGCTCGATCCAACCATAGGAGCGATTTTAAATTTGAATCCTTTTAATATTCAGGTATTGACAAGGCGTCACTTCAACATACATGTAACTTGAAAAAACGAGGCTTTTGTGTCGAGAATAGAGAGTCGAGAATACAGAATTGAGATGGAAGTGACAATTTTGTGGGGACCCGCCTGTCTCTGCTTATCTAACACGTGTTGCACGTATTTCATGTTTGCGTTTGATGAAGAGCCTAACGCTATAAAGTTCATAGAGGACCTCGACCAGTACAATCCCAGAATGTGTCATGAAAATCGACTGAAAAATTGAGGAAGTTGTGCACGTTCCAAGGAGTGTATTCCATAGATTTAATGTGAAGAAAGCTATGGGGATCTTCTAGGAAATAACCTAGATGACCGCCCTTATAACCCTTGACCCCGCTGGGGGTACCCCGGATCCTGCCCTCCTTTTTGCTTTCACCTTAAAGGAACGTGGAATATGCTCAATTTCAAATTTCAGCTTCATAGGTTGAATAGCAAAGAACTTTGCTCTGGATCTCACTCAGCTAATCTGGGAGGCTCTAAACTTCAATATTCGTTTGTAGACGTCCCAAGGGTTCTCCATTTCAAATTTTAGCTTCTTAGGTTGAATAACAAAGAAATTAGCTCCTGATACTCAGCTGACCTGATTAGTTCCAATCTGGTGACGAGAGCTAATCGATTCCTCGTGACCAAAAACACCCAAAAAATCAAAAATCCTTGGGCGAGAAAAAAATTTGGTTCGTGCCAACAGGGCTTATTTTAGAGTATAAGACTAGATTCATCAAAATTAGATGTAAACGAAGAAGTTATGAGAGTCGAAAGGATTTTACTTTTGCGCTTGCGCAGAGGCTACTATTATTTCGGCGGGAATGAAAAACATGGGTAATTGCCTCTCTCTAACCAGAACATTCCCTGAATATTTAATCGAAATTGGGTGCAAATTGTAGAAGTTATTAATGTTACAAGGATTATACATTTGCACTTGCGCTGGGGCCGCTATTCATCCGACAAAGATGTGAACTTTGTGAAGAGACTTTGTAAATCCAGCGGAGTTCTATGGTTTTGATGGAACTGTGACTCGCTAAAATTGAATCAGATAAAACTTGCAGGTAAAATTGAATACGCTTTCAAAAAGTCCACTCTACTTTGGTAGACTTTAAATTTAACTGAAGCATTCGATAAATAAATCGTCAGCAAAAATTCCGCAAATGGCATGGGAAATAATTTATTTGTGACAATTTTCTTCTATTAGGTAGTTGTTTATCCATTATAATAAACATGGTATTCAATAGAGTATGCAACCGTAATATCCAAAGCCAAAGACGATTTCACCAAGCGAATATTGGAAAAACTTGACTTTCTTAGAAAATCAAAATAACTGAATTTAAGGACAATCTAATAAAATAGAATAAAAGCTGTACTGTAAACGCATGTAATATTTGGCTATTGCCAAAAACCAAAGAATGATGTTCACGAATCTGAACTTCAAGACAAGATAATGTCACAAATGAGGCGTATTTATTTTACTCAAATAATTCGAGGGGATAAGAAATTGGGCAAGGCTGAAGGTGACTCCAGGGCAGTGATCCCGGATCCTTGACTTTCCAGTTTCTTCCTTGTGAGAATAAAGCACGTCTCGAGCTTTTCAAGACGGTCTCTTCATCGCAGTTTGTTTCACTTAGTGCCTGGAAGGCGAACGGATAGAAATTGATAATCAATTCTTGCTTATTATATTGACAACAACTACCTAATAAACATCAATGCTTCATGCAGATACATTGTGACATGAATATGTACTCATTGTATGACATCATTGACATTCGAGGTTTTAAAAAAATTTCAAACCATTATTTCAATAATCTTTTAATGTCCCAATAGTGGTTGCAATCATATTTACAAAATTAATTGAGCAAGCAATTATTCACACAACCACGCTGATACCTCAGATTGGTGGTCACGCACTACGCAGTGGTTAACATAATAGGTAGGTACTTAGGTACATCGAAAGCTTTCCAACAGAGAACGAATCTAGTGGATGAAAACTGCAGTAGTTAAATTTCCCTAGTAGCGCGTTGAAAATCATCATAAAACGTGTTAACACGTTGGGTAACGGAACGGGTATCAGAATTTTAAAAATAACCCCCAGTAATAATACGTATGCATGTCAAATCATGTTGATAACGATGCAAGCTGTAATGCATTACAGGGACGTCCCTGCGTATGGATTGTATATGATTTCGGGGAGAATTGCGAATAGAACTAACCCTCTCCCTTTCTCCTTCATTATAATAAGTTTTGTGGTGGTACTTCTCTAATTGAGAAGGAACTCAAATGTATTGCTTATGATTTGTACTCAAACGATTAATATATTGTTTATAAATAGAATTTCATATTGCTCATTTGACGTTGAATTTTGGCTATTAAAGCCTTGATTTCAGAAGGTTTTACCATTTCAATTTATTAGCCAAAATTCCAAACGTTTTTGCAACATGGACAAGTTACTGAAGCCAGACAAGTATGACGTCGATCCTTCAGTTCCAAACACCAGACATGAATGGATTCACTGGAAGGTAACGTTCCTGAACTTTCTCGCTGCAGTCCTGACGTCACACCAGTAGGTAAACTTCAGCTTCTTACAACCCACGTTTCACCCCGTGTTTACAGATTAATTAGTACCTGTACGACGTATGATATGGCCATGACGGCTTTGGGTAATACTTTCATAAAACCTGTCAATGAAATATTTGCTCGGAACCATTTAGCGTCACATAGTCAACAACCTGGTGAGTCTCTTGACTAGTACTTGGACGTATTGAATGGATTGAGTGGGAATTGTAATTTTACTGCAGTGTTGGCAGAGAACAACCAGACAAATTTTGTTAGGGATGCCTATATTCGTGGTTCGTAGTCACCTCACATTCGACAGAGGCTACTTGAAATTTTAACGGTAATATTAGACCATGCTCATGCTCAAGCTTGTAGTCTCAAAATGGGGGAGCTACAGACTCGATCCTTTTTGTCCAATCAGCCTACGACCTTTGCCTCAATACACGCAACTGATGACCACCACTTGACTATAGCAGTTTTTACTCAACACATTCCAGCCGCAAATGCTATTTCTGCAGTTTTGAACGTCATCAGCGTTCTGAATGCCCTGCCTGAATGTATGCACAAAGTGCAAGAAAAAGGGACACTATCCGAGGGTCTGTCAGTCTAGCAAGGCAGCAGATAATTCTGACAAGACTGCGGCAGTAATGGGTCCAATTTCAGCTGCGTCTCTTGCATGCCTTGCTGAAGCCTAACATCAGTGATCCTTGGCGGCAAAACGCTCAAGTGCCTAATCGACACAGGCAGTTCCCTCAGTTTCATCGGCAGATCAGCGGCGAAAGGATGCGGTCTGCCCATTTCACCTTTCTCCGGATCCATTTCAATGGCATCATCCTCTCTTATAACGGGATCAACTGGTTCACGCATCGCACATCAGCTATGATTTTTAGGGCACAGATACACGGACAAAAGTTGCTGATAATGGAAAGTTCATGGACGTTCAAGACGTCCTCATTGGGCATGATTTTCTCACTCAGCAGTCACATTCACTTTCGGTGGTGATAAACTCCTTCTTGAGATCTGTAGACTATTTTTACCTTGGTTCCACCTGCTTCTCTATTCCCCAACCCAGCCCCAAGTTGTGTTGTGTTGTAGTTGTTGTGTTGTTGTGTGTATTGTAGTTGTGTGGTTGTGGTTGTGGCTAAAAAGCCACGAAGGCATTCAACAGAAAACTTACTTCAAAATTTTGGCAGAAAACATCTTTGAAAAAGCAATTCATCTTGGAGGGCGCAGGTATTTGTTGTCAACAATGCTAGAAAACGTCGAATGGTAATTGATTACTCCCAGACAATAAATAAATACACCTTTTTGAATGCATATCCTCTACCGAGGGTCAAACCAATTGTTGAAAAGGTAGCCAGAATTCCGTTTTCAGCACAATCGATTTGCTATCAGCCTATCATCAGATACCAATTTTAGATGCAGTCAAGGAATTCACCGCTTTTGAAGCATTAGGCACATTGTACCAGTTTCTCCGTATTCCGTTTGAGGTAACCAATGGGGTGCCGTGTTTTTAGATAGCAATAGATGGGATCATCGAGGCTGAGAAATTGCAAGGGTCTTACCCATACCTTGATGATGTAAAAATATGTGGGCGTGATCAACTTGAACACGATAGGAATCTTGAACATTCATTAAACGCAGAAGAAATACAAAGTCACGATATACCAAAAGAGTACCTTCTTCGGTAAAATTCATTAAACTGCTTGGATACCAAATTTCAAATTCTGACAGTCTCAAGCCCTTGATAACGCTTTCCATACCAGACTCAACTAAGTCTCTTCAAAGAGCTATCGGAATATTCGCACATCACTCCCGATAGGTTCCACGATACTAAGAGAAAATACGGCCTTTAGTACAGTCCAAAAGCACGGTTGATCGCACCTATTTGAATGATGTGTATAGTTTGGTGGTCTGGTTGCTCGCAGGCTCGCATCTCAAAAATACATACCACCAAGTAGACAATCCCTCAGTAAAAAGTTGGGCATATAGGTCAGAGTGTAATATAAATAATCAACGAACCAGTTCGACAGTGACCTGAAGCAGACCCGGCCTACCTAGGATTTGAAAAGTGCCCAGTTCAGATGGTTTAGTTTGCCGCTGGCTGGTGCCCAGTTCAGGTGAGCCCATCACAACTCCTTAGATATCAAGGACCATTTACTAGTTCGAACACCTTCCGTTAGTGCACTGGGGCCAGTTCGACGATAAGGATTAGTTTTGGGAAAAATTCTGATAGCCTATGACGATCCCGGGACTGCAAGGAATGAGTTGGAAAAAGTTTCATTCCAGTCGGACGAACGGTACGCCTGCGCATAAAGGACAAGAAACATACATTCATTTATATATACTCGTATATATGTGTATATATATATATATATATATATATATATATATATATATATATATATACATATACATATACAGTAGAAACGTTTAATAATGTTCAGCAAGGGACCGTAAAAATTAGTCCTTATAGCTGGAGTAATTATAACCAATAGTCTCAAAATTCTTAAAGTATAGGCTAAGAATTTATTGGAATCACATTTTTAGGTACTGTAGGAAACTCGTATTTGTTCAGCTCTAATGTCTGAGTGATTTTAAAGAGAAAAACTGAACTTTCGAGAAGTTATATGTGGTAGGGCCACAGATCACAGAATAAAGTACCTATTATCAGTGTTCTAAGGGTGGAACAGAGAGAAGTATTAGCCTCTCCCTGAAGATCTAGTTCACGAGAATTTTGAAATTGTTGGAAACAAAGCACGTGCAAGCCTTATCACGTGCAAGTTTTATCCAATAATAGAGACTGAAAGTGACAGCGAAAGCTACCAGTGTTGTTTGAATTCACATCAACTGGTGGTGCACGTGTTTAATGGTTTTGAGAATAACTACCCTTTTATGTAATAGCTCCATAAAAATAGAATTCGTGGAACTGAGGGCAGGGGCAGATACTTCAAGGTATTTCCTTTAGAAGGAATCTAGACGTTTGTTGGGTGGGCGTGTAGTGGTTTCTCAGTTCCTTGTTATAAACTATGTTAGAAAAACATTCTTTACCGAAACGTAGCCTTGACCAAACTAAGGGCAATTTCGTTATCAGAAAAATTAAAAGTTCTTCAAAATAGCTGCAATTTTTTAATGTGAATTCTAGCCATACTACAGTAAGTGGCCAAACGCGTTGCAGCTCATGAATCACTTTTATGAGTCCAAAACTTGAATTTAAAGTTCAGGCCCACGACAATGTTAAACGGTACGTGACAATATCAATTCCACCAAGTCCGTCCGAACACAATTTAGTAGTAATGAAGCAAGTTTGGTAGTGATGAAGCAAGGAAATTTGGTAGTGAGGAAGCAAAAAATGATCCTAGGCCAAGTAGGTGATATTTTACAGATCATAGGCACGAATTCGTCACATGAATGGAGTTATGATAGATGTGGTTAAGGATTATCTGTATTTGGGAATTACAATACCCAAATCCCAGGGCTCTCAATTGAAGAGCACCTTAAAAATAAGAAATCGGCGGCAAATTGAGCGATAACTAGATAGTGGGCACCGCTGATTGGGAGATCGGAATTATCCGAGGACTGTAAATACAAGGTGTTCGATGCAACTATCAGTTCTGTGATATGCTAAAAACGGCTAAAACTCGTTAACTTTTTTTGTTTGCAGGAAATTACTCAAATAAAGTTTAGCAATTATAAAATAGAATATTCAAAAATTTATGTAAAAAATTATGCTGAAAATGTACTTAAACTTCATTAAAATTTGCTTGAAAAAATCGACAAAAATGCAAAAAAGCTGAAAATTCAAAACTTCTTATTTAAAAGCAGATTATTATTTAAAATACGTTTTTTGTCAGAAAAGTAATAGTTGATGATTTTTTTGCAGATGATAAGCTCAAATTTCAAAACAATTTAACATTATACAATACGATAATTACGAAAATTCGCTCATACGATCGTGCTGCATGACTGTAACTTTTTGCTGTGTTAATTTTCAACATAACTAATATAGAAATACCTAATCTGTTACTATTCTTACTATTACTATTCATCTAAATTTATTACTTCCCTCAACCTTAGGAACTCGCTATGAAATCTTTCAAGATTGAACATTTCAATTCTCTGTAGGAGCTGTGTAATGAACAAGATGATATGTGCCACATCGTACTTGGCAGACTTTTTTTGGTCAATTGCAAAACTTAATTATTGCAATTAATATACGTACACTCCAAAAGTGGCTCTATGTGCCATCAACTGGGGATTTTACTTGACTACTACTTTGATACTCGAAAATAATAGTATTTTGTGAGTGCATTTGGATTATCGATCGAATTAGCGATTAGTAGAATTTATGTTTCTCCTTACAATGTCTTTCGCAGCAGTAGGTAACGATTATGTTAACGAATCTGATTGCTTTGTTAAGGTAATGAGCCGCAGCCCTGCTGAGCTACCTAAAACTTTAATCGTATTCAAACAGTTTAAAAATCCGTTCATTTGCTTTGAATAACGACCACCTTCCTGCCCATCTTGTTTTGCCGAACTGCGAAGCGAACACCTTCTGCCTAGCAACAAGTGACTTGTTCGTCAAGGTCGGCAGTTCTTTCACCTACCTGATCCCCAAATGGAACCGAAATATTTTTTTCGCTCTTGTTTATTTTGACTAAATCTTTTAAATGATGACGGATTGTAATCTAGATATAGAGTCACTAAGGTACGATCATGACACAAATTAATTTTTGCGGCTTTTTCAGAGGAGTTGTGTCATGATTGCAACAGCTTTGAGTTGTGTCATGATAGCGAAAGTGACGATAGCAGCGTTACTATTGCGTTTTTCGCTAAACTCAGCACACCAATCGATTCAGCGCGAAAATTTGAATCAAGAATGGTGTAAAACTCGATATGGCAAAAATAGAGTTGTGTCATGATCGGCGAAGATGGTTATTTGTTGACCTATTTATTATCTCTGGATTTTTGCTGTTTTTCTTTTGGTTTATTATTTTCTAGAAACAAACGAATTTACAACCCCTCAAAATGTTAGTATAGGTAAGTTTCAAGAAACGTAAATTTGAATTAAGGATCGAAAATCGAATTTAAAATTCAAAATCTTCATATCATAGGATGAGAAAAAAGTTCCGGTCATGCAGCATGCTCGTATGGGCGAGTTTTCGTAAATTATCGTAATTTATTTTTAAATTATTTTGAAAATTCAGCATTTTGTAAAAAGGAATTTTTACCAATTTTATACCAAAAAACTCGTTCTTCATAATATTAGGCTATTCAAAAAAGATTTTGGATTTTAGCTTTATCCATTTTTTGCTAAGATGAACGCAATTAAAGTACATTGTAATGTAGATATTTTTGCATAGATTTTTAAATGTTCTAGTTCATTGTTAATAAAATAAACTTCTTTTGACTCAAAATCTGCTAAAAAATATATAGTTAACGATTTTTATCCGTTGGAGCCATTTTTAATACATTTTTTGAAATGTGACCAATTTACAAAAATACCGAAATGCCACTGAAACTGAAACTTGCTTACAGCACTATCTGCTGACCTAATAAATTCTAACCTCGAGGTTCTTCGTCTTTGTTTTCATAAAATAGAAATCTATTTAGTTCATTAGAGAGACGTTTGAGCGCTAAAAACGTTACTTTCCCGTTTTTTGGCTCTCCTGTAAAGTGACGATTTTTGACACATCTGTTTCTCAGGATCTGCTCAACCAATTTCATGATTTTTTTTCAAAATGATCGACTAATCCTAACGCACAAATGTGCGGAAATAGTTATTCAAAATTGAGCGTGATAATTTTTGTATGGGCCAACAATGTGAAGCAAAAAACGGAAAAATTGCTTCAAAATTGTAATTTACCTAGTTACTATTTTTACGATCTGATTCCGCACATTTAAAAATCTCCTAAAGATCTATAATTTAAAAAAAAACTCGGCCCTTCGGGCCTCGCAAGGGGCTCCGCCCCCCTGGACCCCCCCCCCCCCCCCCCGGATGTTATTACTTTGAGCCTGACTGCTAAAATGTAAAAAACATGGAATCATGTTTTAGCTCCTCGCTCTCACTTTATTATAGAAATGATCACGACGATTGAGCTCTTGTGAGATGATGATCTCCTAATAGAAACTCGCGAGTAAACATTCACTTTAAAAGAGGCTAAATAGGCTACATACGAAATTACATCTTCCTATAGTGTAAAGTATAGAAATTACCTATTAAAATGATTTAACCACCGCTTCACAAATCAAACCGTTCTCGCAATATTCGGATCACCTGCTATGAATCACATAATCGAAACACCAGCTCAATGAAATCATCAGAAATTAACAAGCGGTTGCAATCATGTTCACAATATCAATTATTGAGAATGATCACCTGTGTGTAAACAATTATTCATATAACCATGCTCATAACTCAGCTTGTTGGCCACGCACTTCGCAGTAGTTAACATGATACGAGTATGTTTGGATAAATCGAGAGCTTTCGAACGAATGGTCAAAGAATTTTGTGGGATGAAAAACGACGAAGTATCATATCCCTAGCAACGACTCGGTTCTAAGCGGAAATCATCACAATTATTGGCGCTACTTTCATCTCACTTTATAGTCTCACTTTTCGGCGGGGGATCCATCGCTAAAACATGATTCCATGTTTAGAAAAAAATTTAAAATCGGACCAGAGATCACGGAGATATAGATACCGACATATTGTTGTTTTGGAGGGGGGTTCCAAAGTCCCCTTAGTCCCCTATTCGAGCCAATCTGTAAAAAACGGCTTTCATTTTCTGATTAAGCGACCTTATAAACCCCCCATTCCACTGCTACTTTCTTTGATACTCGACATTACTTTTTTTGTGTTCCCCACTGTTATTTTCCTTTTTTTTTTTTAAAGTTACTACGGCTCCACCCGCATCCATACACCAAGAACTCATAGACGAGGGGCCGAGTTGGAAGGTGATGATTACTTCGAGCAATGGTTACTTTTTAGATTGCTTTCCTGCTTCAATGGAAATTTACCTTGGGCTGACACCAGCCATATTTAAAAATCGAAATGCAGGCTTTCGAACTAAAAATTAAATCCAAAGTAATAATTGCAGTAATAATTGCCAATCCTGTAATGGTAATCTAAATCGCAATTACTTTTTTCGGATTACAAGTAATGGTTGAAGACATGAAAGTAATAGCGATTTCGATTACCATTACAGGAATTGGATTGGACTAATGGCATGGAGTAATCCCATTACACGCCTGTAATCGATTACAAGTGATGGTGACTGTGGGTTAGAAAAATCGGGCTTTTCGAGGGAAAGGGAGATTTTATGCAGGTAATATTCTCAGGAAAAATACTTTTGCTCGCGGCACTTGCGAAAAAAAGTGGTGCAAATGAAATAAATTGTATTTTTTCAAATGGGAACCCCCTTTTCTATTGCAGATTTGTATTCTACGCAAAATTTCATAAATTTGTGGCCCCTCACTCGATTTTTTTGAGTGCGCGTAACCCGTTCCGCGAGCGCGCAAAGTTGCCTAATTACCGAATTGCGCAAAACATGGATTCCGGTAAAACCCAAGTGTGGTACACGAATGTTCATTTTTTCAACGCTGATTAATATGGCGCAATCCGTTTCTTGATTTAATTCGATTTTTAGTGAAATGATGGCCAAAATTTGGTTATTTTGCGCGAAAAAATAATTTTTTTAGGCGTGTCAGCACATGAAATTTCAAAATTTTCCATTCCCTATCCCTCTTACTATCTCAACCGGGGTGGGGACCGGACGTAGCGGAGTTAAAAGAAAAGAAAAACGAACATCTCCTTTAAAAAAAAAAAAAAAAACTAAAAATCCCATCTTCAAAACGGGCATTTTGAGCAACTGATTTGAAGTCCTTTTTTTATGTTTTTTATAGGAGGCATTCGTTTTTATTTTCCTTAAATTCCGTCGTATTGGCAGTGACTTGCAAATCATCTCAAACGGATTGAAGACTGCTCAAGTGCGCATGCGAGACTTCTACCAACTTTTGAAGTGATTTCAAATCGGTAGGGAATTGGAGTCTGTGCGAACGGTTCTGACGACCTTCCGAGTGAAAAAACAACAAACCACCGCTCCACCGCTTTCCATATTTTATTTTCCGCCCTTTCTGCCTTGCGCTTCCGTATTTAAAATTTACTCTTATAATTTGTTCTGTTGTATTTAACTTGTACGTACTAACCAGAGAGACCTTTAAGAATATTGGATAAAAAAAATTTTAATCTTACACAGAGACTGTTGCAAATTATCAATAGATTCAATACTCTAAGTTTTGTTCCACGGAATATCTATCCTTCACTCTCTTATAGCTTTTTATTACGTAGGTAGGTCTTCACTTCTAAAATCTTCACGTCTAGGTACGTTTATTTACTTACTTGGTATGTAAATGCTTCCGAAGTTTCGTACCTCGACTTTTCCAGCTCACCCGAAAGTGGCTCAGGAAAGTTTCATTGTCAGTACAATTTCACTTAAATAAATTTGCACCTTTTGCCTCAGGCACACCTCCATTACGACTTCTTCGTCTGACGAAAACGTTGGTAAAGGAGAAATCCCTCGAGGTGAGTCAGAACCAAAAAGTTAGTCATACATTTTATGAATGTTAGAGACGTACGAAGCGCACAGTGACGATGACAAATGCTAAAATTCGAATGATTTCATTGGCTGCCGTCAGTTTGGAATGGAGGGGGCAAACAATCAGAAAGTGGTCAGCGGGAAAAAGCTCTGATCGATCCACAACCGGTTGGAAACTAGTAAGGAAAAGGAGGACCAAGACCGAAGGGGGGGGGGGGGGGGAGGCTAGTGCGCGCTCTAATAGTCGGAGAACTCAGCGAACGCCTCAAGTGGGTTGCAAACTGGTTTGGTGGTCTCAGCGAACAAACCGGAGGAGGGAAAGGGAATGGCAAATTATGAAATTTCATGCGCAAACACATGCCTAAAGGATGATTTTTTTCACGCGAAATAACCGAATTTCGGTCATTATTCCGCTAAAATCGAATTAAACTAAGAAACGGGTAGCACCATATGAATCAGCGTTGAAAAACAATGAATATTCGAGTACTACACTTGTGGTTCACCTGAATCCATATTTTCGGAACGGGTTGGGCGCGGTCAAAAAAATCGAGTGAGGGGTCCTAAATTCTGCAATAAAAAAGGAGGTTTCCCATTTGAAAGAACAAAGTTCCTGTCATTTGCGCCACTTTTGGCTGGCGCGCGCAAAAGTGTTTTTTCTGTGATCTACAAAAAACACGTTGGTCCCATTCCGGGGTGTGTAACCATTCCGTGGGACACCCTGTATATGTATACATATGTAAATACATATAAGTGCCTAATACATTTGTTCTTTTCCAGTTTTTTTTAAAATTTTTTTTAAATTATAGAATGTGACGATCGTTTCTACAATAAATGTGACTTAGCTACTACAACATGCCTTATATCATTTGTCAACCATCTACATCTTCTACTCCCTTTTGTTGAGAATTTTCGTTGAAAATTCAGGGGATTGGCTATCTGCCAATTCCTGTAATGTTATTTGGAATCGCAATTAATTTGTTTGATTACAAGTAATGGTAATAAACAACAAATTACCATTACAGGAATTTCAATGGTAATTACAATTACATTTCTTCTAATGGAATGAAAGTTTGTATGGGAATGGGGTTCCTTTTTCAACAGCTCTGACGAGAGGAGTTATAAAAAACAAAAAACAAATGTTGAGTTTCGTCGTAACCGATTGATTGATTATGTCATCACCAATACTTGAACAATCATCGGCTCCTTATCGTCACTTCCACAAATGTATCTTTCACCATATCTTTCCACTTCATGGAAAAATATTGACTCATAAATATGTTTTCGGGAAGTGCTTGAGTCAATTTGGTAACTCAGCTGATCAGAATAGAACCTATCGTTTCATTCGTCTCATAATGTCTCATAATCAAATTTCATGTTTCGAAGGAGTATCTTTCGAATTCACCTTCATTTTTCACTGGGTTAATGAAACATAGTTCACCCTTACATCAATGATTGTCTATACTTAATTAATGACTTTGCGTATAGCTCAGCTACTTTCATTTTCGGAGCGGTTAAGGCAACGTTTCCTGCCTAAATTGAGATCTTTAGCTCGAGCGGTTATCCATTTCAGTCGTAAGAAAACTGATGGAGTTACATTTCCCTAAGAACGGCTCCGTTGTCAGTGGACATTTTTCAGTTCGAAACTCCAAATGGTCGGACAAAAACTGATAGGAAGACTAAGAATTGACGTCATAGGAGAACGGCGCCGAGGTTCCCACCCGAGGCGGTCGTAGAGGAGAGCTCGTTGCTCTGAGATGTCATTCAGCTTTTTATACACCGTTGTTTTGGCCCCTCATATTACACTAGGGATGAGTCGATTCCCGATACCGATTCTCGATACCACCGATTCTTAGGCATTGGTATCGGTATCGAGAATCGATCGCCTAAAGCCCATATCGATACCGCCCGGTGATGGGCGTTTTATTACACTACGGTACTATTGCAACCATCTAACAACGAAGATGGTTGTACCGTGCAACCGCTGTGTGAGGTTAGCAGTTGCGAAACATGAATTGTCCAAAACACAACTTACAATTATAACTTTGTTTACAAGTAGGCTTGTGTTATTTTGTTTGTGACAACATAAGCATTACACAAAGCTATGTTTTCCAAGTATAAAAGAAAAGCCTAGAGCCAGTCTTATTTGGAAATACCTCACAGTTACCGACGAAAAACTAAAAAAACCAAGTTAGTCTGCTTGTTTTATTCAGAAAGAAATCAATCCTAGGCAATAAAAGTTGCCTATTAATTGATACTTGATAGATAACAAAAAAATATCAAATTTTTTTATTTGCACAAATTAAATTAACTAAAGCCTTGAATGAAAATATAAATCTGAAATTTAGAATTTGTAATAAGAATTAATCTTTAAAAATTATTTAATTTTAATAAGTAACTAAAGCATTAAAGCTTCATTGGAACAAGATGATTGAATTTTTTAAAACTAGTTTTAAATAACAAAACCGAAATTACTTCAATAAAACTTCGATCAAGACTTGAAAAGTTACTAGAAAAATTCATCTTCGTTTGATTTCTCAAGCTAGGGTGTTACTGGCTGTCCAGGCTTTGATTGTAAATAGGTGAAACTGGAAGTAGACACAGATACCATTGTCGTGTACCAAGTGAATATGAAAAGGACAAATCACCTAATGAAAATTGAAAAGAAAATCAGAAACGCTTGCATACGAGTCTGCAACACATTGGGACATTTTATGTCTTTAGTTGCAGACTCGTATGTGTTGCAGACTCGTATGCAAGCTCTAAGAGCCACTCATCTGATCCGGACCCTGGGCATCGTCAAGTAAATGTCCTAAAGAGGCTACATACGAAATTACAGCTTCCTAGAGCGTAAAGTATAGAAATTACCTGTTAAAATGATTTAACCACCGCGTCACAAATCAAACCGTTCTTGCAATATTCGGATCACCTGCTATAAATCGAATCATCGAAACACCAACTCAATGAAATCATCAGAAATTAACAAGCGGTTGCAATCATGTTCACAATATCAATTATTGAGAATGATCACCTTGTGTAAACAATTATTCATATAACCATGCTCATAACTCAGCTTGTTGGCCACGCACTTCGCAGTAGTAAACAGTTGGATAAAGTTAGTAAAGTTGGATAAATCGAGAGCTTTCGAACGAATGGTCAACGAATTTTGTGGAATGAGAAACGACGAAGTACCATTTCCCTAGCAACGACTCGGTTGTAAGCGGAAATCATCAGAAAACAACTGAGACAATTTTCGTCAACAGTTTACGTAACGATTTTTTTATTTATGTGCCAATGCAAAGACATAAAATGTCAAAACTTTTCACTACGATGAAATGAAAACTCACATTCACAGGTCACGATAGCAAGGAATAATTTTGTTGGAAAATATAAACAATTTATATAATCATGAAACCAAATGTACTGTATTATTAATTGACTGTAGTGGAATCTACTACAATCATCATCATTTTTCGCATGTCACTGGTCGAAATAATGTTCAAATGACTCCAGCAATGAGTAGCGTGTGGCTCACTTCAGTTCTTGTTTTGTTTTTCTAGGATTGGCTTTGCTAAAAATCCTCTCGCATTGTGCATTTGAGTGAGGGAGGGCAAATACGTTCAATACAAATTTTGGCTGGAGTAGCATTTATTTTTTAACCTAGATAGTAAGTAGGTACTGCTGAGCTATGAGGGTTGTCCTTCTAAATCTGATGCAATATCACGAACTAATGCTAAAATGATAGGTAAATAAATTTATAATAATGTATTCATCTAGGTTTTCCATTTTACCGTATTTTCGCGTACGGTAATGAGATTGCTACCGTACATCGTATTTGCGCCAAAATTACTGTATGTTTACGGTAATTACCGTACACTTGGCAACCCTTTAACTACCTGGAGCAACAATATATGGCAACTACTTGGAGATGAAGTGAACCGGAACCAATCTCCACCAAAGTGAGGCGAACTATAGTAGAAACTAGAGTAATAAATAAGTAGTTGAATGTTTTAGAGCATTGTTTTAAATGATTGTTATTTGTCATGACTGTACGAATAATATGTTAGGCGCGACAAAATTCGCCGTGTCAGCTATGTATTATAAAGCAATGAATGTACCACTGAGGGCTGAAACCAAAAAATGCTCATCAAAACAATGGATGATGAAATCGTCTTTGCGCATTGTTGTGCAACGTTTCAAGGAAGTGGTGGATAGCCGGTGCCCGAGGGATTGTCCGTCGACAATTATTTCGAGAGCCGCCAGATCCATTTTGAATTGAAATCGGATTCATATCACGAGACGTGGGTGGGTGTCTCGGGGAGGGTTTCGATGGAAAAAAGCAGGATTTGCGAGTTTCACCGAAACGGCCGTCTTCGCTGGATCATCAAGACGATTTACGTAACAGAATGTGGGAACAGGTTCCGCTGGGTCTCCTCTTACGTTCTTTATTTCTCGTCCCCTCTATGTCTCTCTTGCTGCCCCCACGACTCGATGATTTCTCGCTTTTGTCTCGAGAAAAATCTCAACGACAAAAATGAAAGGGTTCGAGTCTTTAAAATGTGCTGGATCAACTATCAGCTGCACGCACTCCGGCTCAAAATGGATTCCACCGTTTTATCTTTACAGACCAAGGCCGTAGATCTGGTGTCTTCTTGATCCATAAATATTACCAAAACTAGTACTGATTCACTTTTAGGACGTCCATCAGCAGCTAGGTGGTACAGCCAAAGCTTTGACTATAATAGGGATGTCCTATTTAGAATTGGTCTAGGGGGTGGGGTTTTTCTCCAAGCATAAGAGAAAACATTTGCCCCGAGTGGGGGGGGGGGGGGGGGGGGGGACTTGGCAGTGTAGCTTCTCATTCTTTGTTAAATGGACGGATAGAATTTTTGGGAAGAATAAATTACAACCAAATTGACGCTATCAGAAATTCATGGATACCGATGGGTGCACGATAATTTTGATTCCACCTCAATGGAATTTGTAGGTGATCATCTACGAGCCAACCCACACTATTCCAGAAAATTTTATTAAAATCAGTCCATTAGCTTCGGATAATCACGTATGTCAACCAACTTAAGTTTTGCGCATGCGCAGTAATTATTTATGAACTAGTCGGGATAAAATTCATAGGGAACCTTCCTGAAACTGATAGGTACCCAACTACCATCCAACTTTGAGCGATATTGTAAGGGTGGATCAAGAGGAACCGACGTTGAAACACACGTTGGCCCATGCCCACACACCATTATCGATTCGACGGAAATGAAAATTATAGGGAACCATCTAGGAGCTAACCCATATAATCCCTGAAAATTTAATCCGATCCTGTGTGTGTATGTGTCGGATGTAATTAGTATCGGAGTTTCGCGTTTGTGAATGAACTTTAGGTTTGCTCATGCGCAAAATTCATTTCTCAACTAATCACAATAAAACTCATAGGGCACCTTCCTGAAACTTATACTCAACTACCACAATCAAATTTATAGGAGACTATTTATGAGCTAACCCACAAAAACCCTGAAAATTTCTTCAAAATCGGCCTGCAACTTTGTATAGTTATGTCCTTGTATGTAAGTGACAAGGAATTGGCGCAGACAGACATACTGACACAGAATCAAAAACGCTGTAAAACGCAAAAAGCAAGTGGAAATTTTTGTTTTAGGAAAAACAATTTTTTTTCCTCGACTTTTTGCACGAACATAAAGCTTTCCTCCTTCTTCTTGTTTTGGAACATATTTCACAAGTTTCATATTTCATTTCGGGAGGGAGCTAAATAAAGTGATAACGGTAATAAATCGTTATGTTTTCACTATTCTTATCTGATTTTACTTTATAAGTTTGATCCAGATTTTAGTCCAATTATGCAAAAAAACCTTGGGACTTTCAAATTGATGATCGGTGAGTGTTAATGGTGGGGGTAATTCCGAAAATCATATTTCCAATTTTCTCGTACGTTTTTCCGTGATTTGTTGATTATCTTTTGGTTTGGATGCGCGAAAAATCCGGGGTGAAAATAAACTGTGCTATTCGACCTTTTCCCAACCAATTTTCATAATTCCAACTTTGCTCGATTATTTTACAATTTTGCTCGAAGTATTAGATTTTCTGTGATATCATTCTCAGTAAATTCAAAATCATAGAGGGAGGAGGCGATAAACTATATTTTCAACCTATTTTCGTGAATCTTTCTTCGCTTGATTTTACAATCTATTCATCAAAATGTATTGAGCAGTTCATACTTCATCAGTGATTTCAGAGACGATGGCACATAGAGGGGGCACATCCAGTTAAGTGAGGATCAAGCTTTCACTGATCTAGCAGCCTCCACTGGCCTATTAAAATTACCACATAGCCGGGTAGTATATAGTAGATTTTGTTATTTTACCATAAGCTGGCAAATGGCTCCCTACAGTGTCCGCCTCTTCTCTCATTCCTTAACTGAATGTGCCAGCTTACTGAATGACAAAATGTTCCGTTTGATGTGCCGTTCCTAGTTGCAATTACCTGATGCATCGACCAATGGTTCGGAAGCCACGCGAGGTGGATGAGTTTGAGTGTGCAACGGACAGCGATTTCCTCCACGACTTCCAGCGATTTATTCTTCCCTCAGGCGACAGAACCTACTCCACCTTCAAAGTGACATGATTATCTACTTTTCCATTAATTTTTGTAATCACGAAATTTGTGCTAGTTTTATGTCCTTTTCCTAATATTGTAATTTGGGTACCATAGTTCTGTACCATGTCTTAACTCGTATTCTTGTGATTGGCGAGTGCCGTTTAACAGAAAAGTCTATTCGCTATGCTCAATCAAATCATGCATATTTGGCACTTTACAAAAAAGGCCTTTCTGTCCTTAATTTGATTTTCATTTTCCTCCCCTGGGGCTTCATCAGGGAGATGTGGGGAAAAACAAAATTTAAAATTGTAAACTCTCTAACAATGTTTTCTTCTTGTCGTTGATGAAAATATAATTAAAAATTGTCTGTTTATAGAAATCAAACTTAAAATTGTCAATTTAATAAAAAGTAGAATAATATCTAAGTATAATTTAATTATATCTCTAAACATATTATGCCTGTCAGTTAAAAAACTCGTAGGAATTTGTTTAAACTTGTAGAGCAACTTACTCAAGTCGGAACGGAAATGTCTTCACATTAAAATGAATTAGAAAAAATGAAACAAAATTGCGGCTCACGGCGGAAATTTCTCTGCCTAGGTCTTGAGGACGAGGCAGGACTTCAATTCTGGGACGACTTAAGGTAATGCAGAAGAAGGGGCGAAAACGACGTTTTTACGAAATAGACCAAGAGAACACACCAACCATCAACAATATCAACCAAGCAATTTAACAACGCATTAGTTCCATATCTTGTCATTATTATTATTATTAAATTTTTTTAATCTATATTAATAAGATCGTAAGTATGTCTGTCAGTAAATTGATTAGAATCATAAAATTTTGCGTTTCTTTTCCGTTTCATGCTATTTGTAGACGACTGGTATACCAGTTTCACAATTTTTCTCTGTCTGTCTGTCTGTTCGTATGTTTGTCCGCTCGTCACGGTTACAGGGGTCATTGGACAACTGATATGAGTGGTGGAAAATGTCTTTATCAGTCCAACATAAATCATAGACTATTTGAAGTTTTTAAAATTTGAGCCAGAGGGGGTATTTTAGTGGTGGGTAGGGGGTGTTTTAGAGGTGGGGAGGGGTGAAGTGGGGTATCTTGGACACCATTGAACGAACTGGGGATCTGATTGGGCAAATATGTTTGGATTATTCTATCTTAAATTACAGGCTATTTGAAAATTTTCAAACCTGCCCCATTGGGGGTGTTTTGGGGGAGGGGGTTGATTGGGGGGGGGGGGGGATCTTTGTCATCACTGAACAAACGGGAATTTGATTGTCGAATATTTTTGGATTACTCTAATTCTAGGTAACTACTGTTGTCAAATGTTTCAAATCTGACCCACAATGGCGTTTCGCGTTTCGAACGTCACTGAACCATCAAGGGATATGAGTTGCCGAATATGTTTGGAGTGTTCTACATGACATTTTTCAAATCTAACCCATAGAAGGGGGTATTTTAGGAGAAGGGGATGGGGTTATCTAGGACATCACCAAATAAACTGGAGCTGACTGATAAGAAATGTTTGAAATACTCTAGCTTGAATCGCAGACTACTTCAAGTTTTCCAATCTAACCCATAGGGGGTGTTATGGTGTAGGGGGGTATCATAGACATCACTGAATAAACTGGGGACCTGATTGCTAAAATATGTTAGAATTACACCATCTCAAATCACGGGCTACTTGAAATTTTTCAAATCTGTCCCAATGGGGGTGCTTTCTTAGTAGAGGGTAGTGTGGGGGGGGGGGGGGGGGGGGGGTAATTGAGGTATTTTGGACATCACTGAATAAACTGAGGACCTGATTGATAAAATATGTTTGGATAACACTAAGAAACCACAGCCTACTTAGAAATTTTCAACCTCAATCACAGGTTTGGAATACTCTAACTTGGATCACAAACTACTTGAAATTTTCAAATCTGAAGCATAACGGGTATTTTAAGAGAGGGATGGCGGTGGAATGGGAGTATCTTCAACACCACTGAATAAACTGAGGACCTGATTGATAAAATATGTTTGGATAACACTAAGAAACCACAGCCTACTTAGAAATTTTCAATTCCGATCCATAGGGGTGTTTTGGGGGAGTTGGTTAGGGAAGGGGTATCTTTGACATCACTGTACAAACTGGGGATCTGATTGGGCGAATATTTTTAGACTACGTCAACCTCAATCACTGGCTATTAAAATGTTTTCTAGCCTCAACCATAGGGTCGTTTTTGTGGTAAAAAAAGGAAGGGGGGGGGGGGGGGGGGTGGTTAAATGGAATAATTTGGTCATCACCGAAAGCACTGGTGATCTGATGTTCGGACGAATGAAATTGGATTAGTCTGAACGTTCTTTTGGGTTACCTATCAAAAATATTTTTAATCTGAAATATGGGAGGTGTTTGTGGGGAGGGAGTGGGGGTTGATCTCAGTAGTTTGGTCCTAATAGGTAATTTATAAATAAGTACTTTTAAGTAAGGAATTTTTTGAATCAGATCCATAGGGGTGTCCCAAAATGTGATGGTCGACGGGGGCTTGCGTATATTTATTTAGATTTGTACGGTCGAACCCAATTACATTATTACATTATATTTAAAAAAAAAAAAAGGAATCAAGTTGACGGAAACCCACGAAAAGAAATGAAACCTGTGCAATGCACAGGTGAACCAGCTAGTGTATTAATAAAACAAATAGAAAATAGTCATTAGTGGTGTGTGTCAATGCGCAAACTTGAATTTCATGGAACAGACGAATTCTCAGGGTTTAATGTCCTGAATCCGGTCCTGAGTACCTAGTTGAGGATCGGCTCAAGGTAATTGGTCATGAATAGGTACTCATAATCGCGATGGTACTGTGATCATACGTATGGTAGCACACATACTGTTAAAGCGCGCTCAAAATACTGCTGGTACAAAAAAGAGGACAAAAGGGGCAGGCCGGATTCGAATCGCGACCGCGAGTGTAAATACTCATCATTCTGACCTCTATGTCCAACTAATCTGAATTTTTACTAAGGGATTGACTACTTGATGTTATGTAATTTTGAGATGCGAGCTTGCGAGCATCCAGACCACCAAACTATACGCATCAACACTAATCTGTATTGGATCGAATCTACTCCATACCGCCAGGTTCGCTGCGATCGCCTGTACCCATTGCCCTGTGTGCAAAAACGACGAAACATTCCTGTACATTTTGATGAACTTTTCAGGAATTGAGGAGGTCAGCTAGTATAGTTTTGTGTATGTTGTACAAAAATGATAAAATCAGTCTTGTTTTTGGCCCGGGACTCTTGGAGAAGTTGGTTTTTATTGCGCCCCACTCCGAACCGGTAAAGGTGCAAGTGCCTTCGCCCCTCCGGTCCTCTGAAAATCCATTTCTTTCCAGTAAAGTCCGCTACCGCCGCAAACCAGACTGAGCTGCAATCCCGTCCCCAGCTTCATCAGACGAGTCGACCTCGCTTCACTCCATAAAACTCATACTTGAGATCCCCTCTGGTGAGGCCGGAATGTGACCGTGTTGTAACCCCACACGGCTGAACTACTTTTGTTCTTTCGCCACGTATTATCGGGGGGTTCAGGCCTTTTGTTGCAAGAAAACTGTGTTATTGGGACGTTACGGGACAAAGGAGCTCCTGTGGTGATCAGCACTTTCTGTCCTTCGGGCGCCGGCTTTAATTCGTGTTACGATTATGCGCTCAAATATCATGACCTCAAATGAAAACGTATTGTGCTCAAACACAAGTTGTGGATACCCACTATGGTTTATATTTATACCATATACATTATGCAAGATTTAGTAATGGGATATCAAAGGTCTGCCAATGTTTCCCACAAACAGAACGTAACACTTGAGGCGATGACACAAAATCGCCTAAGACGTAGGTAGGGAATTTTGGTATACTATTTTCAACAAATTTCGTTTGTGTGACATAAAAAAGTATACCAAATTGTCTGGGCAGTCTAGCTTCCTATCCTATTATAACATGAACGCATAGAATTAGTTTACAGAACATACTAGATAGGTAAATACTAGGTACCAAATCTGCGTTATCAGAAATTCAAGGTTGCACATGCGCACTCGCTACTATTCATCCTAAAGAAGATTCTGTATCTAGGAGCTAACACAAATTTCCTGAAAATCCTACCAAAATCGGTATATTAGTTTTGGGGTTTAACCTGTGTCAGTCAACTTTACTTTTGCTAATGCGTAAGTGTTAATACTTAACCAATAGCGATAAAATTCATAGGACACCTTCTTGAAACCTATGCTCATGCACCCTCTGAATTCTAACACAATCGGACCGATATATCGTGAGAAATCAAATTATAATGAAGTCACGTTTGCGCATGCTCCCTCGAAAGTGATGATTCGACGCCTCAGGAAGTAGGTATCTATTCATTTCGACACGGAATGTTTGAGGGGAATGATAAGGAAGCAAACTTGTGGTGGCCTCAGCAAAATACAGTGGGTATTCCTAAAAAGGAGGGATAGAGATGTGAGATGATTCTCCTGCTTTTCAGTTTGGTGCCCACACATGAAAGAACAAGAGCAGATGTGCGTTGTTTGATTTATACCAACGAAATGGCAAATATAATATTTCATGGTCTTCCGTAAATTAAAGATAAATTATCGATGGTATTCTTAACGCTTGAACTCTCTTATTACCTATGGTGGTGGTGTTTGCAGAAGAAGGATGAGAGACAGCTGACCAAAGATAAATTTTACGATCCTATGCAAAGAACAATGGAGGATACGAAGGAATATATGATTCTGTTATATACGAGACCTCAATGGATGAATTGGGAATGACTCCAAGAGTTGGCCTGGGGAATCCGTACTTAACGATAACGGAGAAATCATGGAATAGATATTTAGTCCAGTTACCAAGAAGGTAACCATCAGAACTCCTTTGAGTGTGGCAGTGAATGAAAATATGATTTTGGCGCAATTCGAAGAGTCAACTGCCTTTATATATATATAGGTATCTAAAAAAAAAAGTTATCTCTACGTATCACAACCGGTGGGGTTTGAAGGTGGAACGAACTGCGTATGTCACCTGAAGAAAAAGTCTGTACGGATTAAAACAAGCTCCACGTTGTTGGAACAAGAGATTCGTAGACTATATGAATAAAACTGGATTCAAGGAAAGCAATGCCTATATTCATGTTTATTCACAAGAAGATCAAGAGCAAAGATAATCTCGCTAGCTCTGCACCTCGTTAATAAGATTTTAGCAGCGGGTTTAGAGAACAAAAAACAGTCATCAGTCATGCAGCATGACTGCGGGTTTAGAGAAAAAAAAAGTACTCAGTCATGCAGAATGACTAACAGAGCGAATTTTCAAAGAAAAGTTGTGGCACAACTTTGAACATTAAATTAGGCACTTAAATTCTGATCATTGAGGACAACCGTATCCTGAATAAAACTGAGGAGACAGCTTTATGACGAGATCGCAAAAAAAATTTTAGAACACGCAGCCGAACTCGAAAATTTGGTCAATCATGGGCTTTTTTCACATAAAAATCTATTTTTCTCACTTGTTTTGAATCTTGGAGATCTGCGAGCTGCGAGTGGTTGCACTCGACTCAGCGCTGAAAAATACTTCGGCTGTGACACCCCCAGATGCCCTCTTGTCAAAAAACCGACTTTCTAGCATTTTTTTGGGCCATTAAATTCTAAAATTGAATGTGAAATTCTGAAGCGTTCGGGCAGGCCATTGGGCTCGACCTGTTTTTTTTTCCAGGGCGGATTTTTTTGCGTTGGAACGAATTTTATACGCCGTTTTTAAAGGGAGTTATCGTCTGGTAATACACTTAATAAATATATTTATACATATATATGTACGACGTTAAAATCTGGGATTGTGTTCTTTGATGTATGAAACGCATTTGTAGGGGGTCCCCGACCCTTCCTAACCACTTTTAAAATTTCAAAGGCATCTAAATAGCTCATTCTTTCTTTGAAAATTGGCTTAGATGAATTTTTATTAGATTTAAAGAAAGAGTTTAAAATTACGATGAAATAAAACTAACATTTTCTCGGTACTTATGTTCACCAAACGGATGGAGTAATCAAAATTTATCAGGCTTTATATGTATTCATACTCTAATTATTGTTTTTCGAGACATTCAGGATGCAAGCCTGCAAGCCTACTAATACCTACTTTATTCTCGAAAAACCCCACAGAAGAAGATGTGTCTACATCGTAAGAAGTGAAATTTCCCTATCGTCAAGTAGTCAGGGCTCTTATGTTCCGTATAGTTGGGACCGCCAGGCTCTGGAAAATCCTAGAGGACTGCGTACGAGTGAAGAGGATATTCTGTCATTTCAAGGGGAAATGAACCATGGGTTCACATACAGTAGAGGGTACAAATGAGGTGTACTCGAGAGCTACAGTGTTGCAGATCATGGAGGGGACAACGAAACTGGATGATCGACAGAGTTGTTTGTCTTTACACAGAAGGGGCAATAAGCTGGTTGAGTCAACAGCAAACATCTGTCGCGATATCCACAACTGAAGCAGAAATTGTCGAAGCAAGTGAAGTGGTTCGTGAACTTGTGTGGCTGTCACGCTTGTTGAAGAGTTGAAGGGGAAGTATTGACACATCCCAGCTCCATATCGACAATGAGGTAGTTTTGAAGTACTCGAATAATCCGAAGTACTACAGACAAACTAAGCACATTTAAATCCGTCATTTCTTTGTAAGGGAGTTCGTCCTGGAAAACGAAATTGAAGTGAAGAAGTTACTGTGACGTGGTGAATTCAAGTCACCCCTTTTCTTAAAAAAAAAAAAAAAAAAAAAAAAAAAATATATATATATATATATATATATACGGATGTATATAAGTAATGTCGATATATATTTAGATCGAAACCTTCTTTAGAAGTTACTCAAAGAAACACTGTTCATTGATAGCTAAAAAAATCTGGTTTTATTTATGACGAGGCTACTATGCATTTCGGACATAGTGACGCTACTATATAATTAGTGAAGTTGAAACAGAATGTGAAGTATAAAGAAACTAACACTTCTTCCTCCTCAAAATCATTCACTCTGCTCATGCAGTTATTACAAAAAATCCACCACCATTTTCATCTTCATAAAGGAGTGTTTTAGGAAAGCTGTTCATCCACCGAACTTTCTTCACTACAAATGTGCGCTTGAATTGCATTTTTGTTCCTGAATCAACATTGGATTAGTATTTTTCCACCCTCCCAAAACTTGGGAATCCTCGAAGAATGTCATTTGTGGAATTAAGCTTATATGTTTTGATTGTAGCTCTAAGGGTTTCGTTCAGATTCCTCTATCATGTCTGCTGTTACCCCAAACTTTACATCTGCTGAAACATTGCCGTAATTCCAAATGCTTTATACTTCTGGGAACATCCAAGAGCAGCACAGTTATGATCTTTTAAGGTGGTTAACACTCGCAACCAAGCTAGCTTTCCATCCTCCTTGAAGATTGGAATACAACGGGAATAACTGCTTAAAGTCTCGCATCTTTCTCTCGGCTAAACCATTACCCTCTGGGTGATAGGGTGCACAGGTAATCTACCGAACCCTTCGATCTGAAATATATTTCTTTACTTCATTTGATAAGAATTGAGGACCATAATCGGACACAATTCTCTTCACCTCATTGATGTGGGGAAAATCTTTCAGGTATTGTATGAGCTTTCTTTCATCATCTTCACAAACAGATACCGAGATGCTTCGTCAACAATTCGAAACGATTGATTAGCTGTGATAAATTAAGATTTTTCCTTTTTCTCGGAAAAATCAAGGTGAATGCACTCAAACGGTTCTCTTGACTTATTTCCAATGATCATTGTATCAGGCTTTGGACGGTATTTGAATTTTGTATGTAGGCATTCATGACAGCTTCTAACATACTCCTTCACAGCTTTCCTCATTCCTGGCCAACGATAAGATTTAATTTTGAAGTAAGTTCTTACGAACCCATCATGGCCTCTAGATTCTGGGTTGCCATGATATGATAGAAGGATTTCAGTAGCATAATTTAGATCCCCTTGCAATTTGTTGTCAGTGCTATGAACCATATTTGCTTGCCGAACGTTACTTTCCAAACAAAGTCGAGATGTTGCGTCAGCATCATGAAGTTCCTACCCCACCATCCCACTGCGATGGTTTATTAGAGAATTTTTGAAGAAAATTAAGCTATTGCTCTCGCCTCAGAATTTGTAGAATGTGAATTTTTGAAAAAATTTTATGCAGAAATCCGTTTCAGGTTAATCTGAATCATATTCTGAAGTTTAAGGCATTTTTTTATGTATGTATGTATGTATGTCATTCCAGACGATAACTGTCCGTAGAATTGTGCTAGAAACTTCAAACAAATTTTAAAATGTTAAGGACACAAAACGAAAGTTCAAGTTCGATGGCCAGCATGATCGGATTACATCTTCGGGTTGAAATTTTCAAAAATGTAGTAAAAAATTTCAAAATAGCCTGTTTTTTGCGATTTGTTGTGCGAAATAATTGTTCAGCATACTAACATGTGGTATATTCGGAATCAGCGTAAAATTTCCTATAAGAATATGTATCAAGTTTTCAAAAATTTCAAAGTTGAAAAATCAGTCAAAAATCTAAATAATGCCGTTCGCTAGTTGTAAAAAGTCGGTAATATTTGCATGAAATATTGTCCAAATTCAGATTGAACTACTCTTATGGGAGTATCCCTGTATAACCAATCCTAAAACCATGCTGTTTAAAACGTAGGTAATAAGTAGGTGCTTGTAAAAAAAAAAAAAAAAAAAAAAAAAAAGTAATCACAACTGATGAGTTTACTCTGTGCATGTGTTAATAATTCGATTCCATGTTTGTCTATCAAAATCATAAACTAAAATTTCTCTACACGATCAATAGCGACTGAAATGGCGAAGATTTCTTCAAAAATTCGCTTATGGGGTCATGCTGCATAACTGGACTTTTTTATACACTATAATTCAAAAAAATATTTGCCATCTTCTAAAGCGTCCTTTTGGTTCTTTCAGGCTCAATAAATGAGACAATGCTTGTGAGAGTGTCAGTGTGGACTACCCACTCTCGACCCTTTAGCAATTTTAGGCCATTTCCGATCACTGTGCGCTGTCTAAAATTTTTCTCCGAAACTCCTGTACCAAATTTGTATAAATTCGCATCACTTTTGATCAACACCAAGGGGTGAAATTTAGGGGTAGATACATATTATTATAAATCGAAATCGCGAGAACTTTTGAAATAAAAGGGCATTTTCCCGGCCGATGTCTTGGCAGAACTAAGTTTAACGAATCAAATGAGACCACCTGGAGCATTGTACGACCAACCGTTCCCTCTCTAGAATGGTTCAAGTGTTGGAAAGGGGAAAAACATCCACTGGAACGTGAATCGCGAAGCTGCTTTGGCATGCAGGAGTAGGCTGTACTCTTGCTAATTCGGCTCGATCTTGTTCGGTTTTCCAAGTTAAAACTGTATAACGAAATTTATGTGTGGTCCCTGACTTACATACAGACCATAGATCTCCGCATAAGAGCAAATATAGAAATAATAAAAGATTGTGTAAACATTTGACACTTTTATTTAAACCCTTCTGCAACAAGAACGGTAGGTGGTACAATGATCCGAATGGTCTCATTTGATTCAGTGAACTGAGTTCATCTAAATCGAACGAAAAAATTACCCTTCAAATTAAAATGTTTTTGTGATATCAATGGCTCTTCAAAACTGTTTTCTTACGCCACGCCGTCCGAACCTTTTCTCCGAAACTGCAGGACTAATGTAGCCGGAATTGGCTCATAAATCATACATCGGCAGGGCATGTAATCTGTAATCTCGGCATCATTTTTGACCAAAATCGGTCGCAAAAACCAAAAGTGAAAAAATTTAGGAGTTGAAGTATAAAAAACGTCTGCTAAGTTGGGTATGGCACATAGTTTCCTCGTATCCGATTCAAAGATGTATAGATCACTGAAATGATTTAAATAATTCTTGCTGATTCCACCACAGGTTTTTATGGTTGGGGGGAAACAGTGAATCAAGATACACCTTAAATCGTCAAAATCGGTCAAATAGAAAACGAGAAAATGTTGTTTGATGTAATTTACATTTGCGTATGCGCAGAGGGAAGTATTGTTTTAAGAACATCAAAACTAATAGAGGACCATCTACCGGCACATTCCCTGAGAATATAATAAAAAACCGGTTGAAAACTGTGGAAATTATGCTTGTTTAAGGATCTTCGGACACTCGACAGACAGACACACACATACAGACCGACAGACAGATACGGAACGAAAGTTGCTGAGAATGATCTAAAACTTAAAATGCGAGTGGAAATTTTGATTTTGGAGGTGAACAATTTTTCATCACCCGAAATTGAAAAAACGATGCTTCCGCTACCTGTATAGTAGACTCGGAAGCGAAAATTGGGATATCGAAAGCTTTCGAAACGGAAGAGTAAATTTTCTAGTCTGTGCTCCAAAGGTTTTATGTATTGGAAGGAAAAAAATTATCAACACGACTATGAACCGCATAACGACTTTGCCTGAACTTCTGCCGATTCGGCTCGATCTAATTCGGTTTTCTAGTTATAATTGCTTATGCAAGTGTGATGCTTGACTATCCCTATGGTCCAGTGACCTGCGCAGAATTAATACAGGAATTATAAATTGTAAACTCCTTATAAGGTAGATTCTCAAATAACTAACAAGTCTCTGTCCCCCGTCCTCTGTTCTTGAGTCAGACCTAGTTGACATTTTTTTTAATTTTTTATGGTAAGTACTAGGTCCTTTCTAGTACTCCATTATAAAAATCTGATCCTCACTGTAATTTAAGGGGTGAAACAAAGCCTAAACATATCGATTTGGTAACCCTCCAAGGCTGTCCCACCCTAAGGTTTTGAACCTATATGTACACCAGGAAACGACTGATGACCAGCCAAGCAAAAACTGGCAACTGGTTTTTGAAGAAGGATTGCGAAGGAGTGTTGTACGATAGTTTAACCTCAAAAATCCTTAAAGTGCGCTGTCAGTGAGCTCCCAAAATCTATATTAATTTTTTATGTAACATCCATGGGTTTTTTTTCTAAATTACCATTTAGACCTTCCAAGAAGGGATATTTTTCCGGGTCAAGGAGAAAATGTAGTGGCAACCCTGACGATCAAACGTGAATCAGCCTGATTCCCCCCTCGTCAGTTGGTGTTCAGACAGAAGGCTAGAAGGAAGGCTCTACAGCTGCGTGTTTTTTTGGGTGAAACCTCCATGTGAGTATCTAACTATTCTACTAATTATTATTTCCCCTACCCTCTTATTGAATTACGAAGGTCTTTTTCTACCTAACTTCTGATAACATTAATGGCATCTATATCTCTTCAATCCATTGAGTGAAGAATCACCAAAGTCGAAATGTAACGCTCCATGGGGGGAAACTTGTAACCTCCACATTGAGTTTCTACCCATGGAGCGTTACACTTGATGGAGCATTACAATGAGAGTAAATTTGCGATGTTGCTTTTGCTAAATAATGACAAAGTATTATAGGTTAATTTTTTCAATGATATTTCAAACATAAATATGTGTGATGGGTGGCTATTCGTGTTATTATTCTCACGAATAGGTCCCCAAAATATGAACTATCCTGGTATTTAGACTGGGTAGTGCACATGGCTCTACACACTTTAAATCTGATTTTTCTCCTTACATTCTCAAATTGGATGTGGTGAGGGGGTGGAGAAATTTCTTCAACCCTTAATAATTATATTTACGACCTAGTAAGTACCAAATACGGTAATATTTTCAGATAACCGTGCCTGGGGGTCGCCCAAGAAAAAGTGAAGTTCAGAGCAAGGCGGAGGCGTTGAAGAAGAGAGAGACTGAGAAGTTGCGGAGGGAAAAGATTCGAAATGACGCCATGATATACAATGAATTTAAGGAAAAGGAAAGGGAAAGGTGACACAAAAGGAAGGAGAAAGGAGAAATGAAGACGGTTGATCAGCTGTTAAAGTTTGCCCTCAAGAGGAGAAGGAGAGCCGTTAGAGAGAGAGAGAGTCAGGAAACACCGACAAAATAAAATAGCCATTCAAAATGTCTTGGCCAATACACCGCCAGGCACACCTACAGGAGATGTTTCTGATCAAGAGGATGTGCATAAACCGCAATCCGACGAACTACAGTTGTCTACTATCAATGAGAAACTTTATTGTATATAAAATTATTTATGATTATATAAAAGAATGTAATATTTACGTATAAACAATTACGAATTCCATGTAAAAATGTAGATTAGAAGCACCCTATGGCTGTATAACATGTCTTAATGCCAACAATAAACGAAAAAAAAAAAAAAAAATGCCTGCTAGGTAAAACTACTTCCATTGATTGGGATTAATGCCACGTAATAAACTTAGGTCTTAAATAAAATACGAACATGGATTCAGATTTTGTCAATTTTTTATTAAAAAAGATTAATTTTGATATTAGTTATACCAACTAATTATTGTTGATTTTAGCGCCGTGCCCAGTACCGTAACTTCCGTGCCATTTGTGTAACCCTCCATGATTCCCAAAATTTAAAATTCACATAAAAACTCGAAAAAGTTGATTCTGATCTTTTTCCTGTTATTCATCACTTCTAGGAAGGTCCTAGGAACACTCCGATTTTTTTTCAAAATTTTCCAATGAGGTCAATTTTAAAAATCTCACTAAGGGGGAAGTTGTTAGTTATTTGAGAATCACCCATAAAAGGAGTAATAATTTGCTGCGTTTTTTTGGATGGTACGCATCATGCAACGTAAAACAACTAATTTGGAGGGGGCGATGGTGGGGGGAATTTTCTTCCTTTAGTACCTTTCGAGTCGCTAGGTCATTTGGTGCTGGAAGGAGTGGCAACAGCAGCAGCAAAAGGTTACCTGCAATTCTTTTCCACCTCTGGATAGAAGAACATCAGAGTTTGTCTAGTCCTCCCTGCTCAGCTGATTGGTTGCAAAATGCGAGCAGGACCCCGCAGTTATGGGCAGCTCGGCGGTTCGCAGGTCCTTGAACGGAGTTGGGAAGCCCCAGAGAGAGAGCCGCCGATGACGTGAGACCTGTCTGGTCCGGCTAGCGCTAGAAGGTCGTCCGCCCTGACTTGTGGCCTCTCACAAAGGGGGTTGCGAAGGGGAGAGGAGGGAGCGCTACACCTCTGCAGACATCGCCGTGAGTGAAGTTGATTTCGAGGTTGGATGATGTGTATTCTGTGGCTAGATGACCTTCTTTTGGATGCGAATCTTACGGCACTAGCAATGTGCATGAATGATAGAAAATTATATTTTTACCCACACAAGTTCTATAACTTATAATAATACGATACTGTCTAACGAATAAGTGGAATTGAAGTGTGTGTTGGGGTAGGTAAGTAGGTACAATGGTAAATAACGCAAGCATACCCAGGTTAACAGGGTAATAATAATAATAATATTTTATTTCCATATATCACAACTAAGTGTGAGGAGAAAACGTCGTAAACAAAGTACAATATTATTAAAACAAAGAACAATATTATAAAAATGTTAATATATAAATATTCAGAAACAATATAGCACAATATTAACAAAAATGGAGAATAAATCAATGGTTAAAAAATTCACTGAGAGAGTAAAACTCTTTGTCCACGAGAAACGACTTCACGTTCTTCTTAAATGTAGAAAGCGAGCTACCCCCAATTCGGAAATCCAGGAATTTATTGTGCACTCTCAAAACCTGGTAAAGTGAGCTTTCTTGAAATAGAGAGAGGCTATGCAGAGGAAGCCGAAGGAGACCAACACTGCGGGTGGAGTAGCTGTGGTAAAATTTAAATTCTTCAAAACAGGCGGAGTATTTCCTGTAGAAAATCAGGCATTGGATCAAGAATGCTGATGGTATTGTTAGTAAACCAGCAGTTCTGAATTGTCCTCTACAAGAAGAAAATGGTTTTAGACCTAGGACAATGCGAGTCGCCCTTTTTTGCACTCTGAACACAACATCAACATTTTTTTCACTACCCCAATAAAGTATGCCAAAGAGAGCCTTACTCATAAAGAGTGCATGGTAAGCATTCAGTACGATACCCTTTGAAGCAATCGTTTTTAGTCTCCGCAAACAATAGCAGCAACTGCCAAGCTCCTTACAAACCGCCGATACATGATCATCAAATTTCATATTGCAGTCGATCTGCATACCAAGGAACCTCGTGACGGAAACGACCGCAATACTCATGTCATCCAGCCGCAGTGAAGCTGGAGGATTCAAATTAGAGCGTTGAGAACGGAAGAACATGCATTGAGTTTTAGCATCATTAAGTGACAAACCATTCATACTTGACCATTCTCGAATTCTACGAAGGACCATAAGGCAAGAATCAATTGCCTCAGAAATGTTATTTTTGACTATCACCACATTTGTGCCATCAGCGTATTCTACAATTCTTATACTAGGGTCAGAGGTGGACACAAATTCAGGAAAGTCATTTGCAAATAATAGGAAAGCCAATGGTCCAAGGATACTGCCCTGAGGTACACCTCTTTGCAGGGTTCTCTCATCCGATAATTCAATCCCACCTGGGGCAAAAACTCCAACCTTCCATGAACGCTGTCCCAAATATGATTTAAACCATTCCAAGGCCACACCTCTCACACCGTAGAATTCGAACTTTTTCAAAAGCAAATTATGGGGTACAAGGTCAAATGCTTTAGTCAGATCCACGAACAATCCCAGCACTACTTGACCTCTATCAATGCCACGGTACACAAAGTTGGTGAGCTCAAGTACAGCTGAATCAATAGCTCTACCTTTGATAAAACCATGTTGACATGGGTTGAGCACGTTGCACCTGGTCAGGAAATTTATCAGTCGATCATAGACGAGTGCTTCGAAGAGCTTGGCCAGAAAAGACAGAATGCTGATGGGCCGAAAATTGTCAAGACTAGATGGGTCACCCTTCTTGTGAAAAGGAAGAATCAAAGCAACCTTCAAGAGATCAGGGAACATTCCGCAAGTGAAGGATTCATTGAATAAATTAGTAAGCACAGGTGCTAAATCTAGTATTGCAGCCTTAATCAACGAACCTGGTACCTCATCAGGACTGCTTTTAGAGCATTTAATCTTCAAGGCAGTACGAACAAGCTCATCCTCAGTTATGGGAGTCAAGAACATGGATCTTGGGTTAGGCTGACCTGCAATGTGGTGTGACTCAACCTTGGAATCGGAAACTTGCTTATTGTGTCATGGAAATGCTGACTAAAGTGATTTGCTAACCTCTTTGGATCATCAACAAGATGCCCATTCACAACCAAGGAAAGCCTATTCATATTTTTTACATTGCTTCTAACCATATTGATGAGTTCCCAAACACTTTCAAGAAAAGAGCACTCGTACACCCAAAGTATCTGAGTACACACAATTGTAAGTTGGAGAAAATAGAAATCAAGAACTATTATAAGTGCTCATCACAAGTACCTATTTATATGGATTTTCAAGACATAACAATACACAGAATTCAATAATATAAATAGGAACGTAAAGAACAAAAACTCATCATGGCATATTAGGAATCGTCACAAAAATTAAAATAAAATCGTCAAAATTTTGATTCTCACTGAGGTGTCTGCAGCTCATTGATGTGAAAATTAGATAGGTACCTCATTTACAACTTACCGCTTTTATGAACTAGTACGTAGTGAGTGACCCACTTTTGTACCTTATAATACAATTTGCCAACCATTGTTTTTTCATTCCGGGGCTACAGGCTCGTTCAAGATAATGGAGTTCAATTTTGCATATACGTACGTCCGTAGGTAAGAGATGAGCTAATCCAAGAATATACGGTTGTTGGAGTGTGAGGAGCAGAAATTTTTCCCTAAACGGAAATCTTCACAAGCATAGTTGGACATGTTCATCGCTGTTGTTGGACCTACTTCCCCCTCGCTAGGGTGTACTCGCGTCATCAACCGATGCAATACCCATATTAATACTAAGGTAATCATGATCCAACAAAGAAACGCAAAGACGGACTTCTCAGATCAAATTAGCCTACAAATTTAGTTCTCTGAAAAGCTGAGTAAAGAATAGGTCCCTTAGATCAGCAAAGTCGTAAATTGAGCTTACGAATAACTTGAGTAAGACGTCTGCCAAGTTGGGTGGGCAGTAAAGCTTCCTCACATATTGTAACATGAACATATAGCGTAGTTGAAGAACAAAGTACAAGTCGTTGTAATAAGAAATAAATGTTTGCGCATGCGCACAGAATACTATTAATACAACGGCAATGAAATTTATAGAGGAACGTCTAGGGACTAAACCGCACAATTCTTGAAAATTTCATAAAAATCGGTCCATTAGTCGTGGAGTTCCGATTAATTTTAATTTCGCGCACCTGCTTTAGCTATTACTCCACCAATAGCGATATAATTCAAAAGGAATTTTCCTGGAACATATACCCATCTAATCCCCGAGTTTGAACGAAATCGGACCAATGGATGATAAGAAATCGACGTTATAATAAATTAACATACGAGCAGACTACCATTTATGTGACGGCAATGAAAGTGATGGGGAACCGTCTAGAGGCTATCCCGCATAGTCCCTGAAAATTTTATCAAAACCGTTCCGTTAGATTCTGAGTGGTGCCGAAGTTCAGCCGTGCCTTATCGTAGAGTTCTTAGATCCGGGGAAGGTGGAAGGCTCGATTCATGTAGACTGACTGTCTCTATTTGAACGTCAGAATTTGTCTGCATAAAAGTGTGCCTAACTCCAACAAAATAATATATGCTGATAAATTGATAAATCGAGCAAATATTGGCAAATTCTTGAAATTTAATATTATAACAAAACATTATTTGGAAACATTGTTTCTTCATACATTTGAATACATTTTAATACACGAATAATTTTGCTCAATTCCCTTAAAAATCACAGTAAAACAGCGAAAAAAGCGTTAAAATGATACGTCTATATGGACGTAGGGCACGACTGGTACCTAATTTTTTTCAAGATGTTCGGCATCGGCTCCTCGAACCCTACTTCCGTTTCAATTTGTCTATTTGTTGAAGTTTTTCACATGTAAAAACGTGAAAAGTACAGTACGGCTGATGGGTACAACTTCATAGTTGAAGAAAGCAGCACCTATCAGCCCCTTGGTTGCTGTCAATACGTTTCCTGCAACAGAAAAACTGTCGAAAGAACATTATCATCAAAGTTCGACTGTTTATTTATTTATTGAAATTACAGGCAAGCCAAATTCAAACAGAATGTATATAATACGAATCAGAAACAATATAACATAACGCAGTTGTCTACCAGAGCACAGTACTAATCCCAAGGAGTAAATTGTAGGAAAAAATAATAATTAAAGAGAGCTAAATATATGATTTCTGAAACGGGACAGCGGATTCGTGAAGAAATCCAAGTCGGAATAGTTTTCTAACAATAAGTTGATATTGCGGGGGATTCGTTTCAGAAATCATATATTTAGCTCCCTTTAATTATCATTTTTTCCTACAATTTACTCCTTGTGATTAGTACTGTGCTCTGGTAGACAACTGCATAATGTTATTGTTTCTGATTTGTATTATATACATTCTGTATTCTGTATCATCTGTAATTGGGCTTGCCTGTAATTTCAATAAATAAATAAATAAATAGTCGAACTTTGATGATAATGTTCTTCCGAAAGTTTTTCTGTCACAGGAAACGTATTGATAGCAACCAAGGGGCTGATAAGTGCTGCTTTCTTCAACCATGAAGTTGTACATACTCATCAGCCATACTGTACTTTTCACGTTTTTACATGTGAAGAACTTCAACAAACAGACAAATTGAAACGGAAGTAGGTTTCGGGGAGCCAATGCCGGACATTTTGGCAAAAAATGACGCTTTTTTCGCTTTTTTACTGTGATTTTAAAAGAAATTGAGCAATATTATTCGTGTATTAAAATGAATGATGAACTTCGGCACCACTCCGAATCTAACGGAGCGATTTTGATAAAATTTTCAGGGATATGGTATAGATAGTAGAATTGAATGTAGTTTAAATAGTGTGGCTGAACGGGAATAAAACTGGGGACTGTTCCTTGGAGAATGCCAAAAGTAGGGCACGTTGTTAGAAAAATGGTTTCTTAGTTAATTTTACACAAATGAATTCATAACTTCTTCCCGTTACAGTCCAATTTATCCGTCAATGGCTCCTAGTGTCTCGGGCGTTACGGGAGCCTTGCCTTCCTTCGATGGAGCTCTTGCAGCTCCCTTCCCTTTGCAAGCTGAATATCGCAACACCTCGGCCTCACGGTTCTCATATCGTGATAACTCTACCACCTCCTCCCTACCTCTAACATTGTCGTGATAACTCTACTCCTGTGCCTTCGTCTATCTCTACCTCCATAATACCTAACTCTTCCCTTGAAGCCACCCCAGACGGTGTTGACTCATTTGGCCGTGGCCGGCTACCCCTTCCCTCCCCGGTTTTCCAGGATCTAAGGCCGAATAAGGACAGGCTCGTTTTGAATCACCGGGCGATGAAGTGTTGGAAATCTAGCCGTAATACCAAACAGGTTGGTTTTGATGAATGCCCTTGTTACTGAACGAAACTTAATGAATATTCGTAACTTTAAAATTTCCTCCTCATTCCTCTATCCCTGCTTAGTGCTAAGCTATCTCTATCTCTATCTCTATCTCTATCTCTATCTCTATCTCTATTATTAATAAGAATGAAACTCCGTCTGTCGCTCTGTCTGTCGCTCTGTCTGTCGTGTCTATGCACGGCCAAACGGCTGAGTGGGCCGGATCTACGAGTGGGGGGATCTTTTTGGGATTTTCCGATAGGGTGTATAAGCGAATTTAAAATTTTCTAATCCCACCCGAACCATGGGCCGTAGGGCGGGAGGGGGGTCGAAGTAATAATTAATGTGCGCTTTTTCCACTTCCCCGCTTCCCCTACCCCTCTAAACGGCCGTTGACAATTCCGGAAAAATACGGGTTTCGTAGGTTTTCCTACGAGGAAGACGACGGCGCGATCGGATCGCGAAAAAAGTATCGGGAAATGCGTTAAAAAAATGCGAGAGTACGGACCCGTTTTCTCGAAAAGTCCGCCGAAAAACTTGGTTTTTTCCGATTAAAATATACCCCATAAAGGTACGTTTTTCGGAACGGTTTTCGCGGGCGAAATACAGCTTTGGGTCCGCCGAATCTGAATCCGAAATCGGATATCGAAAAAAGTGACGTTAAGTTGGTCAAATCGCGAGTTTTTAATCGACCCCGCCGCCCATTTCACAACGGAAGGGACTCGACTTCTACGCAATACCTTGCGAGCAGGCCAACGCACGCGCGCGTATAAGGATGGAACTTTCCCTTTCGAGCACCATTTCAACAGGATAAATAGGTACGGGTTTGTCCTACACATATACAGCAATGCCTTGCGAGCGAAGCGAGCAACATCCCCAAATAAACTTTTTTGTGGTTCCACGTAGTTTTATAAGATTTAATTTGTTTGTAAGAATTTCCAACAGAAAAAAACGTCTGCCAAGTTGGGTGGGCAGTATAACTTCCTCCAATATAACTTCCTCCTACAAATCGAGACCGCCGCCGTTTCACAATGTTGCTAACCAGAAGGGACTCGATGACTCATTTCAACAGAATAAATACGGGTTTTTTCCTACACATATACAGCAATACCTTGCGAGCGAAGCGAGCAACATTCTCTAATAAACCTTTCGTGGTTCCATGTAGTTTTATAAGATTTAATTTGTTTGTAAGAATTTCCAACAGAAAAAAACGTTTGCCAAGTTGGGTGGGCAGTATAACTTCCTCAAGCGAGCGAAGCGAGCAGCATACCCTACAGAAGTTAAACCTACCCTTAGAGATCTACCGTTTGCAAGCGAAGCGAGCAACATCCCCTACATGCCATACTTTGCGAGCAAAGCGAGCAACATTTTCTACATGCCAGACTTTGCGAGCGAAGCGAGCAACATTCCCTACATGCCAGACTTTGCGAGCGAAGCGAGCAATATTCCCTACATGCCACACTTTGCGAGCGAAGCGAGCAACTTAATGGGGGGTCCGGGGGGCTTGCCCCCCGGCTGGACGTGGAGGCGAGCGTAGCGAGCCGGAGCGGCTAGTTATTAATAAGAATGAAACTCCGTCTGTCTGTCTGTCGTGTCTATGCACGGCCAAACGGCTGAGTGGGGGGAGTGTACGAGTGGGGGGATCTTCTTGAGATTTTCCGAAAGGTGGAGCGAGCGAATTTAAAATTGTTTAATCCCACCCGAACCATGGGCCGTAGGGCGGGAGGGGGGTCGAAGTAAGAATTAATGTGCGCTTTTTGGACTTCCCCGCTTCCCCTACCCCTCTAAACGGCCGTTGACAATTCCGGAAAAATACGGGTTTCGTAGGTTTTCCTACGAGGAAGACGACGGCGCGATCGGATCGCGAAAAAAGTATCGGGAAATGCGTTAAAAAAATGCGAGAGTACGGACCCGTTTTCTCGAAAAGTCCGCCGAAAAACTTGGTTTTTTCCGATTAAAATATACCCCATAAAGGTACGTTTTTCGGAACGGTTTTCGCGGGCGAAATACAGCTTTGGGTCCGCCGAATCTGAATCCGAAATCGGATATCGAAAAAAGTGACGGAAAGTAGGTCAAATTGGGAGGGGAATTGCGAGGGAAGCGTTTAACATCAGAAATTAATCGACCACGGGCCGCCGTTACACAACGTTGCTTACCTGAAGGGACCCTCACAGGGGGGTTCCCATTTGCACTTCTACGCAATACCTTGCGAGCGAAGCGAGAGCCATTTCAAATAATAAATACGGACTTTGTCCTAAACATATACAGGTATACCTTGCGAGCGAAGCGAGCAACATTCCCGAATAAACTTTTCGTGGTTCCACGTAGTTTTATAAGATTTAATTTGTTTGTAATAATTCCCAACTGAAAAAAACGTCTGCCAAGTTGGGTGGGCAGTATAACTTCCTCAAGCGAGCGGAGCGAGCAGCATCCCCTACAGAAGTTAAGCCTACCCTTAGAGATCTACCGTTTGCGAGCGAAGCGAGCAGCATCCCCTACAGAAGTTAAACCTACCCTTAGAGATCTACCGTTTGCGAGCGAACCGAGCAACATCCCCTAAATGCTATACTTTGCGAGCGGAGCGTGCTACATTTTCTACATGCCAGACTTTGCGAGCGAAGCGAGCAACATATCCTACACGCCAGACTTTGCGAGCGAAGCGAGCAATATTCCCTACATGCCGGGGACTTGGAGGCGAGCGTAGCGAGCCGGAGCGGCTAGTTATTAATAAGAATGAAACTCCGTCTGTCGCTCTGTCTGTCGTGTCTATGCATGGCCAAACGGCTGAGTGGGCCGGATCTACGAGTGGGGGGATCTTTTTGGGATTTTCCGATAGGGTGTATAAGCGAATTTAAAATTTTCTAATCCCACCCGAACCATGGGCCGTAGGGCGGGAGGGGGGTCGAAGTAAGAATTAATGTGCGCTTTTTCCACTTCCCCGCTTCCCCTACCCCTCTAAACGGCCGTTGACAATTCCGGAAAAATACGGGTTTCGTAGGTTTTCCTACGAGGAAGACGACGGCGCGATCGGATCGCGAAAAAAGTATCGGGAAATGCGTTAAAAAAATGCGAGAGTACGGACCCGTTTTCTCGAAAAGTCCGCCGAAAAACTTGGTTTTTTCCGATTAAAATATACCCCATAAAGGTACGTTTTTCGGAACGGTTTTCGCGGGCGAAATACAGCTTTGGGTCCGCCGAATCTGAATCCGAAATCGGATATCGAAAAAAGTGACGGAAAGTAGGTCAAATTGGGAGGGGAATTGCGAGGGAAGCGTTTAACATCAGAAATTAATCGACCACGGGCCGCCGTTACACAACGTTGCTTACCTGAAGGGACCCTCACAGGGGGGTTCCCATTTGCACTTCTACGCAATACCTTGCGAGCGAAGCGAGAGCCATTTCAAATAATAAATACGGACTTTGTCCTACACATATACAGGTATACCTTGCGAGCGAAGCGAGCAACATCCCCGAATAAACTTTTCGTGGTTCCACGTAGTTTCTAAGATTTAATTTGTTTGTAAGAATTCCCAACTGAAAAAAACGTCTGCCAAGTTGGGTGGGCAGTACAACATTCCCTAATAAACTTTTCGTGGTTCCACGTAGTTTTATAAGAATTAATTTGTTTGTAAGAATTTCCAACAGAAAAAAACGTCTGCCAAGTTGGGTGGGCAGTATAACTTCTTCAAGCGAGCGAAGCGAGCAGCATCCCCTACAGAATAAATACGGACTTGCGAGCGAAGCGAGCAACATCCCCTAATAAACTTTTCGTGGTTCCACGTAGTTTTATAAGATTTAATTTGTAAGTAAGAATTCCCCAACAGAAAAAAACGTCTGCCAAGTTGGGTGGGCAGTATAACTTCCTCAAGCGAGCGTAGCGAGCAGCATCCCCTACAGAAGTTAAACCTACCCTTAGGGATCTACCGTTTGCGAGCAAAGCGAGTAAAATTCCCTAAATGCCATACTTTGCGAGCGAAGCGAGCAACATTTTCTACATGCCAGACTTTGCGAGCGAAGCGAGCAACATATCCTACATGCATATCCTACTTGGTTTTTTCCGATTAAAATATACCCCATAAAGGGGTAAACTTTTCGTGGTTCCACGTAGTTTTATAAGATTTAATTTGTTTGTAATAATTCCCAACTGAAAAAAACGTCTGCCAAGTTGGGTGGGCAGTATAACTTCCTCAAGCGAGCGAAGCGAGCAGCATCCCCTACAGAAGTTAAGCCTACCCTTAGAGATCTACCGTTTGCGAGCAAAGCGAGTAAAATCCCCTACATGCCACATTTTGCGAGCGAAGCGAGCAATTTAATGGGGGGTCCGGGGGCAGTATAACTTCCTCAAGTGAGCGAAGCGAGCAGCATCCCCTACAGAAGTTAAACCTACCCTTAGAGATCTACCGTTTGCGAGCGAAGCGAGGAGCATCCCCTACAGAAGTTAAACCTACCCTTAGAGATCTACCGTTTGCAAGCGAAGCGAGGAGCATCCACTACAAAAGTTAAACCTACCCTTAGAGATCTACCGTTTGCGAGCGAACCGAGCAACATCCCCTAAATGCCATACTTTGCGAGCGAAGAGAGCAACATTTTCTACATGCCAGACTTTGCGAGCGAAGCGAGAAACATATCCTACACGCCAGAATTTGAGAGCGAAGCGAGCAATATTCCCTACATGCCACACGTTGCGAGCGAAGCGAGCAACTTAATGGGGGGTCCGGGGGGCTTGCCCCCCGGCTGGACGTGGAGGCGAGCGTAGCGAGCCGGAGCGGCTAGTAATATAATAATAATAATTTTTATTGTTGTTATACATAATGTACATAACAGTCGTCAAGTTAATTTGTTTTATACATCGTCAAGAGTATTCAAATGTACCTATATATTTATTAAAAAGCCCAGTCCTCTTCTTCCCCCCTCAAGACTTTTGCCCTTCAAAATCACCTAGTAGCGTTAATATTGGTCTGATTTCAGTCTGCTAAAGCTCATTCTACTCAACATGGGCTACTTTCCAAAGTTTATCTCGAGCACATTTTAGCTGAGACCTTTCCCCATTGACTTACAGCTGAATTTATGAATTTTACTCGTACGTGATTTTATACATAAAGTTCAGACATTTTTGTCCGTTGAAAACTACAGGAGTTATTTCTTCCTGGCAACGACTTGGTTGTCGTGAAAATCATTGTAACCATTTAAAGGATCGACCAAAGACGATAAGGTTGTATTCGATAATTATCAGAAACGCTTGCATACGAGTCTGCAACACGTACGCGTGTATACGAGTCTGCAACAACGTGTTGCAGACTCTTACGCAAGCTTTAAGAGCCACTCAGCTGACCCGGAACCTGAGCATCGTCAAGTAAATGTCCTAAAGAGGCTACATACGAAATCACAGCTTCCTAGAGTGTAAAGCATAGAAATTACCTATTAAAATGATTCAACCACCGCTTCACAAATCAAACCGTTCTCGCAATATTCGGATCACCTGCTATGAATCAAATCATCGAAACACCAGCTCAATGAAATCATCAGAAATTAACAAGCGGTTGCAATCATGTTCACAGTATTAATTTTTGAGAATGATCACCTGTGTGTAAACAATTATTCATATAACCATGCTCATAACTCAGCTTGTTGGCCACGCACTTCGCAGTAGTTAACATAATATGATTGGATAAATCGAGAGCTTTCGAACGAATGGTAAACGAATTTTGTGGGATGAAAAACGACGAAGTACCATTTCCCTAGCAACGACTCGGTTGTAAGCGGAAATCATCAGAAATTTTTCATAACGCTTTCTTCGTCACACTTTTTGAGTTATGTGCCATAGTAAAGACATAGTAAAGACATAAAATGTCAACTTAATGTAAAATATTCTTGTTTACTGTACAAGGGATTAGCGATAAGTTTCGTTTTCACTAACTTGGTAAAACTTGTCAAACACTCTTGACGAATCGCAGCTGGAATGTAGTTGTAATAAGTAATCCCTTGGTACACGAACTGATTTTGGGAGCTTGTCAGTCGAAATCGAGGAATCTGCAGATCCGCTCGTTGACGAGTCTCGACGGGACAATGGAGCTGGAGTTCTTACGTATGCTGTTCATTGCTGTCAGTATATAGAGACCATGAATTGTAAGAATGCTAAGTTCTCTAAACAAAGGTCTTGTGTGTGCCTTATAATCCACTCCTGCAATAATCTTACAGCTCTTTTGTGTAGCAGAAATAAATGTCCTGTTCCAGGAGAGGCCCCCCACAATATTATGCCATATGACATGACCGAACCAAATAGTACACAGTAAGCCATTATAAGTACCTCACGCGAAAGGGTTTTCGGAAGTCTCCGCTACAGGTAGAGAGCATTCGATAATTTTCCATGAACATAATCCATATGAGCAGACCATCTAACTTTACTATCAATAAAAAAACCAAGTAATTTCACAGAATTATCGCTACTAACTGCATTTGAATTAAAAATGGATAAATGTTGGGCTTTACCAGGATTAAGTTTCAGGTTATTATTAGTATTAAACCACTCTTCCGCCAACATCACCTTCTCGGCGGAAATGGAGGAAGCACCGGATCGATGGTGGTCACTCGAAAGGAAAGTTGAGTCGTCAGCATAAATGAAACAATTGTCCCCAACATAGTGATTGAGGTAATTTATAAAAATAAGAATACTATACATTTAGGATATCTGCTAGTTAGTGAACAGAACCTATTTTAGGTATAACGAGTAGGCATCTAAAAAGCTTACACGCGCTCTTTCGTTTTATCAGGAAAAAGAAAATAAACTTGAGTCTGAATATAAGCAGATGTGTGATATTGTTGGATCATTAGGGATAGCTTCATCATATTTCTAAAGTGTAGATATATAATATAAAATGCGGAACAACGTAAATCGGATCGGAGGATAACAGGTTTTAGCTAATTTTTGAAGAAAATTAAGCTATTGCTCTCGCCTCAAAATTTGTAGAATGTGAATTTTTGAAAAAATTTCATGCAGAAATCCTATTCTGAATCATATTCTGAAGTTTAACGCATTTTTTAATGTATGTATGTATGTATATATGTATGTGTCATTTCAGACGATAACTGTCCGTAGAATTGTGCTAGAAACTTCAAACAAATTTTAAAATGTTAAGGACACAAAACGAAAGTTCAAGTTCGTTGACCAGCATGATCGGATTACATCTTCGGGTTGAAATTTTCAAAAATGTAGTCAAAAATTTCAAAATAGCCTGTTTTTTGCGATTTGTTGTGCGAAATAATTTTTTCAGCATACTAACATGTGGTATATTCGGAATCAGCGTAAAATTTCCTATGAGAATATGTATCAAGTTTTCAAAAATTTCAAAGTTGAAATATCAGTCAAAAATCGAAATAATGCCGTTCGCTAGTTGTAAAAATCGGTAATATTTGCATGAAACATTGTCCAAATTCAGATTGAACTACTCTTATGGAAGTATCCCTGTATAACTAATTCTAGAACCATGCTGTTTAATACGTAGGTAGTAGGAAGCAGGCTGGTAGTAGGTAAAAAAAAGAAAAAAAAAAAAAAATGTAATCACAGCTGATGAGTTTACTCTGTGAAATATTCCGTCCTCCGATTCTCACGGTCACTCTCTTTAATGTTTTACGCTCAACTGTTTTAGGACTTGATGTAGCTTTAATACTGACTGTGGCTTAGAAAATATCAGCCATGAAATTATGAAGAAGTTCTATTTATGTACGTACTAGCACGCAGACCGAAGGCCTCGCTCCGCTCGAAATGTCGAAGATTTCTTCAAAAATTCGCTCACGGGGTCATGCTGCATGACTGGACTTTTTTACTTTATACTTTCAACAAAAGGAAGGAAAGGAAAGAAGGCAGGAAAGGAAGGTTTTTTTGTTGTTGCTAAAAAAGGTACAGAGTTGTCTTTTTGTCGCTGTAAAAGCCATTCCTCTCTATCGTTGGAATGAACGTTAAATTCCCATCAGCCTGGAGCTTTTATCCGTATTGCTTTATTTATTTATACAAACTGGATAAAATCTCATTTACAAAAAGAAATTGATTCATAAATCTGTGAATAAAGGGGGGAAGGGTAATAAAATACATCTAATCATCCTAATCTCATAGCTGGAATAATAATTCACCAATTTTCTTCTGAGAGTGTTCTCGCTATCAATATTAAAATCAAAATCTGATTCAGTAAGAATGTAATTAATTAACCTCTGAATCCTAACTAATGGGTTGTTAAATGAATAATATGTTCTTGGAAAATGAGGTACAAATAAATCATTTGATGTAGTGGATTAGGGAAGGCACCTTAAAGTTTAAAAGCTCGAGCAAAGCTGGTGTATCGTTCAGACTGTTCAATAATATTTATGAACGAAAATAACTTCATTAAAATAAAAAATTTCTCTCGCGTTTCGCGTGTTAAGACTTTCCTGAACAATAATTTATGGTTTCGTGACTCTTTGTCCGCTAATTCCTTGTAACGGCCAAAACTACAAGGAAGTCGAAGTTCGATTAAATTCCCAGGAATAGTGCTGGTTGATATCCCAGCATGTGGGTAAATATTAGCTTCTGCGCATGGGCAAACGTAAAACCCTTCAGTCAATCATAACTTCCAAAGTTTGTAAAAGATTTCAATGCAATTTTCTGAGATTGTGCTACAGGTGGGAGTTTAGATGGTTTTATATGCGTTTCATCATCGCAGGACCGACAGAGGCACTGCGGGTGCGCAAATTAACTTAAAATCTTAGTATCAATTGTAACTTTTAAAGCAATCATATGAATCGGATTTCGATTGAGTGTGCAATGATTGTGCATATTTAAGGTTCTTCGGTCCCGTTATGAGCTTCTTCGCCCCGGCAACTGTAGTAGCTCCTGCTCTTTCTATATTCCTAACAAGCATCATGTGAGAGGTACATAAATATGTTACCGGCAAAGTATGAAATGCAGGCATTGTATACTATGACTAGGCAATGCACTCAATGCTTAGGCAGTGTATATAATGAGTATACCATTGATTTAGTCGAAGTGTAAATACTCATCATTCTGGCCTATATGTCCAACAAATTTGAATTTTTACTAAGGGATTGACTAATTGATGTTATGTATTTTTGAGATGCGAGCTTGCGAGGATCCAGACCACCAAACTATCCACATCATTATGACCTATATCTCCAACACAGAAGTGTCCTTCTGATCAGTCCTTACCTGGTCTGGGCACCTTTGTTGGAGATATAGGTCAGAATGATGTGTATAGTTTGGTGGTCTGGACGCTCGCAAGCTCGCATCTCAAAAATACATAACATCAAGTAGTCAATCCCATTGTAAAAATTCAGATTTGTTGGATGTATAGGTCAGAATGATGAGTATTTATACTTTAACTAAATCAATGGTAGGCATTATATACTGCCTAGGCAATGTGTACATTGCCTAGTCATTGTATACAATGCCTGCATTTCATACTTCATACTGACGGTAACATATGTTTATATATATATAACCAAATTGTCATTGCTGTACGCTGTACCCCGAGTGGCAGAGTGCGGCGATACCTTTCACCTTTCATATTGTATTTCCCCCTCCGATCTACCAGTGGAGTCCATGATGGCAATCCTCTTAGTGACTGAGAAAAACATGGTTCCCCTTAAAATCGCGCCCCTTGCAGTTTCCCCTTTGACACCGTGTTCAATAATGCCGTTCAGAATTTTCATGTCGATACGAATTGCACATTGTACACATGGATTGGTGTAATGAGCCTACCGACTGTATTCAGTCAACTTAATTTCGTCACAGCATTTCGGATGTTAGAGAGTTTCTGTTCTCCCCGTAATTGTCTACCCTTGTACGCAAAAATACTGCCAACTGCGCATCCGCGAATCTTCGCGTCAACGTGTAGAACTACGCGTGCACGCGAAAGAGGCCTATCTACACGAATCCTGTCCTACGCGTAGTCATCATAACGTGACACAAAGGTGACCACAGTTTTAAGAGTATTGATTCTCCCTCTGACTGCCGTCTAATAACTTTTCCCATTCGAAGTTAAATCTAAGACAAATATAATTGAACTATTAAATCAAATTCCGTTGATTACGTGAACAAAGTACCTACATCGTCCAAGAGCCAGCTACCTATCCTGTTCACCTACTTGGGAGTGAATGCAGTTGTCGATACTTTTCCGATTATAAAGTAGGTCCCCTACCTGTTCTTTGAAGGCATCTGCATGTACAACAAAGTTGAATCTGCCAACTTAAAGATTCAGACAACGAGCAGGTTTGTGTTTGAATAATACGATTTTACATGAAAGCTGTCGTCAATAACAAATTGAGTAGGTTGATATTTACTCGTAGTTGAATGTCAGCTAGTTACCCACTCATATCATGGAAACGATGATTTGATAAAGCAGGGAAGACACTCAAAACGAACTATTGCACGAGGCCTGATTAAGTAAACTTGATGTAGATAGATAAAATACACTGCCAAGGAAATGGCACATGAGCTTCCTCGTGACCTTCACAGTACCTACGTCACCATTAAATTCCAGAAAACTAGAAACGACCGGTTCTGGCATCAGGGAATTAATAAGGTGAGAAATTGGAAGCTGAATGGTACATATAATAAACGAAATTAATAAGGAAAATTTTGATTTTAATAAGGGACCATCCAGGATGTAGTCCGCATGTTCCCTGAAAATTTCGTCTAAATCGGATCAAAACTGACGGAATTTTTAATTGATTTACAGGATTTCATTAATATTTTGATCTAAATTCATGATTAAAACATCCTTGGGGATGTATTGCATGAAGCAGCAACGGATATCGAAGAAGGGAATACCTCCATAAGAGAAAGACTCCGTAACAAGACATGACCGAAACAAGAAAATTTTGTTTGCGCCTGCGCAGAGGCTACCGTTGATTCGATCATGACGGAACTGATAGGGGACCATGTAGAGCTATACCCGCACGATCCCTAAAAATTTGAAGAACATCGTATCAAAATTGTGGAAATTGCGGCTGTTGCAAGGACCGTAACAAGAATATTTCGTTCACGCATGCGCAGAGCGTACCGCTAATGCAATTATAATGATTGTCTTATGGGACCTCAAGGGACCTTACTCACATCATCCCTGAAAATCTGACCGAAATCCGTTCAACATTGACCGAGTTATGACCGTCACAAGGAATTCACGTTAGCGCCTGCGCAGAAGCTACCATTGATTCGATCATGATGAAGTTGATAGGGGACCATCTAGAGCTTAACCCACACGATCCCTGAAAATTTGGTTAAAATCGGATCAAAATTGTGGAAGTTATGGCTGTTACAAGGAAATGTGGACGGACAGACAGACAGACAGACACGGAACCAAATTTGTTCAGGAGGCTCTGAAACGCAAAATGCGAGTGGAAATTTTGATTTTGGAGCAAAAAATTTTTTTTCATTTCGAAAGTGAAAACAAAGCTTCCGCTGCCTTGCAGTCTCGGAAGCAAAATTGAAAGCTGAGACAAAAAATAAAAAAAGATGCCGAAATAGCGGCGCTCCTGGACGGTCACCCATCCAAGTACTGACCAAGCCCGACGTTGCTTAACTTTGGTCATCAGACGAGAACCGATGTATTTAACAAGGTATGGGCGTTGGTGAATACAATTTTTGTTCTTGGGTCATAAGTCTGTTTACTCGAACCAAGCTGTGGAGACAGCTGATAAAGCAGAGTGTAAATGAAAAGTGAATTCAATCCCCTTTTATTCGATCTCGAATTCAAGAGAATCGTTGACATTGAAATACTAAAGAGACTTTAGCATGACGATAGCGTTTGGTCATTCGTGTACATACTCGTACAGAAAGGGCACAAATACACGAAGGGCTAGCATCAGCAGTTGCTTGCTCTAGAGTCTCTAGACGCTGCTGTACGCGTTAACGGGGGTAAATCGTACGGGAAGAACAAAAACTCTCTTAGTGCTTACCATTTTGGTGTTGCACACCACCTAGGAGTGTTATCATTTTTGAGATCAAGAAAACCGATGGAAAATGGCGGGAAACAGTCAGATGTGAAGGTTATATTGTCCAGTTGAAGATGTGAGACTGCAGTGGAGTGCTTGGAGTTGCAGTAGTTTTTACAGCGAAAGAAGCCTAAAAACATGGGGAGTATTTTTATTTTCAATCATGAGTGTTATACTAATTACGAGAGTTTTTAGTGCTTAAACAAAATAATCCGATATCAAGAACCATAATGCTTGGTGACAGGTTTCAAACAGTAGCCATCCCCGAGTTTTGCCACTTCATCATCCTGTGTGACGCCATTTTTACTGAAGATTCTCATGAGTGTTACCTCTCAGGAGTGTGACCAAGGATGGGTAAAAAATATATAAAATACAACATCAGTGAAAAACTCACTGTTCATCTACAGAACACAAATCTGCAATGTACAATGAGTAGTATTCGCCGATCTAACCTCATTTTCGAGCACTTTCATATTTCACGTCTTTGAGGTTCTCAAACGACCCAAAGCGGCAAATGAAATGAGAATGACCCATTTACCAGTATATTCAAACAGTGAGATTATTTATATTTATTGATGGAATCAAAGAAGAAGCATAGGAAACCGGCGTTCTTCCACTCGGAGACAAAAAATCGACTCCCATTCGGTCCACACTAAAAACGAAAGAAGGGAAAAATTGGCTTCAGGAATTCAATTTCAGTTATTACCAATATCGAGATTAGTAAAAAATTAAAACACGGGGAAAATCTAAAAAACCGTGCAAAAAGAGCTCTTACCGACGCACACAATATCCTTTATTCACAGGCGAGTAAAGTTGAATATACCTTTTCTTTTATCTCGTCTACTCCAATATTCATTATTATCGTCATTTGAAATCAAATAAAGTTGATAATATTGCCTTTCTGTTGAAGGAGGTGGAAAAAAGGACAAATTAATTTAAAACCCCGAGCGAGAGCTCTTGCCTTTATCACTTGATAAATTATAAACACACGAAAAAATAACAATAATCTAAATAATGAATACGGCACGAGAATTTCGGCCGAATTTCTATGAGGTAATTTGGTAAATGAGGAATCGAGCAAACAATAAATTGAATCCAGTTTACGCCCCCGCAACCGGTTGATAGGACATCAGCCTTGAACTTGGTGAAACCGGGCCTAATTAATATTCGTCTATACATAAATATTCAAACTTTATTATCATTTTTACCGATTTTAGCACATTTTAATGAAATTTAAGAAGAGCTATGGAAAATCGTACGGGAAGAACAAAAACTCTCTGTTAGTGCTTACCAAAAACATTTTCAATGAGGCATGGAGAGGGATCAACACATCTCTGTAGTGATGGTATGAGTTTTTTTCTATTTTTCTTAAAAAAAGATGATTTCAGGATATTTATTATAAGTAAAATGTGCCTCAGCGTCGAAGATTACAATAATTATGACGATTGAAACAAATAGTGTACTTTTTTATAACTTACTACCCACCTATATTTTTATGAAATGCTTCCTATATTTTACTAACGTATACCATAATTTTCATGGAAACGTTACCGTTAATAGGTACCCAAAATCCGTCAAAACTACACTGCTGTGAAACATTGTTTCGGATTCATGATGTCCGTATGGTAAAGTTCCTGTTCACTGAAACAAATTCTACCTTTTCTGTAAATAGACATCCAGAAAAAGAGTTAACAACAAATCCAAGCTCAATAGAATGGTCCAGTCCGAAGTAAACCAAGAACAAATTTTGTGAAAAAATCTATTTTCGCGGCTTCAAACAAATGTTTACCCAGATGGTCTCTTTCAAGGGATTTCAAAAACTTTATAGGTGATTGAAAAACTGAGTTCATGCTGAATAGTTTTAACAAAAAAATCTTCATAAATGGTTCATTATTTAAAGGTTTACAGCCAAAAATTCACTAAAAAGATTATGCGATTAAACCCCATCAAATCCATATCCATATTCAAACTTTATGATCATTTTTACCGATCTTAGCACATTTTAATGAAATTTAAGCATAATTTTGTGTATATCTTTCTGATTTTTTGAGTTTATACTTGATGAAGGTTTCTTAGTCATTTTCTGCAAAACAATATAAATTATACAATTTTATGTTTTGTTAACCGGCAGTCATATCCTGGCAGCCATATGCTGGGTTTGGGAATTCACATATGATCGGTGAGGGGATCGAGATGCACTCCTGCCAGCCGGACACACGTGCTCGCTTTAGTTCTTTATCTGTGGAATGTTGAGTCATTACTGGCTGTTGTGAGGAATGACTGGGAAGGGGCCCTGCAAGTGCGATCCGCCGTAGTTGACTCACCGGTTATCCACAACAGTCCTTTTCCCCGCTGATTCATTCTCTAAAACGGGTAGTGATCGTGCTTGCTGCACGCTGGACTTCCTTTCCTCGAAAAAACTTGAGTATTCATCGATCGTTTTCGTCGTTTGACGGCCCATTGTGGTGTGCTGTGACGTTGACGTCGAGCGGCGGCTGAGGGGGAGCTCCGTACGCCCAGATACAAGGTTTTTCGGCTATCGAACCGAAAATCGATGTGCGCTGTGTGTTGTCACCACCATATTGTCACTATACCCACAAATACATACAATATAGAGTATTAAGAAAATAAGTTTTTGGACAGTAACGATTTCTCATTGCATCATCATACAGAGTCGGTTGGCGTCAAAAGAAAACGAAATTATTAGAAATAGCCTATAATGAAATTTTGATCTTTATTTCAATCCGACGACGATAATGTGCCTTCGAGGAATCAATCTCTCTCATTACCCGATAAATTCATTAAACCTAGCCAAATACTATTGGCATTTAACCTCTGAACACGAATTCTACGTTCCTCTGTTGCTTATCTAATGGCGGTGAAATTGATGTGCAGTCACTCAAAAACTGTACCTACTATTTGAGTACCTATCGGAGTTAAATCTGAATAGTTAAATTTATTGTTTGTTTATTTATGTTATAGTACACCAGTTTATATTTTCAGCTTTAATAAATTATTTTAAAATTTAAAGAAAATTTCAGTGTTTTGTTTATATTCTGGGTACCTATGGGTCTGTTTCGGTGAGTGGAGATCTCAAAAATATAAAGGGTAGGTGTAAATTGGGCGCACACCCTTCAACAGACCTCATGTGGACGCACCATTGGGAAATGTTTGGGCGTAGGTACCCCACGAAGATAAAACTGGGCCCGTTCTTTCGCACCAAAGAAGAAGGAATATTATGGAAGATGGGAATAACAAATAAACCAATTGAAGCTGGTGTGTTGGGGGCTTGATACCCATATGTTGGGGAAAATAAATTCCTTCTTCTATATAATTTGCAAACATGTACACATAAGAAGATATCTATGTCTCCAGAGAAAAAATGCTTAAATCATGCTCCAACTTTGGTTTTGTAGGTAGTTCTTAAGGTGCTCTGGATTTTCCAGAACTATGCCTGCAGTAAGTGGAAATAACATATAAATATTTGGCATGATGTTTTCCATGCAAAGCAGCAACATGAGGTGCTTTCTCAAACTTGCTATTTTCTGATTTCTATGTAATTTCAGCTACGTTCCAAGGGGATGTTCGATTCAGAAGCAATCGCAGTCAAAAGTAATCGCTTTCTAGACCCGCTTGAACGTTGTGTTTCCAAATGTATACCAAACAAATTAAGTTATATCGAATCAAACGTCAGCACAGGAAGTTGTCATCATTGAATTGAATGTGGACTTTATTCCTTACAGGCTGGACATATGTATTACTTGAGAGAGATACGTAGAAAGAAACGTTTGTGCCTTGACGAAAACGTGATCACGTCTCAACTGAACGCTCTGGGCACATTGCAGATTAGATAAAAGTTCATCTTTGGTATTTTGACGCGGTTATTTTGGTTGGCAGTTAGCATGTTGTTACACATATCCATGCGTAACGACTCAAAGTAGCAGTTTTAATAATGATTTGCTTTATTGTTAATTTGTCATGAAAACAAAGAAGTAAATCCCTCCCCGGCTAAATATTCAATATGGCGGTAGACCAATTGTGCGCAAATCTCTAATCCAATATGTCTACCTATTGAAAAAAAAAAAAACTATCTAGCGTCAAAGAGCATGCGTTTTACATTTTTGTCCACTTATGGGAGAATTAGCTGATTTGGGGGGCTTCTGACTTCGTGATTCTTTTCTAGATAATCCGAGGAACCTCCAATTTAAATTTCAGCAGCTATGGCATAGTAGAGAAATTAGTTCTGGATTTCACTCAGCTGATCTGGGTGGCTCTAGACCTCATGATTCGTTTTTAGACGTCCAAAAGGCTCCATTTCAAATTTCAGGTTTATAGGTTGACTAGCCGCTCTGGCTCGCTTCGCTCGCCTCACCGTCCAGCCGGGGGGCGAGCCCGAGTCTCGAGTCTCTAGATATCTCAAACACGCTCTTCACTAAATTTCAACTTTCTAGAGAGAGCAGAAAGGATTTTTTCTCACTTAGCTGATCAAGCTCTTTGATATGATTGATCTCCCACGGAGTATCTCAATTCATAAACTCAATTCATCAAATTTCAACATTCTAAGGTGAACAGGTGAGAATTCAGCTCATTCGTCACACTAGGTAATCCAGTAGAGAACTCCAACCAAATTTGTATGTATAAGTACAGGTAGTTCTCAGAAGGAAGTTAACAGAGGGGGATGTAAGCAGCCTTAGATATAGTGTGACGTATGGTAAGTTTAGAGCTTTTCAAGAAGGGGTAAACGATTTTGGGGGGTGGAAAACGAGCAAGTTACAACTCCCTAGCAACAATTGGTTGTACGTGAAAAGCATTAGAAAATTTTGCGTAACGAGATTTCGTTTCTCGATACCCGAACTTTTCAGGCAGTTAAGTCATTGCTAAAGCATAAGTATTCCATTCTAAAATCAGATTTAGATGAATTTTTTAGGTATGTAGAGTAGAGAGTCACTGCCCCAATGTACCTAATTCTTAGAAATTTCATTTGTATCTTCAGCTTCCAAACTAATCGATCTAGTGCATATCGATTTATTAATTTACTTTCTGGTTCACCCGTGCGATGCACAGGTTGACTTGAACATTATCAATATCAAAAGCCTGTGACCCAAGTTAAAGTAATTCTGATAGACTCGCCCACTCAGATCCCAGTTTGTTCAGTAACATCCCCCCCCCCCTCCCCACTGGGTCAGATTTAAAAAATAAAACACCCCCTTCTACGGGTTAGATTTGAAAATTTTCAATTAGCCTGTAATTTAAGTTAGAATACTCCAAACATATTCGACAACTCAGATCCCCAGTTCGTTCAGTGACGTTCGAAACGCTTCAACTCCCCCACCCCCTCCCCCTCCATTGTGGGTCAGATTTGAAAATTTTGAAAAAGTAGTCTTTGACTTGAATTGGAGTAATCCAAACATATTCGACAGTCAAATCCCCAGTTCGTTAAGTGATGACAAAGATACCCCATTCCCCCCCCCCCCCCCCTCCCATTCTCCTAAAACCCTAAAACACCCCCTTCTACGGGTTAGATTTGAAAATTTTCAATTAGCCTGTGATTTAAGTTAGAATACTCCAAACATATTCGACATTCAGATCCCCAGTTCGTTCAGTGACGTTCGAAACGCTTCAACTCCCCCACCCCCTCCCCAACCATTGTGGGCCAGATTTGAAAATGTTGAAAAAAGTAGTCTTTGACTTGAATTGGAGTAATCCAAATATACTCGACAATCAAATCCCCAGTTTGTTCAGTGATGACAAAGATACCCCATTCCCCCTCTCCCATTCTCCTAAAACACCCCCTTCTACGGGTTAGATTTGAAAATTTTCAATTAGCCTGTAATTTAAGTTAGAATACTCCAAACATATTCGACATTCAGATCCCCAATTCGTTCAGTGACGTTCGAAACGCTTCAACTCCCCCACCCCCTCCCCCTCCATTGTGGGTCAGATTTGAAAATTTTGAAAAAAGTAGTCTTTGACTTGAATTGGAGTAATCCAAACATACTCGACAATCAAATCCCCAGTTTGTTCAGTGATGACAAAGATACCCCCCCCCCCCTCCCATTCTCCTAAAACCCTAAAACACCCCCTTCCACGGGTTAGATTTGAAAATTTTCAAGTTACCTGTGATTTAAGTTAGAATACTCCAAACATATTCGACATCTCAGATACCCAGTTGGTTCAGTGACGTTCGAAACGCTTTAACTCCCCCACCCCCTCTCCCTCCATTGTGGGTCAGATTAGATAAATTTGAAAAAGTAGTCTTTCGCTTGAATTGGAGTAATCCAAACATATTCGACAATCAAATCCCCAGTTTGTTCAGTGATGACTAAGATACCCCCTCCCCCCCTCCCATTCTCCTAAAACCCTAAAACACCCCCTTCCACGGGTTAGATTTGAAAATTTTCAAGTTACCTGTGATTTAAGTTAGAATACTCCAAACATATTCGACATCTCAGATACCCAGTTCGTTCAGTGACGTTCGAAACGATTCAACTCCCCCCCCCCCTCTCCCTCCATTGTGGGTCAGATTAGATAAATTTGAAAAAGTAGTCTTTGACTTGAATTATTGGAGTAATCCAAACATATTTGACAATCAAATCCCCAGTTCGTTAAGTGATGACAAAGATACCCCCTTCCCCCCCTCCCATTCTCCTAAAACCCTAAAACACCCCCTTCTACGGGTTGGATTTGAAAATTTTCAAGTAGCCTGTAATTTAAGTTAGAATACTCCAAACATATTTGACATCTCATATCCCCAGTTCGTTTAGTGACGTTCGAACCGCTTCAACTCCCCCACCTCCTCCCCCTCCATTGTGGGTCAGATTTGAACATTTTGAAAAAGTAGTCTTTGACTTGGAGTAATCCAAACATACTCGACAATCAAATCCCCAGTTTGTTCAGTGATGACAAAGATACCCCATTCCCCCCTTCTCCCCTAATCCCCCCCCCCCCCCTTATGGGGCAGATTTTAAATTTTAAACCTTCTCTGGACTTTCACAAATAATTTAAGGCTAAAATTAGCCAAATCGATCCAGCCGTTCTCGAGTTTTAGCGAGACTAACGAACAGCAATTGATTTTTATATATATAGATTAATTTGATTATATTCTACATTTTCTTCAGGTCTACTGATGGTATTCGCGAGGAATCATATTAAATTACCTACCTGGTTCCCAATGTTGGAAAAGAGAATGATTGAAAAGAGTGTATCCCCGCTGAGTTTGCAAAGTCCCATCAGACAGAAAAAGCAAAAAACTGACAGGGAGGGAACAAGAGGGGTTTTTTCCCATTCGATGATATTGGTTTTCGTGCTGCTTTATCCCGGGGAAAAGCTTGTGAACTGAAGGAAGTAAGATCGGTATATGACGGTGGCTAGACGGGGGGGGGCGGACCCCTCCGGGGGCGGTCTAGCCATATCGACCTGGGGGCCGCGAGGGCAACCCACCCTCGGTTACGCCGGTCAATGAACCCCTGCGAGAGGCCACCACGACCTATACCTACCATTAATTAACTATCTCCCCTCATCACACCTACCCGTACTATTTCCATACAACATGTTTCAAGTTCATATTCACTATACAGGTTCGGAGTGATTCGAATCTTCAACGAGAAATCGGGATCCGATATAACTCCATTAGGTAGGTATCAAGTTCAGAGCCATTTAAAGCAGTAATAATTTTGAGAAAGTCGTTAGGGCCTCGCTCTAAATGTGTTTCGCATCACACTCCAGTAGAGAAAAGGAAGTTTGATTGTCAGTAAGGCATTTCCGCAACGTATGGATCCTCAGTCAAATCGAAATCTCATTTTTACCAGACAGAGACACACTTAATGTATGTGTGTATGACTGTGAGAATAGCCCCAAACCGTTTTCGAGAGCCAGCACGACCTATAACCACTATTAATTAACAATCTCCTCTTCACCTCATCACACCTACCCGTACTAATCTCAGTTATAGCCCCAAACCGTTTTCGAGAGCCAGCACTACCTATACCCACTATTAATTAACAATCTCATACCACCTCATCACACCTTCCCGCACTAATCTCATAAAACATGCATAAAATTCATATTCACTATACTGCCGTCCAAATTGCTTCCAATCTTGAGAGGGGAATATGAATTAATCCATGATACCATTATAGGTCCAGACTGTCCCAACCTGCTCTGCAATGTCCATCTCCATGTTCCGCGATTGCCCTCTCGTTCATCAGCCTTGTTTTATGTCCCCTTCTCGTCTACAGCTTACATGCAGCATCGGCCCCTCGGTTGATTACCTCGCCAGGTCAACTTACTGCTGGAGGTTAACCCTCATTTTGATTTTTTCAGGAACTTGATTATAAGACTAAAAACAATTATATTTTCATCACCAGTTTTTTTTCCTCATGATTTGAAGTTTGTTGTTCAGTATTACTTTTATTATTTACTAGCTGGTTCACCAGTGCGTTGCACAGGTTGACCTGAACATTATCAAATAACCTGCGACCCAAGTTAAAGTAATTCTGATAGATTCGCCCACTCAGATACCCAGTTGGTTCAGTGACGTTCAAAACGCTTTAACAACCTCCCCCTCCCCTCCTCACACGGTCAGATTTCAAAAATTTGAAAAAAGTAGTCTTTGACTTGAATCGGAGTAATCGGAGTTTTGTTTCTGTCAATAAATGGATATTCTATTCTATTCTATAATCCAAACATACTGAACAATCAAATCCCCAGTTTGTTCAGTGATGACAAAGATACCCCATTCCCCCCTCCTCCCCTAAAGCACCCCCTATGGCACAGATTTGAAATTGTAACGTTAATTGTAACGTATCAATAGTTCTTCGCTATTACATTAGTTTTCATAATATTCAAATTTATTAATAATAATTTCGTTATGTACTTTTTATGTACTTATTCTGTATACATTTTTGCTGTTTTCACGAACGTTTAATGTGTTTACTTCTTATTTAGGTACTTAGTCTGTATATATATTTTTTCCCTATTTTATTTATTTTTTATTTTCTTTTTTTAAATGAATCTCCTTTTTATGTATTTCTTATATATACCAGTTACGTAGGTATATATTTTTGCTATTATTATAGTCATTCAGTGCATTTACTCTTTGTCTACTTATTATATATTTCTTATGGAGTATCATGGATTATTTATTATATGGGTGATTCTCAAATAACTAACAACTTCCCCCTTAGTGAGATTTTAAAATTTGACCTCATTGGAAAATTTTGAAAACAAATCGGAGTGTTCCTAGGACCTTCCTAGAAGTGATGAATAACAGGAAAAAGATCAGAATCAACTTTTTCGAGTTTTTATGTGAATTTTAAATTTTGGGAATCATGGAGGGTTACACAAATGGCACGGAAGTTACGGTACTGGGCACGGCGCTAAAATCAACAATAATTAGTTGGTATAACTAATATCAAAATTAATCTTTTTTAATCAAAAAATTGACAAAATCTTAATCCATGTTCGTATTTTATTTAAGACCTAAGTTTATTACGTGGCATTAATCCCAATCAATGGAAGTAGTTTTACCTAGCAGGCATTTTTTTTTTTTTTTTTTCGTTTATTGTTGGCATTAAGACATGTTATACAGCCATAGGGTGCTTCTAATCTACATTTTTACATGGAATTCGTAATTGTTTATACGTAAATATTACATTCTTTTATATAATCATAAATAATTTTATATACAATAAAGTTTCTCGTTGATAGTAGACAACTGTAGTTCGTCGGATTGCGGTTTATGCACATCCTCTTGATCAGAAACATCTCCTGTAGGTGTGCCTGGCGGTGTATTGGCCAAGACATTTTGAATGGCTATTTTATTTTGTCGGTGTTTCCTGACTCTCTCTCTCTAACGGCTCTCCTTCTCCTCTTGAGGGCAGACTTTAACAGCTGATCAACCGTCTTCATTTCTCCTTTCTTTTTCCTTTTGTGTCACCTTTCCCTTTCCTTTTCCTTAAATTCATTGTATATCATGGCGTCATTTCGAATCTTTTCCCTCCGCAACTTCTCAGTCTCTCTCTTCTTCTTCAACGCCTCCGCCTTGCTCTGAACTTCACTTTTTCTTGGGCGACCCCCAGGCACGGTTATCTGAAAATATTACCGTATTTGGTACTTACTAGGTCGTAAATATAATTATTAAGGGTTGAAGAAATTTCTCCACCCCCACACCACATCCAATTTGAGAATGTAAGGAGGAAAATCAGATTTAAAGTGAGTAGAGCCATGTGCACTACCCAGTCTAAGTACCAGGATAGTTCATATTTTGGGGACATATTCGTGAAAATAATAACACGAATAGCCACCTATCACACATATTTATGTTTGAAATATCATGGAAAAAATTAACCTATAATACTTTGTCATTATTTAGCAAAAGCAATATCGCAAATTTACTCTCATTGTAATGCTCCATGGTCAAGTGTAACGCTCCATGGGTAGAAACTCAATGTGGAGGTTACAAGTTTCCCCCCATGGAGCGTTACATTTCGACTTTGGTGATTCTTCACTCAATGGATTGAAGAGATATTGATGCCATTCATGTTATCAGAAGTTAGGTAGAAAAAGACCTTCGTAATTCAATAAGAGGGTAGGGGAAATAATAATTAGTAGAATAGTTAGATACTCACATGGAGGTTTCACCCAAAAAACACGCAGCTGTAGAGCCTTCCTTCTAGCCTTCTGTCTGAACACCAAATGACGAGAGGGGAATCAGGCTGATTCACGTTTGATCGTCAGGGTTGCCACTACATTTTCTCCTTGACCCGGAAAAATATCCCTTCTTGGAAGGTCTAAATGGTAACTTAGAAAAAAACCCATGGATGTTACATAAAAAATTAATATAGATTTTGGGAGCTCACTGACAGCGCACTTTATGGTTTTTTGAGCTTAAACTTTCGTACAACACTCCTTCGCAATCCTTCTTCAAAAACCAGTTGCCAGTTTTTGCTTGGCTGGTCATCAGTCGTTTCCTGGTGTACATATAGGTTCAAAACCTTAGGGTGGGACAGCCTTGGAGGGTTACCAAATCGATATGTTTAGGCTTTGTTTCACCCCTTAAATTACAGTGAGGATCAGATTTTTATAATGGAGTACTAGAAAGGACCTAGTACTTACCATAAAAAATTTAAAAAAATGTCAACTAGGTCTGACTCAAGAACAGGGGACGGGGGACAGAGACTTGTTAGTTATTTGAGAATCTACCATATATATACTTATTTTTTCGCTGTTTTTATAAACGTTTTTGGCATTTACTTATTCTGTACCGATAGTGTACATTTATGTTGTGTTGTTATCACTCGTTTTTTTTTTCCGATTGTTCTTACTATTATTGTTCTTATGATTGATTTTATCGTGCACGTTTTATTCTTTTTCAAGTTTTTCTACATTTACTCCTACATTCTGCATGTAACCACCGTAGAACATGAATAGAACACATCATATTCATGGAGGAAACAAGACAAGGAAGCCTCTGGGGCTAGTTAGGACTGAGTTTCTCTCGTTTTTGGTTAAGTGCCAAAAAGTCGCTCTTTTTCAGTGCTCTCTAGCGGCGGTACCCTGTGCTCAAAAATTAAATGTGTGCATTGCATTTCGAAGAAAATGTTGTCTATTTTCATATAGTAAACACCTAGTGAAGGATACGCTAGGATGCATACTTTTCAAGTTATAGGTAAGCAATTTTTTGAAAAAAAAAAAAAAAAAAAAAAAAAAAAAAAAAAGTCCCTGAAAAAAGCAGGTGAAAAAGCAGGGTGAAGGTTTCTTGCAAATTTTAGTTGTAAAGCCGTTTTTTTTTGCAAACATCAGATTCGGATTCAGCACACCAAAAAACATAGGAATCCGTCGAGAAACTTTCTTTCCGAATTTTCTGTTGTCAAAACTACCATATGACTAGACTGATGGGTCTTGTTCCAGATGTTTTTGGCATTGCGAACACTCCAGTAGAGAAAGGAAGTTTGGTAGCCTGCTCGAACAGTATTTTGGGGAATTCCTTAAACCAGTATTACTCAAGTCTCACTCATTCCATGAGTCCTCACTCAAGCCGAAATCACACCTATCCCAGACACAGACATAAATGTATGTGTGTATATCTGCATAGAGTAATATGTGTGACTTAATCTCAAACTGTTTTCGTGAACATTATTTTCTGGAATTCCTGCAATGTATAGCTGCTAAATCAAAGCATATCGCATTTAACTAGACCAATCCCATACAACATGCTTCAAGTTCATGTTCACTGTTCACACGTCCAGATTGATTTGGATCTTGAAGGGGAAATAGGGATTCAGCCACAGTTCCATTATGTTCCTTTTTCCACAAATGGCAAAAAAAAAAAAAAAAAAAAAAAAAACACTTATATCAGCCATTTAAAGCAGAAAATATTTTGGTAAAGTCATGTAGGACTATGGTTTTATACGTGTTCTCACTTCAATAGTGGAAGGAAAGTTTGATGGTCTGCGTGAACAATATTTTCTATAATTCCTCCAACTTGTGGACCCTCACTCAAGCTGAAATCTCTGAGATATAAATGTGAGAGTGTATGTCTGTATGAATTAATATGTATGCTTCAACTCAAACCGTATTATTGAAGCCACCAAGACCTATAATACCTAAATATTTAAGAGAGAAAAAAAAATTGTTAAAAATCTCTCTCTTCCACTTTATTACACCTATTCTATTCCTATACAACTTGCTTCAAGTTCATTTATAAGTGCACTATTCTAAATAGTTTCGAATCGTGAGAGGGAAATCGGGATTTCTCGACATAGTTCCACTGAGAACACATATAACCCAGTCATTTAAAGCAGAAAACAAATTGGGAAAGTCGTGTGTGGACTCGCACTAGATGTGTTTTGTATTTCCATCACACCAATACAGAAAGGGAAGTTTGGTAGTCAGCTTGACGAATATTTTATGGAATTCCCGGAATATACGGATCTCCACCCAAGACGATATCATATTTTTACAAGGCACAGAACTAAATGCTTGAACTCCAAATCATTTTTGTGATGTCGCCACTACCACGGACCAATACAAAAGTAAGAACAGTGAAGCTATTTCCCTTCCACTTTATCACACCTATTTTATACCGAAACAATATACTTAAAATCTATCCTCTTTACATACATCTAGATTGTTTCGGTCTCTAGAGAAGTAAATGGGGTGCATGGCATAATTCCGTGAGAAACCCATATTTCAACAAAGGTAAAAAACCACCTATGTTATGCAAGCTAGCTAAACATTTTTGAGAAAGTCATGGTAGTCGGTTTGAACTATATTTTGAAGGATTCCTCCGCACTATGAATCTTCACCCATTGTGAGAATCTCATTGTTTTGGTCCGACTGTAGAAGCCACGTTTTGAAGCTTGTCACAAGGATAAGAGGTTCGCACATGCGCAGCAGCTACTAATTATACAATCGTGATAATAATGGTGATAATAAAATCATCATTTCCCAACTACCCTCCAAATTTTAGGGAGATCGGACGAATAGGCCATGAGAAAATGGCGCTTAATGGATTTTTATGTATGCATATGCGCAGTAAAAACTATTAATTTTTTCACTGATGGAACCTTATTCAGTTTCACCCGCACATTCCCTGACAATTCCATCAAAATCGAATGAAATCTGTAGAAGTACCTAATGCTTGTTTGAAGGATTTCACATTTGCTCATGCTCAGCAGCCACTAATGATACGAAGTGATGAAACACATATGAGGTAAATAAAAACGTGATTTCCCAACTACCTTCCGAATTCGAGCAAGGTCGGACGTATTGCCGTGAGAAAACAATGCTTTATAGACTTTACGTTTACGCATGTGCGTAATGCAGTATTGATTTATGAGCAATGCAACTGATGGGGTACCGTCTACAATCTAACCCGCCCATTCCCTGGAAATTTCATGAAAATTTTATGGGAACTGTAGAAATTAAGCTGAGAAAATTGATTAATTTCCCTCGGCTGAGTTTTAGATCCGCTATCTCTTCTGGACGCCTTTTTCAACAACCAATTATTATCTGTATCATCGACCACCCGTGAGTGGCCAAGAGGCCAATTAAACCCTTGCTAAATGTCCTGAAATTGACTTTAAGGAAGAACATTGGTGACATAATTATTCCATAATCTTAGTATATAGCCATCATGTAAAAAGTCTGCCAAGCTGGGTAGACCAGCTTTCTCATGTATTGTAACACGGACGTATAGAATTAGCTGAAAAACAAAGTACGACTGAAATGATTGAATGCAAAATAGAATAGCGTCTATGTAATTTATACATGCTAGAATTCAAAATAGGGCTATAATTAATGTTTGCGCTTGTTTCGAGGTTAACCCACACAATAATTGAAAATTTCATCAAAATCAGTCCATTATTCTCGATGTCAACAAATATTAGTTATATTCAACCAAATGCGGTAAAATACAAAAGGAATCATCCTAAACCTAACAACTCTCCGAGTTTGAACGAAATCGGATCAATAAAAAAATAGACGTAAGTAATATGAAATTCACGTTTGCGAATGCGCACATATCTACTACTATTGTGCAAACGGCAATGAAAGTTATAGGGACCTTTTAGAAGCTAACCTGCACAATCCCTGGAAAGTTCTTGATATAGATGTGGGCGTGACGAGGATTTACTGCGTACGGCGCAGTATTTAGCGAAGTTGTCGCTAAATTTAGCGCAGTATTATTTTTTTATTTTTGGATTCTACGCATCTTGAAACGTAAACCAACCAATTTTGAGGGGGTTAAATTTGTTTTCTTGGTCGATTCTCGATTACAAAGGTTCATTCTTCATTATTGAAAATAATAAACCAAAATCCAGTAGTTATTGGACAACTTCGCTGGATAGTGATACTGGAATACATAAAAATTGCCTTGTAAATATCAGCTGATATAATGCCAATATTGGAATATTATCAGGTGATATAGCAATGGAATTTATTCTAACGTTGCGAAATCGAGTTTATTAATGATTGTCCGTGCGGATGTACCTACTAGTGAATTACTGGTACCTAAATGCTAAATTTCATCTTTTAAATTGCTCCCAAGTCTACCTATACTTAGGTAGCGGAAGCATTGTTTTTACTTTCGAGATTGAAAAGTTGTAGTCTCCACTAAAATCAAACGGTTGTTGTTTTTTCATAGTGGTAAAATTTCCACTCGCTTTTTACGTTTTAGACTATTCTGAACCAATGTCTTTATCTCTGTGTGTGGGTATCTGTGTCTGTGTGTGTGTATGTATTTGACTGTGTGTATATGTCCACAAATTTTCTAACAAGCTTAATTTTCACAATATTCAACCGGTTCTTATGAAATTTTCATGGTATGTGCGGGTTAAGGTGAAGATGGTCCCCTATGAGTTTCGTTGTTCCCAAATAGAAACTTCTCTCGGAGCATGCGCAAACGTAAATTCCACGAAGCATCATTTTCCCACGCCCCCGACGTCAATCTCGCTCACATTTGGAGGACAGGTGGACGAGGTTAAATTGAGCATTCCCTAGCAATTTCAACATCATCCTGTCATTAGTAGCTACTGTGCTTGCACGAATATGTATTCCTTTTTAAATGACCCTAATTTCAAGTTTTCATCCGATTTTGATGATATTTTCAGGGAATGAGCGGGTTAGGGTTTAAACGGTCCAGTATTAATTCCATACTTCTCAAATCATTACTTCACTTCGCGCATGCGCAAACGCAAATTTCTTCACTTCGAGCATAATTTATTTACGCCCTAATCGTCCGATCCCCCTCAAGTTTGATACATAGCTGGGACAATGGTTTATTTATTCCATGTTAATTTCAACATGATTGCATAATTGTTAGCTCCTGCGCACGCGCGAAAGTGTGCTCCCAGGAACAAGGTATAGTTTTCATCATACTATCATTACTTTTTCTGGGAATTCGTGGGTTAGGCTCTAGATTGTTCCCTACCAATTTCATTTTTCTCAAATCATTACTCCATTCTGCGCATGCGATAACGTAAACTACTTCAAGCATCATTTTCCCGTATCTTAAATGACCGATTTCAAAGTTTTACGTTACCTACAACTTGATTGACTATATTCTGCTAAGGAGTTTTTAATGATTATTGAAACAATTTAAATAATCTATACATTTAAGTTATTTTCAATTGTAGGTACCTTCTTACTTGAATATCGTTATACTGAGATCGGGGGGAACTAGCGAAGCCTAAAATTGCGGGGTCTTGAAACTTTAAGGGTGAACCCTTCTCGGAAGCACCATGCGCCATTTTCTGATCATAATATTAATACGGGGTTTAATAAATTATAGACCAATGATCCGCGTAGAAGGGCTATCTAACACAGAAATAATAAACCTTTGTGAAATAATTTGCAGCGTTTTTCACTTCTGAGGGGCTATTCTTACTGGAGATATGCTGATTCCATAAATATACCTTAGAATATTAATATGTTCAGGATGATATTTTTTACTAAAAACCCCCAAAGAACACGTTTTTCATCTCTATTTTTTTGAAATTTTGACCCCTTAAAGAACGTTGGCCAACTGTAAAACAGGCATGAAGAAAATTTTCTGAATTTTCGACTCGAAAAATGTTAAAGCCATTGCAATACCTATGCGCTAACAGTTTTTAGGCAGAAAGGTAACGTTCAATTTAAAATAAATAAAATTACCGTAACCATACATTGGCTGAAGAAGGAATTAAGGAAGTAGTCGAACTTTTTTGAGACTCGAATTTACTTTAAAATTATGATTTTGCACTCATTTCCTCTTTAAACTGTGAAATGAAGTTAATAAACGAACGTCCCGGATAATCGGAGTAGCAGATAATATTTGATTGGTGCTACGGCCCTTTCTAGAAAAATTGCTACTGGTACATAGGTCTTGGAAAAAATATTATCGGGAAATAGTCGGAAATGGCACTTAGGCCCTTTGTACCTGAAACCCTTCAATTTTTAAATGAGTTGTTTAATATGCTTTCCAACCCTGTCCGGTTATTTCTGCATCTCACCTGGCAAGCCGTCGCGGGTGGGAGAGCACGGAGGTGCCCACTCCCCCAGCACGTAGCGTCTCCCGGAGAGCCTGCAGCAGCCAGGACCTCGGACAAGACGCCGCGCCGCTCGCCGCCGCGGCCGCGGCCTCAAGGAGGACCGGGTTGACCCAGACAGACATTCGTCCCCCACTTCAGACCTCGAGACCGTTGAGTTGCACAACGGCGTCCTCGTTGCCTCCGCGCCCCCGCCGGCCCACCCGAGCGCCGGCCACCTTTTCGGCGGGGGCCCCCGCGGGCCCAAGTCAAAGTTGGGTAATTATAGGCTATTATCGGTTCATCCCGTTTCCAACAGGAAATGGTCCTGTAGGTCGGGTTTCGCACCAGAAGGTTGAGGAGGGCCCTCCTGATGTGCAACAAAAGCATATGGCGCCAAGGTTCACACAACCTCATGCTGGACCTATTCAATATGTGAATTTTCTGATGATTCATGTTAAATGAGTATCCACACTACATGCAGATACATCGGTACATGGATATGTCTTATTTTTCTCCCAGTGAAATATGTGTTTTGTGTCTCAAGTTAAAGATGTCTCAATTAAGTTAGCTCATCAGAAAATACCCAACCAATTCAATCGTCTCTTAGTGTCCCAGAGAGTCTCGATATCTAATTTCAACTTCCTAATGTGAACAGGAGAAAATTCAGCTCACTCAGCTGAGTAGAAATGAGCCGATCATTTCAACTGTCTCCTAATATTCCATTGAGTCTTCCTATCAAATCTCAACTTGCTAGGATGAACAAGAGAGATTTTAGCTCACTCAGCTGATCCCGTTTCCAACAGGAAATGGTCCTGTAGGTTGGGTTTCGCACCAGAAGGTTGAGGAGGGCCCTCCTGATGTGCAACAAAAACATATTGCGCCAAGGTTCACACAACCTCATGCTGGACCTATTCAATAAGTGAAATTTGGCAGCCAAATTTTCGGTTGTACCTGTGATTACCTAACAGGTAATCACCCCATGATTGGCACAGCAGTTCTGTAATAAATAATTCCGTGAATGAAACCTTCATTTCAACATATTACAAATGAATTGAGCATTTGAACTCAGTTTTATTAATCTAAATATAAAATTAATGAGTATTCATAAAGAATTTTTTATAAAGCTCCCTCAAAATACATTGATTGATTCATCTAGATAAGTACAGCATCCAAAAGACGAAGAAAGGACGCTGTAGTTATTCCACTTTTCAATTTGGAAACTCATACGGTGGATACAGCTTTCGTACAAGTACGCAACCACGAGAGACATTTCATGTCTTTGCGCCCCCTTTCCCCTTCCTATAAAACCCCGTATTGTACTTTTGTTTGTGGAAATTTATTGCAAAAACACGTTTTTAAAAAAAAATATTTTTTTTATTCAAATAAATTTCAAAATACAATTTTGTTTTACTCATTCCATAAAGGAAACCCTTCCGTTATGATTGACTGTCTATGAAGACTTAGACGGGTTTTCCATACAATCCTATATTTTGCTTTGTAGTTAATTATTAATACGAGGGTATTCCATACAATCCTATCTTTTTTTCTTATTTATTCGTTAAAAGTATTGATTAGAAACCGACAAAGAAAAAGATCGACAATTGATTTGTTAGTTGATCTGGGATCGGTCAGTTGTGTTCAGAAGTCCCTCAAGGGCCCACATACCAAATCTCAGAATCGTGGGATCATTATGGAAAAAACTGGATTCTAGAGCCACTCAGCTGATCTGGGATCGGTCAGTTGTGTTCAGAAGTCCCTCAAGGGCCCATATACCAAATCTCAGAATTGTGGGATCATTATGGAAAAAACTGGATTCTAGATCCACTCAGCTGATCTGGGATCGGTCAGTTGTGTTCAGAAGTCCCTCAAGGGCCCACATACCAAATCTCAGAATCGTGGGATCATTAAAGAAAAAACTGGATTCTAGAGCCACTCAGCTGATCTGGGATCGGTCAGTTGTGTTCAGAAGTCCCTCAAGGGCCCACATACCAAATCTCAGAATCGTGGGATCATTAAAGAAAAAACTGGATTCTAGAGCCACTCAGCTGATCTGGGATCGGTCAGTTGTGTTCAGAAGTCCCTCAAGGGCCCACATACCAAATCTCAGAATCGTGGGATCATTAGGGAAAAAACTGGATTCTAGATCCACTCAGCTGATCTGGGATCGGTCAGTTGTGTTCAGAAGTCCCTCAAGGGGCTACATACCAAATCTCAGAATCGTGGGATCATTAGGAAATCTCCGCGTAACGCTCTCCGCGTGACGCTCCCCCGCGTGACGCTTTTTCATTTATGTGCCATAGTAAAGACATAAAATGTCAAAAAGTTGAAAATATCACCGGATGTTTCATCACAAAATAGGTACAATGTTTTCTCGGTACCATGGGCACAATACGTTTCTAATGGTAAACTAGCAGCTTGTGAGTAGCTATGTATTTATATAAATATAAAAAATAAAGAACGAATGACAACAACGGATAGAGATCCCTATTGATAGCACTGTCAATCACTGAGGGGAGCATCCGTTTGGGAACTAGTAATTGACATTTGCATTTTCACATGTTATCTTTGGTTATTTCCGAAAATGATAGCATAAATGCAATCTAAATAAAAAACTGATTGAGAAAAACCGTGGAAACAATCGAATTTGAAAATGGGGAGGGCATGGTGAAGCAAAATAAAACGCTTACCTCCTTAGCAAAATCACAAGAAACAGCACCAAAGAAATTCTTCTGTTGGGTAAACTTCTCCAGAAACCTTTTCCCGCCTCTATTCTTTACTGAGAAGGTATTTTGCCTCAAAATTCAAATGGACCAAGTCCGTAAAACACTTTTAAATGCTATATTATTATAACTTCTTGGTCAATCACTGGTCCCTGTCAACCACTGGTCCCTCCACCCTATATGCAAATACATCGGTACCTACATGGATACCTATGTGTTTTGTGTTTCAAGTTAAAAATGTCTCAATTGAATTAACTCAGTCAGCTCATCATTAATTTCAATCGTCTCTTAATGTTCCAAAGAGTCTCCTTATAAAATCTCAACTTCCTAGGATAAATAAATTTTTCATAGGTCCATTGTAACGCAACCGAAGAGTGCTACTTCATTATTGTTACTGCATAGTTACCGAATTTGTTTATCGGTTGTAGCGTTGCATTTTTTCGGTCGCAAATGTTAGAACGACCTCTAGCCCAAAAACATAGTATCCGTGTTAAAATGAAGGTATGTTGGAATGGTTCCAAAAACTTTATCGAAAATACAGTTTTCTTAAAAAACGTATTGGTTAGTAATATATACATTACAGGGACGTCCCAATGAATGGACTGTATATATTATAATTTTGGTGAAATTGGCGAATAGATCGTGATTTTACTAGATGAACCCACTCCATTATATATGTGGTACAAGCTCCCCCCCCCCCCCCCCCCCCCCCCCCAATCATCCTAACAACCATACAATTGCATGAACAGCTTTTACGACAAATTGGTTGAAAATATCACGATATTACCCCCCCCCCCCCCTCCAATACACACATCATGAATAACCAAAATCGGAAGAGAATTGCATATAATAAACTGTTGATTTTCTCTTCCATCGCTTCTGCTCACAAAAATTCGTCATCAAAATGAAATCCCCGATTTTTAGTACATCAATACCAAAAGATTAGAACAGAAAGAATAGAAAACATCATGATTTCTCGGAATTACACCTCCTCCCCCTCCATTTACCCTCTCTACCGTTAGTAAATTTGAAACTTCCAAGCTTTGTTGCATAACTGGACTAAAGTCTGGATCGAACGAACATCACGATTTTCCACGGTTAACCCCTTCATTCTCCCCCTTCCATAATGAAATTGGAAAATCCTGACACGCTTTCTAAAACTAGACCAATTGCATACTTGGAAAAAAAAAAAAAAAAAAAAAAAAAAAAAAAAAAAACGAATACCTATTTGACGAGAAAAGTTCATTTTATCTTTTAAATGGCTTCCAGTCTCACTTTTGAGATATGGAAAAGTTTTAGTCCCCACTAAAATCAAATGGTTGTAGTTTTTTTTTTTACAGTGGTCAAATTTCCACTCACATTTTACGTTTTAGACCATTCTGAACAACTTTCGTTCCATGTCTTTGTGTGTGTGTGGGTGTGTGCATAATTATTGCATCATTATTAGCTTCTATGCATGCGCAAAAGTGTATTCTCAGAAACAAGGTAAATTTCTAGTTTTCGTCAGATTGTGATTTCATTTTCTGGGAATTTGTGGATTAGGCTGTAAATTGTTCCCAACCAAAATAAAAATCAAGTTCAAACGAAAGGATGAGTTCGTTGGCCACAATTTTTTTAGCCCATTAAATTGGTCAAATTTCAAAAAAAGTGCTGAAAAATCACTAAAAATTGGTAAAAACGACTGAAAATCGTTAAATTTGTATGTTTAGCCGAATTTTAGTCAAAAGGAGTTTATCAAAGATAAACTAGTACAATAATAACTTTAAGCACAAATTTATGCTGAAAAATATACTTATATTTCATTAAATTTCCAAAATATAGACAAAACTGCACACAAAAAAGCTAAAAATCCAAAATCTTTTTTGAATCGGAGAACATAATCTTAGGCAACATACAATACTGCATAATTATAATTCATTTAACAATAAATATATAGGTAAGCTACGAATTCCACAATGACCAATATCCTGGTTACAATAAACGGTGATGATTTACTGCACATCCAACTTGGTGTCAGCTGCTTCTGCTGCCTCGACACGAAGCCGGATGTGATATGACAGGCAGGCAAAACTACTGAGGCCGGCTTGGGAGCTATCCGTCGCTTCGCTGTTGTTAAAACAACCTCATTAGTCCCACTGATTCCACTAAACAGGGTCAAACGCGGAGGAGGGTCTCAACTTGGACTCTTATTGCGAAAATAAGTGTCGTAATTTCCTCGCCTCCTTTTATCGCGTCCCGTTTCGTGTTTTAGGCCATTTCCATTTATATGAAGTTCTTCCTTTACTAGTGGCCTGCTGAACCGACCATTGCCAACAGGATCTGTCATTACAAAAAATGTCAAAGACGATTATAATAAACTATGAGTAAATTTGCTCGCTCGTCCAAGGCCTGAATGCTGATCACAGTGTACCATAGCATGCATTTCTAATTATGTATTTGTGTAAATACTGCCAAAGAAATACTCTCTACAATTTTATGCAATACCACACCCAGGGAGGCACCGATCCTTATTTGGCATCTTGAGTTGAATAGGAACGAAGTTAGCTAAAGAGCTCATTCAGCTGATAACAGTGGTTCCTCAAGTTGTAATTATACACTATCACACCCAGTGAAGTCCCGTTCCAAAGTTCAGCATCTCAAGTTAGATTGGATCAAAATTAGGTGAAGAAGTCACTCTGCCGATTAGAGTGGTTAAATAAGTTTTGTAATTTACTCCACCAAAACCAGAGAGGTCCCGTTCCAAGGTTCAGCATTTCAAGTTGAATAGAAACAAAACTAGCTACAGAGATCATCCTGCTGATCAGAGTGGTTACGTAAGTCGTAATTATACATTATGACACCCAGTATTTACTATAAGTATAAAGAAGTACTTCGATTGTGACTCCCCACATGCCCTTTTGTCAAAAAACGATTTTTTAAATCATTTCTTGGGCCACTAAATTGTAAATTTGAGCCTGAAATTCTAGGGAGATAGGGCTGGCCAACGAACTTGACCTGTATTTTGCCAAGATTGATTTTTCTGCGTTGGGACGGGTTTTTTACGCCGTATTTTACGGGAGTTATCGACTGGAAATGCACCCTATATATATATATATATATATATATATATATATATATATATATATATATATATATATATATATATATACGACGTTAAAATCTAGTATTGAGTTCTTTGATGTATGAAACGGATTTGTAGGGGGTCCCCGACCCTTCCTATCCACTTTTGAAATTTCGAAGCCATCTAAATAGCTCATTTTTTTTCGAAAATTCGCTAAAACAAGTTTTACCACTAAAAATACCAAGGATTGAGCAAGACAAATAAACTGAACATTTGTGAGTTAAAATGTGAAGCTTGGTTGTAACGGAGTTGGAGAAATCAGCAAATGTTACCACTCGATTCAGCGTGAAAATTATCAGTAGAAACCGACCCTAATCCGAACAACTACCAAACTCGTACGCTCGTAGAGGATCATAAAAAAAGCAAGCTATCTCCCAAATTTTGATTTTTACATTTAGTTCAAATTCAAAACCATTCGAAGTCAGCCCATTTTACGGTAGTTACCTTCTTGCATTCCACTCCATACTGGCCTACGGCTGACGACCCCGCATAAGCGTTTTACCTTATTAGGCAGGTAACCTAACAGGGTGAAGGCGGGAGGGGTAACTGGGTTAATTTCCATTCTTTTTCTTCAAAAGTGACAGTCGTGCTGATGACTCATCGCTCTTACGACACACAAGTGGATCGTTGTGCAATATTTATACATCTCATTGTTTGTTCCGTTGCGTTCCTTCTCTGACGTAGCTTTTAACAAAGAAACAATTGTATAAATTTTCACGAGCATTCACGCTCATAGCTACAAAACGTGAAGGTTGCAGGGTCCCATTGGGTCGTAGAATATAATTTAATATTTATATCACGGATAAATTATTGCTCCCGAGTTTAAATACAGGGAGTCCCAAAAATAACCCCCCCCCCCCCCTCACGTTTTCCCTCAATTTTTGAGTTAGAAACTTGGAGAGCGTTTTTGGGGTGCCTGATACTAAGGTTTAAGCAAATAAAAATTAAGAAAAACCACTTCTCAGCAGTCTGCTACCGTCAGTCTCGCCTCCTCAAAGGATGAGCTCCGTGGGCAGCGCACAGTGGAAAAACTTTCCAAAACTCGTATGAGAAAAACGCCATGGTTTATGATTTTGGTATTAGATAGCCCTTCCACACAGAACACCTGCCTATATTTATTTAATAAACGAAGTCTATTATGCATAATTTAAATGCGACCGTGCAAGGGAAACGGGACCTTAACTTGCCAGAGGTCAAATCTCAGTTTCATTTTTCTCCACATTAGGTATGCTGAACAAAATAGTTTTTGGATTTTTTCTACCTTATTCCAATCAAAATTTATGATTTTTCAAAGTTTGAAATAAGCGAGCCCGAAAATTGCAAATTTTCAGCAGGTTTCAGCAGATTTTCAGTAGACTTGCAAAACTACAGTTTTTCGCGATTATAAATACAATGAAAAATGTAGAAAATTCAAGTTTTGATGATTATTGGGGAAAGAGAGACAGTTTTGGGACCCATAAAATATTTTTAAAAAAGTCATTTTTTGACCCAATCTTCGTTTTTTCGTTCTCCTGAAAAAAAAAGAAAAAAAGTCTAGGAAAGTTATGCTCCCTTTTCCCTCTACGGTCACAAATATAACTGCGTAGGCGTATATGCCTATCGAGGAGAAATTAATTAAATTAAATAAACCCTACATTTACTAGTTTCTTAATGCTTTCTAGTCTACCTATAGGTAGCGGAAGCGTTGTTTTCACTTTCGGGAGAAAAAAAAATTTTGTCTCCAAAATCAAAATTTCCAATCGGATTTCACGTTTTAGACCATTTTGAATAACTTTGGTTCCGTGTCTGTCTGTCTGTCAGTGTGTAGGTGTCTGTGTGCGGTTGTATGTCTGTCGTGTGTCTGCAAATCCTTGTAACAAGCTTAATTTCCACAGTTTTCATCCGGTTCAGATGAAATTTTCAGGGAATGTGCGGGTAAGGGGGTAGACAGTCTCCTATCAGTTTCATTGTTCCCAACTCAATACTTCACTCTGCGCATCATTTTCTCACGCCCTAGCCTTCCTATCTCGCTCAAATTTGAGGAACAGTTAGGAGTTGACGATTCGAGCATTCCGTATAAATTTCAAGATGATCGTAACAGTAGTAGCTCCTGCGCATACGTTAATTTTAAATTCTATTAACAAGCTTAATTTTCACAGTTTTTTCGATTTTTTTGAAATTGTCGGATTATGCGGGTTAGGCAGTACATGGTATTTTCCACTTTGGAATTTTTCAAGATCATTTAAAACATTTCAATGATCTTCATTTCTATACATTCATGATACGGGAACGAGGGAGCTATGTGCCACACTTAATTCGGCTGACGTTTTTTAAATTAATTTATTCATTATGAATGTATTACGGGCGAAGCCCAATCTTACGTTTTCGAACAATAATTATATGGATTAATATGACTGATAGCGAAAAGATAAGTGCACATTACTATAATTAATCGGTGAACTCTATAAATTTTATAATCACACATTTAGGACAATAGTTAAGGAACATTTCAACAAGAAACAACAATAAGAAATGAATGCCAATTAATGGTTGAGGCGGCGCGCTGCGCCAACGGTGGCAGTAGTTTAGGGTGAAATTTAACAGTTTAAATATATCTTAATCATAGAGCTTTGGCCAACGTAGGACTCTTCAACGATAATAAATAAGTGAGGATGAATAGTAAAACAGTTGGTACATTTGGGAAATAGAGTGAGTGGGAGACACGAAGAAAGAAAGATGTTTGCTTTTATTTTGATCAGTAAACGTGGTAATTATTATAGAGGCTATTCATTAGCTGTTCATTGCAATGGTCTTAAACAAGTACCATAATTTTTGTAATTCATAGTACTGTGTAAGGTATAATTATGTATATGTACACATTGTGAAAATTATAGCTTAGTAAACTTACTTCAGTACTACTGTGAGTTGAAGACCCAAGAACCGTGTTTTGGATTTGGTTAAATATATCTGAAGGGCCTTCCATCACGGGACAACCATCCGATTTGACAAACATCTCTATCATTGCCAAATCACAACTTACGAACTCAAAACTTTTTTACAATTTGATGCGACCTCAATCGCACAAAATTCTCTGGACAGTTTCCACATTTCTCACCACTTCCAGACCACACATACAACCACCACCGCATACCTACATACATACCTATATACAATTTTTATTGTCTTTTACTTCTGAAAATTTGAGCCCTACGTGATATGTACTGAGAGAATGCATGCCCAGTGGCAATTAATAACGATGAGGAACTTGTACCAAGCGAACGTCATCCTTCTGTTCTAAACGACATCGATTTGTCGAAAACTTACGAATTAGCAAATAACATTCTTGTTTTGTCTACTTTCCGGAGATATAATGAATGATTCCTGGTTCATCAACTACGTCTATCATATTAAATACCACATACAGCGGATGTACCTACTACAGCCCTACGTACAATGCATCGCTCCCTACGCATCAAATTAGTATAAGTAAGTTCAATTTCCTCTAAGAAATGGTTTCATTATTAATTCATCATTATTATCTGAAGTTCATTAACTATCTCTAATCTCCGGGCACATAGATACTTCCAGAGTCCCCAACACTGGACACTGCGCCTTGAATGAGCACAGACTGTTTTTTGGGCGATGATGCTCTGGAAAAGTATCCGTTGTAGTTGCTGGGACCTCGGTTCGTCCCCTGATGAGAGTTGAATCTGAGAACACGGATAAATAGAATGTATTAATATAAGAATTTCAAGAACGGAGGTACCTACGTTACGTTGAAACAATAGAGTTCCTAAACGATAAGTCAATTTGAATAATATTATCATATTGGAAATATTATCATCTGGGGCGAGAAACAGCGAATGCTAACTGATAAAGTCAAGAGGGTCGAATTAGTGTTTTATCTTAAAGTGACGCTACTTATCTTCAAGTAACGCTGAACGACCTAGGGGATTTTCCCGCTTATCCCGTGAGTTCAGTTCCAAGGCTTTCTAAGTTTCCTGGTTCTTTTCTTACTCACAAAAAGGTTTTGCAATGGCAGATTTTGAAAACTTATGAACAAGAAAATTAATATAATTTTCATGACTCATGAATACCAAATGATTATCACTGTTATTAGTGTGTAAGGTTACCTTGCGATAGGGAGGTTTTTCTGAAAGGTCTCCTCTATCTCCCACGTAATACACCGAATCATTTTTTACGAATTGAGACTGGGTTCCCATCACTTAAGGCCATTGTTTATGAAAGAGCAATTAATTACTGGGTCAGGATTTCTATGATGGATGAGAGTAGGTGGCCCAAGATTTGTTTTAGGGTATTGGAGAATATGCATAATTCTTCAACCAGTTCAACTGATCATAACAACTGGTATACCTGCATTTTTAACATGCTCGCTGTCCTTGGCTCCCACGATATCCTAACAGCTGAGGACCCTCGAAATTTGAAATCGATCCTACCGTCACTAATCAAAAAACTCTACAATCATTTTTGGTACCAGGACATCAATCTGGTTTACAATGCCAGGTTTAATATGTTCTATAGGAGGATAGCGGACTATTCAGGTAGGCAGAAGTACTTGGCACTCATTCAAAATGTCCAGATTGAGAGGGTGTTGTGCCAGTTGCGTCTGCCTTCAAAGTTTTTCGTAACTGTTTATTATATGGGTACTTCTCATAAGTTTAGAAGCGAGAGCTTATGCAATATGAATGAAGCTGACACCCTCTGTCATTTTTGTCTACGTTGCCCGATCTTGGAACCGTACCGAAGGCAATTCATTGCGAAATACGTCTGTGGGCTCCCAGTGGTTGAGGATGAGGATCGTCTGGCTAATTTGCTCGATTTTGGTGATGATAGGGAGAAAATGTTAAATTTATTTCATTTTGTTACTAGTGCACTAGCACTTCGATCAATTGCGTTCACCGAATAGGTGTCTGATATGTACAGCATTAGCATTGTATAGTGTACAACAGGATAGGCTAGTTGTGGATATTGTACGAGTATCACAGGTATAGCGTGGATGTTATGGATTCATAACGGATTATTATTCTTTATATTAATTTCATATCGATGACCTCGTTTTTTTGCATGTACTTCATTAAGCTGCAATGCCCTGTTAAGTAGATTAGGAAGAAGATATTTGACTTATTTCCTATCAATTATATATTTTTCTAATGATGATGTGTAAGTGGACCTGAACTCTTTGTAATAATCATTGATTTAATACAATAAACAACTTACTACTACCTTGCGATAGGGAGGAAGAGATGAGATAGGTAGGTTCGGGATAAAGCATCTTATGTACAGGTGGAATAAATCTGTCTTATTGGAGATGAGGCGCATCATCTCCCCGCACATGCGCAGTAGCGTTTTCCGTTCACGATAAGGCGCCTCATCTCTATCTCTCTATCGCTTTAGGAACTCTCTATTTACCCCGTCCAGCACTAGTCCCAGCCCGCTCCGAACATCCCTATGATACGCCCGGAAAAATCGTCAGTGCAGGCAGATTGGTTCCTTAACGTTCCTTCGAACCTCAATTCCTCTGAAGTGTTTCTACCCTGAACCTCGGATTTGTTCAGTTCGGAGGAATGTTACGGAGTTTGTTCAAGTGTGTACGCAGCTTTATAATCTACTCACCCTCTTGCATCTGCGCCACTGAAGCTGGTCTGGGTGCTTTGAATGCCTGAATTCGTGATGCTGGCGGCCAGAGCATTTGAGCCGGATTGGACTGCTGAGTTACAAGCGCAGGTGAAAGGCCCAGAGCGACTAACCCAAACCCAATAGCCCCCGGAGCCGGAAGACGGAGCTGCAACCTCGTTGCGTGGATCTGGCCAAGAGATTTGAGATTGGATCGCGTTACGCTGTTTAACCAAATTATCTGGAAAAATCAAAATGGGAAATTCCTGAATAAATGACACGATATCCGATGGAATTATTGGACAATAACATGTCTCTCATGCCTCTTGTTGGTTACTGTAAAAATAAATGCAACCATAAATCGCAATAAGAGTCGAAAACTCTACAAATAATAGGAAAGTTTTATAAGTAAAAAAAGTAACTGGGTTCAACTTGATGGCAAGTTAGAAAAGTTAAGTGTGTAATCGGACTGAATTTTGGTTTATTGGTTTCAATATAGAACTTTACGTAATCATCCAAGGAAGAAAAACGTCCGCCGAGATTGGTGTGGTAGGTATATATCATTCTTGTATTCGTAATATTTATTCAGTTTATTACGGGCGAGCCCAGTTTACAATATGAATGCGTAGACCACCGAATAGTTTTAAGAAATCATGAAAGATTCTATAGCTAGTTCCTACGGTTAGAGGAAATAGTACCTAAATGAAAGTAGAGCGGAAAAATGTCATAATTGGCCGATTAGGCGATGAAAAAATTATGTATGTTTGATGTTACGCTTGAACGTGCGGAGAAGCTACCAGGTACAGACAAAGGTGTACATTCCATGAAAGTTTGATCGAAATCGAAAGAAAACTGAAGAAGCAATGCTGGTTGCACGTGTTTCACGATCGCGCATGCGCAGCGGCTACTAATGGTACGATTGCAATAAAATTGATTTGGGGTGACTGGATCGAAATTTCTCTCACTACACTACGAGTTTGGGCGAGATCGTACGACAGCCGTACAAAAATTATGCCTGATGGATTATACGCTCATGCACAGGATAGAGTTCTGATTTGTGAACAAAGAAACTGATAGGGGACCATCTACATACAGCCTAAAACCCACACTGAGAATGAACTTGAATTCTCGATTTTTATAATAGGTCAACCCCAAAAAATAAAACGAGTTGAAATCATAAATCTTCATTATCTCTAAAACTAGAGAAATGAAACAGAAACTATTGTAACATGAATTGATTACTCAATTTTGATTTGGATAGATTTCAGTGAAATGATTGATTTTGATGACAATTTAAGGTTTTCCGGATAAATCAACATACAATAATTTGCAGTGTTGATTTTTGATAGGTATTAGAAATCTAAGTAGTACATGTCTTGTATTTTGCAATGAGAACTAAAAAATTTTGACTAATTACAAACGGTGTTTTTTTTTTTCTCTCCTATACGATCATGAAAATAATAAACGGGATTCATCTGCTAGGAGGAATAGTGAACCTCGAGGAATAGTATACCTTGCATAGGTATTCTCTTCCACCAACGTATCAACCTACCAAAATTTTGCAAGTCCTCTGGAACTGACTTCGGATAGTGTGAGTACTGCTGACGGTAGAAATATCCGAGTGCCGCATTTTGCTGACTGTACTTTGGAATTCTAGACGAAAATGCTGGAACATAAAATAACAATAAAAATAAATAATACATCTGTCTAAAACTCGTACAAGTACTAAAGCTCGTACTATTCTTGGGCCCCTCCTCTACCATATGCATCTCAAAAAATGCCTATAAATCAAAAATTAAGAATGGCCACACAGGCTCTAAATATTCTTTGGACCAAAGAAACCATCAAATACTAGGCCATTGAGACTAGAAAGCATATAACATTCCTTGACAGTAAGCAAGCTTTTAAATAAAAGCAGAAATTCGAACAGAACTATGATAGGGTATCCTAACTGTGCATTACAAACAAAATTTTGAGTAAAGTTGAGGAACAAAACGATCTATAACTAAGTCATCTTCCCATCAAGTAGAAGGATTGTATGCACTGCATATTGTTTTGAAACTATGTTTGTTCTTTGCACGTTAATTACAATAAATCAATGTGTTTCAGTAGGTTGATTCGAGAAACAATCAGTCTTAGAGGACCTGATAAGTTGTCTTCCGTATTTAATAACACTGTTTTCAAGCCATTCCGAAGGCGCTGTATTCCAAATATTAGCATTCAGTCAACCAGGATAGAATTTGGCCTGTGAGGTCCCACAGCTGAACAATCGCCGATTTTCCGCTGCATAAATTGTAAATTTATTCCACGTGTTCCAGAAGCGCTCCATTTCAAATTTCATCATTGTAAGTCGATTGGGAAAGAAATTAGCCTCTCAGCTGATTAGTGCCTTGTAATTGTTTTCGAGGTGTCCCAAAGGAGCTCCATCTTAAATTTTAGCACGGCAGTGAATTAGAAAAGGAATTAGCTTTAGGGGTCCAACATCTGATCAGGGTCCCTCCATAATTTGTAATTGTATTGTAAATGGTTTACGACTCAAGATGCGTAGAACTTTATTTCGTTTATAATGATTCAGCTAAATCTGTTATACATGCAATATCTAAATAAATGTAACTGCAGTGCCGTAGACGCTTTACGAGGAGATATTAATTAAATTAAATATAAGACCGACATTTTAATAGTCCTTCTATAAATTGAACGAGGGCTGACCAACTGAAAATCAATGAGGTGATTGCTTACCTACGCTTCACTAGCCCAAAAGGATACAGAAGTTATAGTAAGCTCAATTTCATGAGGTCAGAATTCCATTGGAATTATATTAGCTGATACAATAATTGTCATAGTTTTCAGGGCGATTTTTGATTTATGATTTACTGGTTACGATTCACTTCCGTGTTGATGTAATCTTGTCGATATTTTAGCCCTTGGGGAAAGCAAACGGATAAACGCACAGCCACCGGAGTGGTTTAATTTGGCTCTATAGGCGGATATTATAAAAGAAGCCTAACAAAACATTACTGTTACATTGAAAGATTTCATGATCTCGATTTTTGAATATTTCAGCCCTAAAGTTCTACTCTTTAGGGTTGATCAGACGTGATGCCGATGTTACTGGCACAATCCCGGGCGAAGTAGGTATGATTTTTAAACCAACTTTCTTAACATTAGGTCCAATACTTTTTGAGAAAAGCTTCGGACAGCGAACGGCGGAGGGACGAATTTTCTTTTAATCCAATTTTTGGATTCTACGCATCTTGCAACGTGAACCAACGAATTTTGAAGAGGGGTAAAAAAAAGTTTTTCTTGGTCGATTGCAAAGGTTCATTACTGAAAATAATAAACCAAAAGCAAGAAGAAATTTTAATTTTGGTTGGAAAATTTTGTTTGACTTCTTGTATGAACTCAAAGTTTCCTTCGGTAGTGAGGAAGCGAATCAATTTGTGCGACGCTTCACACCAATGTCTATTGTATAGATTATCTACATAGGCTATAATGAAAATGTTGGTCGACTTACCACAGCTCAACGACGCAAGGAGAACTAGAACCGCTGATGACATTGTCAGGCAGAATGAACCTCTTCCTTAGGGAAAATTGCGGGAATGATTTTTCCTTAATAGCCGAGGACTTATTATGTACCTATGATGGCAATGGCGTGGAAAACCACCCAGTAACGACCACATCAATAATTACGGAAATGTTACTTGGATCCTTATATAAATATTAGTCTTCATATTTTCGGGGCACGAATCCGGAAGAAGTTTTCGGCACTGGAAAATTTATACTGTGTTTTCAAAAATACCGCTATTTCCTCATTTAGTCAATATGTTCAGATGCCTTGTTGACTGTTGTCGACCTGAGTCGTTATTTTCGGAGTGGCTTTCCTGAGACGATGAGCTCCATTGATGGATTGAGATATCTAAATCCGAAACTGATGAAGTTATCAATTATGAATCTTCGTAAATGGCCTAGAAATTATTTGTCTCTTCAAATCTGAAGTTTCTCGTTGCATTTTGGTTTGTTATTTGAAAATTTCTAGCAAGCCCGATAACAGTGGTAGAAAATTAGCTCATGGAAGCAAATAACTTACAACACTATAAATAAAACATGAATAACACTGGTAAATTCAACAATTAGACTCAAAGCACAACAATCAGGAGAATATAATAGAGGTGAATAATAAGTTGAAACGCCTCAAATTATAACACAAGGGTTTGTTATTTCTGTATTGGATAGTTCTTCTACGCAGAAGACCAGTCTATAATTATTAAACGAAGTCTATTATACATTAGGAATCTAAATACATCGGCATAGGTGTGGACGCCTACCGAAGAGAAATTAATGGTTATTCTCTCGTCTTTCAGCATTTTAGAGCATTTTGTCATTGTAATCTCGGAAATCGTAAACATTTTTGATCACGATTGTCACGAATTCGGGGTAAAGTTTTCGGCAAAAAAGATACCATATTTGGTTTTCGGTTGGACGTAATCTTTAATGAATTTTATAACTGCCTTTTTTAAATTATTTTTTGAGAGTTGGACGGTAATTCTGTTTTCGTCATTGAATAATTTTTGGAAAGGGTTCTGGTTGATTGTTATGGGTTTGGACAACTTCGATTATTATTTGGTTTCTCAACGTGAGCCTTTTTGAAAACTACGATGCCCGCAAGGAAAAATTCTCATGTTATTTAGAAAGATTTAATAACTATTGTTCTATAAATAATGAAGTTGATACCGCAAAAAAGCTCAGTTGCTATGTGCATCGGTCGGATCGACACGGATTGTAACGCTCTTTCCGCATTTCTCGGCCCCAAAAAATCAATTTCGCTGATTACGATACGCTCTTCTCCGTGTTTTCAAAAATGCTTACTCCGAAAAAAAGTATATTGTATGTCAGCATTACTTTTAGCGAATTTTTGAAGAAAATTAAGCTATTGCTCTCGCCTCAAAATTTGTAGAATGTGAATTTTTGAAAAAATTGTATGCAGAAATCCGTTTCAGGCTATTCTGAATCATATTCTGAAGTTTAACGCATTTTTTATGTATGTATGTATATATGTATGTATGTATGTATGTGTCATTCCAGACGATAACTGTCCGTAGAATTGTGCTAGAAACTTCAAACAAATTTTAAAATGTTAAGGACACAAAACGAAAGTTCAAGTTCGTTGGCCAGCATGATCGGATTACATCTTCGGGTTGAAATTTTCAAAAATGTAGTCGAAAATGTCAAAATAGCCTGTTTTTTGCGATTTTTTGTGCGAAATAATTTTTTCAGCATACTAACACGTGGTATATTCGGAATCAGCGTAAAATTGCCTATAAGAATATGTATCAAGTTTTCAAAAATTTCCAAGGTGAAAAATCAGTCATAAATCGAAATAATGCCGTTCGCTAGTTGTAAAAATCGGTAATATTTGCATGAAACATTTTCCAAATTCAGATTAAACTACTCTAATGGAAGTATCCCTGTATAACTAATCCTAGAAACATGCTGTTTAAGGCTAGAACCATGCTGTAGATAGAATTTGATTCCATGTTTGTCTATCAAAATCTTAAACTAAAATTTCTCTGCACGATCAATAGCGACTGAAATGTCGAAGATTTCTTCAAAAATTCGCTCATGGGGTCATGCTGCATGACTGGACTTTTTAAATATTTACCAGATAGAAGGGCAACCCATTTTTTAATTCGTGACCGTTTTGCAACGTATTGTGAGTTCACTGTTATGTGTGAATGTGAGAAAACAATTTCGGTAGCTGATATTTTTCTAAGAGCGTTTATTAGAGGCCTTCGTGATAATCGGCTGAGAAAAATTGTTACAATCCTCGGATACTACAAAATTCGATCAGTTTTTGGAGAAAGCAATTTCTTTGGAAGCTGCATGTACCGAATTGGCACAATTGATCCACGGCTCGAGTACTAGCCACAGTGAAATATGTACCGCTAATCGAAATTCTCCCATTGATGTCATTGACTGACAGGTCACGTCGTAGCTCTCAGAGTTTCAGGTATCGCTCTCCCAGTCCCTGCTAACATGATAAATTCCGCTCTTCCGGAGATAGAATTCGTTTCCATTCAAGAAATGGTGTTGATTTTAGGGCATTGGAGATTCAAGATTTTTGTGTGTGATGTGGTAGAATTATCACCGCATATCCGAGTGTCGGGGTGCCTCGCAACTCAGTACACTGTGATGCATGTAGGGAAAAAGGCCACGTTTCCCGTGTCTTTATAACGCAGCTGTTACAACATTCAAAACCTGGAAGGTCTGACACTAATAATGCAGTAACACATAAAGAGAACGAACATTATTATGGAATATCCTATCTTAGTGCCGAATTGTTGATCTTTTTGGTACCGTTCCAGCTTCTGATAAATATATCATCTCAGTCCTTATCAATAATAGACCACAGCCCATCTCAGTGAAGATGATTTCAATAAATTGGATTTGAAACTGCCGCTCCAGTCTGCTGATACGATTTTTAGATCGTATTCGAGGAATGACATCCAGCCGAAAGGGAAAGTTTCCGTTTCGGTTGGTAACAGGGACAAGGAAATTCGCGGCGATTCATATGTTGTTCCTAAGGGTCATGCTGCATTATTAGGAAGGCAATTGATCAGGGACCTCGGGATAAAACAAGAAAGAATCGACTCTGAGATAAAATTTGTATCAAGGCCATTTTGTAATTTATTACTACTCAGTTACAACGCCTGGAAAAATAATTCACGAATTTGCAGTTGTGTTCGCGGAAAAGATCGGATGTGTACCGAATTTTGAAGTAAAGTTACAGCTCCGCCAGGGTGCTAAACCAATTTTTTCCAGGGAACGCGATGTGCCCTGCTTTAACGTGTCAAAAAGGAGCTACGGAGGATTTAAGCCCTTCATTGAACCCTCATCGGTACTTAGCTGCCCACTTATACTTTATACTTACCAGTGAAGCCGATAAGCGCTAATCTTAGGTACCTAGTTCTCGTAGAGAGGCCTCACTGCGATAAGCGCGACGATTGTAAAGTTCTACGAGAACTTTTTTATTTGTTCAACCTCATATTTTGATCTGTACTACAAGGCTTTTCAAAATTAGTGAAACGAGCTAACCCTATCCAAAAATTAAATTCATAGCCACGAGGTTGGGCAGGCTTCAGCTTTCAATAACTTTCTTGAGATACATCAGGTTCACAATAGCGGGAAGTGGTTTAAATTAATTATTGCGCACATTGATTGTAGCAATTGCAGCGCATAAGTTCCAGTCATACATCATGATCTTCTTAGTTGTGAAGATACTATAATTAGTATAAATGACATTAAAAACAGTGATTGGAACACTATTCTTGCATTTGTGAGATATAGCATTTCCAAGCCAAATGAAACCTTTTCCAAGTCAAATGAAACCTTTTCCAAGTCAAATGAAACCTTTTCCAAACCAAATGAAACTTTTTCCAAACATAGTGTATTTCTGTAAAGTAAACAATCGTAGATAAATAATACATATATTACAAAATTTCAGAAATTCAGTCTTAGAGGTTCAATCAGTCAATGTAAGTCACTACCGGTGGCGGCTCGAGGCAACTGCATCATCGTCAGAAAAACTATCAGAATTCATAGTTTAACAACAATTTCAAATAAGAATTTCAATTTTTATGCCCTAAACTACCGGCAATATCACAAAAAAAGATGCGAGTACTTCCTACCACCCTGTCGCTTGTCACAAAGAAGGAAATGAAATATCGCATTAGGAAGGAATGCGAATACTCTTTAGTCACCAAAAAGACATCGGACGTATGTATTGGTGACTCCCCTTCATTATCGGTTTCCCCGTGCAGGCGTGGCGAGTAGGTAGGTACCCACAGTCATTCAACAGTCAGAAATTTCTCAAACTTACTTGTTTCCTATTACAAAGGTGAGATCCACTTCGGTAATCCTATGCCTGAAATTCATCGAATTTTCATTTTGTCAACACCTTTCTATGATAGTGACAATTGCATCTACCTGCAACTTGCAGGGTACCTGCCTATCTAGGTACCTCAGTTCACTCATTTTCTCAATAGGTAGTTTCATTTGGTTTGGAAAAAGTTTCATTTGATTTGGAAAAAGTTTCATTTGGTTTGGAAAAGGTTTCATTTGGTTTGGAAAAGGTTTCATTTGATATGGAAAAGGTTTCATTTGGTTTGGAAAAGGTTTCATTTGACTTGGAAAAGGTTTCATTTGACTTGAAAAAGGTTTCATTTGGCTTGGAAATGCTATATACAGGAAGGTTCAAAGAGCCGTTCTAAAAGGAATAAAAGTATCCATAACCTACATTCTAAGTAACAGTTAAGCAAAATACATTCATAAGCCAATACCCCTAATGTCGGGGGAGGGGGGGGGGGGGGGGATCTAGGATGTACAGATAAAACAGAAAAATGTACACCTACAACGAAAGTTATGATAAAGAAGCCTCAGGAGAGATTGGACATGGGCCTTTTCAGGCCAAGACTTAAGTCACTGATCCAATTCAATTTCCATTCATTCAATTTTCAATTCATTCATTCATTTCAATTGATTCATTCAATTTCCTCACGTTTATAAAGTCTATCCCAGTATTTGCTACGAATGAAGATATTAGCAAGTAGGTATCATGTTTTACCAAACTAGGTTTTTGACATTTCATGTCTTTGCTATGGCACACAACCAAATTTTCGTTATGTTACGTTACGTAACGAAATATGCTCAATGATTATTATGATTCGTAGAAGTGAGGTAGGTAGGTACCTATATGATTATAGCTGAAATTTGGTTTTTAATGTTTTTGACATTTTATGTCTTTACTATGGCACATAAATGAAAAAGCGTCACGCGATGAGCGTTACGCGGAGATTCCCTAATGATCCCACGATTCTGAGATTTGATATGTAGCCCCTTGAGGGACTTCTGAACACAACTGACCGATCCCAGATCAGCTGAGTGGCTCTAGAATCCAGTTTTTTCCCTAATGATCCAACGATTCTTTGATTTGGTATGTGGGCCCTTGAGGGACTTCTGAACACAACTGACCGATCCCAGATCAGCTGAGTGGCTCTAGAATCCAGTTTTTTCCCTAATGATCCCACGATTCTGAGATTTGGTATGTGGGCCCTTGAGGGACTTCTGAACACAACTGACCGATCCCAGATCAGCTGAGTGGCTCTAGAATCCAGTTTTTTCTTTAATGATCCCACGATTCTGAGATTTGGTATGTGGGCCCTTGAGGGACTTCTGAACACAACTGACCGATCCCAGATCAGCTGAGTGGCTCTAGAATCCAGTTTTTTCCCTAATGATCCCACGATTCTGAGATTTGGTATGTGGGCCCTTGAGGGACTTCTGAACACAACTGACCGATCCCAAATCAGCTGAGTGGCTCTAGAATCCAGTTTTTTCTTTAATGATCCCACGATTCTGACATTTGGTATGTGGGCCCTTGAGGGACTTCTGAACACAACTGACCGATCCCAGATCAGCTGAGTGGCTCTAGAATCCAGTTTTTTCTTTAATGATCCCACGATTCTGAGATTTGGTATGTGGGCCCTTGAGGGACTTCTGAACACAACTGACCGATCCCAGATCAGCTGAGTGGCTCTAGAATCCAGTTTTTTCTTTAATGATCCCACGATTCTGAGATTTGGTATGTGGGCCCTTGAGGGACTTCTGAACACAACTGACCGATCCCAGATCAGCTGAGTGGCTCTAGAATACAATACGGGGTTTTATAGGAAGGGGAAAGGGGGCGCAAAGATATAAAATGTCTCTCGTGGTTGCGTACTTGTACGAAAGCTGTATCCACCGTATGAGTTTCAAGAGTTTTAATTTTTTGTTTGAAATTGAGCGAAATACATGTTTTCTATTGATTTTCACCTACAACCAATGCATTGCTAGGGAAGTGTAACTCCCTTAGTTTTCATAGCAGGAGAATCGTTCGCCACTTTTTGGAATGCTCTCATTTTATCACAACACCGCATGATCCCTAAGCCGCTGTAGTGTGAAGGAAAGCTGATTTATTATTCTACGATATAAACTAATATTGCTAAATAAGCATGATGCGAAAAGAGGGCACTAGTACATGGTAGGTACTATTGAGTTGTAGGTACTTGTAAGCAGTAAACGTACCTACTAGGCAATGCATGGCTATAAAGCTGATTTCTATGGTATTTAATCTCTGAAGCTGACATTTGAAACATGGCCTATGTATATAAGACAGGTAGAATATAATTTCGTGCGGAACCACCATAATCTACTGAAATTGAGCTCGAAAGCTATAGAGCCTCTATACCTATACTAATACTTTACTGAAAAATTACGTTTGGAAATAGATATAACCCAAGACAATATTATTTGCACAAAAGCTAAGTGCTTTGCAGTTCCTAACTGGCTGTTCGATTTATTTTGTATTCGTAATAACGTGGAAGATGGCTTACTTTAGGGACGTGTTTTGCTATTATAAATCATTTTATTCTTCTGTTGGAGGAATTTATTTGTAAACTAGATGTAGGGGTTCAATATTTTAATTGACTCGTCTTCGAATAATCTTCTGGTGGTTCTCGGCATTAAATTGAAAATAGGTAAACTTGGAGAACTGGCAAAATCGAGGGACTTTTTCTGATCAAAGAAAAAATTATGATTGAAGTACTTATGTGAAGTTTTTTATTTTTTTTATTAAAGATTATCGATTCCTGTGGCTTGAAATGTGCTTGCTTTATTATTGTACTCCTTTATCAATTTATTTTTCGATAATTTTCATTATGGGTCACCAGTCACCCGACGCGAGTACTAACGTAAGTGGACACCACGCGAGTTCTGAAGGGTTAAGGGTTAAGCAAGGCCTTTTTTGTAAATTTCGCAAAATCTAAACAGACACCCAAACGCGATTCATTTCATCCGTTATGAAAATTATCTCATGTTCATTTGCCAAGCGATAAAATTGTAAATTACGGATTTCCTCGCGCGTACGTAAAGAGCGAGCCAAGGGAGGGCCGAAAGCCGGTGTCACACCCACTGCAGCTGTCTGGCTCAGCGTGTTCCGCTGGAAAGATCGTTAGAAAAGGAGCGTTGTGCTACTTGGTTTGCGGCTCTGGAAGCCAGACGCTCGTATTGAGCGGAGAGCGCTCGTCCTCTCACCCCTGGCTAGACGGATTCCCCCCTCCCCGCCGCCGCCCGGCATTTCCCCTACTCGCGGACCCCCTCCCCTCCCACCCTCCCCCACCTTCTAAACCCTTCTCCAGTATTTTCCCGTCAGCTTTCATCTCCCCCCCACCCCCTCCCCCCTCCATCCGCACAACGCTTTTTGTCGGCAATTTCACTAATCAACAAGCACGTAGTCAATCTCCAGATATTGATTTCGCAATCAATAAAGGAGCGGAAATGAAAAAGATTGCAAAAAAGAGAGTCGAAAAAACGATCTCATGCTGAGATGAAACGAATGAAGGTACGATTCTGAAAATTAATTTCCAACACGATGTACTACCTAAATTGACTCGTGCGACATTATACAGTCCCCTTTTCTTTCGAAACTGCGAAGTTAGGAAGATTAAAAACGTCAGTCAAGTAGGATACGCAGTATAGCTTCTACTCATTCTAACATGGAGGTAGGTATAGAATAAGTTCAAGAAGAAATTACGTGTCAAAGTGATACGACGCAAAATATAATAGTAACATACTTACAAGGCTGGCAGTCAATGTATTCATGCTATTCCTGTTGAATATTACCCAGTAAAATTTGTTGAATATTTAAGGTGAAATGTGGACCTCTTATGTCACTCATACTTCAAAGTTTGGAGGTTCTATTATTGTATTTATAAGGAAAAATTCTCTCGTATTTTCCAAATGATTGTCAATTCATATCTATTTCATTACTCTGGGACCATTTACATCATACCAAAAAACATCAAAGGAGGAATAATTTTGCATTTACTAGACCCAGCTAATTTCAAGTTAGACCTTCGTTGTTGCTATACAGTAGTGGCATTCATGCCATTCAGATGGAATATTAACCGTTCTATGCAAATCGACGTGTTCCAATTTGTAGATTTGGTGTTCTAAAACCAGCCTTTTTCAGGTAAAATGTGGATCTCTGACGTTACTCATACTTCGAAGTTCGGAAGTTTTATAGCATATAATGACGATTTCCCTCGTCTTGTCCTACAAATTTTCAATTCATGTCCATTTCATTACTCTGCTACCATTTACATCACACCCAAAAACATCCATGGAGTCATAATTTTGCAATAACTAGATCCTGCTAATTTGAAGTGAAATCTTCGTTGTTGCTATATACAAATGTAGTATACAGTGAATTCGTGCCATTCAATGGAATACTAGCCATTCCGTGGAAATCTACGTGTTCGAATTTTAACACAGAATGTGTTTTAGCCATGGACTAACTAGCCGAAAATGGAACGCGGGATGGTAACGAAATGTGTGACGGATGATTTTCACGTACAACCGAGTCGTTGCTAGGGATATGGTACTTCGTCGTTTTTCATCCCACAAAATTCGTTGACCATTCGTTCGAAAGCTCTCGATTTATCCAACAATATTATGTTAACTACTGCGAAGTGCGTGTCCAACAAACTGAGTTATGAGCATGGTTATATAAATAATTGTTTACACACAGGTGATCATTCTCAATAATTGATATTGTGAACATGATTGCAACCGCTTGTTAATTTCTGATGATTTCATTGAGCTTGTGTTTCGATGATTTGATTCATAGCAGGTGATCTGAATATTACGAAAACGGTTTGATTTGTGAAGCGGAGGTTAAATAATTTGAATAGGTAATTTCTATACTTTACACTCTAGGAAGCTGTAATTTCGTTTGTAGCCTCTTTAGGACATTTACTTGACGATGCTCAGGGTCCGGATCAGATGTGTGGCTCTTAAAGCTAATTTCTATGCTTTACACTCTAGGAAGCTGTAATTTCGTATGTAGCCTCTTTAGGACATTTACTTGACGATGCTCAGGGTCCGGATCAGATGTGTGGCTCTTAAAGCTAATTTCTATGCTTTACACTCTAGGAAGCTGTAATTTCGTATGTAGCCTCTTTAGGACATTTACTTGACGATGTCCAGGGTCCGGATCAGATGAGTGGCTTTTGAAGCTAATTTCTATACTTTACACTCTAGGAAGCTGTAATTTCGTATGTAGCCTCTTTAGGACATTTACTTGATAAATCGCTCTTGATTTATCACGAATTTATTTCGTATTTTTTTTTCGTAGTTTCATACTATAACTATATAAATTGATGTTATAAATGAATAGTAAACAATGACGCTTGTTTGGTTGTCACTTGGTTGCGCGACAACGAAAACACATTCTGTGTTTCAATAATTTCGTCCGAAGTATGTAAATAGAGGTAACCGGGGGTCCAGGGGGCTTGCCCCCTGGCGAGGCGCGGAGCGCCGAGTTTTACTTGTGATTTTCATAAAACAGCCTTTTTCAGTTAAAATGTGGACCACTGACGTTACACATATTCCGAAGTTTGGAGGTTCTTTTGTATTTATAAGGACAATTTTTCTCGTATTTTCCTAATGATTGTCAATATTAGTCATGTCCATTTCAATACTCTGGGACTATTTCACACCGAAAAACATCGAAGGAGGAATAGTTTTGCAATTACTAGATCCTGCTAATTTGAAGTGATTTTAGTTTTTCGCATACGCAAAAGTTATTATTCAACCAATCGCAATAAAATTCACAATCCTCAAACTTTTTTTTTTTTTTCAATAACAGATATACCTAACTTTATTTGTAATTTTACATTTTAGTTGTGAGAACAGAGATAATAAATAGTTAACATGAAACTTGTTTTCGAAGTCCTTGTCCAATGACAAGCCTCAGATAATATAAATAATATATCAACTAACAATAATTATTATGAGGTAAAGTATTGGTATTAAGTTGTAGTAATAGTATTTGTTGTGGTAAATAGTAGCTGTAGAAGTGCTGTACAAATTCAATTGATCACATCACTTAGTCTCTTTCTTTTAAATCGTCTTCTAGCCCGTTCTGGAGGTAGATTAACCGCTGCATCTCTGCGATCCGCATTTTCATGTGCTATGAGTGACTGGTGGGGCCTATTATAAAACAAAGCTATTGTTTCCTGTACTTCCAATATATCCAGGTCGCGAAGGAGAGCTTCATTCCTAACAAACCAGGACGCATTTGTTAACATTCGCAAACATTTGTTTTGTTGGACTTGTAGTTTTTTCACATGTGTATTTGAAGCAAAACCCCAGAGTCCACAAGCATATGTCCATATCGGGCGTATCATCGTTTGGTACAGCAGACGTCTCGAATGGAGGCTTAATGGTGACTGGTTCCCGATAAGTTGTGCCAAGAATTTAATTCTGCTTCTAATGTTCTTCAGAAGGCCAGTTATATGAAGATTCCACGTCAGTTTGCTGTCTAGCTGTAATCCCAAGTACCACACCGAGTCTTCCAAGGGAATCACATCAGTTCCAAAAGTGATGCTAACATCTTCCATATTTCTTTTCAGAGTGAATCTAACGACTCTAGACTTGTTTGGGTTGACTTTTATTCTCCATTTGCTGCACCAATCATTCACTTCATCGAAGATCTCTTGCAAGTTGTCTTGAGTTGATTGGCGTGTGCCTTTGCTTATGATTACGGAGTCGTCTGAAAATTGTGTGACCATGATCGAGGTGGAGCTTGGTTGGGGGAAAGCTGACGAGTATACAAGGTACAGCAGTGGCCTCCAAACGCTTCCTTGCGGAACTCCTGCAGAAATGCCTCTGGGAGATGATACTGAGTTCTCAAGTGCAACTGAGTAAGTTCTTTCTGACAGGTAGGATAGCGCAAGTCGACGTAACGTATCTGGCAGCACATTTTTGACCTCAGCGAAGAGACCTGGACGCCAAACCTGGGTAAAAGCTTGTTCCACGTCAAAAATACTCCAAGGCAAACCAAACCTTCTTCATGTGTATCCATGATCATACCAGTGACACGATGCAGCTGTTGGGGACATGAATGGCTGTGTCGAAAGCCGAATTGTGTGTCTGGGATCATGGGTCTCAAGTAATTCATCAGATGAGGTAAGAGAAGTCTTTCGAATTTCTTCGAAAATAGGGACAACAGGCTAATTGGGTGGTAGCTAGTTGGTTCACTTTTGTTTTTGCCAGGTTTTGGAATGATTACGATGAGAGGATGTGTCCATGTTGTGGGAAAATACACTAACCTGATCATGGCGTTATATATTTGTGTAAGGTATACCATAGCTTTGCAGGAAGGCGCTCGAAGTAGTGGTTGCACAATCAGACCTTGGCCTAGGGCCTTCTTGGTTTTCGACCTATTTGCTGCATCACGTACTTGCCCTGGAATAACGTGTATTCGGAGTGGAGATAGTTATAGTGGTTCGTAGATAGATTCCATGACCATATTCGTATGAGTGGTATTGGTGCATGGGTTTAGACTGAACTGTTGCTCAAGCGTATTGGCAAATAGGTCCACCTTCTTGTCACATGTTAACATGTATTCATTATTATGTTTGAGGGGAAGAATTTTTTCATAGTGCTTCATGAGCACTTTACTATGTGACTCGATACAATATTGGGCTGCATGTGCTGCTTGTTGGATGTTCCTATTAAGTTTAGATATAGCTGCATTAACATCGCGTTTTGTTTTGAGAGGAACTCTGAGGTCAGTGATGTTCTCAAGGGTTTCGGAATAAACTTTCCAGTTGAATGGAGCTTTAATCAATGATGGCCTGTGTTGCAAACTACATACCGATAGCTGCAAGTCCGCAATTACCGGTACTTGGTCCGAACTCAGCTCAGGAAGGACTGACGGTGTGGGATTGAAGTCCTGTGCATTCTTTCCTATGATGAAATCAAGCAGGTCGGGAACTCCCTAGGCTCGGCCGGGGTAGTACGTTGGTTCTACCGTGCTAAATACATTCAAACTCAGCGTGTTCACTACGTCCAGTCACAGCTTGTTTACTATTGAAATCTCCCCCCAAAAGGTAATGTTGCCCCATTTCATGGGCTATGCAAGAAAATCAGCTATGCACATTCTTTTCTCTGGGGCTGAATAGAATGCTCCGAGTTTCAGGGTTTTATTGACCCACTTCAGCTGCAAACGAGGTGCTTGCATGTTATCCTCACAAATTGGGAGGAGTTCATTATGAGCATGCGTTGATTTGATTAGGATGGCCGCCTTTTCTACAACCTAATGGATGATCAGATCGATTGAAACACACTTGAAAAACACAATGTGGTGCCATTTTAGTTTCACTGATCATGAAAATATCAATGTTATATATGTTAAGAAAATGTTTTATTTCGTGAAATTTCTGGTTCATGCCTCGCGCATTCCAGGTGCCAAATTTTTAGGGGTGGTTTATAGTAGGCATGGTCATTTCTTAGAAAGTAGGAGGGCTAGAATTCGTGAAAGAGTTTGTATTAAGGGTTGCATCATTGATAGGAGTGAGTCCTCGACCCAACCCCTAGTTTGGGAGAAGTGGGACCAGCAGATCATAAGAAATTAACGCATGGGCATCTCTATAGGAGGGAGGAAGGGGGAGACCCCCCTCAGTTTTCACATGGAGAAGTTGAGAAAATTTGGGAGGTGGCAACAAAACCCTTATATGTATGGGACCTGTTCGGAGGCTTAATCCTTATAAAATCCTGGTTTTCCTGACTATAGGTACCATGTAGGTATTTATAAAATACTTGAGACATTTCCATTTTGTGCTTGAAATTGGCTTTTCTCGTTCAAATTTTCCCAAATTTCCTCAGAGCTTCCCAATTATGTTATATCTCAAAAGCGGATTATCATAGAAAACTGGGCTTCATGGCGTTTTAGCCTATTTTCGGTCCACTTACCCCAAAAACATTTTTCACACTCATCCGAATTAGCTTAAAACATATGAAAATATATGAAAACAGTTTAAAGGGTACAATGACTGAAGAGTGTCATTGCCCATTGCTCCAACTACAATGCGAAAAAGATCTTGCTGAGAATCTTGACATGGAAAATGTGGTTCAAGTATGGGCTAAATTGAAAAATCGGCAAAACCACTTCCAAAAACTAAACCTTTCTTAAACACTAATAGTGTAGAGATAAAATTTGATTAATTGTATTTTTTCATATTATTATTTCTTAATTGTAATTGTTCTTTCAATTCAATATATATAAATACACAGGGTCCCCCCCCCCCCCCATTATCGGTAATAATGGATCAAAAAAAATTTTTTTTTTTCAATTTTAATTTGTTTTTGCAAGGATCTCAAAAATGACAAAATTACGCATTGTAAAACGTCAACGTCAAACGTCAACTTCGTTATTTTGAATGATAACCCCCATTTCTTATTGCAGATTTGAATTTTACATGAAATTTCATGAAAAAATGACCCATCACTCGATATTTCAAGTGCAAAAATAGTGAAAGACTGAGCTTTTGAAGATATTGAATTGCCACATGTAATACATGATTTGGGGTATTTTTCGTGCTGAACCTCGTAATGATGTTCATTTAATATTTGCAACACCAACTTGGGAAAACACCGAAAAATCGACTAGAATTGCACTTTTCTTACACATTTCCACAAAGCACAAAGCGTACTAAAATGTGTTTTTTGGTGATTATTATTACTAAACATTTTAGTATTACTACTACTATAGTAGGTGTTGCTTCTTAAAATATCAGATAAGTAGCTCATAATCAAATTTTTGTGGCTTGTGCGAAGTGAAGCGGTATATTAATAAAAACTATCTTTGTAAGCCAACAGTTAGTGAGATTTCGCGTCTAATGGCAAACAAATCCAAAGTTAATGAAAAAGCAGAGCACTCGTGTAGGTATCTTTCGACGAAATTAGAAATTAGCAATTTTTTGTTTTCATGTAGGTACCGAATCATGAAGGGCTCCAAGAAGAACAAAATTCGTGACCTGAACATTCGTGGTGGTCATCAGTTTAAAATGTGGCACGAAACATCGTGTTGCATGAAGACGCACAATAGCAGGAATTGGTTCCCGGAAGGAAGTGATTTACTTTGAAATTTTTGCTGAATACCTCTAGTATGATATTTTGTACCTAATAAAATACTCGTACCTTCTTGAAATATTTTCAAAACCCAAACGTTTCATCCTGAAGAGATGGATGTATCTCCTGGTATTTCCATATTCCAAATCCAGTTCATGTACATAACCAAATTTAACGTGATTAATTAAGTAGGCAAGTACTGATAGCGGTGATAACTTGTAGCTAGGTACCTACTCCAATGATGAAACCTGCTGCATTTGCTAAAATAACAAAAGTAATGTGGAGAGGAAAACGCAGTGGAGAGAAATTCCCTCAGAGAATTAATGTTGTTAGCAAAAAGTGGGAGGAGGTGGTTATTACAATGGGGTCAAATTGCGTTGCATTTGGATCAATCCTACTACTATAATATGCTTGCACAAACTTGAAACATTCAAAATGCATAACTTTGGTAATATTTATTAACCGAATAAGCTCGTAATTGATAGAATGCTGACCTTTTAAATAGTCCTTTTTCTGCTTACTCCGATGTTCCTGCCTGTTACTAATTCACCAATGCATGATGGTGAATGAAGAGGTTGGTGTGCCCCACCCACTTGGCAGCCTCCTTCATGACACCTTGATACCTACTCAGGGTTTATTGCTTCCTCACTATGGAAGATAGTGAAGCTTTGATGCAGTTTTATACTGCGAATGCGCAAGTGTCATGAGCTGTTGACCCAACTCCCTGCCCTAAGATCTAATAGACCCAAGCATATTTGCTCAATCCTCTTCAATGATATGTATATTCAGAAAGACCTGCAGAGCTCATTAAGGGCTCAACGCCTTCGTGGGACCACAGGTGGACGACCTGCTTTACGGTCCCATCGACTAGGTAGGTACCCCAGTACGTTACGGAACTGTCGTGTAAACTAGGGTTTCATCCCTGTACCCAGAGGTCCTGCTGCGGGAGGAATATCCCGGTACCTTTCGGTCCCGTTGACATGATCGGATTAATAGAAACCTTAGACAATGCTTTATTGAGCATAAAAGAACTTGAGTTACAATTAAAATTGTGAATCGAAGATAAACATGAACGTATGAAATGGTTTACAAGGTATCATAACATTTCATATGAAATGGCAATAATAATACTACACCTACACACTACACACCTGTCGCGTAAGCTAGGATTTCATCCCTGTACCCGCAGCTGCAGGACCCGTTGAAAGAGAGGAGGAACATCCCGGTACCTTTCGGTGCCGTCGAATATTGGATATTCAACCCGGTATCCGGAGGTCCCTTGCTCAAATAAAAGGTAGGAAGAGTTTGGTATATTCACATGAAGAGGCAGAAATTCGGAATAAGAGTCATGCCCTGGACAGTCCTTCTCGCTTATTTATACTGGTAGGGTACCTCTTTAGAGGGTACTTCGCCCGATGTAGGGTCATGGCGTGATCGCCAATATTGGGCTGATTCAACTTTGCCAACGCTCAGTCGACTCAGGGTTGAATAATTTCCTCTGTTTACATCGAGCAAGTTTTACCTGATACCTTCCCCAATTGACCTACAGCATAACTCTTATACAGCACAATTTTATGTCACTTTGCGAGTAAAATTCACGAAAACGGCATTTCACGCTCTAGAGAAAGGGGAAAGGGTCTGATCTAATACTTGCCCGATGTAAAATTTAGAAATTATTCAAAATTGAGTCGAATGAGCTATGGCTGACATAAATCACACCAATATTGAAGTTGCTAGATGATTTTGAAGGGCAAAAATCTAGGAGGGATGGGACTTACCTAAAGTTTGCCCGATTTTAAATTGGTTGTAATTCACCTTTTTTTAGGAGATAATTTATAGATTTTGGATCGAATCGCTTAAGACATATATAAATTCACTACACAAGCTCTAAGACTTTGCTACGTAATTATTTCTGTAGTATGTACGGTTCAGGAATTATTGCAGCGGAACTGAATAGTGTTCCGTTTTAATCATCTTTATAAGGCTGCCATTTTGTATTCCACCAATTTTGAGATGACAGACAAAGATTTTCTTACTCAGAGTGAACTTGATTTTCAAAATCCAATCTCAAACATCGTCCTGAAATTACCTACTTACTACCTATGGAAGAGGTAGTGATTTGTTTCTTACCTAGGTACCCCTCGTTCTAATAGGACCCTCATTTAGTAAACATAAATCATTATGTCAGCACAGCGTCAGCATTATTAAATTAGCCATCATTATAGCACAATGTACATATATGTTATTGAATGTTAAATATTACGAAAAATTGTGGAGCGATTATCGGTTCACTGAGATAGTGATTTGTTTTACTCAAACCTTTTGTCTGGGTCATGTTGTGATTGGACGTGCTGACAGTAGGTAATGCCTAAGTACGAGTAGGTAATGACGTACGCATATGTACCAACCTGGGAGCTTCTGGTCGCTCGTTTGCATTTCTCAATCCCTCTTACTTGATGCAGGCAGTACGATGGATCCACTCACCACCTACCAGGTAAATTCCTTCCGAGACTTGAAAAACTCTGCTCAATTAGAGGCTGGCCGGCGGAACCTTCGCATTTCTCATGATCATTAACGGAAATCATTAAATTTCCACTCGACTGAGAAAGAGGTTTGTTGACCGGGCGATGCCTGGGGAATTACTACAGCTCGGGCCTCAGAGCTCCAGCAGACAGGAAGTGTAGAGCAGGTTCACAAAAAATGAAAGGAGGAAACAAACCGACGACTCTCAATAAAAACCCAACTTACTAACGTCTCAACGACTTAGTTCATGGAATAATGGACCGACATAATTATTAATGGGGCTGAATACATGATGTCAAGTCTGTTTATTACTCAATTTTGAATGCGTTAACTTGCTGGTAAAAGGTAACCAACTGCACTCTTTTCAAAAACGGTAGGGGCTTATATTTTTGATACGTTTTCTTTAAAAATCCTTAAATATTGGTTTTTATATATGTTTGAATACATTTGAAGTTATTTATGAGTTTTTTAATCTTGAAACATTTGACCTCCATTTGGATGTTTAATCCTCCCTAAAGTAATCCAATCGTGTTTTTCCTAACTCTATACTACACCCACTCCCATTCCAAAGTTCAGCCTCTCAAGTTGAGAAAGAACAAAATTAGTTATGTATTAAATAGCAAAAGAAAATACACTGCCAAGGAAATGGCACATGAGCTTCCTCGGGACCTTCACAGTACGTCACCATTAAATTCCAGAAAACTAGAAACGACCGGTTCTGGCATCAGGGAATTAATAAGGTGGGAAATTGGAAGCTGAATGGTACATATAATAAATGAAATTAATAAGGAAAATTTTGATTTGAATATGGGACCATCCAGGATGTAGTCCGCATGTTCCCTGAAAATTTCGTCTAAATCGGATCAAAACTGAAGGAGTTTTTAATTGATTTACAGGATTTCATTAATATTTTGATCCAAATTCAAAATTAAAACATCCATGGGGATATTTTTTGGCAACTTTGAGCATGATGGACCACCCGATTTGTTGATTTTCCAAACTTACCCTGTGTTGCTGGCCCAACCTGCCTCCGCGCCGTTCATCCGCTGGCGTACCGCTGCTGATGATCGCATAGAATGTGATACGGGACCTCAAGAAACCTTGCCCGCATCATCCCTGAAAATCTGACCGAAATCCGTTCACAATTGCCTGAGTTATGACCGAAACAAGAAATTTTTGTTTGCGCCTGCGCAGAGGCTATCGTTGATTCGATCATGACGGAACTGATAGGGGACCATTTAGAGCTATACCCGCACGATCCCTAAACATTTGAAGAAAATCGCATCAAAATTGTGGAAATTACGGCTGTTGCAAGGACCGTAACAAGAATATTTCGTTCACGCATGCGCAGAGCGTACCGCTAATGCAATTATGATGATTGTCTTATGGGACCTCAAGGGACCTTACCCACAACATCCCTGAAAATCTGATCAACATCCGTTCATAACATTGACCGAGTTATGACCGTCACAAGGAATTCACGTTAGCGCCTGCGCAGAAGCTACCGTTGATTCGATCATGATGAAGTTGATAGGGCACCATCTAGAGCTCAACCCGCACGATCCCTGAAAATTTGGTTAAAATCGGATCAAAATTGTGGAAGTTATGGCTGTTACGAGGAAATGTGGACGGACAGACAGACAGACAGACACGGAACCAAATTTGTTCAGGAGGCTCTGAAACGCAAAATGAGAGTGGAAATTTTGATTTTGGAGCAAAAAAATTTTTTTCATTTCGAAAGTGAAAACAAAGCTTCCGCTGCAGTCTCGGAAGCAATAGCTTTCTCGCGGTTGTGGGTATGTTACTGAATCGAGCTTACTCAGGTGATTATGATGGAATGTGTCATTTCATTCGACTCTTCTTGTTTCTGGGGGCTACCTGACAAATTGGAATGTCCTAGGGTGAACAGGGGAGCATTTATCTTACTCAGCTGATGAGGAAAGATCTCATAATTTTATTTATTTCTCGAAGTCACAGAGAGGCTCCTTATCAAATTTCAAGTTCTTAGGGTGAATAGGAGAGAATGCACCTAAGTCAGCTGATCAGGAACGAGGCCGTCGTTCTATTCGTTTCTCGGTGTCCAAGAAAGGTTCCCTATCAAGTTTCAAATTACCTGGGTGAAGGAGAGAATTAAGCTCACTCAGCTGATCAGGAAAGAGGCCATCATTTTATTAGTCTCTTGATATCTCAGAGCGTCGTCCTATCAAATTTCAACTCGTTTGGGTGAACAGGAGAGAATATGTAGCTCTCCACCCCCCCACCCCACAACCGCCAGTTTTTTCGGAAAGAAATATTGGTCTCTCTCTCTTTTGGTTTATTATTTCCAATAATAAGCCTATGTGATCGTATAGCAAACAATTGTTATAACCCCCCCTCAAACCTTGTCACTTTACGTTTCAAGGTGCGTAGAATAAAAATTTGAAACGTCCGTTCGCCGCACAGTGGGACGAAATTGCGATTCTGGCTGGACAAAAATATTTTATTGGCTACTCTTATAGGAAATTTCACGCCGATTCCGAGTATACCATATGTTCCTATACCTAAACGTAGCTCTTTAATGGATGTTTCTTGAAAAAACCTCGAAAAAATACTTTTTGTGAAATATTTTCCCATTTTTCATTCTTAAGATGTACTGGAAACATTTTTCGCTAAGTGGAAAAGTTATAGAGGATTAAATTCTGCGTCGATTCGTCATAAGGAAAGTAAAACTTTTGGTAAAATAAGGAAGTTATCGAATTTCAAAGTTTTCCAAGACCGGAAAATACCATTTATTGCTGTATTAGAGGTGAAACTTGATATTCAATCGACTTTCACAAAGAAGAAAAGTTATAAACCATCAAATTCTCTAGCAATTGATTACCAATTTTTTCGAAAAACACCAATAATTAAGAGAGTTATGATGTTTCAAAGTTTTTGACAACTCCTATTTTCCAATTTTTCACTACGCTGATTCCCAGGAACCTATCATCACCTCACCATTCCTTCATATATGCGTTCAACAACTATTATGGTACACCGTGAAACCAATTCCAGCTGCAAATATTTGCAAGTAATCACGATACCCTCGTCAACGTTGTGAAAGTGTGCCAAAACTCTGGTATAATTAGATAAATAAATCTTAGATAATTTTAAAATTATAAATTTATAAAATATTTATAAATCTAGATAAATCTTACTTTTCCCTTGTCTACTGCTAGTGTGTATAATTTATTCCATAATTTTGCAACCAAAGATAGCAAAGCTTCTTATTCATGCATGAAAATACATCTGCCAAGTGGGTGTGGGTAATAGCTTCCTCGTATCCAATACCTACTAAGTATAGATATGTTGTAATGAATAAAACATTATGTCTATATTCGTATATACCCATGCCTACCTACGTACCTCCTACAAATTTCATAACAAAAAAACATCCGGATTCCGGCGGTTTCGGATTTTCGCGCGTTACTACGATTTGCGGACACACACAGACAGACACGAAACCAAAATGTTCAGGATGGCCCAAAACGTGAAATGCGAGTGGAAATTTTGATTTTGGAGGACTTTTTTTTCATCCCCAATAAGTGAAAACAATGCTTCCGCTACCTTGGTAGACTTGGAAGCAAAATTCTGGAATAAATTATACACACTAGCAGTAGACAAGGGAAAAGTAAGATTTATCTAGATTTATAAATATTTTATAAATTTATAATTTAAATTTATAATTTTAAAATTATCTAACATTTATTTATCAAATTATACCAGAGTTTTGGCTCACTTTCACAAAGTTGACGAGGGTATCGTGATTACTTGCAAATATTTGCAGCTGGAATTGGTTTCACGGTGTACCATAATAGTTGTTGAACGCATATATGAAGGAATGGTGAGGTGATGATAGGTTCCTGGGAATCAGCGTAGTGAAAAAATGGAAAATGGGAGTTGTCAACAACTTTGAAACATCATAACTCTCTTAAATATTGGTGTTTTTCGAAAAAATTGGTAATCAATTGCTAGAGAATTTGATGGTTTATAACTTTTCTTCTTTGTGAAAGTCGATTGAATATCAAGTTTCACCTCTAATAATGCAATAAATGGTATTTTCCGGTCTTGGAAAACTTTGAAATTCGATAACTTCCTTATTTTACCAAAAGTTTTACTTTCCTTATGACGAATCGACGCAGAATTTAATCCTCTATAACTTTTCCATTGAGCAAAAAACGTTTCCAGTACATCTTAAGGATGAAAAATGGGAAAATATTTCAAAAAACGTGTTTTTTCGAGGTTTTTTCAAGAAACATCCATTAAAGAGCTACGTTTAGGTATAGGAACATATGGTATATTCGGAATCGGCGTGAAATTTCCTATAAGAATAGCCAATAAAATATTTTTGTCCAGCCAGAATCGCATTTCGTCCCACTAAGCGCCGTCCGCCGTTCGCCTTCCGCCGTCCGGGCCATAAAAGGCCTAAGAATTGACTTAAAAAACCCGTTCTTTCGCACATAGACTCCACTTGGGGTCTAGTTGGTCCTAACTTCTCGCCAGCTCGATCGCTCCACTCTCATGGGTGCTATGAGCCAAAAATAGGTGAAAAAGTGTCTTTTAGCGAATTTTTGAAGAAAATTAAGCTATTGCTCTCGCCTCAAAATTTGTAGAATGTGAATTTTTGAAAAAATTTTATGCAGAAATCCGTTTCAGGCTATTCTGAATCATATCCTGAAGTTTAACGCATTTTTTTAATGTATGTATGTATGTATGTATGTATGTATGTATACATGTATGTATGTATGTGTCATTCCAGACGATAACTGTCCGTAGAATTGTGCTAGAAACTTCAAACAAATTTTAAAATGTTAAGGACACAAAACGAAAGTTCAAGTTCGTTGGCCAGCATGATCGGATTACATCTTCGGGTTGAAATTTTCAAAAATGTAGTCAAAAATTTCAAAATAGCCTGTTTTTTGCGATTTGTTGTGCGAAATAATTTTTTCAGCATACTAACATGTGGTATATTCGGAATCAGCGTAAAATTTCCTATAAGAATATGTATCAAGTTTTCAAAAATTTCAAAGTTGAAAAATCAGTCAAAAATCAAAAGAATGTCGTTCGCTAGTTGTAAAAATCGGTAATATTTGCATGAAACATTGTCCAAATTCAGATTGAACTACTCTTATGGAAGTATCCCTGTATAACCAATCCTAGAACCATGCTGTTTAAAACGTAGGTAGTAGGTGCTTGTTAAAAAAAAAAAATGTAATCACAACTGATGAGTTTACTCTGTGCATCGTAAAAAAAATCGGTAATATTTGCATGAAACAGAGACTACAGTTTGTCTGTCAATTTCTAGCTGTAGGATACTAGGATTCGAATGCATCTGTCTTTATATCACTCGTAATATAAAGCCTCATCATCGATTGGCTGTGGAAATACGTTTCTTTCATATGACGTCGGTATGTTATTTTATTTTATGTCAAGATTTGATGATGTTATGATAGGACTCTTAAGATTTCAACTGCCTTCAATACTGACCACATTGGACATCGAAATCTATGAATATTTACCTACATTTGTCTTTAAATCTACAAGATTAGTTTAGTAATAATAAAGTATGAGTACCTCCTAATTATCTTTATACATAATTCCGAACGGTCTTTGAAATTGTGAAGAACTTCGCGGTCCGATTTTAGTGTTAGACTGCTCATTTGAATCACCACGGCCCCAAGTTTGTTGCAAAAGTATCCCCGTTCGTCTCTATACCCGCCTTGATCGTGTTCTAGGCGGTCCTTATCAACGAGAGTTGTTTATTAGGCTGAGGCGGTAACAACAGTTGCCATCAATTCACGGTAAGTAAGAAACGTAGGTAATGTAGTTACTAACGATGCGTTGCAAGTAATTCACTGGTGTGGTTATTTCGTAGATATTTGGCGAATGAATCGATCAAATAGGTAGGACTTATATCGTTACTATAATGTGCTGAGTTCCTGTTAGGTACTACTGTTATACGGACTAGATTAGGGCTTTCGAAGCCCTAACAGGCCTCTAGTTTTTAATAATTTGATTCCATGTTTGTCTATCAAAATCATAAACTGAAATTTCTCTACACGATCAATAGCGACTAAAATGTAGGATTTCTTAAAAACTTCGCTCATGGGGTCATGCTGCATGACTGGACTTTTTTTCCGTATATTTCAAGTTGTATAGAAATTGGAGATTTGTGAGTGAAAAGAAAATGTTAGCTATTAATTTTATGGGAAAAAAAGTATTCTAAATGATACTCTTCTATTCAAAAAGAGATTTTGGATTTTAGGCTATTTTTTGCAATTTTATAGATTTTTTAAAACAAAATTTAATGAAGTTCAAGTTTTTAGCATAATTTCGTACATAAATTTTTGAATGTTCTATTTCATTGTTGATAAACTTTATTTGACCAATCTTATGCTAAAAAATATCAATTTAACAATTCTTAGCCATTTTCAGTGATTTTGTCAGCACATTTTTTGAAATTTGACCAATTAGATGATATCAATAAACAGTATAGGTAACACTTTTATGTGTTGGAAAGATGACTTGGTAATAAATTGTTTTGTTTACCAACTACATTAAAAAGCGTAAAATTGTGGGATTCCGCTGCTGTAATGGATTGAACTCATTTGTGAGGTCCGAAGCTCCGAGTTCCGATACTAAATATACTATAAGTGGCGTTTAATAATTATGGACCAGAGATCTACATAGAAGGGCTGTCTAATACATAAATAATAAACCTTTGTGTAATAATTTGCAGCGTTTTTTTAAAGCAATACCTTGCACAATACCTAAATCTGTAGATGATTGGGGATATGTTCTAGAAAAATGCCCTATAAATTATATCGTGGTTGGTAGAGAATAATCATTAAGTACGCACGCGCGAAACTACTATCGATTGACACATGCAAAACGCCGGGTCTAATGGAAAGGTTTTGATGAAAATTTCAAGGATTATGCGGAAAGCTTCTAGACGGTCCCCTATAACTTTCATTGCCTCACATAAAAAGTCCAGTCATGCAGCATGACCCCATGAGCGAATTTTTGAAGAAATCTTCGACATTTCAGTCGCTATAGATCGTGTAGAGAAATTCTAGTTTATGATTTTGATAGACAAACATGGAACCAAATTATTAAAAATAATTAGGAGGTACTCATACTTTATTATTATTAAACTAATCTTGTAGATTTAAAGACAAATGTAGGTAAATATTCATAGATTTCGATGTCCAATGTGGTCAGTATTGAAGGCAGTTGAAATCTTAACAGTATCCTATCATAACATCATGAAATCTTGACATAAAATAAAATAACATACCGACGTCATATGAAAGAAACGTATTTCCACAGCCAATCGATGATGAGGCTTTATAATACGAGTGATATAAAGTCAGTTGCATTCGAATCTAGTATCCTACAGCATGAAATTGACAGAAAAACTGTAGTCTCTGTGCATCTATTGACAGCCTAAATTATGGGGAAGTGTCACTTGGCTTTTCCGTAGCAACAAGAAAGTTACTGACGTCCGAGCGGAGCGAGGCCTTGGGTCTGCGTGCTAGTACGTACCTACATAAATAGTACTTCTTCATAATTTCATGGCTGATATTTTCTAAGCCACAGTCAGTATTAAAGCTACATCAAGTCCTAAAACAGTTGAGCGTAAAACATTAAAGAGAGCGATCGAGAGGATCAGAGGACGGAATATTTCACAGAGTAAACTGATCAGTTGTGATTACATTTTTTTCTTTTTTTTTTTTTTTTTTTTTAACAAGCACCCATTACCTACGTTTTAAACAGCATGGTTCTAGGATTGGTTTTACAGGGATACCTCCATAAGAGTAGTTCAATCTGAATTTGGACTATGTTTCATGCAAATATTACCGATTTTTACAACTAGCGAACGGCATTATTTCGATTTTTGACTGATTTTTCAACTTTGAAATTTTTGAAAGTATGATACATATTCTTATAGGAAATTTTACGCTGATTCCAAATATACCACATGTTAGTAAGCTGAAAAAATTATTTCGCACAACAAATCGCAAAAAACAGGCCATTTTGAAATTGTTGACTACATTTTTGAAAATTTCAACCCAAAGATGTAATCCGATCATGCTGGCCAACGAACTTTAACTTTCGTTTTGTGTCCTTAACATTTTAAAATTGGTTTGAAGTTTCTAGCACAATTCTACGACAAGGTGTCGTCTGGAATGATACATACATACCTACATACATTAAAAAATGCGTTAAACTTCAGAATATAATTCAGAATAGCCTGAAACGGATTTCTGCATAAAAGTTTTTCAAAAATTCACATTCTACAAATTTTGAGGCGAGAGCAATAGCTTAATTTTCTTCAAAAATTCGCTAAAACTAGCCTGTGCGCATGAACAATTTGTTATGTTATAATGTCGATTTCTTATCATCTATTGGTCCTATTTCATTCAAACTCGGGGAATTGATGTATATGTTCCAGGAAAATTCCCTTTGAATTATATCGCGATTGATTGAGTAATAATTATAGCGCATGAGCAAAACTAAAATTAATCGACACTTCGATTTTTATGAAATGTTCAAGGGTTGTTGGGTTTAGCTCCAAGACGTTCTCCTACGAATTGCATTGCCGTTGGATTAATAGTAGTATGTGCGCATGCGCAAAAATTAATTTCTTATAACGTCGAAGCTATACTGCCCACCCAACATGGCAGAAGTTTTTTTCCTGCCCAAGTTCTAGCCCTTTGGGAGAGCAAACGGATGAACGTGTAGCGACACTAGTGGTTTTATCCGATTCGTTGGGATGATGTCAATAAATGAGACCCCCCAAAAATTACTGTTACCTTGAAAGTTTCCGAGATCTCAATTTTTAATATTTTAACTCTTAATTACTATCTTTAAGTGTTAATCAGAGTAGATGCAGGTGTTACTGGCACAACCTCGGCCGATGTATGATTTTTGGCCCAAATTTCATTAAGTTTGGTAGAGTAGTTGCGGAGAAAAGCTTCGGACCGGCGTACGGTAGACAACGATCTAAAACTTTTTTTACGTAAACCAACAAATTTTGAGGGGGGGGGGGGGGGGGGTTTTTTTTTGTCGATAACAAAAAGTTCATTATTGAAAATAATAAACCAAAATTAAGAAAGACCCCGTGCGTTTTGACGCCTAGTTGTAACATATGAGGCGAGTAGTTTCAAAACCGGCTCAATCCATACTTGAAAATTTTTCAGGAAAAACAAAAAACGTTTCCCTGTACAGCACTCCATTTTAACCACGTTAGTTCCATTTCATTGCTTAAACTGGAGGCCCTAGAGTGTTTTATCACAAATTTTGACTTTGAAAATGGTCTGGGTTCCTCAAAATTCAAAATCAAAGTTTGGATTGAGCCGGTTTTGATGAAATTCGGGTAGTTTGACTTAGCTCTGTTGCCATATTCCTAAGAGTATCCTCTAAAATGCAATTATTCATGTCGGAAATCACATTTTTTCGGTATTTATATGGTAAGAAGCTTGTAGGTTGCAAAAAAGACGACTGCATAGCAACAGCCTAGGTAGAAACCAGGCTTGTAGAAACATTTGAGAACTTCTTCATTTTACAAAACTCCGAAAAATTATAGAATAGGTATTGTGTAATTTAATATTAAACAGTAAAGAGAAAAAAAAAGGTTCATAGCGGGAAAATGGGTGAAACTGTGTACACCAGAACAAAAACGTTCCTAGCGGCTCAACTGAGAAGCATGGATTGAGCCAGTTTTGACGCGAAACCACCACTTCAGTGGGGTTTTTCTATTGGATTGAACCGGATTTGGTCCGTAAGACTTCACAGGGTGATAGAGTGCATCGTGAACTTGAAGAAATTGGAAAAAGTGTAATTCGAAAAAATGTGGATTGAGCCGGTTTTGAAACTACTCGCCTCATACATAGAATCGATCTACAGTTACATATTTGGCATCAGGTGACTCAGGGGGCATGCCTCTCTCAGGATAGGCAAAGAAAATTAAGTTTTAGCCGACGAGTTAGGTCGGGAAGGTGCCAATGTTTTTCCGAAGCTCTACTTTGTTATATACTTACTTATCTTGGTGCGTCTCGTCATTGCAATGGTGGCTAGTCGTTTTTAGGCTTGTCAATGCGGGACTAGCATCTCGCTGAATAGATCGCCAGCGATCTATGCAGACGATCTGTCTATTACTAAAATTATACGTTTGTGTACTAAATTTCGGTGTTTATTTATTTATTTTATTCAATTTTATTTATTTATTGTTTTTACTTATTTATTTTTTAAGCCAACATCACCAATACAAAGCATTTTCTGAAATAGGTACTTACAAGATAGGTAGGTAGGTATCTATCTGTTTCGCGATATAGACATTCCTTTCTTATCCGTAACGTATACAGGTAACCTATTCTTGTTGTTTCGTGTGCTTGATCTTAAATTAACCCACTGGTTTTCAGTAGTTTCCCTCGCTTGTCAACATCAGCCATTTCGTTCATTTCTTAGGATCCTACCTACTTCCGTTCAGGTTTTTTTCAGATAGAAGTGCCTCCCCGCCATTTCCCGCAAGCTGGTCTTCGTATTTTCGGTTAGTAGACCAGAAACGAGTCGGCGCATGGTTCTTTTGTCTCCAAAATCAAAAGTTCAGGCTATGGCATTTTACGTTTTACTCAGTCCATTCTGAACAACATTCGTTCCGTGTCTGTCTATCTGGGTGGGTCTGTCATATGTCCAAGAATAATTTATCGAATTAGTATGTAACGCTGGGTTGCTTCGAAAGAAAGTCATAAAACCGTACTCCCGCCTGTTGAAATGGCAAAGATAAACATCTGTTTAAATTAAAACTTGCGAGGAATGTATTTATTTATCATAGTCTCTCTCCTTTCACGAAGTTATAGGAAATTTTACGTAGTCCTTTGGAACTTTTTTATTTTTGTTAACATCATTGACATTGAAAGTAGGTACCTATAGGTTGTTATGGAAGGGGGGGGATGAAGCGTAAGTACTTGAGTATTCGATGAATTTAGATCACTCAGCTGATCAAGAAAAACCCCATAATTTTAATCGTCTCTTAAATGTCACAATAGTGGTTCCAATCATGTTTACAAAATTAATTTAGAAGGATCACTTTTACGCAAACAATTTGTTCAAACAACCACTTTCATGACTCAGTGTGGATGCCCACGCACTGCGCATTGGTAAGGTAAATCGAGAGCTTTCCAACGAATAGAGAACGATTTTTGAGAACTACAGGAGTTACCTATAGGTATTTCCCTAGAAGCGCGTTGGTTCTAGGTTAAAATCATCAGAAAACGCAGTACAATTTTGGGTAACAGAATTTTTAGATTAACTCCCATCGACAAGACATATTCATGTCAAAACACTATAATCTGTTCCTAAGAACTTACGATGTTGTTGGATCAAGTTGCCGTTGTAAATAAATTAATGTAGGTACTACCTCAGTTGAATAATAGGTTTCATAAGATAAGCTCACAACTCACACAGGTAAATCGTAGTCTTGAAGAACCCTAGCGATGACTCTGCATCTCTCCCGTGAAAGTTAACCAAGTTGCCGCTAGAATGTTCTTACTACCTTGTTCTTGAGAGCCGGATTGTGCGTGAAAGTAACTCCTGCTAGATTGTCGGTGGCTTTCAAGATTACGGCCGAGAGAGCATTCTAGCGGCAACTTAGTTAACTTTCATGGGAGTAGCCCAGAGTCATCGTCGTAGTTCTTCAAGACCATGATTTACCCTCTTAATTCCATTGCTCGGTGGATTTAACGGTGTGAGGTTGTTGTTTGAATAGGTAGTACTTGTTTACTTACAGGTGATCCTTCTCAATTAATTTTGTAAACATGATTGGAACCACTATTGTGACATTTAAGAAGGATTAAAATTATGGGATTTTTCTTGATCAGCTGAGTGAGCTAAATTCATCGAATACTTATGCTGCGTCCTCCCCTTTCCATAACGACCTGTGTCAAATCAAATCAAATAAACTTAATTGTACGAAGGAATATTGTTTTCCATGATGTTCAAGCAATAACTTATTAGGTAGGTACCTATAATAATTACAGCCGGTCGAGATCTGGATAGAAAGAGACAAAATTAATTAATTTAAAAAAAGTACAGTTAAAAGCGAAGGAAAATACAACTGTGAAAAAAATTAGTAGGGGAATATACTTTTAATGTCAATTATGTTAATAATAAAAGTGCCAAAGGACTTCGTGAAAGTTCCTGTAACTTCGTGAAAGGAGACTATGATTCGATAAATGCATTCCTCGCAAGTTGTAATTGGAACAGATGTCTATCTTTGCCATTTCAACAGGCGAGAGTAGGATTTTATGACTTTTTTTTTTAAAGCAATCCAGCGTTAGATGCATACCTACCTAAAACTTATTTGATAGGTACTTACATTACTCTTTTCCAAAGTGGTTCAGACGTGAGTTGATCGATATGGTGCGTGCAAAAAATTTTGCTTACTCTCGTTACAAAGTGACTTTGGATTGAGGAGACTATTTGACTTTTTCTAATCTGAGAGCTAAGTGTGATGTCTCGTCTGACCACCCTGTAGGTAGGTACTACTCCGCCTACCTTTAGTCTGTTCAAATTCTGTTAAAATCAATATTAAAGTTTTCTGGAATCACATCTCTATCTCTATCTATACCTACTATTTTATAAGAATGAAACTCCGTCTGTCTGTCTGTCCATGCTATGCACGGCCAAACGGCTGAGTGGCGGGAGTCTACAAGTAGGGGTTCCTCTTGGGGTTTTCCGAGAGGGTGTATAAGCGATTTTAAAATGTTCTAATCCCACGCGAACCATGGGCTGTAGGGCGGGAGGGGGGTGGGAGCCCGTTTTAATGCCGTTCTTTTCGACTTCCCTGTCTCCCCATCCCCTCTATTCGGCCGTCGAAAATCCGGAAAAAATACCGGTTTCGTAGGTTTTTGTTCGAGGAAGACGACGGCGCGATCGGATTGCGAAAAAAGTATTGGCAAATGCGTCAAAAATATGAAAGAGCACGGACCTGTTTTCCCGAAAATTCCGACAAAAAAATTCGTTTTGTTCTTATTAAAATATACCCCATAAAGAGACGTTTTCGGGACGGTTTTGGGAGCAAAATACAGGTTTGATCCCGCCGAATCTGAATCCGAAATCGGATATCAATTGGTTGCCCCCCTGCTTGACTTAGAGGTTATTTATAAGAATGAAACTCCGTCTGTTTGTTTGTTTGTCTGTCCATGCTATGCAGGGGTTTTTCCCTACACATATACAGTCATACCGAGTGAGCAAAGCGAGCAACATTCCCTACGTACATCAGATTTCAACGAGTGTTTTCCTACACATATACAGCCATACTGAGCGAGTGAAGTGAGCAACATCCCCTACACAGGTTAAACCTACCCATAGGGATCTAACGTTTTCAAACGAAGCGAGCAACATCCCCTACATTTTTCAATTGTAATACACCTGAATGGAGGTAAAAGACCATCGCATGTACACAGCCACACCTTGAGAGCGAAGGGAAGCTTGCCCCCCTGGCTGGACGTGGAGGTGAGCGAAGCGAGCCGGAGCGGCTGGTTATTTATAACCCTCCTAGGTCACACCTTTTTTTTTTTTTTTTGTGACACGGTAGACACTCTGGGGTCAAAATTGATTCGACAAATTATCAAAGCTGACTATCTGTCGAATAGTCAGAAAAAACTGTAACTTTGTAAATTAAATAGTAAAGTTTTCACGATACCTTAACTTACCCCATTTTTCACATCTCTTCCTTTTTTCTAACCTAAACTGATACACTGTTTTTATTCCACATTCAATTTTTTATCATCTCATTTTATTAATTTTTTATGACAAAATAATTAAAGGTAATTGCAGGATTATATTTAAGCAATAGGCACACATAAAAAACGGAATATGAATGTATTTTTAAAAGTTGTTTTTAAAAACACGACGGAATTATTAGGTAGGCAGTATTATTATTTGTTATTAGTAATTGCATTTTTCACACGTCGTTGTGGTATGACTGTGCACTTCACACAGGAGACGGTTGCACTCTGTGCACGACCGACTCGTCTTTTTATAGTTAGATCTTGGGCAAATGTAGCATCGCCCACGTACAACTTGTTCAGCAGGTCTCGAGGAAGCTGGCTCTTCAGGGTCTCCAAGCATTCCTACAACAGGAGAGTTAGTTACAACCTTAGTCAGGAAAAATCCATCTGAGTAGGTACATAAAATGCAAAACCCAACCCATTTTTGAACCAAAATGAACCCTGACTTATGGTAGCCCATCAACTAGACACATTTACCCAGTTGAGAATCTTCACCTGAGTCACCTAGTAGGAGTGGTCGAGAAAAAGAAATACCTACTGACTACCAGATTATAAAAACACTTATTTTCTATGAGAAAATTCAGTGAATTATGACTTAACTTGTGAGGAAATCCAAAATACACACAGGGGTCAATGGCTACCCCAAAAGATCAAAATTACGAACGCAGAAGACACACTGGGGTCAAAAGTGTCCCACAAGAGATTCACAACCCTCTGGCTCGAGGTCACAACGTATACTGCCAGATGTTATCACTTCCTCGCCTAGCCAGTGCTACTAACCAAATTTACCAACTATCAATTTTTGCTAAAAAAAAAAAAAAAAAAAAAAAGTAAAGTCCAAAAATCATACAAAATATATTCGGTGGGGTCAATTTTGACCCCAGAGTGACCTCGAAGGGATAAGAATGAAACTCCGTCTACCTGTTTTTTTGTCCATGATATTCACGGCCAAACGCCTGAGTGGCGGGAGTCTACGAGTGGGGGGATCTTCTTGGATTTCTCCGGAATAGTGTAAAAGTGATTTTAAAATTTTCTAATCCCACCCGAAACATGGGCTTTAGGGCGGTAGGGGAATGTCAGCCTCTTCTAATGCGCGTTTTTTGCTTGAGCGCTCAATCTTCTAAGGGCTGCCACATTAAAATTTGATGGTCAACACTTTGTATGTCAGCGACAAAGTTACGTTTCAGGACCCATAGAACACGATGATGCCGTCAAAAATTACATATGTATTTTTGTGGTTAATTGCATTTTACTTTCCCGGGTTTCGACTCTAACAAGATAATTCACTCCCACCTGTAGATACCAGAGAAGGTTAGAGCTGTAGGTTCAGGGGTGGTCTATGTGTTTTGAGATATGTTAGACATTAAGAAAATATGATTAGAGATGTCTAGAGATAGTCACTGATGAACTGAAATGAGCTGAGACCTCTCCACACTCCACCTATCCCCTCTACACCTCAACCAGTCTGTTGGAAACCACTCACTGGTTACTCTTATCCAATAATGACACACTGTTCTGTCATATTCAGTAGGTGGCATGTGAGCAACACCCAACCTCACTTACTACACGTTGGCCAGATGCACTGTTAACTCCACGTGGTGTTTTCTGGGGTTTTAATAATGAACTGAGTATCTACTCTGATTGAAACATTAAATAAATCAATTATCTTTTATTGTGGAAAGGCTTAGTAGCCCATTATACTCACAGGAATAACTAGGGTAGAAAAGTTAAAAAAAAAAAAAGTATTGAAAATGGTGGTAATAATATTAATACATAAGACATATATGTTGTGACAAGAAAGAGGCATTGAAGTAAGCTAAAGTAATGCTAAAATATACTTTTACATTATAAAAGAGAAATAAATTTTTGGAGAAACTTAAAGTGAGGGAGGGCCTTAATAAAATAAAATGAATTTATATATATATATATATATATATATATATATATATATATATATATATATATATATATATATATATATATATATGAGGCTTCGCGCCTCGCCGGGGGGCTTCGCCCCCCTGGACCCCCCGGATCTTTTCTCTTTTGTACTGCGTAGAAAACGAGGATAATTTGCTATGCAATCTAAGAATTGCATAGCAATTAATATATATAAATTAAAAAAGGATTAAGTAATATGGAAGAATGAAGAAGAGGTACTAGGTAGGATACGCTATTTGGCGTTGGCATACAATTTAATAACGCCGATCTTGAACTGGCTGATCGGGGGAATAGACCTAAGAAGACCATAGCCTCGGCCCAACTAGGTACCTACTTAGAAAGAACTAGACATAGTAGGTACGAGTATTGTGGTGAACAATCCTCAGGGTGATTAAGTGAGAAGAAATATGATAGAGTTGAGATAGGTTGGGACCAAGGAATGAATAATTGTGAAAATGAGTAAGAGGTGTCCAAGGTTAACTTAAAGAAAATACATTAGAGTTTGGAACGACTTATGTATGGGGCTTGATAATGTGAATAAAATGGAGCGCAGACATTGTGGGTGACTTTAAGATGAGACAAGTGTAACGGCCCAAAAATATTTGATACCTCGACAGGAGTTCAAACTCGCGTCGTCACAACTACGGGAAATTTCCCCGCAGTTGTGACACTCTAACGATCAGAGCTACAAGGCCAGGGTTACCAAACCTTTATAACTGTGAGAGTTATTTTCCTGGAGCGTAACACAAGCAAGTGGAGGAGAGTGTTTGAAGGTTTTGTGTAGGTAAATACTACAAATTGATGTACAGATACACAACTTAAAGCGAAACCTTGGTGCATTACCCATGTTCACATGGTCGGGAACGCAGAGACAAAACAAAAATTATGGTACCTGACACACAAGTCTACCCATGACAGAAGCTAGGCAGAACAACAGAACCAGCAACAACTAACGGTGATAAGGGTTATCGTCTTATCAAAACTGTGTTTGGGACCTTGTGTTTGGAAGATTCTTTGAGTATCAATTATGTATATTTATATGAAAATATTTGTTTATTAATTAAATATATTCATATAAATATATATATTTACATTATAAATAATATTATTTATACTCAAAGGGAAAATTTTTCAATTTGATCTCCGGTTAGTTTATTGGACGATGTTTGTTCCCACTGTAACGTATACAATACTCAACGTATACAATAAATATACACGTCCAGGTATATTTTTTCGAAGCCTCTTACTTTCCTAGATATCGATTGTTCATTGTGCTCACGTTTGAACTGGGCCTTATTGTTTTATTTGAGAATGAATTTTCATCTGCTTTATAGTAGGTAGCACCTAATTGATTTTGCTGCTGCTGCATGAAGCAAGAAAGTCGTTTGTTGTATACTGCTACAACTGGAGTGCCTTCATCATTTAAGTTATCGATATAAAATCCAACCAATAACCAGCGGTTGGTTACTACAGCCTACCTAGGTGTTTGGATGGATGTAGGTACGTATGTGTGCATTGTAATCCATAATTTGTGTAGTCCAATTTGTGTAAAGTTCGCATTTGTCTCTCTTTGTATCTTTAAAGTGAGGAAAATTTGTTGAAATGTGTACTTCTGATGTGAGGAAAATCACCCACCATATACGAAGATACTACCTACCAACCTTGGTTTTCAACTTTTATTAATTTATTGAAGTCAGAAATATGAACGAAATTGACTTGAAGTAGTTTGAAACTCAACTTATTAGAAAATGATCATCATCAAGATATTTTTTTGTAAATTTTTTTTATTAGGTAAGTAGGTTGCCTACATGCAGAGCAGGTACCTTTTTCGCGGCTTGATAGCCAGACAATTTTTAAATTTCATTCACACTAAATATTATACGTACAACTAACAACCAAAATATTTAATACTTGACTATTAAAAATAAAAATATATATATCTAACAGTTACAGTTACTTAACTAATATGTCAACAATTCTATCCCAGTAATATTATCTAAAAAGCTAGCACGAGTATTTTGGGGAGTTCTCAATGTTAAATATGATATCAGGAGAATTTCGTATCAATCTGTTCAGCACTATGCTCTACAAGTTAAAAGGTGAAAGAAAAATTAAAATATCAGATCATTAAAACTTTGTAAATTTGTACTTCAATCTCCACATGATTGTTAAGATCCTGGATGTCCCTCTCACCATTAGAACAAACGAATTTATTAAAATTCTCTCCTACCAAATTCATAAAATTCAGAAATCCATAAGGGAGTCTCTCAAACGTTTTACTGATACCCAGAGCTAAATATACATATCAACGTCAAAAACAGAGAACAAAAGTTGTGTCGTATTTGGTATCTGTCTTGGTGGTCACTCACCACTTGCCTATCTTTACCAAAGCTGAGAGGGATTTTCAGAGCGCTGTAGCGGTCCCCCAGAGAACTTGCCTTTTGTTTACTAGCTGACTTGTGGCTGTTGTTTTTGCTTTGTGATAAGACAATAAGACCTATTTCTCTGTGATGACCGTGTTTTTTATAACAGCATTTTTTCCTACAAATGTTGGTATACTCAAATAATCATGCATTTTCATTTTTTTGCTGTAACGTTGTCTTAGAATCTCATCTTTATGACGGTTTCCTCAAAGTTAGGTTTGTTTTATGAAAACAATGATGTGGTGGTGACTGAAGGTGGAAAAAGCGAAAAAAAGAACCAGTTGAAAGAGGGGAAAAAAATTCCAGTCATTCTACATGATCGAATGAGTGAATTTTCATAATTATATATTATATTAGTGTTAATTTGTTTAAAAATGTATCGCTTTGTGTGCAAAGAAATTGTCAACTACCCGCATGTATAATCAGCTTGCCTCTTTATCTAGCTGAGGGTGGAAAGCATTTATGAGAGGATTATAAGTGAAACATCCTATTCACTATGTCAAAGTCCTAAACCATTTCCTTGGCAAAACATCCTGTAACTCTTCCTTACTTCTCTAGTTTATCTTCAACCATTTGTCCAATTGAGCTGAGTAAGATGTGTACAATTGCTGGACCAAGCATTTAATAATAAGTGATTAGCAATTCCATCCGCATGGTTTTGAAAAATTCGCAGCACTTCACAGCGAGTTGTGTCAATCCGAAGTATTACATGTGACAAAAGTGACCATTTAGCATATATACTCTAAATAGTGTCCTCTTCTGTGAATATACAATTATTTCATACTTTAAACAGATTCAATTACCTATTTATTAATTAATTGTTTGTTTACAGCTGGAGTCTTTGCTGAGCAGCCAGTTGATGTGATTCATCCGCGTTACAGGAATAACTTTAACCTTTGTGAATTACCTACCTAAGGAAAGCTTTTTGGGTAATTTATTATCGATTATTACTATTATAATAATTAATTTTTTATTTTCGAGATCGTCCTTTTTTTTGAACTTCTACGCATCATTATCAAATCCATAGTGCATGGAAACCAGCATGTAACAAAGGATCAATTCTACAACTAATTTCTTTTGAGTTCCTCCTTGATATGTTTTTCAATACCTATCTCGTTTTGTAGCATTTTGGATTTTGAAATTTATTTAGTGTTATATGAAGGAATAAAGAATATTCAGTTTCTAAAGTATTAACATCTTTTAATAGAATCACAATTGTAGTGGATTTAGATATGTTTTACTTGGCGTAGGTAGGCCAAGTCGGACATTTATATTCCGGTTATGCGGGTTAGTCCCCGGGTCATTCCCGTGAGGAATGTGAGCGGATCCGCCAAGGTCAACTGGCTTGGCGGACTGAAATGGGAGATAGTTCGTGTCGCAGCCGCGTGGAGCGCTGGGCTCGCGTAGCAAGTGCTGGGTTCGATCAGTTTGGTACTGAGCCGTTTTGTAATATTCCGGCCTTAGATTTATATCTGAAGGGGGAATATGTTTAGCTTGGTTGAGGTACTGAAAAGTATCCTTCGCTTTTTGTGCATTTGGAGTGTATTTGACACTCGGATCGGCCGGGTAGGCCTGCGTCGAATATCGTGGGTATTCGGACAGCTTGGTCGAATCGTAATGATCGGCTCCAGAGCGAGTCCGAAAGGTATCCTCGATCTTTTGTATAGGCGAGGCTTGATCGAACGTTTCTTGAACGAATACGTCGGGCGAGAAGGCGGTCCGGACGTGAGGATCGCGCCTTGCGCTGTCGCTGGGTTCAGCGGATTCGCCGTGTAGCCGGTAGGGAGCACTACGGGGGCTACTCGGCCCGGCTTCGCCGTCGTCTGCCTCCCCTTGCAAGGGGAAATAGGACGGCCGACGTTCCATCGAAATAACCGAGTTTTTAGCTCGTTTCGATGCCTCTATGTGTGAAAAATAGAGGGTTTGGGAGGTGGACTCGCTTGACAGAGCGTCTTTCCAATGCTCGTATGTCAGGGTCCTACCTCGTAGCCTTGAAAAAGGCTTCCTTAGACGGTAAATTAGAGCGGATGAGCAGAGTAATTTACCGGCGTGCCCACAGCGGTCGGTTACGAGCTTAATGCTACGAAACCCGGGCGACACGGCTCGGAACGTCCCTCGGGCGTACGAGCTAAAGAGAATATCGATAGCTGTACCGGGTGGCGTCCTGACAGATGAACTACGTTGGGCAATGAGCAGGATGAATAATCACTGGACTCGTAGATGCCAATGCGAGATCTGTGTGGAGAGAAGGTATGCCTTGTAGAAAGCAGTAGGAAGCCGTTCTTGAGATGAACTCGTAATGCAGAAGGTTCGTCAGCGTAGAGCGTGTAGAATTCTTCGTACTTCAGAGGTGTCGTCGTCGAGAGCGGAGAGTGGAATGAAATTCGGAGGGCTCCCAGCGGGGTATTTATAGGGAGGTGGCCGCCTCCTGCCGCCTCCTGGTTGGTCCGCTTAATTTCATAAATTCGACTGTGCAATCTCATTGGTTCGCACATTGTTTTCTCAGTATCTGTGCGTATGATAGCTGAGTTGGTCTTTCGAGGTGGTTTCCCCACGTCCGTCGCTGTGACGGGGTCCCCGGGGGTGGCTGGACGACCTTGAGTTTTCCTGTTTGAGGTTTCTCATTCAAGGCGACTTGTTTCGAGATGTTTGTCGCATCTCTCTCGCCCAGTAAATGTTTAGGGAGGTCGCCTTGTGTGTTATTCTTTAATATTTCACTTTTGAGAGAGAATTTAGTATTTTCTCTCTGGTGAAATATTTTGTTTGACGGAGTTATAACTCGACGTCTTGTAAATATTTTTGTGTTGTATCTACCTCTTTTTGGTAGCCCTGAAAAGGGCTGTTGACAAGAGGGGGTGGATTTCACCACAGGGGCCCCCCCAAGACGTCGTGTTAATAACGGCGACGCTGGTTGGGGTGATTCGAGCGCCGTTACCCACCTCTCGTCGAATTTGGTAGAGGGGACGTGCCTTCTGGCAGATTTTCGGGGAGTTTTCTCCTTACTTTCTGTCTGATTTTGGCCTTGTGATACAGCTTCGTCCGAGTGTAGCGTATAAGCTGGTTTTATTTGCTGTTTGGGAACTTTTTTAGTATGTTCGCCAATTTGCACTGTAACCGAAAACTTATCTCTTTTAACCACTTTGAATGGTCCTGTGTAAGGACATTGCAGAGAGGTGAGCTGTGTGGGCACTCTGATATAGACATGAGTACATGTATCCAAATTTTTGGGCATGTTTACGGCATATTTCGTATTATTATGTTTAATATGCGTAGGCCGGAAGAAAAGAGGTTCCGAAAGGTTCGTAGAAGTTACGAAAATGTCTCCTGGGAGTGGTACGTCAATTCCGTAAACTTTTTGGAAAGGCGTAGTTTCGGTCGCTGGGTCTACTGCCGTACGCATGGCGAGTAGAACTTTTGGAAGTGCGTCGAGCCAATTTTCGTTTTGTGCTTTGAGAGCCTCTTTCAAAGATCTATTTCTGCGTTCTACCATTCCGTTTGTTGATGGTTTGTATGGTAACGTGTGAGTATGTTTTACTCCGAGACGTTCCATAATGGAATTGAACAGATCTGATTCAAATTGAGTGCCCTGATCACTTGTGATGTATTTTGGTACGCCCTTTGAAGCTACCCAAATATTGATAAAGGCGTTTGTGATTGTGGTTGTTTCGATGTTGTTAAGGGGGACTGCCTCTAGCCAACCCGTTGCTCTATCAACCATCATTAAAATGTAACGTTTCCCTCCTTTAGCTAAAGGTAAGGGTCCGGTAATATCAACGTGTACGTGTGAAAATTTGTTTGACGTCTCAAATTCGGAGTAAGGGAGCTTCACGGAGCGCGTGATTTTTGCTCGTTGGCAAGTTTCGCACGCTCGGACCCAGTTGGAGACATCTGCACGGAGTCCGTGCCAAAAATATCTTTGTTTAACTTTATACACTGTAGAGTGTATACCTGGGTGTCCCAAATTGTGAATTTGGCTTATTATTTCTTCCCTTATTTCGTTTGGAATATAAGGTCTAGGGTGTCCTAGGTCTAGGTTACACCAAATTTCTCCTTGAGAGAATTCAACTCGTGTGAGTTTCAATTTGTCCTCCGCGGTAGGGGGAGAACGGATTTGTGAATTTGAAATGTGCAGTAGAAGATTGCATTCTATTGCAGCCGTAATTTTTGAAATTTCGGCTATGGGTGGACCCTCGTCCGTCTGGGTTGAAATCGATTTCGTTTGAATTTCAACCGGATCGAAGGGTCTGGAGAGTGCGTCGGCGACGACGTTGCTCTCTCCGGAAATATGACGAATGTCACTCGTCATTTGAGAGATGTATGTTAGCCATCTTAATCTCATTTTAGAAAAATGTGCATTTTTCTTAAGCATCGTGCCTAGCAGAGGCTTGTGATCCGAACAAATATGGAAAGATCTGCCGTCCAAGTCATTGTGCCAGTGAATGCACGCTTGGTAAACGGCGAACATTTCTTTGTCGAACGATGCTTTGTTCTTCCATTGTTCTGGAATTTCTTTACTGAAAAATCCCAATGGTTGGTACGATTTCGAGCCATGTTTGTCTGTAATTTCTTGTTCTAGTGCCGCTCCGATGTGTGTGTCGGATGCGTCACAGACTAATCTCCACTCTGCCGTAGGGTGTGGGTGAGCAATGTTATGCAATGTTGCTTTGATCATTGCTTGTTTTAAGCTGTTGAAAGCTTTTTCTCTCTCTGATGTCCATTCGATAGGTGTTCTGTCATTTTTTTTGTTTGACTGAATGGAGTCATACAGAGGTTGTGCCGTGTGAGCAAATTTGCTTGAGCATGCTCGGTAGAAACCACACATACCTAGGAATCTGCGTAGACTTCGTACGTCTATTGGCCTAGGAAATTGTTCTATGGCTTCTATTTTATCTCGTTTAGGAATTATCCCTTCCTTCGAGATAGTGAAACCTAGGAAATCGACGGTAGGTTTTGAAAAAATGCATTTATCAAAACCTACTCGAAGTCCGTGTTCCCCTAGTTTGTCAAAAATTTGTCTGAGGTGGTTCATGTGTTCGGTATAATTTTTAGAAGCCACCAGGATGTCATCTAGGTATACAAATGCGAAATCAAATTTTCGCATGATGCTGTCCATGTATCTTTGCCATGTTTGAGCCGCTCCGGCCAAACCCATGCTCATTTTCTTAAACTCATAAAGACCGAAAGGTGTAATAATTGCGGTTTTATGAGCGTCATCTGGGTGCATCGGAATATGATAATACGCCGATTTTAAATCTATTGTCGAATAGATTTGCGTATCATGTAAATTCGCTTGGAAAGAGCGAATGTGAGGAGGAGGGTAGGCGTCTTTCTTCGTTTTCGCGTTGAGGAAACGGTAGTCGCCGGTGATTCTCCATGACCCGTCTTTTTTTGGCACACAGTGTAACGGGGATGCCCATTCGGAATCTGATGGTGCAATTATGCCTTCTGAAAGCATTTTGTCAAAAGTACTTTTGACTTGAGCCCGTTTTTCGCCCGCCATGGGTCTTGCTCGGAAGTGTACTGGTGTTCCTTCCGTGGTTATACGGTGGTAAACCCCGTTGTTTTTCCATTTACCTTGAAGTTCGCTCATTTTATCATTGTATTTGTCAATGATAGAGCGAATGTTTTCGTCCTCCGTGATTTGCACGTCCTCTGGTTGAGGGGTATTGTCACGATGAGGGATAGTAGCTGCTATTTGTTCGTCAGTGAACTTTTTGTTCATGACTGCAGCTATTTTTTGATCGGCATAGCTCTTTATTTTATCTTTATAAATGTACTTGTGTTTGACCCGTATTCCGATATCCCAAGACTCGAGGAATGGAATACCTAGGATCGCTAGATCAACTTTCGTGATCATAAAATCGGTGGTCATGTCTCCGAGGCCGATGTTAATTGTTGTGTCAGCTCGCCCTAGTGTGTCTATAGGGGCTCCGTTAGCTGCTGTGAGCTTAACGTTGGACTTAAGAATTTTCAAGCCCAATTTTTTTGTGACATTGTGGGGCAGAATGTTCACTTCTGCTCCCGTGTCAATGAGAAATTCAGTGCCATTTAGTTTGCACTTGAAAAAGAGCCTTTTATACTCAGTAGACTGCCGGCGTATAGGCTCAGATACACTGGCAGTTATTCGTTTTCCGAACTCTCTGTGTCGGAGGTTGGAACGGTACTTTCTTGTACCGACATCTGAGTATTTTCGGTAGAAACCCGGGTTTTAGGCTGGCTTATAGTCGCTGCCTTTCTGTTAGTTTTGGAAGCAGTGTTTGTCTTCCAGGTGCAGTGTTCTGGGTCTGCACATTTGCGAGTTTCGTTACCGAAACGTGCGTGGTTTCGACAGACATAGGCCGTCGGTTTGTGAGGCTTACTCTCCACTGGTTGGGGTTTGAACTCAGCTTGTTTCGAGAGGGCCTTTTTGAAACCAGTATTTATGGGTTTCGGAGTAGATTCTACTCCTCGTATGTTCAGAGAAGTATTCTCTGTTTTGTACGCGTGTAGCGTATCAGCTAGGTCGAGCCGGGCGGTCGTGGTAGGCTGAGCTGCGACCATACCTCGTGCTTCGATGGGTAGAGTCTCGATCCACTTTTGAGTGATCAGAGCTTCTGAAAAATACCCAACAGCTTTAGAGTACATTTCGTGGTACTTGGTGCTGGGTTTTTTGGCGAGAGATGCGGGGTCCTCGAGTGCGAGGAGCCTGTCCTGTAAGGACAACCCATATTCTCGCTGGAGGCGCTGTTTGGCCTCTTCGTAGGGTGCGTGGGGTGCCGTGAGGTAAGCTGAGTCGATAGCTTCCCTCATTTCTTCTGGTACCCACTTGTATATAGCTGAGAAGCATTCGTTCTGCGTTCTCAGGTGTTTTCGCACGCAGTATTGATCGAACTCGGCGAGTGCACGATCGATATTCTTCTTTTGGAAGATTGGTTTTTGATAATCTCCCATCTCCTCTAAAAGTGCTTGAAAGCCACTGTGTGTAGAGGGATGTTGCGTGAGATGTGGGGCGTAGAGGCCCGGCGGGGGTCGCACGCCCGCAGTGGTTCCCTGAAATCCACTAGCTTCATAAGAGGGAACGAAATGCTCCGTGTTGAGCCTGTTCAAAGGCGGGGTCACCATTTGTAGTGGATTTAGATATGTTTTACTTGGCGTAGGTAGGCCAAGTCGGACATTTATATTCCGGTTATGCGGGTTAGTCCCCGGGTCATTCCCGTGAGGAATGTGAGCGGATCCGCCAAGGTCAACTGGCTTGGCGGACTGAAATGGGAGATAGTTCGTGTCGCAGCCGCGTGGAGCGCTGGGCTCGCGTAGCAAGTGCTGGGTTCGATCAGTTTGGTACTGAGCCGTTTTGTAATATTCCGGCCTTAGATTTATATCTGAAGGGGGAATATGTTTAGCTTGGTTGAGGTACTGAAAAGTATCCTTCGCTTTTTGTGCATTTGGAGTGTATTTGACACTCGGATCGGCCGGGTAGGCCTGCGTCGAATATCGTGGGTATTCGGACAGCTTGGTCGAATCGTAATGATCGGCTTCAGAGCGAGTCCGAAAGGTATCCTCGATCTTTTGTATAGGCGAGGCTTGATCGAACGTTTCTTGAACGAATACGTCGGGCGAGAAGGCGGTCCGGACGTGAGGATCGCGCCTTGCGCTGTCGCTGGGTTCAGCGGATTCGCCGTGTAGCCGGTAGGGAGCACTACGGGGGCTACTCGGCCCGGCTTCGCCGTCGTCTGCCTCCCCTTGCAAGGGGAAATAGGACGGCCGACGTTCCATCGAAATAACCGAGTTTTTAGCTCGTTTCGATGCCTCTATGTGTGAAAAATAGAGGGTTTGGGAGGTGGACTCGCTTGACAGAGCGTCTTTCCAATGCTCGTATGTCAGGGTCCTACCTCGTAGCCTTGAAAAAGGCTTCCTTAGACGGTAAATTAGAGCGGATGAGCAGAGTAATTTACCGGCGTGCCCACAGCGGTCGGTTACGAGCTTAATGCTACGAAACCCGGGCGACACGGCTCGGAACGTCCCTCGGGCGTACGAGCTAAAGAGAATATCGATAGCTGTACCGGGTGGCGTCCTGACAGATGAACTACGTTGGGCAATGAGCAGGATGAATAATCACTGGACTCGTAGATGCCAATGCGAGATCTGTGTGGAGAGAAGGTATGCCTTGTAGAAAGCAGTAGGAAGCCGTTCTTGAGATGAACTCGTAATGCAGAAGGTTCGTCAGCGTAGAGCGTGTAGAATTCTTCGTACTTCAGAGGTGTCGTCGTCGAGAGCGGAGAGTGGAATGAAATTCGGAGGGCTCCCAGCGGGGTATTTATAGGGAGGTGGCCGCCTCCTGCCGCCTCCTGGTTGGTCCGCTTAATTTCATAAATTCGACTGTGCAATCTCATTGGTTCGCACATTGTTTTCTCAGTATCTGTGCGTATGATAGCTGAGTTGGTCTTTCGAGGTGGTTTCCCCACGTCCGTCGCTGTGACGGGGTCCCCGGGGGTGGCTGGACGACCTTGAGTTTTCCTGTTTGAGGTTTCTCATTCAAGGCGACTTGTTTCGAGATGTTTGTCGCATCTCTCTCGCCCAGTAAATGTTTAGGGAGGTCGCCTTGTGTGTTATTCTTTAATATTTCACTTTTGAGAGAGAATTTAGTATTTTCTCTCTGGTGAAATATTTTGTTTGACGGAGTTATAACTCGACGTCTTGTAAATATTTTTGTGTTGTATCTACCTCTTTTTGGTAGCCCTGAAAAGGGCTGTTGACAAGAGGGGGTGGATTTCACCACAGCGAGAATAAAGTAGTCCGTTAGGATAAGCAGATCGAAGACCAACGTAAGACTATATCCTTATTACATCATCTTCCCTCTAATCACACAAGTCAACAAGTCTCATTTCTTAATGGCTAAATATACATCTTTGAATATATTTAAATATCAGTCAGGTCAGGAACATAAGGACATAAACATACCTACTAAACAGGAAACATTCCACACTCAAGCAGTACCTATATACGAGTATATCCACAGTCTTATATCTCACTAGTCAATATATAACATAATCCTACTATTGAATTGATTTAGGGTCACAAACTAAAGTTAACATATAATGGATTGCATGCTTAAAATCGTTTTTAACAACCTACGAGATCATCTTATTCTTACAAATTAATCATACAATTTAATTAGCCTTACTTTCCATCACATAATCATCAAATTTTTGTGGTTTTCTGTTCTGGTAAGTTGAGGGCCATTCAGTTCACCTCCCACGATCGGATTTTGGGGCTGAGAGGAATCTGGGCTTAAGGAATTTTCGTTATAGGGAGGGACAATTATAGAGTTATCCTGAAACTCAGCCCTGGAATAGGGTTCGACATTTCTAGGAGAGAGGTGAATTTCATTTCGCCTGTAGATGAGTTTTTACAGTTACTTCCGCCAGACCATTGGATTGAGGGAAGTTAGGACTCGAAGTAATGTGGTTGAAACACTATTCCTCTGAAAAATCCCTAAACAGTTTTGAATCAAAGTATAAGGCACCATCACTGTAAAATGTAATGGGAATGCCATGTCCGGCAAATATTCCCAGATTTTCAGTTTGTATAGTAGGATAAATCAGTTCAATAGTAGGATTATGTTATATATTGACTAGTGAGATATAAGACTGTGGATATACTCGTATATAAGTACTGCTTGAAACGTTCAGCTCCAAAACACGCTGGAGTCCCTTTCCATTTGGGACCACCTGGTTTGAGGCACCAGTCTCTTCGGGGGCGTGGGTTCGGATCCCACCGCTGCCACCATGTTATATAAAGGAATAAAGAATATTCAGTTTCTAAAATATTAACATCTTTTAATAGAATCACAATCTCATGAACACTCGCAAGTATATATGAACTGAAGTGTGTGTGTGTGTATTACAAAACAGCTGGTTCCCCTGGCGGGAATAAATTAGTCCGTTAGGATAAGCAGATCGAAGACCAACGTAAGACTATATCCTTATCACATCATTTAGTATTTATATTATAGTATATTTATATTATAGTATTTATACTAAATTTATTTAGTATTTATATTATTAGTACCTACTCGTATTTGCTCATATTTGGGATGCTTGACATACCCATACAGTATATAGACAAACTCTTGGTAAGTTGTGGACTTAAATTCGCCTCAAAATTCAAATGAAGTTAGGTTTTTTTTAGGTAAGTTCAGTAGAATCCCCGAAATTCTTTAATAAAATCCGTTTTCGAACGGTTTTTATTCAAGTTCAATCTTATTCTTAGCTGGAATTTGACAAACACAAATGAGAATAATGAGGGCAAACCATCTAATCAGAAAATTAATATTACCGTTATCCAAAAGGTTTTTGTAATGCAGAGTAAGAGATAAGTTGGAGCTAGAATGCGATAAGGCGTCTTGTGTATAGGCAACTAAGTGAGTGGGGCTTCTGTAGGAAGGAATTTTTGGCTCAGTGGCTTATATTCCCCCAAGATGGGCCTTTAGAATTTGCGGATTCTACGATTGCTCAGTTTCTAAATTTGTTGCTCGAGTCAACATCTCTTGATTCTTTTCCAATCTTCAAGAGAGGGTCTTTTGCCTTGATCACGAAAATCTATCCAAAAGTTGCATATTAATGTTTTGTTGTATCTCCTCCCTCTCGACATCTGGAATTTTAGCTCTTAATTGTGCTATTATCCTGACTGGTCGGGTTTTTACTATGTTCAGATGTACACTTTCTTGTTTGTCTGTATGTTATGGCTCATTTTTCCCACCTTTCTGGTAGATCTCTTATGTATTGCCCATATTTTGGTCTTTGCCTTTGACAAGGAGGTGATGGAACTGGTTACTCCTTCAGAGGGGAGAGGTGGTTAACCTGCTACACCCAGAGGATATCCTGAAGGTTGAATAAACCTCAGGAATACCTCCAGCTGCAGCGTTTTCAAGAATTGAGAAGGAGGAACTACTCATATCCATCATAAAGATTACATGTAATGCCTAGTTGGGGGTCAGTCCAACAATGCCTCATTCGACCTGGTGAGGTGATCTATTTCTTAATTTTCTATGTGTCCTTCATGACATCATGACAGTGCCAAACATTCAATGATTCAGAGAATACAATGCAACGCCGACGTGTAGAGCATAAATGAGGAATTGATGTCTTCAATGTTTCTATCCAGCCTAAAAGTATTGACAAAGTGGAGAAACTTTCGTGTGGGATCCAGCATTTGTCAAAAGTTGCCGAAATAAGAAAGAGGAGTACTTCATCAAAAGGGATGTCGAAGTTTTGACAGAGAAAGAAACTATGCAGGGTAATTTGAGGACAACATGGTACCAATCTTTCTTAAGCTTCATCAATTCAAACATGCCCCAAAAGCTGAGTGTACTCGTATATCTCGACGTAGCAGGTGAGAGCAGGGGACATTCTTTCAAGGATTTTCTGTACAAGGGGTCAGATCCCTCTGTTTTTCTTCCTAAGGTAGAGTCACCCTTTTATCATTATTGTGTATAAAGCCAGCCACTTTTGATATCTGAGGTCACGACATGGAAATTTTCTAGGTATGACTTTGAACCAAGTGCAAAATATTCATGAGGTTCGCCATTGAAAACAAAGGGTTGAGGTTGGTCACATTTTACTTATGGGCAATTAGAAGGAGAATATGTACTGGTACAGCACAAGAAGTGGACTAACTGGATGGTACGACTGAACAGAGATACTTGGACACATCACATACATGAATATTCTCTACTGGGCACATCATCCTTGACGTCAATTGTTGTATCGATCCCAGCCAACGTACACCTAAAGAAATAGACTGCTCAATAGCTTCCTCACTAATACCTATCACCAAAGATGGGTGAAGGAATCTTTCCTTTTTCTACTGCAACAAGCCAAATGGAGAAGAGCGACTCGAAACATGGAGGTGGGAGCCGTTGTACTTATGATCAACGTGAATAAGTGGAAAGGAGATTGGACTGAAGGGATTGTAAATGCTTGTTACCCAAGATACCAATGTACTGCAACCATCGAGAGGGGACAAGCCAGCATACACAACTTGACGGAACTTAAAACAAGACCAAACAAAAGACCAACCTGGGAGCCTGCTAAATGAGGAAAGAGCAGTAAATTAGTACTGACTACTGTTAGTGAAGGGGAGGATGTTCGCTTCTCCATCTCAATTTTAAAAATTAGTTAAGTACCTAGTTTGTAATATTTTGTAAACCATTAATTTCAACACATGTTATTTAATAACAGCTGATACCGATGTTTGGTTAAGAATAGTAAAAATATTTTTGCATTCTAATACACTGAAACGTTGTTTTCTTTGTGTAGTTAATTCAGTGATTTATTTAAAGAGCTAGTGTTATAGCTGTAAGTTTGTTTAGAGTTTAGAATCGTTGACTAAACACTCAGCATCAACAATATACCCCTCTCATTTTTATATTTACGTTTTGAATTTTCTTTCAGGGTTTGATGAAGTAATAATTATCTGAAACGGACACCTACTGTGTACTATTATTGCATCGTGACTCCAGATGAGCTCAAGGATTGGCATACTCAATTATTGCAATCAGTGATTAATGGAATAGTACAGCATTCGTATTCAATTTAGGTAAAGTATCAATATTACATAGTGCTAGGGCTATCTACTTGCTTTTTCTCCTTATTAAATGGGATGTACACTGGTCCACCTCATTTTGGGGTAAGGATGGATCAGTACCAACTTTTCACATGTCCTTCCATAGTCATTTAGAGATTAATCCATTTTGGGATTTATTAACTCCGAAAATTGATTGGAGTTGCAGCACCTTCATTTTGCCTGCTTATTAGGAAAAAACATTTTTCCTTACTTGTTAGGCAGGGTATGCCAGCGATTGATGAGTAGTTCTACCACTTGTTGAAGTTTGAAGTTTATCCGTTAAAACAATGGCACTGGACGTTGAATCTGACATCAGGAATGCGTAAGAAAAAACTACGTGAGACCACTGGGTAAAAGTCAACTTCCAAATACACTCTAAAAGGGAATGAACAATAATCACCATGGCAGTCCACAGGGGCTTGTTTTGAGGTCTCAGGTTGACCAACATCGTTGCATGAAGAAACTTTTGTCTCTTTCAAAATAAAATAGTTTCAAACTCTGCAGATGGAGCTCTGCTGCCAACAAACACAAGTACTGCTGCTAACAATATTTCCCATAGATTACTATAATATAATTAGCCCCCGATTTTTTTTAGAGATGAATTTATCAACTAATCCATTCGTATCAATCCAAGCTGTTTAGTACCATAAAGTGGGGCGAAGATGGACATGTGGGGTGAAGTGGGACAAAATAGCTTTTTCTCCTTTTAACCTCATTTTTCGCTCCCCAGGTAATGGAATCGATGATTTCATGCCAGAATACTCATTAGGGATATTTTGTTGAGGGGTTATGATGATTTTCGGTATTTTCACTGGCCACACTGGACTTTGAAAAATAGCTGAAGTGATACGGTACATTTGCGGGTTTTTGTTATCAAAGTAAAGTCGCCTCCTCCATCTCCTAAACCGGGGGTGATACGAGCTTTGCACCTTTTTATGTTTGTTTACAAATATCTCTCGAGTTTCTAGTGAACGTTTCATGTTAACATCCCTATTTGTGTGAGTTTGATGATAAGAAAACCAAAAAACCGGAGAAGGGAGAAGTAGGGGTTGAAGCTGGACAACATTTTCCCACTCTTAGTACATGTAAGTTATTAGAAGTCCCTTATGGAGCAACATCCCTTCGGTACCTATGTGTACGGTGTACAGTACACACAAAAGGAAAAACTTTGAAACCAGCATGGAGATTCAACAACTCCTACGTGACAGGACTGAAGTTGATAACCTAGGTAGAAACACGGCATCTCTTATTTCGGTGTTGGAAAGGGATCTATGGTGGCCAAAAAATACTGTGCCTCCACTTTTATCAGCTGATAATCACTGATTTTTGGTCTTAGGAAAGTCTTTCAGATGTTAACTATTTGATTCACGGATGACCCCTAGATGGACTGATACTTGAGTAAATATTGATGGTGGAACGGTCAAACACTAACTCGCGGGTTATGTAAATCCTGTATACAAGACTCAGAAGTGATCTAACCTTCTTTACCTTAAAGAAAGAGCAGAAGTGGCTACCACGCCAACAGAAGTGGCATGGTAGCCACTTCTGCTCTTTCTTTAAGGTAAAGAATGTTAGAACAGAAGGTGGTGAAATTGGGCCTAGGGAAACAAGAGCTGTACGGAAATGGAGCCTATGGGAAATCATGTCTCTGTGTGGACAACTCCTGGTTGAGTTCGGTTTTCATGCCAGAATGATCCAGAACCACCTCTGTTTTCTCACATTGTTGGAGCTGAACTGTTCCTTTTTCACCCCTGTTAATACTCCTTTGTGGGGAGAAAATACAACTGCCTTAATATGTACATAGTAGTATGGACTAAATTCACACTAACTGTACCCTTCTCAGGGCCAACAAAGGATCTCAAAGGATTGGGTTTCACCAGTCATGTTTAATCTCTATGTGAAGCGGATTTTTTTGGAGGAACTGGAGTGTGTTGCTGGGCATTTAAGTAAATGGAGTCCCAATCAATAACCTGCATTACTCTGAGGACGCAATGCTGATAGCTGATACCTGTGGTGAACTCTAGGGTTTGTTGGATAAAGTGAATGGTTTAGGTGTGACGGCAGGTTTAAGAATTGACATTAAGGAGACCAAATTCATGGTGGTTATTAGATCTCAGCATCCTGAGGGGGTGTTGTGATTGGGTGGAGTAGTCATTATCACGCCTCATCTTTCAGGTACCTGGACACTGAAATAAACGAACATTGCTACCCACAGAGAAAAATCCGGTGTATGATTGCACAGGCTAGAAGTAGCTTCAAGGAATTGTGTTCCTTACCGTTCGATGGCCACATGTCATTTGACATTGGTTACCATTCGGTAAAATGCTACGTATGGTGTAGAAGTATGGACCCTCAAAGGAGACTCCATTAATATGCTGGAGTGGAGGCCTTTCAGAAGTGGGTGTTATGCTGAATATGATGCATCTCAAGGGTGGACATGGTTTGTAATGAGGAAGTTTAGAGCGAGCAGAATTGAATGAGAACTCTATGCCACGATTAAGAGACAGAAAGTAGGATCCCTGGGCCACATGCTTCGAAGTCCCCTTTATGTTGAAAAGGGGGAGTGGGCCAGAAGCAGCTTGTCTATTTACTCAATATCAGGGCATGGACAGGTGTTTTGAACTTGGGAGAGCTTTGTCGTGCAGCAGGGTATAGAGCTTTACAAGTTATTTGCGATATCACCAATGCATGATCTGTGCAGAAGAGATCCATCACGTTGTGCTCCCACTTCCTGCCTTTTCCTTTGTCTACCTAGAACCCCTTCTCCTAGAACTACCACCCTATGGTGAGGTCTTGGTTCGCTACCTTTGCAGGGCCCCTTTGGTAAATCAACACTACGAAAGAAGGTACTGCTTCCATTTCTCTATTTCCACTTATTATTCTAAACCACCTCGTTTACCCTCTAACCTGAACCATACTGTCCCAGCTCTATGAAAATGTATTGTTCACTCCTGCTCACTTCACTCCCCAACAAATAATGGCCCTTGCAAGCACAGATTTTGGTTCAGGAAAGGGTTAATTACAACAGTAAAAGTAACGCATATCAGTTAAAATCAATGTAGTATGGTTTGTCCCTACATTTTTACGAACCGCTCAACAGTTCTGTTTGGCTGGTTGCAGTTCTTTGTCATTTTTACTTTCTTCCGTTGACTGGAACCTCTCTCCGTCTATTTACCACACTTCTCTCCCATATAACCACTTCCTATCAATAGCAGTTTATATAACAGTTTTCCCGCTTGTTTATATTATGTTAACCCTCGCTGCTACTAGTTCTGATAAACGTAATGAGTAGAGACAGAAATTATGGTTTGAACTTCGCAATTACTAAACAAGAATGAACCACACTTTCAAGTCAGAATTATTCAGAACAATATATTTTTAAGGAATTGGCATTCATTTGAGAAACAAATTATATAAGTATGGAAAAATGGTTAAAAATGAATTTAGTGATTAATTTGGCCTGAGGCATAGATTTAAATGAAATTCAATTCCTAATTAAGTTCGTTGAAGTGAACATCTCCCCTTACTCCCCCTTGTTGAAATTTTTCTTTATCCTTCAGTCAGCTTGGTCATAGTGTTTTCTTCCTCCATTTTCAACTCCGAGCACCTAACACACTTGTGTGTTGTACTCTTCTAGGGTAGCATGCTGTGACAACTCCTTTGGGCCACTCCCTTTGTTAGTTCTTTGAGTCCACTGTTCTTACTTAGTGGAACTCACTTGTCTGTCTTTATTCAGATAGTTGAACCGGTTTGGCAGCAATTCTTTGATCCACCACCATCATTGCCAAAAGTTGACACAGGTTAAGCCCTGAGTTTGCGATGAACCTGACCATACTGTATACCCAGGAAATGTTTGGAAGGATGGCACTGCTGCCATTTATAAGATACTCCAGTTATTTATAAATCACTCTTTACGTACCACTCTTAGAATAAGTGGCCCATGTTATCTAAAATGTTGATCTGTGGAGCAGGATTGGAATGGAAAAGACTGAACATTTGGTAAGAAAAAGAAAATTGCTATGGCTACCGAGAAATTTGATCGCTAAAGCCCCTTTTAACGGAACCCACTGGAAGACAGCAAACCACAGGAGGATTACCGTGGCGAGGGAGGCTGAAAGAAAAGGTTATATATGGAGCAGCCAGAAGTTGGCGAAGGTTAGGTGTGGCTCACAGACGTTAGATGAGGCCTTATACTCCCCAATGGAATTTTCATTATGGAGGCATTTCATTATGTTAATTCAATAAAGCATGCTTTCATACATTCATTCCAAAAGGTAAGTTATTTGGGACAATAACATGGATCATAAATCATATGGCATCGCCATAAGGATCTTAAGCCCATGGGGCGCAACCTCCTGTAGCCGAGTGGATTAGGCAGCATGTCCTGTTTCTGCTTCTCTAATGAAGTATGGGCTCTAGTTCTACTGAAGTCCTTATTATTTTTGTGGCCTGCAAATACTAGTAACAACATCATTATACCGTCACTAGTACCCTAGAATTGGGCTCATGTCAATAACTAATTGAGTCAATAGTAGGTAAGTTTCTTTTGACACGGTGAGCTGTAAAGATTCATTGAATCGTAACTTTCAGATCATTTCTAACTCTAGTATAATTGTATTCACGGATGTCTGAAATGCTGGATAAGGTAGAGTGATAAAAACTGAAAAATAGTGTTTCCCTTAAAAAGGAATTACCTACACGCCCAGCCAAGAAAAGTAGCCTGTTCTTATCAAGTGCAAATGACATTTTGCCAGAGCAGAATTTCATATTAATCAGAAACATTCCATACTCCTATTAAGAAATCGTAAAACAAATTCACTACCAAGTTGGTGTGGTACCTTATCCCTTTTTCTTATTGTTGTATTGAGTTCAATGTTAATCCCATGTTCCAAAAACAACAAAAAATGTGGATCTTATCAATTGTCTACCTCACCAGCACTACCAACAGAAAGAGTGACATTTAGTCTCCCATAACTCCCTATTCACCAATGAAGGCTTGGAATGTTTTGGATCAATGATCTCCTCAGACAACTGCATATCACATAAAGGATGGGGATGGTGTATTCTTACATTTCATTTGTAAGGACTGTACATATTGAACTGGTCAATAACTTTTTGACATACGAATGTTTGATCAGCAGATTCAGCTCTACTAGGTGGATGTCAAAAACTGGTTGCTTCCGATAATACAGCAAAATTCGAAATGGATGTATCCTTATTAAAACTAGAATGACCAAAGATCACACCTTCTCTGTTTCTCACAACCTATGGCCTTCCAATGTTGTAACTCACCCAACCACAGTCAACTGCCAAGATCCCTAATGCAAGTGGTGTTAGACAGAAGCGCTGGTTTTTCTGCTGAGGGACAAATGCGCTAGTTCTTGAGGGACGAAAGTTCCGGTGCTTCGTCCCAAAAGCACCATACTTCCCAGATACATCTTCTGATCTTTATTTTGCTATGGGATTGATTTAGGATATTTTTAATCTTCAGATGCGAGCTTGCGAGCATCCAGACCACCAAACTATACAAATTATTTTGATCTATTTGTACTCATTGCTACTTGATTAGCATTCATCATTACCATCAGTGCATTTGGTAGTCTTTCCATCATTCTTTAGCTCAAACCACCGCCACTGTTGCTTTTGGCGAGGATTCACTGGGTCTTTTGGGAAGTATTTTAACAATACACCAGCGCTTTTTGGGGACAGCCAATGCAAGAGAACAGTAATCAATAGTTAGATGGTAAGGGGACTGATGATGTTACTCGTCAATTCAGTATTATGTTTCTGGCACATTATTTGACCAGACTTCAAGGAAGACACCTGTAATATTACTAATTACACTAGGAAAGAAACACTCGGAAGATTGCTACACCAGACTGAACTTTTTATTAGATACGCACAAATAATATTAGGAGTATTCATGGTTCATTTCAAAATCGAATCATTGAAAAGTGGTGGTTTCATGTGGTTCCCTCGTCGAATCGTTGAAAATTACAATGCTAAGTTGAGCCCTAGCAGGAATTGTTGAAAGCCAAGTCAATGCAGGTTAACTCCTATCCAGGCTATAAATAATAAATTATGGTTATTTGTAAAACAATTGATATAAAACTCATCTACCTATAAACTTGAAACTCGAGACATGAGAGCAACAATAAGAATGACAACAACAATAGTGTCTTATTGATAAGGTTGTTTCGATAAGCAGCTGGTAGGATCTTGTGTACTTTTAAATGATTCGACTTCAAAACTTGACTTCTAAAGGCTTCAGATCAGTCGTAAAAGACAACGGGCATGCGCATTGGAACCCGTTAAAAGTTTAGGCGATTCGATGATTCGAAGTTGGAACTGGTGGACCTTGAATGCCTCTTGTATCCTAACGACCCAGGTCACATAATATCCAACATCTTCTCCTTTTAAGTTCTTCCGTTCCCTTCTGAGGTATATTCTGACTTGAGGTATCTTTGGTTTCTCTCACACAATCCTCTTTTGGAATATTCAACTTTGCATTTTCGGCAGGGACCTCTCACTACCCTGTTCTCCACATTTGTCCCATCTCTCACTCACTCACTGCTCGGGGTTACCTTTGGAAAAGAGTTTCAGGCACCATGAACTCTCCCTCAAAGAGGCCCCTTTAATTTAAAAGAGGATTCCGCCGGTTACCCCGAGTTGGAGTCGTCGCAAGCAAACCTTTTGCTTAGATCAGCAAACATTTTGATTCTTTTCCACTCAATATCTCTGAGGGAAGCACGTTCGATTATATGATGCCCAAATGCCTCTGTTCTGGATCTCCAGTACCGGTCGCATCTGCAAAGAAAGTGCTCTGCGGAATCCTCCTCGAGTCCACAAGGGCACAGGTGAGATATTGTTATCTATAATATTTAGCATCCTACAGAAATCATAATGTCCGGTGAGGATACCAATCATGGTTCTAATTGTATTTCTACTTTTACTTAGAAGCCAGTACGCTCGTTTGGGATCGGAAGACGTAATGAGCATTCTGGTTTGTCTATATCTAGATATTTCCCTGCTCCAGAGAATGTTGAGGTCTTGTGTGGCCCAGTTTTTAATTTTAGTTTTACAGGCATTTTTGGAAATGCAGATGGAAGGAGATGGGCCCAGAAACTGTTGTCCTGAGCCAGCTCGCGCTAAACCGTCCGCATTAACATTGCCTTCGTAATTCTCATGACCAGGAATCCATTTTATGGATATTCTGTTGTTGTTAAGAAACAAATTGTTAATATATTTCTTTGTTTCCCAGACCAGTTTTGAGGTCGTGAGGGGGTTCAGGAGTGCTTTGATGCTGGCCTGACTATCAGTAAAAATATGAATGTTGTTGTTAGAAGTGTTGTGGTTATGTAAGGTGACCAGGCACTTGACAGCATATATTTCTGATTGAAATACTGTTGCATATTTATCGAGGCTGTAATAATCTGCCACTTGAAGGCTGGGTATGAACACACCAGCACCAGAGGAAGATTCAGATCCCCTATCTATCTTAGAACCATTGGTGTAGCAATGTATGGTGTCTATAGTGTCAACAGGGGTTTGTTGATTGTTCCAATCATTTCTGTCTTTTATTTCAAAGGTGGATTTCAAGTTCCAGAAAAATCTCCTCTTCATTTCATCGGAGGGCATGAGAGTTTCTGGAGCATAAGCATTAGTAGCTTGTTTATATGTCCCATCATCCTGTAGTGGGATTTTGTAATCTGCTAAAAGTGTGTGTTGGTAGAGCTGGAAGATCATTAGCTCTTGCCTTTTCTTGAGAGAAATCCAGAAAAAGACTGCCTTCTACACCACTTGGCTACCAGTGGCATCGGGCGGAAAAATTCACCGGGCAAACAGTGAGATAATCGAAAATTGAAGAAGAAAGCTACTGACCCTATATCGGATGCTTGCAATAGCAAAGGCTATCTTGATATGGTTACTAATACCTAATTAGTGTAACAGTAACTGCTCATGCGCTCATGACAAAAATATTGTGATGAATAGCACTTAGAAACGGATGTTGTTGCTATATTCATTAATTAGTTTCGATGTTTGTTGGTAGTCAATAAAAAAAATGCAGTTCTATTGTTCAACCAAACCAGAGCTAATTTATTTATACCAAAGTACCATAAAAATATAGAGTAAAATTCAATGAAAGAAATTGCAGTTCATCAACCAGTATTGACGTTGACTGGTTCATTGCGTCTCATCACGTCAATTTTCTTTGGAGATCTCACTTTGTGTCGATCCTTGTTTTTCCAAACATTCGAAATGAAATAGAGGCACATACATCTATGACTCACTCCTGTTATGCTTCTTTGTGGTATTTATTAAATTTTTAACGTCTGAACGTCTGTAAACCCTTCTTTGACTCATGGATATCCCAAGCGACTGTTCCCAAATAGGAGACATGTGAAAAAAAAAAGAAAAAAAAGTAGGTACTCAGTTTTACATGGCACATCCCTCCAACCACAAAAACGTATTTGTCATAGTGTCTGGTTAATTGTTGGCAGTAAATTTTCAACAACTGCGTATGTATGGTCCGGAACTGGTCATGCTGAACAAAACGATTTTCTCCTTTCCTCAAAACTTCTGGTGAAATTAAAGTTGAAGTTTTATCACTTCAGATTGTGCACATTCCTACATAAATTTTGAATATTTCTCAATTTAATAACAAATTGAACCCAGCAAATCAAACCATACTTATAAGGTCATAACTAAGAGGTTCAAGCTGCAGACATTGTGTGTTCCTCCACACAAATTTTCACATCTACTCCGTTTTAACATAATTGACGTAAAAAACACCTCCAAATACAACAGGTTATCACTGATATGTTGAAGAGGGCCCAAAAATCCTATATTTAAACCTGAACCAATTAATAATAAGCCCTGACGAGGCCACAAGACGGCGAAAGCGCTCAGCTAACGAATAAACAATTATTTGAGAAGCCTATTAAAAATTCTCTACCCTCAAACACCTAAACCTACATATTAAAATATGTCCTAGTGACTGCATCAAATGTTACCAGTTGTTGTTGATCCCAAATATTGTAAGGACCTTGGTAGAATTCGAAGGCATAGGTACCGTCTCTTGAGAGAAGCCCAGAAAAAGGCTTTGCGCCTATACCACTCAGCTACTGAGCCAATGAATCAAAGCTCTTCAACTGTGTTTTCCCTGTAAGTTACCTAACGCCATTCAGTTGTCTATAGGAAAGCAGCATCTAAGTTGGAAATTTGAGTACAACTATGACATTTGTCAAGCCTCATTCGATTCATTTGTATGAATTTAACAGTCCAAAGAAAACTCACCCTTTCTATTGAAAGTATACAGGCTACAGATTTTCTGTATTTAGGCAGGATTTCTGATAGGCAGTTACATTATTAGTTATTTGGCTCTTACCTCTTTCAGTGTGCCACCACCGTGCGCCGTCCAGAGCTTTTCTCCAAAACTACTGAACCAAAGTTTATGAAATTTGGCTGAAAAATCATACATTGGCCGGGGATGTGCCAGTGACATCGGCATTAATTTTGATCAACCCTAATGGGTAGAAATTAAGGGCTGAAGTATTGAAAAATCGAGATCTCAAAAACTCTCCAGGCAACAGTAATGTTTTTTGGTTGTCATTTAGTTAAATATATTTTTCCAACAAATCGAATGAAATCATCCGGAAAGCCATATGATTTTCCGTTTTCTCACTACTAGTTATAATGGAGCAGGGACCCTATAATTTTTCGAGGAACTAACTAAATTTCATCAATGACCGCTGGATAGTGTTTGGCTTGCAGCAAGCGGGTAGCATTACAGGTAATTGTACTACTGATTGCCTGCACGGATCGATCAATTGTGGACTGATTCGCTGTGACGGATCGCTTTGAGTATGACAGGGATCAAGTCATGTATTGTGCAAACTTATCGCCGGATCATGACGGTCAGAGATCGCTGCCCACCACGATAGACCACGTTCTGTGTAGCCAGGCCTTCCAGTTCTCGTTTCTTTTATATTTCCGTCAGCCTGTAGACAGGGGTTTGGGGGGCCGTGAGTTGGGGTTTTCTCACTTTAAATACTTGGCTAAACAGAGTGTGGTCTGTGCGACAGGCAGCAATCTCTGACTGCTGCGATCTGATGATACGTTTGTATAACACTACATGGCAACCATGCCACACTCGAAGTGATTCATAGCGACGGCTCTGTTTTCATTGTAGTCTAGGCAGTTGTGGGTGTTACTTAACATGGGTGATTTAAAACTTGATCGCTCACTCAGATGTTGCTTTGTATATTGCAAAGCGAAATCGCTGACCACCTAGGAGATCACACAATTGCTACCAACCGTGCCGTGCGTTTTTGTAGCCAAGCCTTTAGGTGTGGAAAACCTCACTCACGGCGCTCCAAACCTCCCTCTACTCGCTTAAGGGTAAGGGAATAAAAAAGAAACTCGAATTTTCATTGGACATGGATCGCATTGTCCACGAGCGGGGAATTGTCAATGAACGTGTTAAAAGGAAATTAAAGAACCACTCAAATGAGCCCCTCTAGGTACCTAACTAACGAAGGAGTTCCTTCGTTATCCTTTTGATCATAGTAGTTCAGGAGGGGATTAAGACTTGTTCACCTGTTGTCATTCACGCTCCAGCTGAAGTTGTCGTTTTCTTTTTAAGATATACAAAGCGAACTGATGAACGTGTGTACCAACCTGCTCGGCCATATTCCATTCATTTAAATGAAATCTATAAAAAGGTAGAGTCAAATCTAGATACCTAGGTGCCTTTTTATTGAAAGTTTTTAGGCTTAACATTTTTAAGAATTCTTACTCTCAAATTTCTTCTTTGGGGTTTGACTGAAACTGAACGTAATGCGTCACTGTCGGAACATAATCTGTGATTTGTGAGCCTAATTTTGTAAAATTTGGCCCACTTGTTTTGGTAAACAGCTCTAGACACCAGACAGTGCACACACCAAACTGCAGGATTTTTTAATAAAATTTTCTTATATGACTTTTGTAATTTACAGACTGTGTAACGCTGTATTTCACTTTTTTTGTCGGTTGCATAGTTAAATTATTGAAAATAATATACCAAAACGCATCAAGTTTTGGCATTAAAATCGCAAATGAGGAATGGCTTAACCGCACTGACATGTTTATGGGGTGATGATGGGTCAGTCCTCATGTGCACAAAACTTCGAACAATAATAAGAGTAGGTATGTAGGAAATCGCGATTGTTGTCTCGAAGTTAACATTTGAAATTGTAAACTGGAGGAATGGGAAAACGGTCATTGATTCACCATCAGCTTTTGCTTGGTACTCGCCAATATGGACGCTATCTAGTGTCTGTAACAAGTAACGCATAGGATCCAGGTAGGGACCTGGGAAGGACTTTTGTGAAAGTGAACATAAAGCTCCCCCCCCACACCATTCGTCCATTGTGCCTTTCTCGCTGGTAAATTGAAATCCGCCTTAGATTGGATCCCCCCCTCTACCTCCGTTTTCCATTCCCTATGGCTCGAAGCCCCTTCCAGGCAAAGACATCCGAATCGAATTAAACGGCCTGTAGGTCGAGGCAATTCAAACAAAGTCGTCCTTTCCTTTGATCTCATCATTTTATTCAGATAATTCTATTTAAACCAAAGCATTAGGTACCTGCTGGAAGGCGAAGTAGAGGGCAGGATCTTTCTTAATCTAGAATAGATATGAACTTGTGAATTAATTATTGATATTGGACCAAAATGTGAATTCAATATAATCAAAACAAATTGAATTATAACATTTAATCATTCTATTTATTTATCTAGAGTTTCAGTCTGCAAAGTGTTTTAATTTCCAATTGAAGAACGATGTATAAATTATGAAATTGTGATTTCTAGTAATTTTATTTTAATATTGCGGGTTTTGATTGTTTTAAACTTTCCATAATGAATGAAAGTTCATTGGTAAGATCAGTGGAAACGTGCTAATGATCTAGTATCATGATACCATGAATATAGCAAATTTGGTTTACTCCCTCTCTCAAAATTTGTTGGTTTACGTTTCTAAATGCTTAGATTAAAAAAGAGGGAAAAATTGTCTCTGCTGTAGAGTTTCATATTGAAGAATGTGAAACACGCTTTTACGTATGGTGTTGGTTGTCTGGTGTATCTGCTTCCTGATTCCCTGGATGCTAGTATTTGAACATTTTGGGATTGTTTTCGTATTGTTCAAGAACCATATCGGTCATGAGCCGTTCAGAATGGTTTTTCTGATGACAATGAATGAATGTATGGTAATGAGAATGATCTCGGGATATCGTTGGAAGTATTACGCAATGTTTCATAACTACAGACAATCATGTTCCATGCTTTAAAAAAAAGTGCTATAAAAAAATAAAAACAATTAAAAATTGGCCATACTCCGGGTTGAGCTTTTTCCTCAAACCTCTTGACCAAATTGGCCAAAAATCACATTTGGTGTTTAGTTGGTTGTGAAACCTTGCATCACTTTCGATCAACCCTATAGGGTAAAATTGGTTGGGTGAATGTTAAAAAAATTGGGATCCCGCTAACTTTCGAAAAATAATACTAATGGTTATCACAGCTAGATATTATTCTAAAGAATCGAATGGATCCACCTTGATCGTTGTACGTTCATCCGTTCGCTCTCCCTAAGGGAAAAAATTGTTTGGCAGGAAAAAATAATATCAGCAAGGGTGTGAATGAAAACTGAGTGAACGTAGTAAACCTCGCCTCGTAACTGGATTCATGGAAGAAAAAAATGTTTCCTTTTTTTCTGAGTGACACTTCATTTTAAAGATTTATTAGTACTGTATTTGCCATATCTTATTTCGTTTTCGGATTGGAGCTGATAAACCATGAAGAAGCGTGATTTTTTTCTCCAAAGATCTATATTTTTAGAAAACATTGCTGTTACACTTCGATGTCTCAAGAATTGTGGAAAAAAGTTCGTGGTGTATGTTTCTTATTTTATCTACCTAATTAATTTTCAGTTGATGGGCGCCTACGACCGTCTACATATACCTACCAACTCAGATTCTGATGTGCCATTGTACATAGATATCAGCTCTTGATCAGTGCAGAGGGACTAGTGAAGTGTTGGAGTTTCGTTTAATTTCATTAATTTCCTCTCGTAATTGTTCTAATTAGTTACTTTTATTGGGATAATGTGCCATAATCGTTTAATAATTTGTTGTGTATCAGTGATCTGTGTAGAATGGCTATCTAATACTGTAATGATAAACCATTGTGTAATAATTTTCAGCGTTTTTGCCATTATTTTCTCTCCTTAGTTTTTCTGAGTGATATGCATCAGGGCATTTAAGGCCAGGTTTAACGGTTTCACAGTATGTCTGTTTTAACACTCGTTGAATGTTAAGTTTTGCTCTTATAAGGGTAGGGTAAATGCTGCTACGCATGTTATTCATTAACACATTTTTATTTCTTATTTGGGTGGGTTAGTTTGATGTACAATTAATTAATTTGCTTGAACTAAGTATAGGGCAGAACTATACTTGTTTTGGCTGGGGTTCTACATAGTAAACGCCATAATTCGCCAGATTTATATCTGATTCTACTCAAATTTATTAAACTAGTTGAGGGCCAAATTTCCTATGAATTTTGTTGTCTGTGAATTTAACATCTATTTTGTGACTAATGCTAAAATGCTTCAATGGGATGCTATAAAAGTTACCCATAGCACTCTGGGTCTACTTTGAAAATGATGGGGGTAGGGTTTGAATGGAGTTTGATTAAAAATCGTGGGGGAGTTTAAAAAGTAAATCCCTCAACCAATATGAAGGGTTGGAACCCAAAAGGTCTGGGCATATAAAAACCTCGTTCATTGGGCTGTACAATCTAATCTTTCCTAGCCTTTCCGATTTTGTGATTTGAATTCATCTTACTTTGATAGTTTAATTTTTTTAATTTTCAGTAAGAAGCTGGAAAAAATGGAGGGCCTGGAACAATCAGTCGATTCTCTTGAAGAACTCCAAGCAAAAAGAATAGGTAATACCTCATCTAAAATTTCAAGCAAAAAATTCAAGACCGATGAAAATCAAGCACCGAGGTTACCTGACCCATGCTTGCCCTCGAGAAGTGATTCGTTCCTACAGTCCAATGTGTTTGGGACCAAACTTGCGTTTCCTCATGAAACTCCTCGATCTTCATCTTCATCTATGGAACCTGATTGTTTATCTATCGAGCGAAAAGGTTCACCACCTTTATCTGTTCCTCTTAATGAAGAAGGCGACAGAGTCGTATTCAAGCTTGTTGGCGACTCGATTAAAGAATATTTGTCACTGGGAGCGGCAGACTGTAAATTACGTGATGATTACAAATGGATAGACAGATGGGTGACTTTGCGATATAAGAAGTTTTCATATCCTCAGGGGGAGTACAAACCCGGCAGAAAGAGCCTTGACGAGATCCTCAATTCAGACTCAGACTCCGATGATGAGTTGTTATTTCCTAGTAATTCTGCCAATATTGCAAAAGATCGAACTAGTGTCTCCTCTCATGATTCATCCATATCACCGACGTTTGTTAATAAAGATAAGCTATGTATAAACAAGCAAGTGCCTTGCATCAATTTAGGTAAATCACTCTCTTCAACACAAGGAGTTCTTCAAGGCAACTTACAGAAAAATGATCTCGAAATTCCTCGAATAAACTTTTATAATTCGATACCTTCAACTTCGGACGTTCCTCAAAATAATTTTCAGAAAAGTGGGTTTGAAGCTCCTCAAAACAATGTTGATTGTTCTCTCCTCGATGATTCAAGAGTGATTTCGACAAATCTGTCAGGCTGCAGTGAACTCTCTCAATTGTCAGATGTCGAAAAAATTAATAAAGAAGTTGGAGAAACCAGTTCAGGTAATTTTGTGCTCGATCGTGGGGTTATTTCTCCATTGAAAAACAGTTTGGTGTCAATTTTGAGCTCTAGTAGTCTAAGGAAAGTTCGAAGGAAGTCGGTTCATTGGTCCTCGAATCAAGCAGCCTTCCAAGAAATTGATCGCTTAGATCATCGAGCTGTGAATCGAAAGAAAGCAAAGAATGGTGACGAAGCGAGAAGTTATGGTACCAAGCATAGATCTATGCGTAAAGTTTCACGTCCAACCTATAACGATTACCTTACTTCAAATCGCGATTTCTACGACGACGAAAGCAGCAACACAAGTGACTGCTGTGGAGATTATGTTCACTATAAACATCGATCTAATTTTAAATCAGCTTCCAAATACTATTCAAAAAAACCGTCTCATCGAAGACTTGAAAGATTGATGAGATGGAATGACTCTTCCTTTCTTCCTGATTCTGTGGAGGAAGACAGTGATACATATGATCTCAATCTAAGTGATACCGATGACCAATTTTACCATAGCTGATAAGAAAATTAACATAGTTAGTGGCGATCATCAACACACTGTCAAAGGTTTCCACCTATCTTGATGTTATTTTGAGTCAACGTTTTATTACTATCATTAATTTATTACTTCTAGAACTAATGTTCATTTCTTTAGAAAAAAAAAATTTCAATTTATTTGGTATTTAATTTTGTTAATAATGGATGAAGAACTAATTTAGTCTGTCCAAATAGAAGAAATATGATTATGCCAAGAGTATTATGCTGTCGTTTTTTTGTCAATATTATTCGTGGTGACGATACTGGATAGTTTTTCAAGTTTTAATGATTTCAACTATCACTTTTACTCTTGATCTAATCCTCATCCAACTGTTTCTAAATAAAGTGATGATATGATCTCATTGAAGGAATTTTGTTTTCACAAACTCTAAAAAGAAAAGAGAAAGAGAGTTAATGGCTGTCGCGAAGCCACCTCCCAAGATCCATACAGAGGTGACAAAATTCACCAATCCTGTCGAACACTTTCGATTCCCATACTACCGATTTCGTAGATACTTGAGTAAAAATTTTGAGAGTATATAGTGTAGTGTTTTTCTATTTCCTGTTAAAATCTATCTCATACACTTGGTTAGTATCATGAAGTTGTGTAATTATTTGTAGATCGGGGGCCAGAGCGGTCGAGTTTAATACCTATATCCTAATAGGGAATACACCACAAAAGTTTTTCACACTGTTTCGCAGCACTCAAGCAGGATCATTGACTATGGTAGAGTAAATAAGATATCGATCGCCCAGCTACGATCGATCTGGGAGCAACTTAATATACTGGTCGTGCTAGAGAATGACTAATGATTGAAAAAGTAGCATAAAACAAGGTGAGTTTGGGCGATTTTACTATGAGATTGGTGATCGTTCGGTAGAGATCTATTATTGTGTTGGATGAATTAGCAAGAAATGTGACCTTGATGTTTCATGTACATCAAGATAAGAAATATATTCATAGTTCTATAGTTTTAATACAGTGTTCAATGGTTAGAGTTATATAAACTAACAAGTTATTGTCCTAGTACGCTTCCACTGTGAATTATCTCTCTAACCGATTGCGAGTTCAATTGATGGAGAAACTCCATTCCTAAAATGGGTGGGGAAAAAACCGTCTGTTGCTCATCTTCACATGTTTGGATCGAAAGCTCATGTTTTCAGAAAAAGAACAAATCATGGGAAATTTTAGTCAAAAACTCACAGAAATGTTCCAATATCTCAAAAGCATTCAGGATTTGGTTACCATCAACTAAAAAGATAGAAGTTACAAGAGATGTAAAACAGAAAGGTTGATGTATCTTGTGTCTAGCGTTTTGGTATTATGACACAGTTTTAGTATGTATTTTACCATTTTCACCATTTCAAATTAACTCTGATCAATGTTTCTACAATTTGAGCACAATTTATCAGATACCAGAATTGTTTCAGGTTCTAACACACTAGCTTAGTTTTGTCACTCGCTTCGATCACTCGGTATAGCTGCATAGATTCGGTGGTCTTTATTGATGAGAGGGAAATGTAGAATGATTGAAAATGGTAGATCACTAAGGGTGATTTGAAATGTGTAGGGGATGTTGCTCGCTTCGCTCACTCTCTGTAGAATGTATAGGTGCGATGAGATATATTACAGTCCACCCCGAGTTTGTAGGAAAATCCCGTTGAAACCCGACGTGTGTAGGGGATGTTGCTCGCTTCGCTCGTTGGGGTGGAGTTTTACTCTTGCTCGGTGTGGGATGTATAGATGTGATAGGATATAGTCCCCATTCCATCGAGACCCATACCTCATTGTTCGAGTGGGGGTGGAAAATTCGAAAATTGCTTGCAATCCCTTTCCATTGACTATCCCAAGGGAATGGCAAAAAATAAATAAATAAAACTTATAAAAGGGGCAAAACGAAAGTTATAAATTCCTTTTATATATTTTTAAATTAATTATTATTAATTAGTATGTTAATTATTATTGCTGTTATTAGGTTTAATAAAGCTAGGCCACTTATCTGCGTGGAAGAGCTATCCAATATAGATTATGTGGATCCACGAAAAGTTTATTAGCTTTAATAAAGATAGGCCATTATTTTATGTGCGTTCAAGCAAGAGCTTCTAATACAACACAGTCCAGTGATACAGTCCGTTTCAACGGGATAAGGAAGAACGGTAGCTAGGAAACCAAACTTTTCGTCTACATTTTCGTTCACTGTAATCGCAAAACTCAATTCCATGTCTCAAAACTCGCATGGGACCAAATTGGAACTCCAACAAACATTTTAAGACCAACCCGAGCAAAAACCGTGGACATTTACTGGCTCTAAGCGGAAAAAACATAGCTGGGAACAATTTTTTTTTGAATTTCCCGGATATTGTAGTGAGGGGGGGGGTTGATTTTCCCTGAAACTCAAAATGTCCAAAATATTATTTTAAGTTCGAAATTTACGTTAAAAGGAATATTTTTGGTGGTAATGTCTTCACATTTGAGTTGAGTTTTCACACTTAACTCCCGAAATATTCGGTGAGTGAACCCACCTTATTCCAATGTTTAACGTATTCTATCTGTCAAAACAGAGAATGGCGTGGGGTTTAGTTTGTATGTGTCCTTCGTGCAGGGGTTTGAATGTAGATTTTTAAAATTTAAAACTAGATTTTGCACGCGTTTTCAATTTTAAACGTAATTTATTGCTTGGAACGGGGGGGAGGTACCTAATTGCTTTCTAAGCGATTTTTTGAAGTAAATAAGGTTACATAAATATTGTATTGTCTTCAACAATTTTAACAAATGAAATATTCCCATACTGGCTTCATTGAAGTCTGTTTTATCGCGTTTTGAAACGATTTCTGGATTTTACATTTTTTAAACATACTTACTGATTTACAATGCCTTTACCAACAGATATATATATACCTACATGAATAATTTAGTAGGTTCCTATACATTTTAATTAGCTTATCTATTTTAAATACATTTTAATTAGCTTATATATTTTACATACATTTTAATTAGGTTATATTCAGCTTTTCGTTAAATTTACATTTTCAAGTTGGATATAAATTGAAAAAAGAAAAGAAAAAGTACCTATGTATTTCAACTATGAATTAAAATATCCAAGAATGAATGTGCTGGAAAATTACTTTTAAACGTCGATAAAATCAGCTAACTGTTGTTAAAAACAGTCCAAAATCCAAAAATTGGTTTGCTAAATCGAAAAGGTTTGTTTGCCTTAAATTAATGTGATAGTTGGCAATTTCTTCGCAATCAAAGTGCGAAAATTGAAAAAAGTTTCATTCATTCAGCATGCTAATTTTAGTATCGTACAGTTTGTTAAATTGTTTTGAAATTTGAGCACTTAGTGTGTAATGAAATTCTCTACTAAAAAATGTATGGAAATAAACTTCCAAATAAAATTGAACTTAACACTGGATTTGTGGATCAAAAATTTGTTTTCTCAGTTTTTTACATTAATATTTTTTAAATTAATTTTTTATTTTTCTAGTTCACACTTTTAATACTTTCGATTAATAGATAGGTCTGCAAAATGTTGCTGAAAATATAAGTATAAGAATTTTTAGCCGTTTTTGTTTTTTAAGTACATTTTTTGCTCGAAAAGTACTGTCCAACAAACTCATAATTTCGTTTAAAATGCTTGACTTTTCGGTGAAAGAACGAATTTCTCTCTCACTCACACACGCACGCACTCACACGCACGTAATCACACGCGCACACACACATATTTTTTTAATTTTTTAAAACAAAACTCCCCTCAAAGGCGGAGGGGGCACACCATTAAATTGAAAAAATAAACAAATAAGATAAAAAGTGGGGAGGACGCCCAGGTTTACCCGACGCCGGCTCTAGGGATGAGGGAAGTTGCAGAAGGATGAGGAGGAAGAATGGGATGAAAGGAAGGGCCCCTATACAATGACCACCAGTTCAAGTACGAACCCCTCAGGACGCGGATGGTGATACCACGGAGCACTCCCGCCGAGATGCCCAACTCGAGTAACTCCGTGGCGCTTTTCCCGCACCACACCCCGCGCCATGACACGGTCGCGGCCATGACCCTGATGTTATTGGTCGCCACTCCTTTTAGCTCGGAAATCGCTTGCCGCAGATCATTTCTATCATACTTACTTATCTTAGCCCGCCAGGGCTGCTCCATGTCCACGCTGCCACTGACAACCTGGACATCCAGGACTACTGCAGACCCATCGGGCTTGACGGTAACGATATCCGGCGGGGAACGCACACACACACACACACACACGTATAAAAGCTTTAAATTCAATCGTTACAGAATAGGTACCTCAAAACGGATTTCTTCGAAGAAAAATTGGGGAAACCTTTATTTTAAAATTTGTGGAACCATTCTACGAAATTTCGCTAAAACAGAAATTTCATGGATACAAATCGCATCTGTCATATCAACGACTGGGACTTTTAAAAGATTCAGCCGGGTATATTATACAAACCTGTAATAGTCAGGGAACTTTGCTGATCTGGTACATTTTGATACGAATCAGGAAATTACCGTAAAAAATTGGGTGGAAATTAAAACAAAGTTGTCTTGGAGACGTCAAACACGATAGCCAAGATGTTTTTTTTAATTCGATTTCTATGTATCTATACTTACTTTTTGATACCTTTTCATGTGAACTATGTTTTTCCGAAACAACGTTTTTATTGTTTGAATACAATCTATATGTTCGATGGGACAATGTTTGAGAATTGTATAATTTATGTGGTTTCTTTCTTGAACTACAAGAGGAAAATTGGAGTCAGGGAACGTGTTTCCTTGTACACACCCGTGATTTGCATCACAATAGAACAATTTCACCCAAATCCTGTCTCGAATTTGGATTCAGCATCTCAAAAAACTTGAAGTTAGGTATCTCGAAGAAAAGGTGGAAGTTAGGTTTAAACTGTAAGCTTTATCAACATTCAAAACTTCATAAACCCCTAATCATTTCGTTTGGTATAACTTAATGAAACTGTTTTGTTCTCCAATGTTATTGTTTTATTTAGATAGGGATAAGTATACTACTATAGATAAGCAGTAGGTACTCTCATGATTTTGTTCCTTGGTAGACAGTAGATACCTAGTTAGTATCTACCTACGCAAACCCTGAAGATCGACCAACTCTGCACTTTCTTTAAGCGCCTTTTTCGTCTTCTTTTTTCAGCTCGGCAATCAATCAAATTATTAGGCATTTATTCAGCAATTCCTCGAGGGCTTCTATTAAAGAGCCATTCGTCTCAATCTTTCCCGACACTTGGCTACTTTCCCTTACTTTCCACTTTGTTAACTTTTTTCAAGCTCGTCGTGTCACCCTCGCCCTGAGGCCTAAGACTGAAGTCTCAAACTCATTCATAGTTAAGGAGAACCAGCTCAAGAGCCACCCAGTTCAATTCAGTTCCTATGATTCAGGGACCCGTGAGTCTAAATTCTTTTCCGAGTACGCGAGTAAGATAAATTATCTCCTTATCACCCTAAGATGTTTATATTTGATAGGGCGACTCTCTGGAACATTGATTGACGGTTGAAGTGACGAGCTGTTTCCTGATCAGCTGAGTGAGGTAAATTGTCTCCCTTGTGCGTTGAAATTTGATATGGGGACTCTCTGGGATATTAAGAGATGATTGAAATGATGAACTCTTTCCTGACAGCTGAGTGAGCTAAATTTTCTCCGGTTTACCCCAAGAAATTGAAATTTGGCAAGGAGCCTCTCTGGGACATAAAGATACGATTGAAGTGCTGTGTCCTTTCCTTGGATTTGATATGAATATCGTTGGTTTCCTCAATGTTTATTTTAGCCTAGGAACAAATTGTAGGACTAATATTGTTTCCACTTTATGGAAAACTATTGAAATGTGGAAAAGAAAATACATTGACAAAAACCATATCCATGATTCATTGTTTTTTCTCATGAATTCCTTGTAGGGAGCGTAAGCACTGTTTTCACTTTCGGGAGATGAATATTTTTGTTCTTTCCAAAATCTAAATTACTTCTCGTATTTCACGTTTTAGACCATTCTGAACAGTTTGGGTTCCGTGTCCGTCTGTTTGTCAACACGAATAACTTCCACAGTTCGATTTTGATGAAGTTTTCAGGGAATGTGCGGGTTAGGCTGCAGACGGCCCCCTATCAATTTCTTCGCATAAAAATTAATACTCCAGTCTGAGCTTGCGCAATCGTATATTCAAACAAGCAACTTTTTCTCACGTTCTTGTCGTCCGATCTCACTCAAATTTGGAGGGTAGTTACGTAAAAACTATTTAATCCTCTTGTATCGATTGCATTGCAATTGCGTCATTAGTAGGTACCTGCTGCGCATGCGTGAATTTGAAATACTTGCAACAAACATAACTGTGACTAACATATATTGAAATTTTCTGGGAATAAGCGGGTTCGGCTGAGAATCCACCTCTCAGAAACTTATGTTTTTAAGTTTGTGCGTATGCGCAAACTTAAAACCTATGACGCGGTTCTTTCTCACGGCTAATTCGTTCTATGTTCCTCAAATTCGGAAGGAAGTTGGGAAATTACGATTTGAGTACTTCACTTGAGTTTCATCACGATCCTATATATATCCATGAACACAGTCGACATCTCATTACTAACCATGCCAATCAACATATAGTTATAAATCGCAGTTGAAATGATTACTCAATAGGTTGCAGTTGTTTTTTAAGTCTGTATTAAGATTGATACGGTCAGGTATTTTATTCCTTTTATTTCATGGCTGATCGTACAAGTAAGACTGGTTTATTGTAAATCTGGCAGAATATAATTTATTGAATATGCGATTGGGAGGAGATAAGTGAATTGAGCAGGTCTAATCCAGACATCTCTGCGTATCGATTGGCCTACTTGAATAATGTTGAAATGATAAGCTGCTATGTAATATTTTGCTAAGTGTAGTAGTGTTTAGCTGACGATGAAAATATTCACAGTTCTACAACAGAGACCTGTCTAGTGATTCTACCCTAGGAATTAACGCTGGACATTAAATAGCTAGATTGTCAAATGTTTCATTCAAAATTATTTTTCTTATTATTGGTTTTTGGAATTTTCGTATACTGAAATAAATCTGGCGTGGGATAAACCGTTTCATTTTTCACCGTCGTATAAAAAGGTTCCTTAAACCAAAACCATACACCCCCATGCTAAGAGGGATGAAGGGATGGTTATGCAAAACCCGCACGACCGAGCGGTATTGAAGAAATGAGTATAACCCCTGCGCCGTCAAATGCAAACCCAAGCAGGAGAACTACCGCAATATTCGTGCCACTTGAATTTTCTCTTCACATTTGAAATTCTCAGTTTTTTATTCGACCTTATTTAGAAATTCATTACTGTAGTAATTAGCTGTGTAGTAATTTCGGAAGTAGTAACAACTGGAATCGTGTGTATTTGAAGTGGGATCTTATACATTAAATTACTTGTACACGACCATGTATGAAAACGAATAAATCGAAATATACCTATATTCATGATTCAAATAATTTCGATACGTATTCGGAATTTAAGCATTGAAATTTATAAATTGACAGGAGTAAAAATAAACATGATCTTTGGTGCAATTTTTATATTTTTATTTTTAAATTGGTCTAAAATTGAGCCCGTTTTATAAGGGTGGTAAATTCCGTTTGATTAATAGTAATAGAGTATGCACATGCGGAAACATGAATTATAGCTCTATTTCCCATTTCAGAATGTATACACTTATAGGGTAGGTATGTTGTAAGTAATTTTAGTATATATGTAAAAAGTATGTATGTTATATAAGTTCGATTGTATATTCGACTAGTATTTTGTTGAATAAACTAATTGAATAGTACGTCCAATTCACAAGAGTGGGGAAGCTATACTACCAGCCCAACTTGGCGGACGTTTTTCGAAGGGTTCGGTCCAATGTGTTCTGAAACAGGTTACTAGGTGGCTTTTAATTATTTCAGTAGTGTTGCTATCATCGAACGTTACAGTCATGCAGCATGATCGTATGAGCGAATTCACGTAAATAATTATCGTTTTATTACTATGTTATAGTGTATTGAAATTTGAGCACTTTGAGGCAAATAAATTGTTGAGTACCAATTTCATGGCAAACAAACTCGTTCTAATTAACATTCTGCGGTTAAACCAAAGATTTTGGATGTATAGCTTTTCTGCCGTTTTTGTCGATTTTTTCCAGTAAGTATTGATGAAATTCTTGTACATTTTTCAGCATAATTTTGTGCGTGAATAATTTAATGACCAGTTGATGAACCTTTTTCATTAAAATTTGAGAGTCAAAACGCGCTCGCCAACGAATTCGTCCTTTACTTTGGAAAGCTTGATTTTTTTTGGCGTAAGAATGGAGTTTTTATCTCGTTTCTAAGGAAAGTTGTTGCTTGGAAGACACATATGTATCAAGTGAGAGAGTTCTTACCTTCAAGAAAATAAAATCTGGAATGGTGGAGGAGCTGATGGACTCGGAGTTCTTTTGGGAACGTGCCGAGCAACAGTTCCTTCGACAGGAACTGTTACAAAGTTCTTATCATTTAGAGGCCCACAGGAAACCACACTACCGGTTGTGGGTTAACTATTGAAGTTATTTCAATCTTTGGTACCTGAATTCGAAATATTACATGTGAGAACTGTGTCTGCTTGATCTCTGATTTGTAACTAAAGCCTGTAACTGCGATTGAAGAACCTGGTAAAATTATGAAAGTCAACGACATTTATTCTCAAAGAGGAAAAATAACAGTAGTCATAATATTTTGGTTTGCCTGTATTTTTGAAAATGAATTTCCCGTGTGGGCCTGTGAAGGTGCGAGGGGTCCGGCCAGGTTCGGACAAACGGGCCTCTAAAGGATAAGTACAGTAGCGAAAACTAAGAAAGCTGTTGGGTGTTGGTTTTATTTTAGTTTTCATTCATCTATTTTCCACGCATTATGTTCATGAAGAAAATGCTAACGAGCAAACCTACGGTATGCGCCTGCCCGTACAACCACCGGCTCGTTCGCCCCACCAGTCGCGATTTCTTGTTGAGGCGATGTATAATTTAATAATATATCATATGTAATTTAACTTAATAAATGATAAATTATAGGTAACACTAAATAAATAATAACAATTAATAAATTAATCCTCTCTCGAAAATTGTTGGTTTACGTTTCAAGATACATAAATTCAAAAAAACGAAGAAAAAAGGAAAATTGTCCGTCTGCCATACGCTGCCAGAAGCTTTTCTTCGAAATAACTGGACCAAAGTTTCTGAAAGTTGGCTCTAAAAAAATTCACCAGCCGGGGATCTATCTGTAGTCTTGGTATTTCTGTCCGTAAACGTCAAGGGGTGAACAGAAAATCAAGACCTCGAATATTTTCGAAATGAACGGGTAGTTTATTTGTTTGACTTAGATAGAATGAGACCAACCGGAGCATTTTACTTCCAACTTGAGGTCCAGAAGGGGTGGAAAAAAACCATCAACACGAATGAAAATGGCAAAGTGACATTGGCTTGCAAGAGAAGACTGAACTTTGGATGATTCGGCTCGATCTCACTCGGTTTCGAATAATTTACACTGTCTGTACATGTACACGTGTGATGTCTAACTTATATGTTTATAGATCAGTGATCTACGCAGAATCCTTATATCCTTACTTGTAATTTTGTAACGTCCACTAAAATTGCGAAGTTCTCCTTGGTCAGATTTTAGCGTTAGACGGCTCTTTCGAACCAGCTCGACGCCAGCATTCGAGGAAATTGTCCCCGTCCGTCTTAACACCGGACTTGGTCGTGTTCCGGGCGATCCTCAACGACGGGTGTTGTTTTCACCATCGCAGTTGCATCGCCGTACATGGAACTGGTAACGGACTGAGGTACCTCAATATCTAGCCAGGAGACGAAATGTTAATATACGCCCTTTAAAATTCTCCAGATTCTATTCATAAAATTACCGCATTGCGCGCTTTGTCCGAGTAAATGTGGAAGCCCGGCTAGGAGAGGAAGAGTGCTTAAAACGGATTGGCAACGCAAGGTGGAGGACACGTTACATCGAAGGTACTCGTAAGTACCTACGCTAAGAGGAACACCAACGTCCTGTACCAGAACCGAAAGACCTAGAAATATAGCACAGTAAACGGCTAACGTTAAGGCTAATAAAATTACTTATAGAAAACCTATAGCAAGAATGGGAAAAGCAAGAGGTATTTCAACTTCACCTTCCAGGATGAATTCGGCAGATATACCTACCTACGCGAGAAGTTCTTTCGCCGTAGAACAGTACAATACGATAGAACCTCTACAAAAGATTGAGCTAAAATACAGCTCATACAGCAAAGAGCTGGAAATGATACTCGCTTATCTTATACGCTAACTCCTTCACTAAGTGATCCACAACAAGAGGCATATACCACTATAGCCGACCTTCCAATTGTGAAAACGGCCAAAATTTTACGCATTTGACGTAACGAAACATAATTGACACTCCAAAAAATCCCGTTCAGAGACCAGACTGGGACTGTCAACCTTATCCAATAGGGGAAACCGTTTGCCTTCAAATTGGATGACATTGTGGCCGCTCACCACATCACAATAAAAAATTTTGAGGAAATGGTACACATCATATCAAGAATACGACTCCTGCAACATCTTATACACACAGCTCAACACCACTTCATCTTCAGCTACTACAGATCAGCAAACCATCAACGACATACAAAAGGATCTAGAGTATACTGAAGCCCAGCTGGAAGCACTGTCAAGACAATGGTGAAGACTTCAGATAGAAATACAACACCATCTCACTTAGACTGAGTTCTAAGTGCCTTGAGTACTTAAGCGACTTAGTTTATTGTACTTCGTTTTAATATATTTCATTGAAATTTCTCTTAATTACCTCTTTTTATCACATCAGCTGGCCTTTGTATTCGACATCCCTTTCACGTCGCAACTATTTCATTACGTATATTAGTACGTTGGAGCCTCTTAGGTGGGTACATCTACTCACTAGGTTGTGGCTTTCCAAGTCCCAACAGGCCCCTAGTAGCTATATAATACAGAAATAATAAACTTCTGTGCAATAATTTGCAGCGTTTTGCCACTATAACTTTCTCGTCTCTAGAACGAGGGATGTCGTAGTAGGGCATTTAGTGTAGCTCACAGATGGTCAGGGTCTGATCTTTTCTTACGATTCATTTTCCACCACTCCCGACGGAATTCCACAACATTGTAGTTTTTGTAAAGCTCTCATTGATGTTTTTGTTGAAACTACAAAAACATTCTGAGGCATACCCGTGGCAGACGTTTTGTTGGTAGCCATCTTCTCAACGTGAGGTAATCTGGATCATAGGGCGGGCAACAGAGGGAGTCCGTTGATGCATTAACTGTGGGGACGAGACACCCTCTGTTGATAGTGAAGGTCAGAGTGCAAGAGACGAAAGGGAAGATCATATCTGAAAAGCGGGATATATGAGGAAGGCGGCGTTAATAGGGGACAAAGAGGGGTCAACGGCTTCATATCGACGTGCTAGGGGTGAGCTGCCATTAAATATAAATCGCCTAGTAGACCTCTTTAACAGCATCTGATTGTTGTGCATGTCGCCCTCGCTATGAATGGATTGTCAGGAACGACCTTCTGAAGGTTGGTAAAAGGGTAAAACCGTCTAAAGCGAGTTCTTGTGGTAGTACTTGTAGTTTTACTTGGTTATTCTTGTAGCTTGAAACTTCTCGCAGTAGAGTAGAGAAACTTCATCCATTCTCGTCATTGCTCTCTGAGATACTGTAAAAAGCACGAAAATAACGTTCACAATTTTGATTTCATTAGTTTTTGGGAAAACAGTAAAACTCTAGTCTGTACATTATACGAACTAAATCACTCGCGACGAAGTTGTGGAAACCCACTTCAAAATGGAAGTTAGTGAAAAAACGTCTATTTCTATGAAAAATAAAGAGTTACAATGTTGAATCAATTTCAAAAGTTAGGCCATCATCCTATTTAATTAAATATCGTTAAACTGAGATCAGGGGGACCTATAAAATAGATATTTTAATTAATTGCATTAATATTCCCTCTGCAGGTGTCTACATCTAGGCAGTCATATAGACGTCAACCTACGGATCTGCAATTTGAAATGGACCTCCTTTGTAATGTCAAGAATTCAATATCAGCATACCCAGATCAGTGGTGGGGCCTCGGGGCATAATTTATTTTTTTAATCAACTTATACTGAAACTAGTAATGTAGCTCCTTTTTGGAGACATAGAATACAAAGTATGGTGGGACTCTAATCAGCTTCGAAACCTCTGTGGCTAATTTCTTTCCTAATCGACTCACAATGCTGAACTTTAGATGGAGCTCCTTTGGGACACCTCAATATCAATTTCAATGTACGGAGGCGCAATGATTAGCTGTAAAGCTTTGAATCCTTAAGGGAGGCACGAGTAGCCAAGTTTTGATCATTTACTATATACTTTAGTAATAGTAATGGTCTGCGTAGAAGGGGCTATTTAGTACAGAAATAATAAAGCTCTGAGTAATGATTTGCGGCTTTTTCATTCGATTTTAGATTCTATGATGCATCTTGAAACGTAAACTAAAGAATTTAAGGGTGGTGAAACAAATTTTCATTTCTTGGTCGATTATTGCAGAGGTTCATTATTGAAAATAATAAACCTAAGTAGGGTAAACCTGTACACTTACATTCGAACGCTCATTAAAATTGACATCATCATCCTCGAGCTGTTTTTTCACATAAAAACGCACGAAAATAACTGAGATATGGTTGATTTTAAGCTCTAAACCGGCCTATCCTGAAGCTTTTTCACTTGGAAACGCACACACACAGTAAAGGTACACGATGCCTGTTTTTTAGTTATTGAAAAAGGAACAAAAAACCATGGTCGGGAGCTGAAAAATGCATTAATTTGGCGCGCACTGGAGGTGTGGCCGCCAGTAAACAGGCGTATAAAAATCTCAATACGACGGTAAAGGCTCTTTTGGCCAAGTTGTGTGCGTTTCCTGCTTGCTGGGCTGGGAACAAAAATACAATCCTTTAGCTCATACACGGAAGTGTAATACGAGCTAAACAAAAACCACATTTAGGTAGGAAAGTTTGAAGGGGAGCAAAAAAACTTGGGTACCGACTGAGGTTCTCAATTGAATCCCGAAGGCGAGTAGCGAGCCACACCTTTAACAAATCTATTATTTATTATTTCGCATTTATAATTTCACAAGTACTGCCCCATATACCAATCTTATATAATACTTAATAGAGTAATAAGTAGCTGATTAAAATACTTACTATAGTCGAATAAGTGAAGCAGCAGCGGAGAGAAGGCGGCAGCAACATACCGAGTCGACGTGTACGGTAAGTTTACAATGTATCATAGATTATAATGGGGATGCCCCCAAGCTCGAAGCGCATACGAATTAGCCAAAAGATCCTTTACCATCGATTGAGATTTTTATACGCCTGTTTGCTGGCGGTCATACCACTAGTGCGCGCCAAAATAATACATTTTTCAGCACCCGAACATGGTTTTTTGTTCCTTTTTTACTAACTAAAAAGCCGGCATTCTGTAATTTTACTGTGTGTGTGCTTTCCAAGTGAGAAAGCTTCAGGATAGGCCGGTTTGGAGCTTAAAACCAACCATATCTCAGTTATTTTCGTGCGTTTTTATGCGAAAAACAGCTCCAGGATGATGACGTCCATTTTAATGAGCTTTCGAATGAAAGAGTACACTATGTGTGTTTACACTACTTACCTAAGCTGGGCCCCGGAGTAGGTAACTTTGCGTATTAGAATTTCATTATTGTTGCCCCCTTCTCCATCTTGTAGGTCACCAGTTGTTTTTGGTTACGTTGCTCCCTCAATAACGTGCTCCATCCACAAAAAATTTCTTGTTTCTGAATTAACATTAAAATTGACTTGAGCAACATAACCAAAAACAACTGGCTACCTATTTAATGAAGAAGGAGGTCCTCTTAATCAAAAACCAACTTAGCAATCTTTTTATACAAATGCAAGCTCTGATGAGGCCATAAACAGGCGTACTCGGCCAATAAACATATAAAAACAATGAAAAGCCTATCATAATATCATCTCATCTTCAAAACCATTCTACCTTCATAAGGAAGATGGCAACCCACCACATAACTATTGTTGCTCAGAAAATAGGATTCTACGGCCTTAAAACGGTTCAGAAAAAAACAAAATTCAGTTATGGTCATATGAACGAATTTTTGTATATTACCGTTATTTATTTATGTTGAATTGTTTTGAAATGTTTGCACTTGGGGTGAATGAAACTGATCAGTTTTACGGCAGTAAATATATTCTAAAAATAGCCTGATGTTCAGCAAGCGATTTTGGATTTTCAACGTTTTTTGCAGTTTTTATAGATTTTTCACCTTATAACTATGAAGTTTGTGTACATTTTCAGCATAACTTTCTGCATACATTTTTGAATGTTCTAGTTTATAGTTGATAAACTTCATTTGAGCAATATTCCGCAGAAAAGTATAATTTTAACAATTTTTAACCGTTTTTTTAGTGATTCGTTAGATCTTTTTGTTACTGTTTCTACTTTTTGACGATTGTTATGTGCTCAAAAGTGTTGCCCAACAAAACCATCCTTCCTTATGGAGTGCTTGATTTTTCGGTGCGGGAACGGATATTTGAAATTTTGTTTCAATACCTACTTAACGCACCTTGAGAAAACAGTAATTTTCAAAAAAGTGAGAAATTCTTGTGTTTCGTCCATTTTTTCGCCTACGCGACCTACTGTAAAAATAATCCAAGTACCTTCGGGAGATGAGAAATTCATCGCTACTTCCAACTATATATCTTTTTTTAAGTTTATAAAACTTAAAAGTGAAAAAACTCCAAAAATCAAGGGTTTAAAAAAATTGCGAAGAGTAACACACACACGCACGCACATACATACGAGCACGGACGCACACACACACACACGCACACACACACACACATGCACGCACGCGCACACACACACACACACACACACCACGCACACACGAGCACACGCACACACACACACACACACACACACACACACACACACACTTTATTCCACTCGTCAATACTCCTTACATTTGAAATGAATAATCCATTCGTTTCCCTCTTGCACCTGCTACTTACACATGTTTTTATCCATCGCAGGCAGATTCCTATCGGTATTGATGTTACGTATTCTAGCAGTTTGATCAACTCTAAAACATGTTCCATGTTAACAAATCATTCGCGATCAAAATCGCATTAACGACACGAATATCGATCGCTGCGTATTGGTCGAAGGCGACCTTCCGCACGTCGGCCGAACTTCCTTAAGCGTCGAAAAAATATTTATAGGTCGGCCATGAGGGCCGGACGGAGAGGATAACGCGATAGTAAAGAAGATGAAAATGGGGGACCATTAACCCTTTGGGCTCTAGAAGATGGCTGAGAGAAGTTGAAGAAAATTTAAGGGAGCAGCGCGGAGAAGCGAGGTCAGGTTTTGCGATAACGTTCCCAGCTTTTCCTCTCGACCCCGCATTTCCCTTCCGCTCTAAAGGAAGGGGAAAAAAGCAAAAGAAATCGATAAGGTGAAGAGCAGACATCAAACGGGTTCTAAGTAGACATCGACAGGAGCGCGGTTTATTGTTCGACAGGTCGATCGTCGTCTGTTGCCGTTGTGGAAAAGGAAGTTTGTACTTTTAGAGATACGGTTGATGGACGGTGGATGGTTTTCTTTTGCTAATCAACCATTGTTTGGTCGCGCGCCATTGCCTCACTCTGCATGGGGTTAAGTAGTAGGTAGCGGCGCCCCTCCGGTCACTAAGGAGACTGCACGGAACAAGTGATTGAGTCAGGTGATTGAACAGAAAAAAAATGATGGTTGATGAACAATATATTGCGGTTCGCGTTCGGAGTTCTCTTTATATACCTACTCTGTTTCTTTGTATCCTTATAAGAATATAATTTTAAACTCTCGTAATAGTTTCTTGACCACGTCCCTAGCGGGAACAACCATAGTTACTGAATGGATCATGAATCAACTGGATCATGGATCAATATCATGAATTAACATTAGCCAAACAAGTCCATGTGACATAGGTACATTGATTTCTTCTATACAATATAAGAATATCATCTTTAATAAATTTCATAATAATATTAAGTTTAGATAATCAAGATAAACAGTTTCTCCAGTCAGTATGCATATAAATAGTGTGTAAGTGCAAAGTGTCTAGCAAGGATTGTATAAATGTACAAGTTAACTGTGCAATGAGGACCTACAATTTTTTCTGCTCCATTACTAAGGTACCTACTTACTTTGCTAGTCATTATTTTACTTAAAACTTTTCTAGTTTCAATGTCATTATTATTCTTATTTTCCATCATAAGTGTCCACATCAATTCATGTATCAGATTTTGTATACAATTTTTCTTAATTAGGTTAACAGTATGTACCTACATTACATAGTATAATTGACCAGACTGTATCATTTGTTGCCCTCTGTTGTACTGTAGTTCTGAAGATGCTATACAAATATAGCGAAAAGTCGGCCTAGATGAAAGTTTTAAATTATTGACCAACCCTCGCTAACCCTCAACTTCATTATTTCACAAGTGGTCGAGAAAACTAACATAATTCTCAATTTAGGTATCTATAATATACTGGTACTTACAATAGTTTTGTTATCTAACCATTTTTGGCAAACGCTATGGATGAAAATTGAGCAAAATAGTTATTTTAATCTTCCTAATTCCAACATTTTAAAATAGTTGTCATATTAATTTCTTAATTCCAATAGTGATCTTTGATTAATCATTCTAAGTTTTGATTTTGGTGCATTATTTTCAAAACATAATGACCCTCTGTAATTAACTAATAACTCGGAGCTAACTAATAACCCCCAGTTAGTTGTACTTAACACACATAAAATTACAAAATAAAATTATAATAATAATAAAAATATATATACTATAATAGCTAATTACTATTTGAAATTATATTCAAAGACAAATCAATACACCTTCACCTCATGGTGAAGTTGAACTTCTTAGGGACCACTGGAAGGATTTGGAGGAAGTCAGATCAGCTTAGTTGTCGTTAAAAGTTGATTTTCCCCTGTTCTTCCTAGGACGGTGTGATAATATGGGACAGACTGGATATGGTTATTTCAGCACTCTGAGCATCGACTAACCCGTACATGTGGGACCGTGCAACTCACGGTTAACCGGCTAGTGTGTAATAGAATTTATTATGAGAAGTATAATATAAAATACAATAATATACAATGGCTGGAATTAATCCTGGAAAATCTTCTCTATATGTATTGCATATACAGACTAGACTAAGGATGTAACTATTGTGAGAGGAAACAGAAAGACCTTGGGTGGTTTCCTCCCTTGATCTTAGAGGTTGAAATTGAGAAAAAAGCAAACAATCATAGATGGGAGTTAGGTAGGTACTCTCAAAGAAATTCCATTCGGTGGTTGTAACCAGATAAAGGGAACCATGCATTTTGAATGGAAAGAATGAAAAAAAGATAATCGAAAAACCACAAAGGAGGAAAACGGATTGTTAAAGTAAAATGATACACACAGCCAATAACTGTGAGGTAACAAGAGAAAATGTAACTGCCTTTTCTCTCCGACTTGGAGAAATGATCCTGTTTGTCTACTCTACACCTTTAGTGAGAGGGCGTCTGAAGCCAACTTTGCTCATCTTACCTGTTTTAACTTCTAAAGGAACACCGCGGACTTATCCGAACGTTTTGAGATGGGCTGTCTTGGGAGGATATTCCATTTAAAGGGTTAACTTTCTAGTCAAGCTTAATACTCCACTTTGTTCAGGGATAGGATCCCGCGAGAACTAACAAAGCTAGGAGTAAAAAGTTTTTTAACGAAAGATCCCTTGAGGGACACATTGTACTTATATATATATATACGTGTGTGTGTGTGTGTGTGTGTGTGTGTGTGTGTGTGTTTGTTGCTAGTAGTTGTTTATTTATTTATTCACTAGCAGAATACCCGTGTGTTGTACGACCCTAATGTAGATCTGACACTACATTAAAAAATATTCCCCCCACTCGTAGACTCCCCCCGCTCAGCCGTTTGGCCGTGCATAGCATGGACAGACAACAAACAAATAGACGAACGGAGTTTCATTCTTATGAAATAGTATAGATTCGTTGTAACTATTTTTTATCGAATACTGCCGAACGGAATGGGAAACAAAGCAACCTGACCATTCTGGGTAAAATGGTAACTGAAAAACGCTTATTATTTTTCTAAAAACATCACTGAATTTGGTTCCGCCGTGTAGCCATGATGTTGGCACATACATACATCTTTTTATATTAATAAAATAGGTGATTTTAAAAATAAATTAAATTAAGCGAAATAGTACTCAAATAAAGTTTATCAACTATGAACTAGGACATTCCAAAATGTATTCAATTATGGTGATAAACGTGCTTAAATGTCATTAATGTGGTGCTAAAAAATCGATGAATACTGCGAGAAACCTAAAAATTTGAAATATATTTTTCGATAACAGACTTCTGTTTAGAATATGTTTTTACCCATTGAATTGATGGTTAAAAATTCATTGAATTGAAAGATCTCAAATTTCAAAACATTGTAACATAAGCATACTATCATAATTTACGAAAATCGCTTATACGATCTTTTGCATGACGGGAACTTTTATGATTATAAGGAGAAAGAAGCAGGATTTTCATACAAAGTTCGATCATGGTTAATATGTTCAATTTTAGATTTTTGTTTTTAGAATACTTAATCTTAGCATTGTATCCTTACATATAAAACTCAAAGTTTGTTTTATGTATCTATTTATCTATGTACGTATGCACCTATGTATGTTCCCAATAGACGGCTAAATGGCTGGACCGATTCTGATGGAAGCGGTCATAAAATGATCAGTGAGTTCCGGCGTTCAACACAGGCTAGGTCTGAACCTCCAAAACATCCTTCTGCTTCATAAACGGCGCTATCCTTCGCTACCGATTTGTTTGGTTCCCAAACTTTTGTTATTATGGTTGCTAACAGGCAGTTTGATAGAGGCGGAAATTCGTGACAAGTGGAGAAGCCTTGACGGTTTGCTACGGGCGTTCCGAGTGAAGCGTGGGTTTCATTATTGATAGGTGATTGACCCTAGGAAGTTGAAATGTAACCAGCTAGTTAAGTTATAAGTATACTAAGATTTTCAAGTGAACGAGGTACCTTCTATTCACTCGAGTAGGAGCATTGGCAACGTCAACACTGTGGAATGGGATGATGGAATGCCTCGGATGGGTGAATGAAGGAAAACGGATAGCATGGGAGCGAACGGTCGGAAACCGCCGTAGTTAGGAGGTTCAGATAAGGCCCTTGAAAACATGAAGAGCCGTAGGGCATGTTAGCGCTCATCAACGTCTGTAGGTATGCTGTGCTTCCCTCACGCTATTTGCTTTTGTGTTGGAGTAGGTAATTCAAACGTGATGTGAAGGCTTAAACGTGTACACATAAGATGAACATCCACTCATCCTCTCAACTCCACCCCCGCTTTCTCCCGCTCTACCGCTGATTTGCCGCAGGTTCGACGTGTTTCCCAACTCGCTGTACCTACCGACTTGCTGTCTAACTTGGATCAAATTTCAAGTATTTATAAGTTTCCGAAAAATATAGAATAATTAAAAAATCAGATGGAACTAACCAGCTGAATTCACTCTGCTCATATTTACACATGAAATCCATCACTCCTCATTTTCTCACGGCTCGGTCGTCCGATTCCACTAAAATTCATTGAGGGTAGTTGGGTGTAGACGATTTGTCCATTCCATATTAATTGCATCACTATTGTATCATTCATAGCTGCTGCGCAAATGTGGAATCATTTTAACAAGCAGACGTGCCCGGTTTGTAATGTTAATGATTTTTACCAGAAAACCAAGAAACACCGACTTAGGATCTGCAGATTCCTGAACAGATCACGTGGCCACCCAAGGAGGTTACGTCACCTTGAGAGGGAAGTGCTTCCTTCACACAGCCACGAAGCTCTCATTCAAACCACTCGCATTCAAACACCTAACTTCTCTCTATCAACTACCAACCTTTACCATACTATTCTATTTCGACAAGGCCGCGGTACCGAACTTGGAGAATCCCTTCTTATCCACTTCACGATGGGGCGAGACTAGGCCGTTATTCCTCATGCATTATTAACACAAGCCCATCTCACCTTTGATTCCTGCTTCACGGTGTTTCGCACGCCAGTGTAGGTCTCAGCATCTTTTTTTAATACATAAACTTTATTATACATGGTAAATTACAGTTTGTCTAATGTAACTATAAAGTTAACTGGAAACTTGTAAAACGGGTTTCCACCCTGTGGCCACAACTAAACCATCAATAAATAATGACACATACAAATAATAACAGATAGAAAATAAGAACTGCAAAACTCAATAAAAATGAACAATTTTTAAAATAGAGCTACTTTAAGTTATTTACTTTAGGACTGGATAGGGTTTCGTTCATCGTTGCCAGCGCGGTCCAAATGCCACGCTTTTCAATCTTCTCTGATTTTCCGGCGATGGAGGGTTTTCGATAATTTCTTGAAGTAGGACATTAGGATTTGAATAGAGTCTTTTGTGGTGCTTGAAGTAAGAGAGTTTGAGAACCTCTGAAACCTTAGGTATGTCCAAATCTTTATGAATAGTGTTTTATCTTACAAACCAGGGTACGTAATGAGCCGTCAAATCCGATTGTGGATTATTTGGATTCTCTAGATGTGTGAGTTTGCTACTGCTGACCAAATTACGCACTCATACTTCCACACTGGCCTAATAATGAGGAGGTAGGTACATGAGTTTTTTTCTAAAATATAAAGGTATCTATGGGCTTTGTAACAATTGCTTTAACATGTGCATGCGAGAACAAGTTTTTTGGACAACAGAGATGATATGAGATTCCCACGTAAGCCTGGAATTTTGCTTCAGCCGTAGCATACTTCTGGGGATTCCATTAAAGGAGTGCCGTAGTTCGATTTACCCTTCACACTAACATTCCTCCGAGCTCAATAGCATAGACTTGCCGAGTACAACAAAATCTAACTTGGCTTTGGCAACAGATTGGTTACTCCCTTGGACAACTGCATTTACGTTTTCTATTGAGTAAATCAAATATTCTATTTCTGAATTTCCCTTTCTTCTACTCGAGACATTTCCTTCACAGATCGCGTTTAGCGTAAACACACTTTTGAAAAGTGATTATATTTCTGGAATAAATCAAATTTCTGTCCGTAAGCAGGGCTCGACCTTGGAGGATGTGATCCTCTACAAAATTTGCGCGAGTTTTCACGAGGTTTAGAGAAACTTGCCCTAGAGTTTGTTTCTTTTTGTTATTGACGTCTTCTTGATGCTTCTGTATTTATTTCTTAGGATGAATGAAATTTAAGCCGCTCTAACTGTGATTCATTCAGTTCAGAGACTTTGATTTTATTCACTGCTTGTTGCAAAGTTAAATCCTTGACATCATTGAGCTTTTCCCTCAGTTTAACATTTCTAATAGAGATATACACAGCCTAAAAATTCGTTAGATAGGTCTTTTTCACATGTATTGCATTTATAACTACATGTTTTGACCATAGTCTTTAACCTGTTGACATATTCATCAATATTTTCTGACTGCGTCTGCAAGGTCATATTGAACATAGCTCGTTCATAACGTGTAACGAGTGACCTCTGGTACTAAATACTTTTCTATCGCTCTCAAAACTGAGTGTGCTGTACTTTTTTCCGTCTCAGACAAAGGAAAAATTTCGTAAAGACGAAAGCATTTTTCTCCTATTGCAGACAAAAGTACTGCTATTTTCTCTTTGTCGGGACGAGCGCTAACACCCGAGGCTACCACATAATTGTTCCAGGAAGACTTGAAGTATTTAATATTGGCACGTGTATCACCTTCAAAATCAATAAGATTAGGTAGAGGAATATTTACTTGGGGATTCTTAGAGCTGTTTGCCGAGTAGGTGGTCCCAGCATTTGAACTTTCCAGAACCTGGATCTGTTTCTTTGAATCTGCTAAACTCTGAGATGTACCGCAATCTTTTCTGCTTCCGTTAAAGTCATTGTACCTACCTTTTTGGTTTATTATTTCCAATAATAAGCCTATGTGATCGTATAGCAAACAATTTTTATAACCCCCCTTCAAACTTTGTCACTTTACGTTTCAAGGTGCGTAGAATCCAAATTTGAAATGTCCGTCCGCCGTTTCGCCGTCCGCCGTCCGGGCCATAAAAGGCCTTGAAATTGACTTAAAAAATCTGTTCTTTCGCACATAGACTCCACTTGGGGTCTAGTTGGTCCTAACTTCTCGCCAGCTCGATTGCTCCACTCTCATGGGTGCTATGAGCCAAAAATAGGTGAAAAAGTGTCTTTTTTGTGTGTATATTTCAAGTTGTATAGAAATTGGAGATTTATGAGTGAAAAGAAAATTTTAGCTATTAATTTTATGAAAAAAAAGTATTCTAAATGATACTCTTCTATTCAAAAAGAGATTTTGGATTTTAGGCTATTTTTTGCAATTTTATAGATTTTTTAAAACAAAATTTAATGAAGTTCAAGTTTTTAGCATAATTTCGTACATAAGTTGTTGAATGTTCTATTTCATAGTTGATGAACTTTATTTGACCAATCTTATGCTAAAAAATATCAATTTAACAATTCTTAGCCATTTTCAGTGATTTTGTCAGCACATTTTTTGAAATTTGACCAATTAGATTATATCAATATACAGTATAGGTAACACTTTTATGTGTTGGAAAGATGACTTGGTAATAAATTGTTTTGTTTATCAACTATATTAAAAAGCGTAAAATTGTGAGATTCCGCTGCTGTAATGGATTGAACCCATTTGTGAGGTCCGAAGCTCCGAGTTCCGATACTATAAGCGGCGTTTAATAATTATGGACCAGAGATCTACGTAGAAGAGCTGTCTGATACATAAATAATTAACCTTTGTTTAATGATTTGCAGCGTTTTTTTTTATATACACCTGACACCATGTTTTACGCTAAGTTAAAAGAAATCAAAGAAGAATCAGAGTGCGTGTATTCTCGAACTGTATGATATAAAATTACAATAATAATTAGGAAGTGTGATCTCCGAGGTATCACATAGCTAAATTCTTGGGAAATTAATAACTAACTATTGACTATTACAACAAATATCAAAACCAAAATTCGGTGGTTTTGATTGGTGTTAAGAGACACTCTTCCATGGCATCTCTCAACAGCTAAAGAACTTACTGGATCTGCGCTCTTAACATTTTCACTTCACAATACTCGTTGCTTTGGAACCTTCCCCAGTGGTACCCTCGTGAGACAGTATTGCTTGGAAAGACGTTATTAGTTCAAGATACGAGAGCGGACTGCAAACAACTCCCTTCCTTCTCCAATTTCACGTCTACCGTAAAAACCTTCCGTTCTACTGCCAGACCCACCGCAGACGTTGTCCATTTTATCAAATTACTGAAGGGTGAGTGGTGAATGTGGCGAGGGAGCTGGGGGTTGCAATCAATGCAGGGCCGAAGAGGATAACATTATTTGAGCGTTATTGTCCTCTCAAGCCAAGCGGTCGCTCTATCAAACTGCTCAAACTTGCATTCGATGTAGCACACACACACACACACACACACACACACACACACACACACACACACACACATATATATATATATATATATATATATATATATATATATATATATATATATATATATATAAATTAAAGTTACAGAAATTTTACAGAAATAAAGAGGAAAAGGTTTTTGATATTTCGCATTAGTCTTTGTCAAAATTAGAAGAAGAAAGAGTGTTTTTTGGAAAAACACTATTTCTTCTTCTAATTTTTACAAAGACTAATTCGAAATATAAAAAACCTTTTCCTCTTTATTTCTGTAAAATTTCTTTAACTTTAATTAGTATATACTAGTGCAGTAGCACAGTGTCCACAATCAAGTGCATATATATAAAGTACCTAGTTATATTTATATAGTCGACAATATGTGCTAGGTTCGTGTTAGGAGATGGAGTAATATGCTGCCTGGAACATTCAGCAAAATCATTTAAGCGATTCAAGTTTAAAAAGTCCCATTCATCAGTGAATTCCGCATTCAGAAAAGTTTCGTAAAATATCGATTATATTTTTGTTAAATTATTTTGAAATTTGAGCAATTAGTGTGCACAGATAGGTATTATTAAACATAAATTTTATGGAACAAAAACACCTTCTCTAACAGCAAACACACACACACACACACACACACACACACACACACACACACACACACACACACACACACACACACACACACACACACACACACACACACACACACACACGTACGTACGCACGCACGCACTCACGGACGGACGCACGCATGCACGCACGCACGCACAGACAAACAAATTCTCGTATTTAGCCAATTTTTTCGCCTACGTGATCTACTGTAAAAAGAATCCAAATACCTTAGAGTGAATGGGAAATTTAACGCTCATTCCAACGACATATCTATTTTTAAGTTTAGATTGTATGTTAGAAGAGATAAGTATGACCATTTTAGTGATGTAAGGTCGAAAACACGACAAAAAAACGCAGAAGTGGAAAAACTCCAAAATAAAGGGTTTAAAAAAAAATTCCGAGGAGGAACTTTTTGTTGGAAATTATAGTACAATCGATCCCCAGGAGGTTAGCAATCTCAAGTATGAACATCCTGTATAATGAGATAACGCATCACAAAAATGGTAGGTACCACTATGTCTCAACATTTCAGCTTGAAGTGAGTTCACAAAATCTATTAATTTTGGAATCATCCAAATAGGTATTTCTGTCGTTAATGTATTTCTTGGTATTCTTATAAATAATATTTATAATATTTCCCTAATGAAAACTAGTGTGATTTGAAGTGTTTCTTCAAAGATGGTGAATAGTGAAAATATAATGAATCACCGAGAGAAAGTAGTCGCTTATTTTGTCATTCTTGGAAAACGTAGTCGTGGGAATTAGAAGAACGATTCTGAAATAGACGTCCGGGAGTGAGAACAAAAAGGTAAAAAGAGGGAGAACTGTAGAGAAAACGCTGGTGGAGCTAGAGAGGGTTAAAATGAACCGACCCCACCGAGGTTAATGAATTTAAAAAGGGGAAACAGCGGTTTTACCCCCACCCGCTCACCATTCGTTGTCCCACGCCGGAGAAAACAAGACCGGGGGTAGACCAAGCATGAAATTAAACTGGCTTATTTATATCAGGATAGGAATCTATTCTTCAAGGCAAGGTAAACGTTGTTCGTACTTTTACAAGAATAATAGGAGTTGAACAGGGGCTGCAGTAAATCGGCTTCCACTACCACTCCCTTGGCGACAGTGAGGGTTTTGGAGTATCGAAAAGTTCGACGGATTTCAGTGGATTTAGAATTCGGTCCGATGTCCGAACTTCCACAACGATATGTTTCGGCGAAAGAAGGATAAAGTTCTTCTTGTGAAATTCCCTGGCAGTGGTAATCTGATTTAGTTTCTATCTGGAATTAGTATCTTCCCAACACTCCTAGAGGACGGAAGAAAAGTTTTGAAATCTACCTATGTTGGGAATACAGGTCTTCACGACAGGAGTAATGCGTGAACCAGGAGAGGATTAGTGCATAATTCGTCCAACAGACAGCGCCACCATCTCGTGGCTAGTGACGGGATTTAGGAAGTAAATAATTGAATCTATGAATATTTATATGATAAACATTCATAGATAAATCAATATTTCTTATATATTTAGGTATTTAATTTTTTTAAAACATAATTTAGGTATTTAAATTATGTAAAGCTTCCTAAATCAAGTGACATATTCACTCATGATACCACACTTGAAGGTCCACAACACGGTACTACAGTGTTGCATTCAGCCCAACACTGCATTTCGGTAGACCTGGTCAAAAAACTGGTAGATCTCGGTTGTACGATTTCGGAAATTCGGTAGATTTCCCGTTAGTTTTTTTAAAGAACTATGACTTAGCTAATACTTTATCAATTGAATATAAAATTACTCTAGGGTTGCATTCATGGCTAAAACACTCATACGGTTAACTATGAAATATTCTGGGTCGAATCCACAGTATTATTATTCCTTTTTGTATGGGCCAAATCAGTGTACCCATTATTTTTTAGTATTACATAATTAAATTCATCAGCCATAAAAAAGTAGTAGTAGGTTGGCACTTCAGTATCAAATAGATGAAATGGCAGGGGATAATATTGGGCTTACAAAACATATCAGTTACAACCGAACTCAGTAGGTAACATTTGAATTTATATGTTCACAAGTTGGCAGGTTCTTTAGGTTTTTGGCAATAAGAGTTATAAATCTAAATAGGTAACAAGAAGCTGTAACCAGCAGATATGAAAATAAATGTAAGTAGTATATTTAAAGGGAAAGGGAAACTAGGTTATGTACCGTTGAACTGATATTAAAGATCGGAAATTGAGTTCACACTGATCTTTATGCTAGATAATAAAACACTAAACGAATGAGCATAGTAAGTGACCACAGTAAACAACGAGGCGAAGGCAAACAAAGATGTGAGCACTGAGCAAGTAAAATTCATGTACCTAAGTAATACTAATTAATAAATTATAAAAACCTAAAATGCATCATATCGAAGTAATACCAAAAGTAAATAAAAATAAATGGTGAAAAGAATGAAAATTATTGATTGCGCTGAAATTGCAACTCCTTGGCAAGGCGAGCCTGTTTGAAAGAAAAGTTCATTTCGTTACTTGTCCATGACGTTCTGCAGCTAAAAATCACCACCAATTTTTGTATTCCATCGTTTTGTATAACAGACACCAAACTTGGCGCCTCGCAAGAGGCTCTGCCCCTTGACTCAGCTGGGGGGGAGACCCCATACTTCCTTTTGGTTTATTATTTTCAATAATAAGCCTATGTGATCGTATAGCAAAACATTTTTATAACCCCCCCTCAAACTTTGTCATTTCGTTTCAAAGTGCGTAGAATCCAAATTTGCAATGTGCGTCCGCCGTCCGGCCCATAAAAGGCCTTAGAATTGACTTAAAAAATCTGTTTTTTCGCACATAGACTCCACTTGGGGTCTAGTTGGTCCTAACTTCTCGCCAGCTCTATCGCTCCACACCCATGGGTGCTATGAGCCAAAAATAGGTGAAAAAGTGTTTTTTTTTGTTGTTGTATATTTCAAGTTGTATAGAAATTGGAGATTTATGAGTGAAAAGAAAATTTTAGCTATTAATTTTATGGAAAAAAAGTATTCTAAATGATACTCTTCTATTCAAAAAGAGATTTTGGATTTTAGGCTATTTTTTGCAATTTTATAGATTTTTTAAAACAAAATTTAATGAAGTTCAAGTTTTTAGCATAATTTCGTACATAAATTTTTGAATGTTCTATTTCATAGTTGATAAACTTTATTTGACCAATCTTATGCTAAAAAAATATCAATTTAACGATTCTTAGCCATTTTCAGTGATTTTGTCAGCACATTTTTTGAAATTTGACCAATTAAATGATATCAATATACAGTATAGGTAACACTTTTATGTGTTGGAAAGATGACTTGGTAATAAATTGTTTTGTTTATCAACTATATTAAAAAGCGTAAAATTGTGAGATTCCGCTGCTGTAATGGATTGAACCCATTTGTGAGGTCCAAAGCTCGAGTTCCGATACTAAATATACTATAAGCGGCGTTTAATAATTATGGACCAGAGATCTACGTAGAAGGGCTGTCTAATACATAAATAATAAACCTTTGTGTAATAATTTCCAGCGTTTTTTAACCTAAAAAGCAGTATACCATTCCCAAAAAAGGTCAAACTATCTCGCCCTTTCCAGTAACGAGTAGTAGACATCTTAACGAGTCGAATGATACCGAATTTGTATGAGTTCGTTGCAGAACAAATTTCCACACACCTTTCTGCAAAGTTGGCACCTTTTCGTAGAATGGCCCAGATTATGTACCACAGAATACGTCTAATAAACATAGATAAGTGATTTACGTAGAAGGGTTATCTAATACAGAAATAATAAACCTTTGTGTAATAATTTGCAGCGTTTTGATATTACTTTGAGCCTCGGATAAACATTGGAGGAACGTGGAACATGCTCCATATCAAAATTTAGCTTCATAGGTTGAATAGCAAAGAAATTGACTCCGGAGCTCACCCAGCTGATCTAGGGAGCTTCAGACTTTACGATTAGTTTCTAAATGTCCCAAGAGAGTTCTATTTCACACTTCAGCTTCATATGTTGGACAGCAAAGAAATTTCAGCTGATCTGAGGGGCTGTAGACTTAATGATAAGTTTCTGGGCGTCTCAAGGGTTCCCCAAATCAAATTTCAGCTTCATAGGTTGAATAGCAAAGAAATCAGATCCTCCGCTATTTAGTATCGAATAGCAAACTCAGCTGCAAATCTCACTCAGCTGATCTGGGAGACTCTAGGCTTCTCGATTCGTTTTTAGAGCTCCCGAGGGTTTTCCATTTCAAATTTTAGCTTCATAGAAAGCAGAAAAATTAGATCCGCCTCTACTTTAGTTCCGTTTTTTCGTGACAATTTTTTGTAACATTTCAATTTTACGTCTCGGTAAAAGCGTGTTCTACGATGAAACATTGTTCGAGTACTTTCCTACCCGTAAAAAGGCTTTAGTCAAGCGTACTATCCTCTTCTGTAATATTATGTTAATTGACTGTCAACAAATCGCCAAGAAACTACAATGATTTTTGTGACAGATTCCTCTTTTTTGTGTGGCGAGTAGTAAGTCGTTCAAAAGATCAATTTTTGATGATCTGACTTAGTCAATTACAACTGAACGGCTCAACCCACACAAATTGTTTTGATATCTATGAAATAATAGATTTGTAATAGTAAGCTATATTCGCCTGATCTAATCCTAACCTAATTTGAAGAGTAGAGTTCCGCATATCAGGGTTTTCCTTAATTACTAACTTGTTTACCAGGGCAACGTTGCCGTCGTTATGGAAATCCGAGCTGATGACGGAGGAGGAGGTTGGAGGAGTTTACTATAGCCTGAGTGTTGATCATGAACTTTGCGATCATTTTGCTAAAACCCATATCAAAATCGGTCAAGCCGTTTGGACGTGAATCGGCCTTACACAGACAAACAGACATACTTCTCTCTTTTATATAGGAGGATAGGTATGTTTACCAGTCCGTCAGCTAATTCATCGCTCTTGGTAACCTTTTCGTTGTGCCAAATGACGGTTGGAATTACTTCGACCAAATCCAGTTTTAACCAAATTCCTCCTGTGTTAAGCGGACTGCTCGGACCTCCAGGTGCGGATGCCTTCCCGTTTTCCCCCATATATCAGTAAATTAAATACCCGCCGCCCCTTGAATACCCTTATTTGCAGTCCTAATTGCTATTGGTCAGACCCTTTGTTCCCTATTACTTTGTGATGGCCCCAGGGTCCCCAGGGTTGAGAAAGAGAGAGAACGACGGTTGTTCTGCCCGAATTACAATAATGTACTTGTTTAGCTTAATGACCGCCCCGCGCGCCACCTTTTCCGACGACCCTTTCTCTAACATATTTGCTTTGTTATTTCCCTAATGCCTCTCAGAACGGGCCTAAAGGTCGGGGTACGGTCAATGACTTCTTGATCATGGTTTATAACTGTCATAATTTTGTAGGGGTGTCCTCCAAGTTTTCTTTTTGGAAGTTTGTGACAGCTGTAAAGGAATAAACCACGTACGTTCGAACTTTGCATCGATTGACAACCGTGGATTTGGTCAGTACACCAAAATCATCAATAGATACCTCTCAAGTAAATATTCAAATATTCATTTATTAAGTACCTTTGTAAAATGTCTTTTGGTAATAAATCTAATTACTAATCATTGTTGATGATGTAACAAAAATCGACCGAATTGTATAATTTTAAGAACCAAAAATGTATCACAAATAATACATTAGATCCCTGCGAGAGGTAATTGCACTTTTAATTGGAGAATAAATTTCACCATGATATCAGACATTAACTCAGCGTTTTAGAATAACCAGTGGAGTTGTTAAATTTAATCTTCAACTTCAGTATTTGTAAACCTTTTCTGTGGTTGAAATTCCATTCTTTATTCTTAACGCAAATTTGTTTTTACTTTTCAGTGTTGACAGATTAAAACGTACGACAATATAATAAAACGATTCAGTGAAAAGCTTATAAATTCCAGCCTAAGACATGTACTAAATTAAAACCTAAGCACAAAAGAAAGCATCCTCACACCCGGTTCATTCAGACTTGGCAAATCCAAGGATCTAAACTACACTTAATCGACTAATTACGGAGTTACTACAGTAAACATTTCAGTCATTCTTTTATTTAACAGAAACATTTTAGCACTATATAGTTTGATAACGATTAAGTAGATGTATATTAACAATAACGTGAATGTATATGAAGAGTACTAGGTTAGTTCATCAACCTCCTAGTATTGAAGATACTTCGAGTACTGAACCACTGTACTGGTAACTTAATGGATAATAATGAGACTTTAGACTCGACTTATAGAGACAATGTGTATAATTACTTCAAAATGAAACTGGAAGTTATAGTTTGTTTGAGAAAAAACAAATATATATATATATATATATATATATATATATATATATATATATATATATATATATGTGGCAAAGAACTTTTCTATTGTGTATTGGGGGTTTCAGTTAAAGCCCTTGGTAAAGTCGGAGTGGTGTCTTCTCTTGAGGCGTCTGACGTGTCAGAGCAATGGTCGATGTTCAGGAATGCTGCTGATAAACGGATTCGGATGAGACGAAGCTCTTTGATATGCTGGGTAGTTCGTGGCAATCAAACAATCCTTGACAGTTGGTACTTCGAGATCTTTATGCAGTTCGTCGTTTCTGACGTACCAATTCATACCGGTGATCAAACGCAGAACACATTCGGTAACAAGTTGGTAAGAGTTCAAATTTAACTTCGTACAGCCCCCAGTCAAGTTTCAGTGTGTATTTTTTCAGTAAGCCTATCTCATCAGGCAGAATAGCAATTCATTTTTGGGGAATTGAGAAGATTCACAATGAGAAGGGAAATAATGTAACAACGACTCCACCTAGTGGTAGTTCGAACTCGTTTCTAGGACCGGACAACTGTTTGAGAACTTTCGGCCAGGTGGAGGGGAAAAAACACCGCTTATTACAAAGGCACAAGATGCAACATGTGTGTGATCTGCCTGGTCGACCGGACCAGAATCACACACCAAGAGTGTCCTCCGGACCTAGGCGGGAAAGCCGAAAGAGGGGGCCGATTTTCGAGGAGTTTGAACAAATGTTAACAAACTTCCCTCCATATCAGGAAGCGTGCAAGTGAGAATTTTGAGCATTGTTCCCGTTGAATCACGTAGTAATGTTCATTTATTGATATTTGCAATAACAATGTTTACAAAAACACCGAAATAATGAAATTTTAGTAAGCAATGCGATGCGAGGAAATTAGTAGGGCAATGTGCAAGCCTTATCGTGTTTCATGTTCAGATCTAAGCACTACAGAAAGCTTCCTAAGGGTAAACACACAGTGGAGCCTGGATGGTAGCCTAGCTGGTCGCCCCGCTATGTAAGCATTGATCTTATCCGTCATGCACACAATGGTACCTATCTGGTGGCTAGGATGGAACAGTGAGTGAGCTATGCTCTAAGCGGGCACGATTGCCAAGTCGATCGTTCACACAGCTGTAAGCGGGGATGGCCCAACTCGTGCATGCGCTGTGCAATTTGTTTACGCGTTCCTTCGCGGCTTAAGGCTAAGCCCCACGTATGCGGCAAATTCGTGTGTGCGATGCGTCAGGTTTGCAGCCACGCGATCGAACCTGCGTTGTGCAGTAGAAATGTCCAGCGAGGAATCGCACGGCTGAGAGTATGGTCGTACAATTCCACGCTGGACACTTCCATTAAATAGCGTGAGTTTGATCGTATGGATCGCCTGCTAGCCCTGCTTGTCACATCGCAAGCAAGAATTTGCCGATTAAGTGGGACTTAGCCTTAATCTGGAGGGCCCTTCACTAGGCTCCACTGAATGTATGTACAGTTATCTCCCCGCATTGCTAGGCTACCATCAAATAAGCGACCAGCCCTGCTACCAGCCAGGCTCCACTGTGTTTTTACCTTAACCTGTATGTCTTCCAAGGAACTCAACTAGACGATTTCCCCAATATCAACCCCTTAAATGACTAATTAGGAGTTACTAGAGTAAACATTTCTCCCCCATCATTCGGTGAGAAGCTCTTTGGGAGTTCTAACTGAACTCCGCACAGCCCCAAGCCAAATTATTAATTCAGGTCGTTGAATCACGCGCCCCCGGGTCTTGAGGTGAAAACCGAAAGAGGAGGCCGATTTTCCACTTAGAGGAGTTTGAATAAAAGACATCAGACTCCCCCCCCTCCTCATCCGGAATCTCCCCATTTGTAAGAGGTAAATCTGGAAGCGTGCAGGTGAGGCGCCTTTTGGTTTGTCGGGGTTTCCGACTACATTTCTACTATTCTTTGTCCCCAGGGCGGGGGAGAGGTGGACTGTAGAAGCGGGTGCCCTTCGCCTGAGCTTGTCATCCTTATCGCCGCCACGCCATTCAACCTACCCCGACTGATTCAATTTACTTTCAGAAAACCTCCCCTACCCTCCTCACCCCCTGTACTCCACTCTCACCCCTTTAAATCCCTTCTCGAACCTCCCGGGTTTGAATTTCATTAGTTCACCCTGGTCGTAGGACCCATAGGAAGGTTGCGGTGGAAGAAACCGCCCTCTTCACCCCCTCCCTGATCTTGTATAATTAATTTGATTTCCCAAGCCTCCTTTCTTTAAAACCATTCCGCATATTACTAATTTATTTTCATAGAAACCGCCCCTTCCTTTGGGAAGAAGAAGGAAAGCGATTTAATATAAGAAAAGCTTGTTGGAAAGATTTATTCTGCAGTTTACGACTGAGTTGAATTCAGAAATGATTTGTTTTCTGGAACCAACTGTCCATATCTTCCCCGACAGAGAACCACATTTTATCCGTGTTTTGGAACATAATTCATTTCCAAGCGTATTTTTTCTAACCTGTTGATGTTTGAACCAACTTAATGTTACATAAATTCATATACTATACGTCTCAGAGACGTATATTTGCCATCCAGCGTTACACCGTTCTATGGTCAAAATTATTAGAAAATATTGTATCCTACGATGTTATGGATGACGGCAACGACAAAAGTAGGTACCGTAAAACGGGGTGACTAAGTGCCAAGCATGGTAAATGAGTGCCACTAGTGATTTTGAAATTTCTGATGGCGTCAGGTAAGTTAAAAAAAATTCCTAATATTAATGTTTTTAGTAGACAATTTTTTAGAAAAAAGTTTTCTTGCCATAAATTTGATAGTTTGTTATTTCTATGCATACAAATAAAAACATTGCAATAATGTCAAGTCAATTTCTGTACGAAAGTTCCTGCTGCTTACAGTTTACAGTCCATTTCATCTTATAGCACAATTTCTTGTAATTTTTATCACCTACCTTTAATTTACTTTTTGATGGTATTGAAACTAATTATCATAGTTGCGTTTCGGTATGATTTAGCTCTCTTCATATTACGATCATTAAGTGGGGAATACGTGTGGGGAATAATGGCGTTATTTGTGGGGATGGGATACTTATCTGATCCGAAGGGATACAGTATAATTGGAATGATAGAGTATAGACATTGCATAGAAACAAGTGGTTTACCGGTCGCCTCGCCATGTCGATAATGTATCATGTTGGCCCCACACCAACGTTGTAACAACAGGGAATGAGAACTGTTGAGTTGAGACCTAATAGAATGGGGTGACGCAGCTTTACTGTAATGCAGGAAAGATATACATACATACCAGCGTGATACTCCGAGCATCCCATCCTATTCCGCCTCTCCTCATCCATAATTCATTCCTTGTAATCTAGCATTCATCCGCCAAAGGCTATAACCCTCCCTTCCTTTTCTGTTTTACTTGTGCCGAGTTCAGGAGTGATAAGATTTCCCCCCTTTTTCACCCTGTTCGACTAATCCATTGATTTCAGGACTAGGCCTTTCTCAGGAGTGGGTAGTTTCGTGGTTGGCCTATGGTGTTGTGGAGGTTTTATATGGACACTGTTGCTTTCCCAATATATAGAATGGGTTTACTGATGATCTGAATTCAATGGAATTCATTTGGGCATAGTTCAAATGCTTTTTGAAAATCATTTCGAAATAGAATATCAATTTTGGTTGATTATTTTCATTGATATAGATACATTTGTAATCGACCAAGAAACAAAAGTTTAACCCCCCCCTCTCAAAAATTGAAAATTCAGACCAATGCGCATGCGTGAACTTTAAATCTTGTTACACTCTCATGTTCATATTTTTACCAGATTTTGAAAAAAGCTTACAGGTGTTGTTTAACAGTAACTTTACATACAATAAGTATTTGTTAAGGATGCAATGCGAACTTTCGCAAAATAATAATTTCGTATTTTCACAATATGGTTGTTGGTTTGCTGTTGAATAATCTGGTGAAATATCATGTCCGGTCACAATGGGAGCCCCTTACGACAAAAATGGCGTTCAATGCTTTGCGAAATTAAACAGCTTTCCGAATAACGAAGCCGAGACTGCCCTTATAGGGATAATTAGAGAAGGGAAAATGCATTACAAAAACGGAGATAAGAGAGAAGAGAAAGATGGAGAGAAGGAAAGAGAAAGCAATTATTTGTTATTCAAACAAGAATATTTAAATAATAAGATTCGCACACTTTAAGACCAACGGGGTGCAAGTGAAAGGCAAGAAGGGGAGAAATCATTATATTTTCAAGACGGTCCGAAGTGGATGGCTGGTTACTCGTTGAATCTACTTAGTAGTCACTGCTTCCTCGAGTCAGGGTACATCATTAGCTGTTCTTAACTCTGAATTATAAATGTGAATGAGTCCTGTTTTCCAAACGCCGAAAGAGAGAGAAAGGTAATATTACTTTTTTGCCCGAAACTTAGTACTAGGCGTCTCAAAACTGCTCTCCAAATTTCATTTCGATATATCAAAAGTTATGGAAAAAAGATTTAGTGGTGGTGGGGGGGGGGGGGTTACTTTTGGGACGGCGTATGTGCGTTTATAAACAACATGTTCACGTTTATTTCAAGTTATCCATATCAATTTTATAATTAAAATAGAACGTGTTTTTTGGAAACTGTAATAGATAGGTACGTAATCATAATATCAATCACCCGAATACTAGTTTTTCCCTATCGTGTTGATGCGTTCTAAATGAAAATTGTGTAATGCAACCCACGCTTCACTCGAAGCCCCTTGGAAACCCGTCAAGGCTTTTCCACTTGTCACGAATTTTCGCCGCTAACAGACTGCCTGTTAGCAACCATAATAAAATAAGTTCGGGAACCAAATAGATCGGTTGTGAAGGTTAGCGCCGTTTATGAAGTAGAAGGATGTTTGGGAGGTTCACACTTAGCCTATATTGTGCGCCGGAACTCGCTGATAATTTTACGACCGCCCCCGTTAGAATCGATCCTGCCGTTCCACCGTCTATTGGGAACATAGAAATATAGCTATACATACATAGAAACAAACATTGAGTTTCATATATAATAGGGAATGGATAAGGATATACGAAAAACGTGATGTTACGTTATTATCCTAAATACACCAGATAATAAATAAGTAAGAGGTCAATAGATTGAATTTCGAGAGCACTCAAGAGATGAAAGGGTCCCTCCTGACCGCATCCTCTACCGTTGGTATCCAGATCGTTGAAAATTTTCGTATTGCGAAGTATTTAGAACCTACTACAATTCATTTAAAACTCGTTTCAACATGTTTTAATAAATTAATTACATTGAAAAAATATATGAAACCATACTAAAAAGTGTGTCTGAGAATTATTAAAAACGACAGGTAGATTAGCGTAAATCATAAACTGTTGTAAAATACCAAGTTTATTTATCTCTTCCAAAATCTTTCAGAAACTCCATAAAATAATAAAGTAAACTAGATATAATTTGTAAAGTAATAGTGTAAACTAAATCACATCACATGGGTTGGACTCCGACCGTGGCGTAACGTTTTGGGCTAGAGAATAGAGTGAAGAATTTGAGACGCTTACCTGAGAGGTACGGTTGCTAGAGCTTCATCAGCAGGACAGATGAAAAGGATGGAAAGGCCTGATCGAAGAGCAATCAATTAAACCTGAGGGGAAAAGATCAATGAACGCTTGGTAGGTAACTCGGTTTGGATCCATGCCGGTGGTTAAACCTTTGTGGATTGAGGTTTAAAATGTTGTTACGACACAAAACATCGGTAGAACCCATGTAATTTTATTAACTTGGAAGCCACTCCCCAAACTTTTCGTTATCCTTTGATGTTGATTCAAAAGATTATAGAGAGCTTCCATAAATATGAAATACGAGATCGATGAACTGGGCCGGTGTTTATTTACTGCGCAGAAGTGAAATTTGGGAGTAATATTAATTGATTCCCGGTAACTTATGACATTTTTAGGTGTACGTACAAAAAGGTAAGTATTTCCATTCAATTTTATGATTTTTTATTCCAACATTTAAATAATTATACATTTTAAAGAGAAGCTTTATTTTATTGAAAATGATGTAACAGCCGAAAGAGGTAGTTACAAACCTACCGGCAGTAAATGTACAGTTTTATAAGTATGTCTCTTTTCATTGGAACTGAATGAGGATGAAGATGAAAGTTGATGCTGTCGCAACTATCTGAAAAACATAAAAAAATGCTTGTAGAAATCAGAGCATTACTGCTTTTTCTGAGATTCAGCTGTATTGTTTACAGTACACCAGTTATTGGCCACTTAAATATCGATCAGTATTAATGATATACATATTTATTGCCTTGATTTTTAAAAGGCTAAACAACCCAAAAATACGATCCGATGTTAATTTTGGGTAACATTTTTGTTTAAAAGCTAGTTTTTGGACGATTTTAGCCATAAGTTAGTTGCACTAGTTATTGGCCAGGAATGGCAGATGGTATATGATCATACAACGACAATAAAAAAGAGAGGGAAGGGTATTTTTCTAAAATTCAGCTCTCTTAGATCGTACCTATGCATAATTTTCCCGGTTCATGTAACTGATTCAGATGGTGAAAAATCACACTGAATACCATTTAAAACTGCTTTGGGTGGCAAGACCCCAATCTCAGTGTAACCGAAGCATAGCTGAGATGGCTATTTCTTTACAAACGGTAAGCAAACATCGCCTAACTCGGCTGGGTTTCAGGGGGATTAATTTAGTTCAATGTAAATTTTCTTCGTCTGAGGGGAATCTGCAGTTAATTCTTTACCGTTTTGTGTAGTTTTGTTTTTGGTTATAATGAATTTATATTGATATACAATATACCACTACAGACGTGACCAATAAGCGAGTTCAGTTCTTCTTTTTCTTTCGAGTTATTGGTGATGTCCCTATGTTGATATTTAATAAATACCTACCCCGGAAAACTCCATAAATCGACAGAGTACTGACAGGAAAATTCCTGCTACACGAAGAAAAGTATCAATGACCTGAATTAAACCCGCTAAAAAAAATTTCGAATATTGCGAATACTTGCTTACCGTTTGCATTATTGAAACAGCCGTCGCAGCTCCTTCGGGTGCACAGAGATTGGGATTTTATTTTAACTGGGTTACCTATCTTCTTTTTTCTCCACTGCCTTCTGGATTGGTTACTTGACGAAGGAAAATCATTCATGTGATCTTGGGAACCTATATTGTAAAAATGGGTGGTCAATAACTGGTGCTCTTACCATAAAATGTCTGAGTAAGTAGGTAGTAGTTCTTACAGACAAAAATAGAGGTAGTCCCACAGAAAATAATCCACAAACAGAAAAATTTAGCTTCCGGGGAACCAGGAGGTACAATTCCAATTGTTTCTGAAACGAAAAAAGAATTATTAAATTAATATAGAGTTGAACAAAAATTGGTTTGTCTTACCCGTTAAAAGATGAATACCTCACGAACGAATTTTTAAGGTCAAATAAACAATTTTAAGGTCATGCGGAGTTGTATATAGACGGCTCCTTACGATTTTCAGAAACCGAAATTGTACCAATACTATTGAAACACGAGACGCAACCATACAGAACAATAAAAGCAGCTGGCCAATCACAAAGCAGGATTCCCACTAAATTTTACACGAAGATGAGAAATCGGCCAACTGATGAGATAGATGACATGATTCACACTCACCCAGTGTGCTCTGTGGCTGCAGTGGTATAAGAATAGCCGCTCATCTCATGGGCAGCTCTTTCTGTGAATAACCACCTACTGAAGGAAGATTGAAGAGAAAGTATGAGACAAGTAGAAGGGAGACAGCCAAGCGATCAAGCTGTATGTTAACATGGATCTTAACTGCTGTGCATCCTCTATTGGGACACCTCTCAATAATGAGTGCCAAAGACTCCACGTAGGTAATGCATGTTTCTTCTTGGTCAGTGGATCTTAACCTATGGTCCGCGGACCACCAGTGGTCCCTAAGGTACAAAGTGGTCCATGAGTATTTTTCGAAAGCTTGATAAACTACGTAAAAATCGAGTAGATGAGCAAGAAAACCAAGCAGGTTCTATTTGCGGTTTGTTTTTTGTCTGCAGTACAATCGATGAAGAAAACATTACTGTGTTTGGAATCATTGACTAGTGACTATCTGAAAAGCGGTACGGAATCCGTTTAGCATCCCAGCGATCTCAGTAACTACCTGATGATACAAGAACAACTGATAGAGTCACTCCAGAGATAAATTCACTGTTTCAAAACCCAGAGTTCTGGTGCGAAAGTGCTTTGCCGTAATACAAAGAAACCCCAAACTTAGAGATGTCGCGCTGAAACTTTTCACTCTTCTCTACAAAACATTTATGCTAGCATCGATTTTCATCTGTTTTCGCGCGCAGGGCTTGTAAAGAGCTGCTACAAGTAGTATTCACACATCGATAAAGTAGTCAGGGACATGCAAGCGTAACCATGACATTATAAAGTTGTTGTCGAAATTTCAAATAATTATATACCTTAAATCCTTTAAAAAAAACTAGGTATTACTGTATCAATAAAAAATTCTCCAAAAATTTCTCCATGGGTCCATTTTGAGGCATGCTAAAACGATACTTATCTGGATTTTAATAATTATTCATTTACGTTGTATTGTACAGGGTGAACTGCCTAAATGCAAAAAGTTTTTTCCTGAAATCTAAATCAAAAATGGAGTAAAATGTCGCCAACCGCACATTTTTATCTCACTCCTTCTCAAAGTATGATTTTTTTAAAACGGTTTTTTCCCTTTTAAACTTAAATTTCTCAACTTTAACATGTAAGCACTTTTAACTCTTACCTCATTTTTGGAACTAGCTTTAAATTTTCTATAAGCATGGTGCCTTTGATTCAGGAAAATCTCCATCTACAGACTACAACAACAGCTCAAACAAAGAAAAATTTGAAAAAAATAAAATTTCTAAAAATCTCTAATAAGTTACAACTCTCCCAAAAAAATTCAAGAAACCTGGCAAATATACAGCGAATAGTTCAGCCGTGAAGATGGAACATTCCTTTGGGAGGGACGACATATACACATTTTGGCGATAGACAATAGCAGATCCAACTCCTGTGGTGGGGGGGGGGGGGGGCTAGGTTGAATATGGTTTCCTTAAATGTGGAATACAATTCCTGCGGTATGGAGGACTTTTTATTAAATTTCAGTAAGGCTAAACAAAGTTGAGTGGTGGGGAGTGTCCATGGTTCTTGTGTGAAGACACTTTCATCACAGAAATTCAGGAGCATTAAAGAATGGTCATGAAGTTCAGAAGTTATGGAGGCTATCGAACTTTTTTTTTAGTGAAAGTCAAATCTAGGGTGCTGAACGAAGTGTGGTGAAGTTGGTGACGGGAGGATGCTTTAATTTTTGCAGCATACGTCAAAGCCAGTATCGAACTGCTGTATGACTGTGGTAACTCTCCAGCATCTACGTTAAGGCTTTCAATGGGGCTTGATGGAATAGCACTGGTTGAAAGTCGTATGGCTTGATTATGTACTGGATCAATTATTTTGATATGGATGGGTGAGATGTACCGTACAGAATAGAACCATGCTGTAACCATCCGATCGAACGGAACCTCGATAAAATCGGAGCATGCATACTTGATCACATCCCCACGTTCAGTTTGCTAACACTTTGAGTAAATTCAGAGCTTTTAAAGACTTATCTCTGACCTTTTTAATGCATGGAAACCAGGGGAGTTTTCGATTCAGTTTCATATCCAAGTAACGAACTGTATTATCCTTATTAACATGTATCATGTTTTAGCCCTGGGGTCCTAGCAAATTTTGCGAGTCAATTTTTTTCCGCGCACGAAAAAAATTACAGTGATTTCCGCCTACAACCGAGTCGTTGCTAGGGGGGGTAGGGGTACTTCGTCGTTTTTCATCCCACAAAATTCGTTGACCATTCGTTCGAAAGCTCTCGATTTATCCAACAATATTATGTTAACTACTGCGAAGTGCGTGTCCAACAAACTGAGTTATGAGCATGGTTATATAAATAATTGTTTACACACAGGTGATCATTCTCAATATTGATATTGTGAACATGATTGCAACCGCTTGGAATCGAGGAGAAAACATGATACATGGTTGAAATTTTTGGTTCTAGAACAGAAATTTATGTAGGAACTTATAAAGTCAGATTTGTCGTAGGTTCGTTCTAAAAAATTTTATAATTGGTATGTTGTCAATAAATAGTGCAGGAGTACTCGGCCACGTTTCTTTGAGAAGACCAAGTAAATTTCGACGGTTTTTGCTCGAGTCGGTCTCAAAATGTTCGTTGAAGTTTCAATTTGATCCCATGCGAGTTTCGAGACATGAAATTCTTTTTTCCGATTGTAGTGATCGTAAATGTAGACGAAAACGTTGGTCGCTCTTCCTTATTCCGTCGCAACGTAGTTGTCTGATCTTTGCCTTCGAACTCTTGAAGGAAGGAACCTCTCGCGTTTGAAAGACACTCCAACAGAATAATCTGTTGGTACTGAAATGTTCTCAAAACTAAACTTTTCGTGGTTCCACATGATCTTTATTGGATAGCTCCTACTCTGATAAATGGCCTATCTTTATTAAACCTAATTAACTTTACATGGTCCCACATAGAAAACACAGCAAACTATTACACACATATCCCACTCAACAGTAAAGACCATCGCATCTATACAGCCACACTGAGCGAGCGAAGAGAGCCGGAGCAGCTAGTGATTAAGAAAGACAGATAACACGTGTCCATGAGGTAAGATTATTGATTGTTGTTCGGAGGTTATCAGTCATGCCCGACATGGTTGGTGCCGTAGTGAAAATAACAAAATCATCGGCATATAAACATGCTCGTACTGGGCGAGTAGTGCAGTTAATAATCCCATCAATGGCAAATAAGAACAAGTGAGCACTAAGGACACCTTGAGGTACTCCTGTTTCTTGTTCGTAGACATTAGAATGTGAGCCACCACACAGAACTCGAAAATAACGACGTTTCAAATACTGTGGATGAAATTTGCAATGCTTCCTCCTATCCCTCGTTGGTAAAGCGCTTGCAATATTTGGGAACGTGAGACACAATTGAACGCGTTCTTAAGTAAAAAAATACAGCTATATCTTCCTGATTAATGTCAAAAGCTTCTTTAATGTAAGATTCAAGGTTTATAAGGCAGTCGATAGTTGATCGGCCTGGAAATCTCAACTAGTGGACTGGAGCAAAAACCGCCTTGTAACCGCGACGCTCGAAAAAGCTGATATAATTCCAGTAGAGTTTTCACTTCACGAAACCGGGTTTGTTATCCTAACTTTAACTGTTGTCAAGTATACGAGTGGTATTTAATTGTTTACTCTTTGGTACCAAATGTATAACAGACTCCGTTTAATAATTATAGACAGGCTTGAGCGTAGAAGGAATATACAATACAGAAATAATTAACCTTTGTGTAATAATTTGCAGCGTTTTAATACCCACTAATAGGTGTCTCATACCCATCAATTCAGTCATTTTGAAATGTCCAACTTGTTCTACACTACGTACCTCTCACTAAATGTACGGCTTACATAGTGAAAATTTACATACGTTGTTATACAAAGTTGAATCTTTGGTGATGATACGAAATAGGTCCTCGTAAAAAATGTCCACCTACAACAAAAATACAATTTGAGAACTAGTAAAAATTAGAAACACACTACTAACATAATCTATTTTACGCTGCAAGACAAATATTCATCTGATTTTGTTAAAATGTTCACTAGAGAATGGGGGCAGGCTGGATTCGAATCGCGATCGCAACAAACCTGGCGGTTTGGAGGTAGGTGAGCGTTCCGTATCGAATCGAATACCCCAGCATCGATAAAAAAAGACGTTTATGTATTTAGAAATAATATTATGCTACGCACTCTCATTGTGTGAACATAAATAAGGTACAATAACACGCTGAGCGTGATTCACATGTAAATAGGAACCTAATTATAAGACCATCCTAGTAAAGTCAGATTTTTGGAATAGAGGAAATTAAGTGTTAAGGAACTATGAGAATGATAAGCTGCGCTGCACCAGACAGAAGTTACGAAGTTTGGGCGGAGAAGACGGAGCTGTCCAGTAGCAGAAATAATTCCAACACCATAAAGGGCAGATCACGAGAAGGCTTCCAGACAAATATCTATGTTTACTGAATGCTGTCTTAAAAATAAATATATTTTGGTAGGAAAAAAAAAGAGAACGATAATGTTATGAAAGTACGTGTATCGGAACTGTTGAGATGTCGAGTTGTTGCTGTTTAGTTGAAACCATTCGCAAAGTCACCATATTGTTTTCGTTTCAAACGACGTTCGAGGCGAGGGAGTGGACGTTGATTAGGAACTATGTTGATGAGGTCGTTGGGATGAGATGAGCTACTTTGGTGAATTAAGTGGTAGGCCGCAATGAGGGAATCGTTTACAGTGGGAATGTTCAGGTCTTTGTGTAGTTCTTCGTTACGTACATACCAGGGAACGTTCATAATTATTATTCTCTATATAAGATTTCGTAGCACTTGGATTTTATTAATCTGAGGTGCACTCTCCGATATCCACAAGCTTCTGCCATACAGCAAGTATCAGGGTTTTATACATCATTAACTTTAAATTACAAAAGGATTTTGGGGTGGCGGAGGAGAGGCATTAGGTGAGAAAGTCTGTTCCTGATTTTAATTGGAGGATGGTGATGTAGTGGTGCCAAATTACTTTTTGACCCAAGGTTAGTCCTAGATAAGTCACTTTGTCATTTTTCCTGTTAGTGAATGCGACTAGCGATGATTTTTTAGGGTGTAACAGATAGGGAGATACGCGGATTGTCTTTTTGTTGATCATGAAAATGAATTTGAATTTGGTCCTACAGATAATTTGGGTGAACGTGAAGTAAAGTTAGTGTCCACTAAAAATAACTTGGAAGGAAGAAAAATCTTGAGAACCGTTTGTGATAGATGTGTAAAAATCAACGGATTGGTACCTAGTTAAGTTTGCTCCTGAACATAATTATTTCAGTTAGTAATTATTTATTTTTGTGCATGTGTGTGTAATCATGTGTGAAAACAATATCACTTGCCTTGCTTTCTGCGTTATTGCATGGCCAGACGATTATCAAAAGCCAAAAAAGGTTTTCCAATACAGTAATCATGCTTTTGAATCTGATTGAAGGCAAGTTGGTCGAAAACGAGAGATGACCAAAACAGATTAGAGTGATTTCTATTCTAAGAATGAAACAAAGAAGGAACGGGGAATAGTGTTTATGGATTTTTTCGATCAAAATGGCCGTGCTGTGAATGTTAGCGCAGGAAATCATGGGACAGGTTTCCGCAAAACGGCGACAGTCGTTGATCCGTTTTGAATTCAAGTCTATCAACCGTCCGTATTGCAAGACTATGAGGAGAGAAACGTACCCAAAGAGGAGGTTCGCCGTTGTACGGAGGTAAAGTGTGACGGAATGAACGTCTATAGCGCACATCAGGGCGATTGTGATAGCGACGTGGGACAGCAGAGCTGAAGAACTTACTAGAACAGGCGTTGGAGAAATTAACAGTGGTTTGATTGTGGGGAAAAATTCGGAGTCGAAAACCGTGGAAAACAGGTGCACGACGACGGACAAGTAGACGAGGGAGACTCTGGATAGGTCGACATAAAGTTTGACGGTTGGTTTATTGTCTGATGCCATTTCCCTAACGAAATATGTCATTGAGGACAAGCCGATGATGTGAACGATGGCGGATAGAACGAGCCATTTGGCCGAAATTCCGCCTTCGTCGTACGGGAAGACTCCGAAGAGCCGCGACAACCAGAAAACGGGCGACAACTTCATGTTTATTCACCAGGCGATGGGCCAAGCAAGACTGGAGCCCAGGTCGCCACTATTTCCTAATTTATTACCGGGACAATTTCAATAAAAATAGTAACGATGGTGCTTTTGCTGATTAGTGTGGAGAATGACGACAATCACGGCGGAAAATATCTTTTTATGAATGATTGGTTAGCCGGATTGGATCGTCATGATCGCCGCATAATCAATCCGTCGATAAATAATGGTTACGGTAGGTGGTACAAGGGGGAGGATATAGGGCTTTCGCACGAAACAAATAGAATCTTATATAATATAATACCTATGTAGTGAAATATGTTGGAATTCAAGTCTTGTCTCCAAATTGTTATAGTTATAGGCTCAACCTGGCCCGTTGACAACGTTGTTCACACGATAAAAATATATTTTCAGTTCCGTTTCAAACCACAAACCTGTATACCCCTCAAGTGTACCTGTGTACCGGAAGTAATTTGCAGTATGTTGACTAATGGATGTGAATGAATATCAATCTGTATTTCTTATTTTTCCTTTTCGTTTCTTTCTTTCCATTCTTTATTGTTTTGGGTGACATTTATAATAACTAACCAACCATTATTTTATTGCTCTCTTGATATTTTCAAGGACATGAGTTCTTGCCTTTGAAGTTGACTTGGTGAACCACTTTTTTTTGACAAATCCGTTATATTCGGATGTTTATAAAAATTTTTTCCCGGACACACCAAGATCTAAAGATGTCCTCAGTAGACGAAACGTAATCGAATAAAAAATAAATGAAATTTCATTTATTTTCCCTGGGCCGCATCCCGACTAATTCAAACAAAACCACTACTAACATAAACGTAACAATGAAAGAATTTGGTAGTTATGAACCTACTACATTTAAATATGTCTCTTTGTACAATAAAGTCAAACTCAACTTCATTACAATAGATGGATACCGCAAAGCAATTCATTTCCTGGATGAAAAACAAGCCGAATACCATACTTTTCAGCTCAGAAGTGAAAGGGCCTTCAGAGTTGTTATTAGAGGTTTTCATCACACAACAGATATGAATTTTATCAAAGAAAAGCTAAGTACCTTTAGCTTCGAAGCCTCACAAATTTTGCTTGTCTTGCTCCCGGTTACTAAGTCCCCGCTATCAATGTTTTTTTTTTAGATCTTAAATCTAATACAAAATCTCCGAAATCTATAACCTCAAGAGACTAAGAACTATTGCCGCAAAAAAGAAAGGCGCGTCAGATATGACTGAACACACTCGACACAAACGTGTCCAAACCTTCCAGTGCGCCTTCAGTCTGTGCAAACTGTCATGGGGATCACACCGCCAACTACTTAGGTTGCCCAGTGCATGTTCATCTTCAAAAATTAAAAACAATTTCTTCATCCTATAGAATCCATCCGATGCAAATGAAAACAAATCATAACGAAATTCACATTAATAAAACGATGACGCTCAACTATATTTCCATTTCTTATGCACACGCTCTTAAAAGTTCAATTCCCACACTAGAATCAGATAAATCTAAACCACACATGGCACAACTTCTGCAAAAAATAGACTAATTACTTTCCCTCATTCAAAATCTTGTTTCTGAACTCATCCAAATCCTCCCAAAACTGCTAAAACCATGAGTGCAGCTCATCTGAGACTCAATATTTACACATGGAATTACAGAGAAATCTAAGGGAAGTTTCACGAGCTCAATCTTTTTCTCAAAACTAATGATCTTGACGTTTTATTGCTAACTGAAACGAAACTGTCACCTTCTATTCATTTCTACATATCTGGCTACAAGTTTTTTCGATCAGATCATCCTTCTAATCAGCGAAAGAGTGGGTCGGCCCTGTACATAAAATCTTCATTAATTCAGAATGTGTGACAGAGTTCTCGTCAGAATCCCAGAGAAAGCGCTGCCGTCGCTCCGTTGGAAAACAACGGGCGTCGCACGCCTCTACTCGTGTTCTTGAGAGGCTTAGTTTGGCGTTGGATGAGTGATCCAGGTCCTGGAAATCCAATCTACTCCGAACATAGCACATTAATGTTATTAGTAGGAGTGGTATCTCTCTGACGGGATACTGTCATCCTCCTCTACCTCTTTTTCGAGGATTTAGGACCCCATTGGACCTCTGGGGGGGCTACCTAGATCCTTGATAAATTACCTTCCACCAATACGAGAAGCAGACTACCAGCTGACACGAATTAGCATTCCTATTCGAGGCCATACATATTATAAGGTCTTTTTACTCCGCATCAGAAAACGTTGCAACCCAATCTGATGGTTTTTGTCAATCATCAATTTGATGGGCCAGAATTTCATACTCGGAGGTGACTTTAACGTCAAACAAGCTCGGTGGAGATCAACCAGGTACAACCCGTGAGGGCTGAATTTAATAAATTTAGTATCTACGCTCAATCTGGAGGTGTTATTCCCTTCTGAAGCTACCAATTTTCCAGACAACCCTGCTCATTCTCCCGATATTCTAGATTTCTTCCTATCAAAGAATATATATTCCAACTTTGCTTCACTTGACGTTCTACATGATTTGAGTTCAGACCATTTACCTGTGCTACTGGAAATAGACGCTTCCTGCGTTAAATAGGAAACAAAAAGGCTTTGGATCTCACTCAACTGATCGATGACCTCTCATGCGTCTTCAGTATTCTCTCTTGAGCCTTCCTCAAAATTTCCGCTTCCTGCGTTTAGTAGAAGATAAAATGGCTTTGGAGCTCACTCAGCCTATGGCCCATATTCTCGTGACGTCACGCCTGGAGTAGGTTCGCGTTCAGCCAAAGTCGGCCATGAGACCGCCCTACGTCAATGAATCGCTACTCAACCAACCTATTTCTCACAAGAAGTTTGCCGTCTCACGTCAACATAACTCGTGGTTATAAGGCCATTTTTCAACAGTTTTGTTTTGAAAAAAGTATAATATTGTAGCAATACAAAGTTTCAATTCGACTAAATGTTATAATAATCATGCCTGCCAGCGCAATAATTGATTGTAGACTGCTGTCAACAATACCAATCTAACGTGAACGAGTTTTTATTTGGACTAGGAGCCTACTAACTATAGTGGTTAATCAGTGTCAGAAAACTAAAGAACTTCATTCGTTTAGGCTTTGAGAATAATTAACCTGAAAAATAGTAAAGAAAAGATGATTGAAAATTCCCCAGGTGTCTGTACTGCTGTGTAGGTACTTAGCCATTGCTCAGGTAGCTTCATCAACGTTTTATTATAAGTTCGTAGTACTATGCTTAACTGAGGAAGCTTTACTTGTTATATTGAATGAATAAAAGGACAGATTTGATAGTTTGTCAAAATAAACAAGGCAGGTTGTTGCTACACCAAGAAACGAAGCTACTTAGGTAGGTACGTACGTCCTACCAGATTTGCTGTTGGTTTAAAGTGCCTAAACAAAGTAGGTGGGTCGTTGCTGATTAGCAAGTTTGTCAAATATCGAATCAGGGAATATGCAACATGAATTAAAAACCAGCTGCAAGGAAAAAACCTTGAAATGCATTCTTCTGAAGGTAAGATTTCATAAAGACGGCATTGGCAGTGCAGTTATTGCGCGAGGTTTGCAGTTACGCAATTTTAGGGACAAAAAAGGTAATTAGGTAGGTACCTACTTTCGTTTTTATCAATGAAGTACATGAACAAGTAATAATATACGGAAAGTATGTAGGTATACCTTCCCTCTAGGTACTTACCTTTCCACATGTGATAGGTACTTACTATACCCGCCTAACAGAGCTCTCATAGCACACGCTTTCACAAGACCACTTTTACAGTACTCTAAAGATTTTTAGTTTCAATTGATTCAAAGAACAGTTCTGAAAACTAGATAGGTAAGCCACAACATCTTCGCGGCTGATGTCTGGAACATCTAGAACACTTGTATGTCAACTCCCCAACACACATTTCATATGGATCTCCACCCCAAAGATTAAATCTTGCGTTCGTAGCGTTTGAGGTCATCACTTGATATAATAACTTGATGTAATTTGCATACAATTTATCACCTTGCATATTACAAATAATGAAAATATTGACTAGGAACAAGGTAAGACTATGTTATGCAGTAGTCCAGCTGTGGCTACAAATGGCGCATTTTCGCATAGTTTACTCGTCACCACGACAACAAGGTGAAGTAACTTCGACTTTGCCTTGCCTCGATGTAAGGATGCGCTAGTGTCCAAGTCACGAGAATATCACCCATTGATGATCCCTCAGTCCTCTTCAGCATTCTGCCTTTAGCTTCACTCTCAAATTTTAGCTTCCTGCGTCGAATAGGAGACAAAATGTCTTTTGAGTTTACTCCGCTGACACATTTTTATCCTCACCATGTTACAGGTTACATCCATACCATGTTTCACCAAAATCGGACATCAGGAAGTAGCATTTAAATCGATTTTAAGAGGACATACAGACATTGAGGTGGTTCAAAAAAAAAAAAAAAAAAAAAAAAAAAAAAAAAAAAAAAAAAAAAAAAAAAAATTCTGGGATTTGTGGTCCCCATTGCTATTTTGCTTCCTCGGTATGTCAGGATGACCCTCCTAAATTTTTAGCAAAAAATAATAATCCTAACCACTTTACCTGGGTCGATTTTGGCCAGTTATCGACCGCTATCGTAAACCAACCTCTAAATTGGTGCCGAGGTGATGATTTGAAGGACGGATTTAAATTTTTTTGGGTCAATTTATGGGTTTTCGCATACGCTGAACACGATGAAATTATTTATTTTACGCTCCGTCCACTAGTTATCCGGTAAACCGGCAGAGTGCGCTGCTTGAAGATATGTAAAAATCGGAAATTTCACCGAAAATGCTGTCGCCTGGTTAAGAATTGTACTAGAAACATGCTATTATGGTCGGATAATATGCTTTGGCATGTTCTGAACATGATTCCGTTTTTTACTATACTTTTCCGCCGATGATTGCTTCGTTTATCGGCCATAAATCTCAAATTAATTGTAGGGTAATAGACAAATTCAGCCTAATTTCACCGGAAATTATGTCGCGTTGATAATTTAAGGTCCTGAAATACCTTGTGTCGATAAAATTTGTTATTTTCTAGGATACTCGGTACAAAGCCGTTGGTAATTTGATAAGGACTTGAACCGGCATTTTACTTATTTGCCAATATAGCGGCAAAATGGAGAAAATAGCTACATAAATAAAATTCCTTAGTTTCTATCGGTTTTTCGGGGTAAAATTCGTAGTTCTGAATTGTCTGAACTGTGAGTGGATCGTTTGAGCGTAGGGTTAGATATTGTCAGCGGTATCGGTCACGTGTAAAAGCTTGTACAATGGTATCGGGTCGTTAAGCGAATAAGTACAATGCCGGTTCAAGTCCTTGCCAAATTACCAACGGCTTTGTACCGAGTATCCTGGAAAATACCAAATTTTATTGACATAAGGTATTTTGGGACCTTAAATTATCAACGCACATAATTTCCGGTGAAATTAGGGTGAATTTGTCTATTACCCTACAATTAATTTGAGGTTTATGGCCGATAAACGAAGCAATCATCGGCGGAAAAGTATAGTAAAAAACGGAATCATGTTCAGAACATGCCAAAGCATATTATCCGACTATAATAGCATGTTTCTAGTACAAATCTTAACTAGGCGACAGCATTTTTGGTGAAATTTTCGAATTTTACATATCGTCAAGCAGCGCACTCTGCCGGTTTACCGGTTAACTAGTGGACGGAGCGTAAAATAAATAATTTCATCGTGTTCAGCGTATGCGAAAACCCATAAATTGACCCAAAAAATTTTAAATCCGTCCTTCAACTCATCACCTCGGCACCAATTTAGAGGTTGGTTTACGATAGCGGTCGATAACTGGCCAAAATCGACCCAGGTAAAGTGGTTAGGATTAATATTTTTTGCTAAAAATTTAGGAGGGTTATCCTGACATACCGAGGAAGCAAAAAAGCAATGGGGACCAGAAATCCCAGAACTTTTTTTTTTTTTTTGAACCACCCTAACAGACATACATCAACCGACAAAGTGACTACAATAGCTCATTTTTCCTTTTTTGAAGAAAACGCGCTAAAAATGTAAAATAATGGTTGTAAAAGTTAGCTGTGATGTGAAATTGAGTTGGAAGTTCTCTCGAAATGATTTGGAAAGTTCTCATTTCAAGTTGGATTAACTTGTAAAAAAAAAATAAGAAAATCCAGGCGGTATAAACTATTGTTTCTTCGCCTCTCTAAACTGACGTCTATGTGACTTGAAATCCACCCGAGAACTAGAGCTAATAATTGTGGAACGGAGGAACTGCTGTAGTTGTGGGAGTTGGAACTGTAGATTGGGAGGGGAGGTGGTGAGGAATGGGATGAGGGTGAGGAGGGGTCCCTGCGGTCCCGCGGGGTCCCGATCCCGGGAAATGGGTCGACTACTACATCACGGGGAGGCGAGAGACTTGAGGTTTTGCGGGACCCGGAGGCGAAAAGAGGGAGGCGGAGGGCGAAGCCCCCGTTCACCCCCTCCTCCTCCATCTCCTTTATACAATTACCCGCTAATTCTTCCCCTCTCCCTTCGCCAGGCTCTTCCAGCTGATTTCCCCAGCGGCCTGTCCTTCACTTCAGGCCCACCCCCTGCCTGTCTGTTCTGCCTTGGTAAGGAGGAGGGGTGGGAGGGGGACGAAAACTCGGGGAAAAAAGGAGGCGTTTCCCCTTTTTATGATTACTCGCCCGTGACCGCAGGGGGCAGCTCTTTCCTTCCACCCCCTCCCTTACACCCTCCCACTGCACCCCTTCACCCCCATCGGCTCTCATTTACCCCCCTTTATCTAGGCAAGTTCCTTCGCTCCCTCACAGCGTCACCCGGTCCCTCCGCGTCCCCCCACCCTGCGCGCCAAAACTCGTCTTCTAGCCGAGTGAACAATTGCGCTTATTTACCGTTCCGTCGGGACTTGTAAAGAATGGCGAGCGCTCACGGCAAAATTCGGTATTTTCCCCTCCTTTTTTCCGTCACTTTTTTTGTTCTACAAGTTTAAATGTGAATTACAACCCTTTTAACAACTTGCTCAAGCATAAAAGTTTGCACTTTCTACTGACAGACGATCTCGTAACTCCCGCCTTCAACCAACATCTTGTTTTCTCATTGTTAACTCCTCTCAACCGCTTGAAACTGAATTTAACTTGATGTCACCCACCCCCACCTCAAAACCCCTCAAAACTCGCATTTTTCTGCGGTTCATTTGTTTAACAACAGTCCGACTGAGCCCAGATGAACTCGCCCAACTGTTTTTGAGCTAATTTAGGAAATTTATGGCGAAGGAAAAGTTTTACTGCCTACTTCGTTATTTTCCCTCACAACCGGCTCGACGTTGTACAGAATGAGTTGGCCTGGTGATACGTAGAATACAAAATTTTGATGAAATAAGTTCATAATTTTGGTGTAAGGAGAAATCAACTACATTAATCAGAATACCAACACTTTACTAGTCCTTCTGTACGTACGTAACCGGAGCGGTCAATCTGAGTGTAATTGTGCAAAAGTCCCATACTTATGAGTTGATATGATACGATCGTCTCGTTTATAAGACGATTGGGGTTGAATATTTTCAATAAAGAACTTTTGTAATCTCCCAAGAAAAACAGTTTTAACCCCCCCCCCCCCCCCCCCCGTAGGCATAAAAGGTGCGTTCTGGCGCAGGGGCCAAACACGGGGCAGGTTATACTAACCCGCACAACACACGATACTAACCAGCACAACGCATAAATTGAAATTGTCTGTACATTTGTCCGTTTATCGTAAGATCAAAAAAATAATAACGCGTTGACCGGGAATCGAGCAGGCGACCTCCTAGTCACCAGAAAAGTACCTTAGCCAATTTTATTGATATTATTTTTTTGATCTTACGATAAACGGAAAAATGTATAGACAATTTCAATTTATGCGTTGTGCGGATTAGTATCATGTGTTGTGTGGGTTAGTATAACCTGCCCCGTGTTGGCCCCTGCGCCAGAACGCACCTTTTATACCTACTCCCCCCCCCCCCCCCTCAAAATTTGTTGGTATACGTTTCAAGATGCGTAGAAGCGCGAATCGTGCTTCTTCATGGCTCATCAGCTCTAGTCCGGAGCGGGATCCGCGGTATATCGCAATGAAACCACCCGGATCGCTCCTAAGAAAACGACGCTGAACTCACTCCAACGAGCATATATGAGTTGCATACATTGACATATGTATTGAAATTGCATAATATATATGACATTTTATCCCACTTTTTTACTAACTCTACTTTTAATTTACAGCGGCTTACGGATATAGCAATGTGGCTAATTTTGTTCCCAATCAACTTAAAATGCTGAACTTTGAAATAGGGTCTCTCTAGGTGTGGAAGAGTATAATTAAAACTTAAGGTCCCATTCATTCTAATTAGCAAAGCGAAATCTGTATCAAATTTTCTTCCAGTGTTGAAATTCGGAACAGGGAGTGTGGTAGAGTATAAATACAACTTGAAGACTCACTCCAATCATCAGAGTGAGCTCTGTGATTTTTTTCTATCTACCGTAAGATGCTGAAATTTGAGAAAGGTCTCTAGTTGAGAGAGCTCTTAAGCTAATTTTGTTTCTATTAAACCTAAGATGCCGAAATTCTGAACAGAGCCTCTCTGTCAGTGGTAGACATAACTGTACATATTGTCTCCCTGGCAGTACTCACACAATGAGCGTTACCCACGTATTCATTTTATATTTTTAAATTAAAATAGATTCTATTCTTTGAAATTTAATTCCATCCGCACTCTCCTACGTTTAGTAGTTTTTTCTTCACGATTTTTCAAAGTTTGCACTGGTGTCGTCACATTAGGTGGCAGGGGGGTCGTGCCCAGGTGGAACGATGGAAGGGGAGGGGGGTACTTATACGTCACTAGTGCTCAAAACTTCGAAAAATCATAGAAAGAAAACTACTCAACTTAGAACAGTGCGGTTGATGCCAAACTTCTTAGGATGGAATCTTTTTCCATTCAAAAATATTGAAATGCCTTTTTCGTACCAATGGGTAACGCTCATTGATTAAGAATTTATGTGATAGTATGTGATCTACTCTCATGTCTCGGACGAGCGAGCATAGCGAGCGGGCATAGCTAGTTACATAATATGTGTATCTGGTTAGGAAGAAGTTTCTATAGAAAAGGTTGATTGTTTTTATAATATCATAAGAGATTAATAATTCCTTCCTTTGGTGGTTGTTATTGATAATAAAGTTCTATAATTTTCTACAATAAAATTCTGTGACGACTCGAGTCTTGCTCTACATAATCATTGTTATATAGGCATTATAAGCATTTGTCTGGTGTTTTTAATATTTATTTTAAATTTAAGCCGTAGGCTCTATGCAAAAATACCTGGGAGGTCCGGGGGATTACCCCCTAGGCGAGGCTTGAAGCGCAAAGTTTTCTCTACTTGTGTTACCTAGTTTATTATATTTTTTACCAGTTGCACTCAATTTCGTATTTGTTGTTATTTAACGTTGTATTGCTTATATTTTAAGCCTTTACATAAATATATATTCATACATTAATCCTTGGCATTCATTGGCTCTTGGCAATGTAGTAGGTATATCAACGTCATTTAAGGGTGGTCATTGCCTCTATGACCTTTACCTTCTCGCCTAGCTACCTACATACTCAGCAATAGGTGTAGAATCCCGACCTAAACACAACCAAGTTAAGTGAACCATCATCTTAATTTAATCCGATCACATTAGACCCACTGTTGCGGCTACAGCTCCTATCATAGGCACAGATTATGATTAGGATTAGCGATAAGACGTTCGCGAAGTGTTTCCATGAACTCTCTATCGGTTATCGGAATTGTTCAGCGTCCAACTCCATTTCCTCGCAGTTTTTTCATCCAAACTACAGCTCGTGGTGGATGGGATTCTTAGCTCCGTCACTCTTCAAACTGATTCTTGAGTTCTCATCCAACTCTAACCGCCGCCTGAACTCTAGTAATTCCGTCTACTGGGAATACATCGTGGATTGTTGGGTCTCAGTTCCCCATCCACCATATTGGTATATCTACCAAAGTTGGCGATCTATTCTACCTCTGCAACTCTGCATTTAAAATCATCTAATCTAGTAAGTTTCTTTCTATCTTTGGCAGTCTCAAAGCAGCCCAGCTTCTTTGTTCCTTGATTAAAAGATGGAACGAATATTTTACGTTCGCACTTCATTATTTTCAGACCTAGGGCAACGTGAAGCAGCAAACCGCCCGAAACTACCCCTCTTCCCCGCTGTACCTGCGCTATTTGGAAGCTAATGCGTCAAATCCACTCACTTTCTCGTACATGCGATCCAAGAGTACCGGCCGCTAGCTTTTCACCAGGAAAATTGGTGATTTTCTCCGATCAGCAGACTGTCAGCCTGTACCTCTCTGTTCAATTCCCGACCAAGACCTCCCACACTTAGTCCGCCGCTTGAGCACTACCTTCAGAACTCTGGTCAGTTCATACCATATATTTTATAACCATTAAAAGAAGCATAATAAACGAGCATAATTTTATTCCTTTTCGTCCAATCTTGTTGATAAGTAGAGCTTCTTAGGGTTATTTTCAAATACAAAATTATATTAATTTAAAAATATATCTTTTTCTATTGTTCACTTGGAACCAAGAATTCATCACCCCCCACTTTTTCTACCCTCTCACGGAGACAAAGATGAGATCCACGAGGACACGAATCATATATAATAATAGTTATAAATTCAAATTATTAAAGGACTATTATAATGAACTTAATACAGAACGAAAATAGCATCATTTAGAATATTTATTTATTTATTGTATTCTTATTTTTGTATTTTTTTTTCCTCTCTTCCTTTCTTTCTTTTTTCTAATGCATTGCTTAATCTTCTTCAATTCTGTTATTAGTCATATCGATTTCTGCAGGCGGGACTGACTCTTCCCCTACCACGGGCAGTAGCCCATATTGGGGAATAATTTTCCACCTACGCTAGGGTTAAGTCTAACTTAACTACTTAGAAGTAGCAAAATTATTTCTGTTGTTTTTAACCCTATCGATGTATACTATATAATGTGATAATTTTGTTTATTGGGAAATAAATTACTAAAAAAAAAAAAAAAAAAAAAAAAATCTCTAATATCTTGTCTTTCTGTTTTGTATAATTTCAAGTTCATTTTGAGATTGGAAAGCTAGGTCCCGTCCTTAAAGTGAAACACCCACTACGCAATACACATTGATTGTAGTTAATTCCATAACTCATCAAACTCTTATATAAGTTCGGTTGATCCCAGGTATATAATTTTCACTCTTCCATTCCAGAATTTCTGCTGTTCATTCCAACGTCAAACCAACCACGATATGAACTCAACCCCAACTATTGCAAGGTACGAGTATAACGTCCGAGCCGGGGCCCTGCCAGCGACGTTGATTCATGTGTCTGCCAGACGCGAGAGGACAGCCAGAAGAGTTTTTGGGGAAAAGGGGAGCCCAGATTGGACCTAGATGAGATGAAATCTCGTAGGCGTCTCCTGCCCCCGGTCCACGCTATAGATGCCACGTCAAAGGGGAAATGGAAAAACTCCGATCGCCGCAGTCTGAAGGCCTGGGGATTTATTGGGGTTATTATTCCGAAAAAGGGGGAGCGGACGAGCCTCCCCAATGGAAAATGGCTCTCTCACATGGTTCCCCATTGTTTACAATCACTTCAGCATCGTTGCCTCCGCCCTTGCCCCAGGGAGTAGAGACAATCTATATCCAGTTATTCACTTTCTTTCGTTTTCATTTTCGTTTGAAACGTTAGGAACCTGATTTGAAGAGCCTCGTTTCTTGAAGGGAGAGAAGATATACTTCATACATCACATTTGTCTTCACCTTCGGCCATAAAACTAGATTAGACTCTTGAGATGACATGGAATTTCAAAGGCTTCACGAAAGATTTAGCATTATTTTTCCGTTTATGCTAGTTTTCAATTACTCCAAACCTACATTACGTTCACAAATATTTAGGAACTTTCTTTTAGGCCCTTCTACACAGATTATGGGTCTACATTCTATGTTTTATTGTTTCTTTATGCTTGTAGATTTAACCCTGAAAACTTCAGCAGTTTTGTGCATTTTCGGACAAGAGTTTTGAGCAGGATAAAGGAATTTGACCTGTAAAGTGTTTTCTTTGAAGTAGTTTGTGTGTTGTGGAAGTAGCTACTAACTTTGTAGATTTCATGATTTTTATGGGCTGAGACCAGCTCCACCAGCCGCCATAAGTTCTTATGAACTTATTTGGTTGGCAGACAGGAGAAAATGTACTCATCACCCCATTAGCTCATCGGGTTTTATTTTATCGGCTTGTATACATTTTACATTGTATTTTATTTCAGTCAATAAATGGATATTCTATTCTATATTTTTAAAACCCGTATGTAATATATGATGAGAACATGGCTCATCGTGCCTCCCAAAAGGGTTAACACCTTTACAGTTCCAAGACCCCACAATTTTACGCTTCACAGTAAATGTTGAAATTAAGGTTGATAGGTAAGGAAAGAATGTTGGTGCAGAGGCCCCACAGCTGATCAGTGTGCACTGATACAGACAAAGGAGGTCCATTTCAAATCACAGGTCCATAGGTTGACATCAATATGCCTGCGTGCATATGGTCATCTGCAAAGAGAAAATTAATGCTTGAGTGAAGTTTGTACAAGTGCAGTAAGTAAGTATGTGTGGCTTATGTGGAAACACTGATCTAACCTCTCGTTTAGACTTCAACGTAACCTTCTTATACTGCTATCTTTTTGTTTCAGGTTCACGCAACTGTCAAAACATTAGTTGGTCGCCGAATTAACAGTCGATAACCTCAGCTAACAATTGTCGACAGCAGTAAGTACTCCTGAAACAAACCTAATGCTTCTATTACTTCGTAGGATTCAGCAGCGAAACTTTAACTAACGGACATCAGTTCTGCGAATAGTAGAACTGAACAGGAATGGAAGCTCGTGGTAGGTAGGTACGCGGAGCTCTCAACTCCCACCCAGTTGGCTCTGAAATCGAAGGCTCTTCCCAACATCGGGGACACACCTCTTTCCAACTTTATGTCCGCCGCCTCGGATTTATTTTTTATGGACCGAGTTTTGTCGGAGTTTTGAAAGGACGGAAGGTGGCACTAGGGTCGGGAAACTTTCTGTATTATACGACGAAAGGAGAGAGGAGTAGCGGAGCTCTCTCCAACTTCTCTTCTCATGCATTTAAATTATATCTTACGAGGTGATACCACCTACCTCACCCCTTCGTGTCATGAGGTTTAAAATTATTCCGAAAACTGCGTTTTGACGAGGCGATTCGGGGAGCGGTGTGCGGAAGAATTGACCCCACAACTGACTCTATACTTCACGCTCGCGTGATATACTCGCCCACATGACGTTATACTGAGGGTAGGCAATTTCGTTGCAAGTACAGTAGTTGAAGCAAGTTAAAATAACGGCCTAAGTTCAAAAAAGTTTTCGACGGCGGCCTACGAAACATCTGGTTCCAAACTGCTTACAACTTACTCAATGGTACGGATCCAATTTATGTTAATAAAGTTGTCATTTTCCTGCCTAAAACCTTGAAAATAATTGTTAAATGGCATTTGTGGAGCTGTCAAAGTCTTTATTAATAAAGGAAAACTCTTCAAAATCATCCATCTTCTCATAAAATACAACTAATATACTGACGTGTCGTTGTAAAAACTTATTGGTATCTTTCCTCTGCTCGATAAGCCATAATCTTTATGCCTTAATCCATGTATCTATAATGATGCATATGACATTAATTTCCAAGCGTAAACTTTATTCCGTGTACCCTTCTTCATTACCAAAACTTCCTCTGCCCGATCTTCCTTGTGAAGCCAACAATACCCTAATGAACAATTCGAGGATCAACTTCTTTTGTGCATCTACATAGGTTTCTCTTCTATGAAGAATCATTTGAACAAAAACTGGATACTTGATGTAGCAATGTTTGGTCCAACTTACTGATTTTTCGTAATTTTTGTAAGTGCTTTTATATTAGGTTTCTTCCTTACACGACGATGCATTATTCTCCTGTCTGTAATAACATGTGTTCCTTCATATTGTGACTAACTAAATAAATACATTACAATCAGTTTTATAAATATAAATAATTAAGTTAATATATATATAGATATATATATATATATATATATATATATATATATATATATATATATATATATTATTTTGAGGAGTTACAGAAGGTTGGAAAAAGATAGGAAACACTTAAATAAACTTACAAAATTGAGAGAATATTTCGCTGTGTCAACGTCGTCAGCTCTATACTAGAGCTGACGACGCTGACACAGCGAAATATTCTCTCAATTTTGTAAGTTTATTTAAGTGTTTCCTATCTTTTTCCAACCTTCTGTAACTCCTCAAAATAATATTACACGCGAGTGTTTTCATTTTTCATCAAAACTATATATATATATATATATATATATATATATATATATATATATATATGTATGTGTGTGTGTGTGTGTGTGTGTGTGTGTGTGTGTCTGTGTGTGTGTGTGTGTGTGTGTGAAGTATGTGTGTGTTTGTGTGTCAAGAATACACCCCAAAATAGCTGACCCGATGTCAATGCGCCCCAAACCCAAAACTTTTAGGGAGTTCCAGGCACGAAAATGGTTTATATTATAATCCTCAACATCTCCCGTATCATCCCATAACGGGAAAAACCTGTCAACCTCATCCAGGGGTCGTCGTCGTTCTGTAATTAGGGAATTTAATTTTGGGTGGTAAAACCTACTTCTTCAAGCGTTTGCAAGGCATCATTTGCTGAAATGAATTTTACCCCACTAATCCAAAAAGATCAAAACTATTTCTACCCTTCAAGTCAAACCAATGTTACTAGGGTACTAGCGGATTACCCGGCACGTTGCTGCCGAAAAAAATAAATTACAGCAAAATATCAACAATGCGTTAAAACATTCAACTACTTTTTACCATACTAGCGTCTGTAATATTCGCTCGTACCTTGGCTGAGATTGTTGAGGGTTCAATTCATGTCCAGGTAGTTACCATACATTGTTGCTCCACGTAGCTTTTACCAAGGATTATTGCATTGCGTATTTACGCGATGCGAAGGGCGGCCAGTTCGACGGAAAGGTTGGGTTAGATTCCGATTGCTTATGATCTCCCTGAGAGTGCAATGAATGGCTTACTGAATTGAGCTTACTCAGGTGATCAGGATGGATTCCGTCATTCCAGTCGACTCTTGTTGTCCAAGAGGCTCTCTGACAAATTTGAATGCCCTAGGTTGAACTGGAGAGCATTTAGCTGATCAGGAATGACCCCATCATTTTATTCGTTTCTCGATGTCCCAGAGAGGCTCCCCATCAAATTTCAAATTCTAAGGGTGAATAAGAGGGAAATTAGCTAAGTCAGCTGATCTCATAAAAACCCATCTTAGCATTCTTCTCTTAATATCCTAGAGAGACTCCCTGTGAAATTTCACTTTCCTAGGGTGAATAGAAGAGAATTTAGCTCACTCAGCTGATCAGGAAAGAGCCCATAATTTTATTCGTTTCTCGATGTCCCAGAGAGGCTCCCTATCAATTTTCAAATTCCTAGGATGAAATGGAGAGAATTTAGCTGTCATCTGATCTGATTCAAACCCGTCATTGCATTCGTCTTTTAATGTCCCAGTGAGGCTCCCTGTAAAATTTCACATTCCTTGAGAGAAAAAGAGAGAATTTAGCTCACTCAGCTGATCAGGAAACAGCCCATAATTTTATTCGTTTCTCGATGGAGGCTTTCAAATCTCAAATTTCTAGGGTGAATGGGAGGGAATTTTGCTTAGTCGGCTGATCTGTTGCCTCTTGATGTCTCAGAAGGTCACCCCATCGAATTTCAACTCGTTTGAGTTAACAGGAGAGTATATTCACCTCTCGTTTTTTTCGGAAAGATATATTGGTCCCGTTATTTTTTAAGCAACAGTTACAGGTAAAAGCTTCTTTACTGGTAAAGCTTTCTTCAACCTCAATATAACCTTAGCAAGGTAAAAATCTTCCAGACCAACATTGCATCAGTTCATAATGCGATTTAATATCAATTTTTGATGTTCTATCTTTTCGAATAGGAACTGCTCGACTCAACCCACCTTAGTTTAGGTATCATTGAATAAGATATCGAAAATTCTTTACGCCTGGACCCACCCCATCAACATTTGACATAAAAAGATCGACGCATGTCGGATTTTCCTTAATTACAAAGTTGTTTACCTTGGCGACGTCGTTAGGGAAAGCCGAGTTCTCGATGAAGGAGTAAGTCTAGAGGATTGTAACATAGCCTAAACTATCCTTGGAAATCGGTGAAGAACTTTTTGAGTTTTTGAAGTGTACACATACCAACTTAACATTTTTATAGATAAAGATTAAGGTTTTTCTGGGGTAACGAAAATTTAGTTGCAAGCATAATATGTGCATGCCATTCTTAGGATGTTTTTGGGCTTCTGTACCTTATTTTGTTTCTATTCGACACAGAAATTTTCATGGTATGGTTAAGCATAATTTCAACTTTAGGAACCATTCAGAAGAGTGAGTTCTGTACCTAATTTCGTAGCAGCCTAACCTGATATGCTGAAATTCTGCATAGTGATCCATTGATATGCTTAAAATGATTTGATTTTCACTGATTGGGCACCTATTAACCAAGCAGATATAAATTTTTCGAAATTGGCCCATGATGTGTTTTCAGGATTTTTTATCTCATTGGATAACTGTCGTAAAGCAATGGGTGAACAATCCCCTCTGAAACACAGCATTTGGGTTTTAAACCGTGTCAATATAAAATAAATATATAATTAAGCATGAATTTTAACAAAAATATTGAAGTTTTTGGATGATAAAACACTTGCAGCTTGACCATTGAAATGATAAAATATGGAACATACCTACTGGCTCTAGGTCACTCAACTGAGCAGTGTGATTCTGTAATTTGACATTGTTACGTACATAGTAGTTTCAAGGCTTCAGCACCAAAGTATTTTTTATCTCCGAAACCAAATGTGCTGAACTTCTCTTCACTTCAGCTTGTACAAAACTGTGCTATAGTGCTTTCACTGGACTTTAGGAATGATTCCGATGCAATTCCAAACAGATCATACATCTCAATCCACCTTTTCCCAATTGCCAAATTCTTGAATTATTTTTCGGAGTAAATTTAAGGATGGCTATTACGGGGTCAAGGTGATCTGCAAGAGCTCATTCAATTCTAAGCTTGGGAAAAAAAGTAGAGATAATCCTCAAACTTATCATTAATGGGGGATAATTAGTCATTAATCCTTAATTTTTCCTAAAAAATACGTTTTTTTTCACATTTAAAAATTATTTTCTTATTCATATTTGACTTCAACAATTAAATGTAACTAAATAGTTGCAAAGCTTAGACCTGGGAGAACTTTTTGAATTTAATCACATTCATCAACATGCAGATAATTGTTTAAGCAGATTAAGTGTTTAATTCGACAAATTCACTTTTCTAGCTCAATATTCACCTTTGAATACAAAACATTTAGAGTGCAGACTGCCATGACGATTGAAGCAAAAGTTGAAATTTCTCCCCTAATGGGAGACTCAGAAGGTCACAGATACGTCTTCCCTTAATAGATATCTAATATTTCAAATTACCAACGGAGTAAATCAGAGGTCTAGTACCGTCTAGCATCGTCTAGTACCTGCTGCTTACAAGTACCTACTACTCAATAGTACCTACCATGTAATGCCTTCTCTTCGCATCATTAATTCATCATGGTTACTTAGCAATATTAGTTAATAACTGAGCGTAACAAATCAGCTTCCCTTGACACTACAATCGCTTAGGGATCATGAGATGTTGTGATAAAATAAAAGCATTCCAAAAAGTGGGGAACGATTTTCCTACTTTGAAAACTAAGGGAGTTACTACACTTCACTAGTAACGCATTGGTTGTACGTGAAAATCAATAGAAAATAAAACTTCCTTTACACTTTTCCGGGCTGAAAAAAAAGTTCCACAATTTTTTCACATATCCCAAGCTAAATAACATAAATATCCACGCCAAAATTATGGTTAGATATTAAAGCCAGAAAATTTAACGCCACTTATTTAACTGTTTAACATGGTTAAGGTAGATCGTGATGAGCTTCCCTCGTAAACTGAGAACGATTCTTGCGCGATGAAAACTGCAGGAGTTACATTTCCCTAGCAACGCGTTTTTTCTAATTGCAAATCTTCAGAAAACGTGGTAACGCTTTGGGTAACAGAATTTTCAGAATAATATCCAGCTACAAAACAGGAATTCATGTGAAAAGAGAAAAAAAAAAAAAAGTAAATGAAAATAAAATCAAATAATTCATTGTGTAAATAATTTGAAACTTATTACAGGCTTACAAAAAACAGACTCATTAGCCGTCCCTGTCCATTCTATTCGAAGTACTATTAAACGATTTTATTTGAGGCCGCTTCTGACAGCTAGTGTAAATATGTTCAAATTACCCCTTGTATTACACGGATTCGGTTCCGTAGACCGTTAAATCATGATGAAAGGCGATTTATCGTCCAACAATGAAGGCTGTGTATTTACTCGCCGGGGTTTTCGGTTGGTTTGGCCTTTGATGATTTAATTTGTGTTTTGCCCACAAGGTCGCGTTAGCAATCAATTGGAAAATCGAGGGGTTCATTGTGTGTCAAAATGTATTCTTGCGGAACTGAATCCACGGTCATCTGTTCCCGGTGGTCTCAAAACTAACCACCTGTGTGTAATTAACTTCCAATACCTATACTGTATAATATATAGAAACTTTGAGGGCATAATAGCGTAATATTTATGCAGAGCAATCCTTCAAAATCTGTTCTATTTTCCAAAGAATAAAATTCAAACACAAAGATTATTCAAACATCTCAACTCAACCATTTCTTCAGTAGCAACACAAACCCGTCTAAACACAAAATTCTCATTACAATATACTGAAGGTCCTCGTTGGTTCCTAATTCTCATTACACTTCCTCTACCTTTCTTTTAAAGGTCCACAATAAGGGGTGAGCTTATCAAAATGACCGATCTTCTACCTTATACATTCCCTTGGGATCCAGTGTTCGGAAAACTACTTCGTTCATTCCCTAGCTGAATCACTAAAATCGGTTCATAATTGTGGTCGCACATAAAGGACAAACAAAAAGCATAATTTTATTTTTATGGATATGAATTATGAACTTATTACTTAATGCTAGATATTGCAATAAGACACGGAGATAATATTACAGAAGTATTATGCACGTCAAGTGAACTAGGTGATTCCCCTACCATCGCTGGAATCAGGATCATCGCAATAACTTTTCCGTCAAAGACCTACTTTCCAGCATTTTCCTTGAAAGATTGCTTCAGTTTCGATTTCAATGGAAACAGATTAGTAGGTAAACTATAAACAGCAGTAATAAAGAGGCTCCTGTCGGATAGCGAATCAGCTGTTAGAGAGTTCACGTCAAGCTCGAGAGCTATGGAACGTCAAGTAATATAGCATTAAATTTTTTACGGTTCAAAACATAGAACACAAGTTTGGTTGATTTCCCTCCAGTAAAGATTGCATCTGTTCTGAAACTTAAGTTATTGTCGCTATTAAAATCCAAACAAGTAGGCCATGGTTTTTTTGCACCTGCAATCGTTGCTCTGTGACAGCATCATGATTTCTAGATACAATAATAAGTGTATGTGTTTAGCCGAAGTTATTTGTCTTCTGATCATACTCCCTCGGCTTGTGATGGGTAATGTCAATAACTGATAATTATTAAGTAATATAATAGCTTCATTTAAGCCGACAAAATTGTTGTTCTTGCTTGATGGTGTAGCAGTCTTAGCGTTTCTCAGCAAGAGCTTTACACATTGTCTATTCTTTGTCTTTTATAGTTATAGATTCTTCCTCCTCTTCTTCAGCCTCTTCTCGTTGACTGTCCCAAAATTAAGTTTTGCCTCGTCCGCAAGCAAAACTACCAACGCGAACGTCGGGGCAAAATTCCCAAACACACCGGACCAAAAAACTTTTTTTTAAATTCAATAAAAAGTAGCAGCATGTAGTCTATACTTTCCAGAGTGTGCGAGATATCGAGAAATTTAATTAAAACAGTAGGATTTGTGATGATTCGGGCCTTTCCTGTTATATCCCCGCATATTTCCGTTTATTCATTCATTCTGACCTGTATGTCCTACTAATCTGTATTTTTACTAAGGGATTGACTACTTGATGTTATTCATTTTTGAGACCAGCTTGCTCCAGACCACCAAACTGTTCACATCATTTTGACCTACATGTCCAACTAATCTGAATTTTTACTAAGGGATTGATTACTTGATGTAATATATTTTTTAGATGCGAGCTTGCGAGCATCCAGACTACCAAACTATACACAACATTCTGATCTATTTTACCACGGTGGACGTAAAAATGATTAGGGATCATCAATCCGATCAATCCCCATTCGATAGAAAATAGTTTGCAAATGCGGGATATATAACAAAAAAGACCCAATGATTCTGTAGGTATGAACTGAGGAAAAAAAAACTCAAAATGTTTGCAATGTCGTTTAACTTCGATATTTTGTATATTTTTATATTAGGTTGTAAATTTTTTAGAGGAGAAAATATGGTTTTCAGTATTACACATTACCATTGTAGTCAAGAGAAAAGTTAATTTTTTCCGGATTTCTCCTCTTTGGTGCAATTTTTCTGTTTGGTACTAAAAAAATATACGTATTCTTAAAGCTACGTATACCTAGATGGCTACTTAAAAAAGGGAATCAAGCAATTGATCCCCGAAAAAGTGAAAGTGGCACCGAGGGCATCACGGAATGTGGCGACTGATCCCCGTAGAACGGACGAGCTCGAGGAAGAGTTAGGCGGTCGATCCCGCATAAACACAGGCAAGGGGCAAGGAACGCTGGTAAAAGGATAATAATTATCATATAATAAGACCAGGCCTAAGGGGGCCGTTAATTTAGTATGATGGTGGACCCCAACTCCGTTGTTGTGGATAATGGTAGTGAATGACCGTCATTTTCAGATTTAATTTCAAGTTCACCTACCAAAAAGAACTGGCTGGCTGGGTTAAGAAATGGTCATGTGGGAAGATTCCCGACAGTGAACTCCATACTCCTTCGTCCAGTACCCAACGTAAATCAAGGTGGATATGCAATTTTATTTGACAGCAGACCTCTGAAGAATACACATTTGTAAAGAAAGTTAGCAGCAAGTTTGGAAATTCGAATCAAACCCTTAATTTATTGACATTTTATTTTTTTGACTGTGATAATTTTTTTAGTCACTAACGTTACCTTCCTATTTAAATACCATTCTTGACGTTTGAATAGATTCTGCGATATATTGTTTGTGAATGTGAATAACCATTGAAGCGGAGATCATTTGAGTTATTATTATTATTTCTTCCACGGGGATTAGTTGAGTAGCCGGGATCAATCACCGAACCTTCTACGGGGATCAGACGCCACGTTTCTCAGCCTAAGGGGATCAATCGCCGGTTTCCCTCAACTCTTCTAACTGCTCCAAGAAACGGGCTTCGAAATCCTTCAGCATGAGTGCTATATGAGAGAAAAATTCAATAATCTCATCCTACGACGTCAAATCCCGATCGTAGTTCTACAATCGACTCTCTTTGACTCTCCTGGGCACATCATCTGGATCATCTTTCATCGCGTTTGGCTTCTTGCAATTTCGCCCTCCGCCGCATTTCTGGTTCAGAGTCGTGGCCGGCTCTGCGTGCTGTGTTCTACGCACTATTCATGAGCCGAGTGTCTTATAGTGTGATCTTGTGGGGCGGTTCTGGTGGTGATCTTTCTATTTTCAGACTGCAGAAGGCAGCAGTTAGAATTATCTTTGGTCTTGGTTACCGAGAAAGTTGTAGAGGTTACTTTAAGAAATTGAATTAATTAACTGTTCCTTCACTATATGTATTGAGTGCTTAAAGTTTGTAAAGAGTAAGATGACCTTAATCAATAGTAACCAGCATCATCATAACTATAGTACGCGTTCATCTAACCTATTATGCCCCCCTTTTGTACGTCTCTCTGCGTCTCTACGTAACGATCCCCTGCAAAACGGAATCCGTTTCTTCAACAGACTACCAATTTCATTAAAAGAATTGCCGGACAAGGCTTTCTTGAGAAAATTAAAATGTATCCTGGTTGAAGCCGAACTTTATGACGTATCTGAGTTTTTTTATTTAAATTTTATTGACTAGCATGCCGAGGAATATTTATACCAGTACTCGATGATGCTTAATTTTAGTTTAGTTTAGTTTATTGCTGGATGGGTACCTCCATTGGGTGATTGCATTGCAGAAGAAAATTTATTACTGTTGCTTTTGTATGTTTTTTATGCCAGTTTTGTTATTATATTGACTTGTTGACAGTTTCTGTAAGTAAAATAATTACCGATATTTTTTTATCTTCTGTGTAGTATTATCTTGTTAATGACGTACCTATTTATGTATTTTTGACTATTGTTATTCCCATTTTGGGCCCTACAATAAAAAATATTTGATTTGATTTGATTTGTTTGAACAGGGCGTTATATGTGCCAAATTCCGTCGATTTTCGTTAGAAGGAACCCTCTTTAAAGTTAACCATGACCGTCTTGTTTATACGGACAGATTGTGGGTAATTATCGAAAAAATAACTGCAAATTAGGATTTTAAGACATGGAAACCTTAAAACCCTATTCTGATACATATGCTTTTAACGTTCCCAGCCCTTTAACAATGTAGAATTTCCATGATTAATTTTTATTTACTCAATCGAGAGAAATAAACGCGACCTTTCCAAAAAAGTGCCACACGCCCCTCTCCGGGGGGGGGGGGGGGGGGGGGGGGGGGGCTCGCAGCACCCTAGCCGTTTGCTGGCCAAACTAAACGGTTTTTTGAGTCAGGATTTCACACCCTGAATTCAAAGACATGAAAGTCCCTCATAGTTTGAGTTTTCAAATTCTCCTTTGTTCACCGTAGAAAGTTGAAATTTAGTATGGAGTATATTTGTAACATCAAGAGACGAATGAAATGACAGGCCCCAGCCTCATTAGTTGAGTTCTGTTCTCTCTTTCGTTGGTAGCCACTCTGGTGTATTTGTAGGCGAATGAAAGGTCGGATTCTGCCCAGATCTTGATCTAATTTAACGAGCTGCAAGACATGATCCATGTCACATTGTATCAGCATGTAACGTTGATACCTTAGTAATTGATCATGGCTTGGTGGAAACAAAAAATTATCTCTTATTTCTGACTGTCCGACACTACTTCGAAAAACATGCTGTGAACTTGATTTTGGAATATTATGAAAATAACTTGTGAAGTTAGTAAGGGAATAAAATAAAATAATTTATCTTGTTCAATATGACGAGGAATGTCATTTTATTCTACAAAATGTTATCTTAAAAGCCGATATCAAGATACGTCTATATTACTTTTATTTTCGCAGGTGGACAGCGAGAAATGTGGGATTGCTTTAATAAAATGTTGCACGTTATTTGGTAAGCTCTGCCTGAAAATCACTCATACTATCTTAGTAAACAGTTAGTAGTTAGAGTTGAGTGTACATCTTTATATCATCGTATCTGCTTTATTTATCCCATAATTATTAACATATAAAGGGGTATATAGATAATTATATAGATTAATAATAATATATAAAGGGATAAATAAATCCCGTAAATCTTACTTCTTACTACTATTATTATCCGGTACTAGCCGGTTACCGGTTACGTTTGCACGGACCCACCGTAACGGGTTGGGTGAAATATCCATATCCAGACTGTGTTCGTAACTACGGAAGCTACATGCCAAATTACAGCGTAAAAGTAGCAAAATCAGGCTGGACTCATCAGGAAAGAGCCCATAATTTTAATCGTCTCTTATTGTCCCGAACAGTCACCCAATCCAATGTCAATTTCCTAGGGCGAACAGTAGAGTTCGCTCACTCGGCTGATCAGAAAAAAAAACCATCATGTCAATTGAGGAGCTGACATGGAAAAGCAGTTAAGTCCAAAAATCAAATCTCAAAGGAACTCCCTCTGAACTCTTATCAGATTTTTTTGGACATAATCTCTTCTCCATGCAAAGGTCACACAATTATTCAGGGTGCGATCTAGCAAGGACGGGAGGACCTGAGGCCGTTGGCTTGACTGTTTACTTGCACTTCGACGAAAAAAAATGTTCTTTCGATTTTTGGACTTAAATGCCTTTCCATCTCTTCCATCTTTTCCGTCTCTTAATGCCCCAGAAAGTCTTCCTGTCAAATTTAACTTCCTAGGGTGAAAATGACAGAATTTAGGTGACTCAGCTGATCTTGAAAGAGCCCATCATTTCAATCGTCTCTTCATGACCCAGAGAGTTTTCCTATCAAATTTCAACTTCCCAGGGTGAACAGGAGAGATTTTGCTCTCTCAGCTGTTTAGGAACGAACCTATCATTTCAATCGTCTCTTGATGTCCCAAAGAGTCGCCCTACTAAATAACTTCCTAGGATGAAAAGGAAAGAATTTTACCCATGCTTCACTCGGAACACCCGTATAGCAACCCGGCAAGGCTTCTCCACTTCTCACGAATTTCTGCCGCTAACAAACTGCCTGTTAGCAACCATAATAACAAAAGTTCGGGAACTAAACAAAGGGTTGTGCCATTTATGGAGTATAAGGATGTTTTGGAGGTTCTGACTTAGCCTATGTTGTGCGCCGGAACTTGCAGATCATTTTACAACCGCTCCCGTCAGAATCGGTCCTGCCGTTTAGCCGTCTATTAGGAACGTACCTATATATTGAAACATAGAAACATACATAGGTAGATAGATAGATGGAAACAAACTTTGAGTTTTATATATGAGGATGTATCTCTACATATAAAAATGTTATGTTGGTTTGTGTATGCTTCAAAAACTCAAAAACTTCTGCACCGATTTCCATGCGGGTGGGCGCAAATTGACGAGCAAGTTCCAACGATGGTTTTATGCTATATCACAATTCTCCAGATTTGCTCCTTCGTCGTAAACTTGAACTTTCGAAAACAAATTCAACGATACCAAAACGATTTTGTTGGGTTGGGCAGAGAACTTTCTATTCGAAAAGAACAATAGTCAAAAGAAATTTTTTGATGGATGAATTTCGATATTAATTTTAAAAAATTGATATTAAAATCGCAGCAATCTTTACCGGGAAGAGTTTTAACGTAGCTAAGATTATATTGAGGACTAAGAAACGGGAACGCTTTTACCTATGGCTAAAAAAGCGAAACTAATTTATTTTCGAAGAAAAGGGCCTAACTATTCTCTCCTGTTCACCCAAGGGAGTTGACATTTGATTATTTGACCCATTGGGTTACCAAGAGAAGAATAAAATAACGGGCTCATATTAGGACTCAGTCAACATTAACTTAACAACTCGAAAAGTCGTTGAAGTTGCATAGACACCTGAACTACCTAAAACTACCTAAATAGAAAATGAAAAGAAGAATGACGTAGGTAGGATACCTGCAGTAATACATAATGTATAAAACTTGAAATTAAAAATTAAAAGGTGAATTTTCCAATCTTGCAGAGTCAGTAAACAAAAATCGACAACTGACATACCATATACTGAGGTGAAACTTTCAAAACATATAAAGCATCTTATCAAATTTTCCTTCCAACCAGAACTATCTTGGCGTTTAAAACATTCTTCATAGGTATCGATAAAAGTTCTTGTTTGTTACTGTTGACCCATTCCGACTTCAATGTCGAAATCTGTCTAACTATGTAACTGTACATTCGTAGAAGGAAACTATTAATTGAAGCGTATATCCCTCTTAGTTTCCCTGAAATGGGAAATTTCCCACATCGTACAAAACACTGTGATGATGGTGGCAGGACTGGATATCCGTCATCACCAAAATATGAATCTGAAAGGTTCGGTTACGTTTTAAAAGCTGAGAGGTAACATTTATGTTCATCATAATTATTCTTTTAAATAGAAGTAGGGTAAGGTGTCTTAATATGTCACAGAATAAGTTTTTCCTCCTGCGAACCTACAATTAACGCGATTTTGCTTGGTTAACGCTCACAAAAGGAGGTATTCTGCTTCTCTACCACACCCCACCGCTATAATTACCCAAAAGAATCATTTGACGAGTAGAAAAGTGTTCATCCAAAAACTTTCATTTTCTTGTCTTAGAGAAACTGTTGCCTTTTATGGCATACATGGCACACTCAATTTGGCATGGTATGCCGTATTAGGACACCTTAAAAAACAGCGAAAAAAAATTGCTTAAACCAAAACCACGTTTTAGGTATTTCAGGCGTCTGCAGTTGTTTAGTAGTTTTCCTAGGAATATCTCATTCATTAGCTTTCGTTTTCTACGTATTCGACTACTTATTGATCCCTACTTGATAATTATTTTACATTCTCATTCATTCTAATCTTAGTTTTCTCTTTTTTTGAATCCTCAGTCACAACATAAACGAGGCCACTGTGTGCCGCAGCAATCCAAGAATCTGCAGAGATCTGGAGTTTAGTACCAATATAAAAAAAGCCATGACGGTGTGGAGAGACGATGAGGATGACGATGGCAAACAGGAGGGCTAATTGACCAGTCTGAGTGTTATTTAAATGAATACTTGTCTACAAAATATGGTTTATCATTAACTTTTCTCCATGTTGATAGTATAAAAATATATATTTTAAACATACATTTTTATCTTGGGTTTACTTTTAGAAAAAAATGCGATCGCAGGTTTATAGATAATTCTTAAACGGAGCCTGTGATACATCGTTCTCTAAGCATAATTAAATAGACGTAATGATTCGTCTAAATCTCGAAACGGCTGCAGACCAGTTGAACGCAAGCCTTTAAGTAATTCAATGTGCTAATTAAGCGCATGAAATATGTATATCATTGCCAGATCTTATCCTCTCATCTCACAACAAGAGATATTTTCCCTGAAGCACCTACACTAACCTATCATCTGGCATCTTCACTCGGAGATATCCCACCTTTGGTCAGTTGACTCACCTGAACCATCTCCAAGCAAAAGACTGCAACCATACAAGAAGCGCCGATGCAAAGTTTGCCCTTTAGTTATCGAAGAGGTCATCAACCCAAACTCATTCAATGCTTGTAAGCCGACACGCCATCACTCACAATGCGGCATTTGATGACCACTTTGGCATTAAGATCTCGAAGAAAACGAAAAACAACGAAAATTAGCGATTGTTTCATGAATCTGAAAAAGCGCATAGCAATGCTCTGGGATCAACGAACCATCAGTCCTCAATATTAGACAATGATAGGAGATCCGAAGATACCAAAATTCCTTGCCTATGTTGCAAATAATCCTTCAATTATTTTACTTTATACTTTGAAAAATTCATTAGCTAGCCGAAATATTAAAAAATAGTTTTGTGAGGTTATTTTATGTTTTCTTTTCTCACAATGTGTTTATATTCAAGCTCTTTTTAGAGCTATATTCAACAAGTGATTACACTGTATATTCAACATTTTCTTTGAAAATTCGCTAAATGGAGTTTTGAGCGGTTTTTTGCGCTTTTGGCCCACTGTGCGTTGTGACAACGAGGTGATGGAGATTAATTAGTTACTCCTTCAAAGGGTAGATACTATTAACCTGCATGCATTAGCTAGCCGAAATATTGAAAATAGTTTTGAAAGGTTATTTTATGTTTTCTTTTCTCACAATGTGTTTATATTCAAGCTCTTTTTAGAGCTATATTCAACAAGTGATTACACTGTATATTCAACATTTTCTTTGAAAATTCGCTAAATGGAGTTTTGAGCGGTTTTTCGCACTTTTGGCCCACAATGCGTTGTGACAACGAGGTGATGGAGATTAATTAGTTACTCCTTCAAAGGGTAGATACTATTAACCTGGAAAGGCGGGAAGGGGATGGGGGCACACCAGTACAGTCATAATAGAGTGGCTGATCAGTCCTCAACATTAGACAATGATAGGAGATCCGAAGATACCAAAATTCCTTGCCTATGTTGCAAATAATCCTTCAATTATTTTACTTTATACTTTGAAAAATTCATTAGCTAGCCGAAATATTAAAAAATAGTTTTGTGAGGTTATTTTATGTTTTCTTTTCTCACAATGTGTTTATATTCAAGCTCTTTTTAGAGCTATATTCAACAAGTGATTACACTGTACATACAAAATTTTCTTTGAAAATTCGTTAAATGAAGAGCGGTTTTTCGCGCTTTTGGCCCACTGTGCGTTGTGACAACGAGGTGATGGAGATTAATTAGTTACTCCTTCAAAGGGTAGATACTATTAACCTGGAAAGGCGGGAAGGGGGGGGCACCAGTAGAGTCATAATAGAGTGGCTGATGGGGTGGTGGGTGGGAGTGGTGGTTCGAAAACACGGTCTGCTACCATGTGACAAGGAGTTGATGGAAATTAAGTCCTCTTAAATGGGTAGAGGCTACGCCCAGAGGAAATCCTGCAAGCCGAGAGCCCAGGAACTATCCCCCTAGATGTAACATTTGCAAGAATCGAGAAGGAGGAACTACCCATATTCATCACAGCGCCCCGGTCAAAACCTGACACCTGGCAATTCTGCCAGCCATCGTTGAGAAAACGTTTGATTGATAGGATGGTGGAGGGTTAGATGCTCCATATGTGATAGGGCAAATACAAAATAAATGTGTGAGAGCGACAAATGTTCGTGTGCAGGGGTGAGGATGGTGGTGGGGGAGGTGTTAGCGATGATGAGAAGGAGGGGGAGGGCTAGTTTGAACCCGGCAATTAGCTTATCTCTCTACGTCCCCAGATCACGCCACTGGCCACTGAGCAACGCTCATCTCGTTTAATTAATTTTTGAATGCGCTCTGACGACGTTGGTCAGATGTCCGAGGGGGATGAAGTGGAAGCGATGAGGGGGGGGGGGGGGGGGGGGTGTGTAACTAATTTGAGTTTAGGGGTCCGTTTTCAGGGGTCATTGGGGCGATACGACACTTGTTCCAGGCGGCGCACGAGGTCTGCGCCTGTCGGGTGATTGATTGACGAGGGCGTTGAGGATCACTCAAAAACATCGGCAACTCGGCTGTACGAATAGTCTCTAGTCAGTGGACGAAACTAGCGAAATTATTGTATTCTTCGACTCCGAATAAGAACACAATTTGTCACAACAATGATGAAAAATGTTAAAATTTTGAAATTATTCAGAATGATCCAAAATATGCTTGTCTACGGCCAAAACCTTTAAAAATTAACATTTCCATTTTTATTGTATTTTTTGTGTGTGTTTATTTTTACCATATTTTCAGTGTTCACTTTGTCCTTTTATGTATGTATGTGTGTATGTATACATAATACAGGGTGCGGCAGTGAGGACGGACGGTTTTAAAAAAATCATAAAATAGTTAATTTTCACTCAAAAACAAATTTATTGATGCAATCAGGTTCGCAAGGAAATAGCATTTGAGACAGTCAAGTGTGAAAAATCACATCAGGCATGTGGTGGCCGAAATTTTTGATGCAGTGCTGGAGGCGTTCTTGGGCGTTATTTCCAACATACTCTCTCAACTTGGGCGACTTCCACTTCCAACTTCCAGAGTTCGGGGCTTGTTCTCGTATACTCTAAGCCTTGAGGTGTCCGCATAAGAAAAAATCGCATATGGATAAATCTGGGGACCGAGGAGGCCAATGAACATCGCTAAACCTGGAAATTAGGCGACCAGGGAAGAGAGGGTGAATATCGTCCATTGATGCTCTGGATGTGTGGTGGGTCGCCCCATCCTGCTGGAACCACTCACCTCGGGTTGGAACACGTCGCCGTCATAATTCAGGGAAAAAGAAGTTGGTGATCATTACGACGTAAGGTTATGTTGGAGAGAGTCTACACGAACTTCCAAGAACGCCTCCAGCACTGCATCAACAATTTCGGCCACCACATGCCTGATGTGATTTTTCACACTTAACTGTCTCAAATGCTATTTCCTTGCGAACCTGATTGCATCAATAAATTTGTTTTTGAGTGAAAATTAACTATTTTATGATTTTTTTAAAACCGTCCGTCCTCACTGCCGCACCCTGTGTATGAATGTATGTTATTTAATTCATATGTTTCCTCTTAAAATCGTTTTAAATGCCACTTCCCTAAGTCCGATTTCGATGAAACTTGGTATGGATGCAATCTGCAACATGGCAAGGATAAAGATGTACCTATCAGGGGCGCTGACGTATGCGAGGTCATTGATCAGCGGAGTGAACTCCAAAGCCATTGTCTCTCCTATTCGACGCAGGAAGCTGAAATTTGAGAGGGAAGCTCAAAGGAGAATGCTGAAGACGACTGAGGGGTCATCGATAGGCTGAATGAGCTCCAAAGCCATTTTGTCTACTATTAAACGCAGGAAGCTGAAATTTTGAGTGAGGCTCAAGAGAAAATACTGAAGACGCATGAGAGGTCATCGATCAGCTGAGTGAACCTAAAGCCATTTTGTCTCCTATTCAACGCAGGAAGCGTCTATTTCACGCGGATCTCCTTACTGGAAAATGCGCTATCATGTGACTCACTTCGTGAGTACTGATCTTCTTGTTTTTTTTATGTTCTATTATTATCAGAGCCTTTCACAACATGGCATTTATTTTTTCCAAACGTGGCTCTAAAAACATGGCAAAATGGCACTTATTTTGGCCAAACATGGCTTTTATTTTGGCCAAACATGGCATTTATTCTTCAAAATCCAAACTTTTTTTTGTCTTTTCTCTTTTTCCCCCATGAACTTGCAATGACCCTTTCCTTTTCAAGCACTAATGGCTGCAATCCTCGGAAGGGAGTTCCCGGTCGTTGACTCGTGAGCTTGCCCACATAGTCCAGTAAATATAGGATTTTCCGAAGAAAAACGTATAGAATTTTTTTTCTCAACGGTTCTCTATGTTTATTGGGTCGCTGAATCCAAATGTCAGGTTTTCCCTCTTGCCAGATGTGAGCTAACTTCAGAAAACGCGAAAAAATCGAAAATTTCGTACTTTTTTCAGTTTTTTGCATTTATCTCGAAAACGGTATGTTTTAGCGAAAATACTACCATGTACAAAATTAAAGTAGATACAATTTTCTAGAAGATTATATAATCAAGTTTTTTTCTATCTTCAATAGGACCGCCGCTAGAGCGCTCTGAAAATAGACCATTTTTTGACTCCAAGTGAAAAATGCAGGAAACTCGAATCTACCGTTGCTCTTTTATGCCATTGAGTTGTAATAGGCGAGTTTCCTGCATTTTTCACTTGGAGTCAAAATATGGTCTATTTTCAGAGCGCTCTAGCGGCAGTCCTATTGAAGATAGAAAAAAACTTGATTATATGATCTTGTAGAAAATGTTGTCTACTTTAATTTTGTACATAATAGTATTTTCAACATAAATGCAAAAAACTGGAAAAAAATCCCAAATTTTCGATGTTTTTCGCGTTTCCTGAAGTTAGCTCGCCTCTGGCGAGGGGGCAAACCTAAAATTCAGATTTAGCGACCCAAATAACATAGAAAATCATTGAGAAAAAAACTTCTATACGGTTTTCCTGACAACGGCCTTTTTGAACCTAGATTTAATGGACTAACATGAAAAAGCCCTTGTTAGCTTGCCTTTTTTGAAAAATTTTTGAAAAAAATACTTGAAACCCCAACTTTTTGCGAATTTTCCCAGAAAATTTTTTTTTTTTCACAAATCTTCAAGAAAATCAGGCGAAAAATGGCACAAACGTGGCATTTCCCAGAAATTGACAAAAAATGGCTTTTTACCCAAAAATTGGCCAAACATGGCACTTAAGGATTGCGCTATGGCAAAATGGCACTTGAAGGGCTCTGATTATTATTATTCATTTTATTTTTTTAAAGTAGTGAATATCTGTAATCAATTAAGGAAAAACAATTAATCCCCCTCGTCAAAACTTGTTGGTTCAAATACGTTCCATGGTGCATCGACCCGTTCGAAAATAACCGTTAAGCCACTATACGCCAGAATCAGTGCAGATCTTGTAGGTCACATCGAAAGTATGATATAAACAAGTAGCAAAATTTTATCTACACGGTACAATCGTTCTTACCCTATATGCAGGTACAAACCAATTGCTAGGACAGGATATCCGAATCTGAGCATCGAATTAACATTAAAAATTATTAGAGAAAGAGATTATCGACCCACAATATGTATGTTGTCAAATTATCAGGATAAGGGTCAAAAACGAATAAATGTCCAAAAATTTTATCTACACGGTAATTATTATCATAAAAATTATTGACGCATTGCTGCCATTCAAACACTTATTTCTCTAAAAAGCAAATAACTTTTCTATTAAAAACCATCAAATTCAAGCTTAGAAAATAAAAGCTCAAAATTGACTCTGTTGAATGCCTTTGTCATGTCACACAGAAGAACACAAACTGTCTCCTCACAATCTCAAGAACTGCCTGCACGGTATTATATTTCTTCTGGAAGACAAACTGCGCTTCACTAATTAACAGGTTTCCATCAAAGACCCCTGCAGCTGATCATACACGGGAGTCTCTACCGCCTGCATGAAATAAATTATTATTCACTCAGGTCGATCATGATTGTAGAAATCCAAACTCCCCTTAACATGAAAATAAAATAAAATGACAATGATATATGAAAAGTATAAGGTAACAGTAATACGCCAATCTCTCTACTGTTTGTTCTTCAGTGGCGTTTGAGTATCGCATTGACGACAATCCTGCAGTCAGTGATAGAGGAAAGTTCCGTAGTGGTTATGAGGAAGAAGTGGAGGTTCTGGAATCAGTGATCGGAATGTAATCGGTGCACGAAGATGGTAAGTTGGGAAACGGCTCCTCCCCCGTTCGACCATCCGTCTTACCAACTTGTGAACTCGGGGACCGTTTTAGACCCCCAGGTGGAGGAGACATGCATAAATCCACAATAGAGGGAAAACTCCTAACACTTCCCCTCCCCTCTCATCATCCCATCCCCTCCACCGCCTCGCCTTTTCCACCCCTCCAACTCTCACAACTCGCTTCCTATAAGTAGTTACAAGTCAATAAATCCGGGGGGATCCCCTTTGTTGAGGTTCAAGGATCGGGAATAATTTATACCTAACTACGCGCGACGTTCGAGCGATAAATTCCTTCGACTCATTCAGGGCTTTGAGTTGTTCGGTCTGAAGAAAAAGGAGGTAAGTGCCTACGCAGTAGTATTATAACTATTTTATTTATATAATTATCACCTATAATAAGTATATATTACAGTTCATTTATTAGTAATTACACGGGCGAGCCAATTAAACAAATGAACAACAATTCAACTTCCAAGAATAAGAGTGATTAATAAATACAAAGGATAATAGGAAGTTTGTGAGTTAAAAACATAAAATTAAAAGGAAATATTAATTTATAAAAATAATAAGTAGCATATGTGACCGTGCAAGGGAAAATGGAGATTAACTTGCTAAGCCAGAGCAAGGCAAGTTTTTCAGGAGAAAAAAAAAAAAAAAAAAAAAAAAAAAAAAAAAAAAAAAAAAAAAAACGAAGATTGGCTAAAAATGAATTTTTTGCATTTTTTTTGGATCCCAAACTTATTCATCTTTCCCCAATAATCATCAAAACTTGAATTTTCTACATTTTTCATTGAATTTGTAATCGCGAAAAACTGCAGTTTCGCAAGTCTATTGTATAGACTATAGTGTATATAGTCTATTGTATAATAGTCTGCTGAAAATCTGCTGAAACCTGCTGAAAATTTGCAATTTTCGCGCCCGCTCTTTTCAAACTTTGAAAACTCATAAGTTTTGAATGGAAAATGATAGAAAAAATCCAGTGAAATGATTTTGTTCAGCATAATGAGGAGATTTGACTCAGATTTGACCCTTTTCCCTTGCACGGTCACATATGTGGTATAGTGAATGAAAATTATTTAAAAAGTGTTAGAATTATTATAAGAAAGTAAAACTATTGAAGATCTTAATGACGCTATAATGAAATTTTTTAAAAAATTGTTAGAAATATTATAAGAAAGTAAAATTATTGAAGACCTTAATGACGCTATAAAACGGAAGAAAGTCCAGAACAAGGTTAGCTGATTGAGGAACTCTGCTGACTAGACGATGCTGATTATATATATATATATATATATCATTTTATCATTTTTTTTGTTAGGATCTCCAAAATAACAAAACTGCGCATTGCGTACTTTCACAAACGTGATCAATAGGCATTACTTTTTTTTTTAATGGGAACTAAGTAATTCTAAGTAAAATTTCATGAACAAATGGCGCTCATTTATTGATATTTGCAATCAAAATTATAGTGAGTAAGGCTGTAAAAATCAGCTCAAAAGTTAATTTGTTCTCATTTGCCCCTGGCGTCTCTAATTTTAGGAGACGCTCAAGCATCTTAGATGGGATACCTACCTAATCCTGCTGTGAATAATAGAAGCATGTCAACCCGTCTTAATCGAAAGTCAATACCGTCCTAATCCTTCTAACATAGGCTCTTTCTCCGAGACCATCCCGTGCTATAAGTTTTTCAGTGATTCTGCTCCTGGATTTATTCATTGCCGGGGTCCTGATGACTGGTTTCAATTCTTCTCTAGTCGAGCTGTTGAAAATTGTAAGGGAGCAGACGTCAACAACCTACAGAAGGGCATTCGTTCTCCGGGCTACACTAGAAACTCGTGAATATCCCACGAGCCGGGAGATAGGCACGTATTTTGTCCCCGAGTTAGGTGAATTAGTTAGGAAGGTATGCAATCACCCGCCTATAGATAACTACCGAAAAGAACTGTCGCAATCTACGAATTGTCAACAAACCAGAACAATTTCCACGTCATTCATTACTACAAGATCTCATTCCTTCCTACCATCACGTCATTGGCCTACTTACCTAGTCTACCATTAGAAGAATACCAGATTGATTCACAATACCACAACGAAAACCTGAAGAATTTAACTAAACGGAAAGATATATAATTATGGGAGTGAAATTTATTTCGGTTAAGTCTGCCAAGTTTTTTCCCCAAATAACTCTTGGCATAAACATATATTTTCCACAAATAAATCTGTACCAAACAGCAAGCTGAAGAATCGCGCATCCCTGCTGCCTTTAATTGTGAGGCAGGCTGTTATAATTTAAGTGCTTTGTTCAATTATTTTTTCTAGATCAAAATGGTTTAGTTACGTTCCAAGATAAGTAAATGGAGATAAAACCTCGCGAATTATAATGCAGTTTCTTATGTCTGGATTAGATAGTTCTTTTGAAATGTTCACTTATACCAAGAGAAATACTCTTTCGGGAGGGACCCGATGTACACTTTGCCTTCACGCGACGGAATCTGGAACGTAAATATTTTTGTGTCTGCGTAACACTTTCTCAATTCTACCAAAATCTCTGTCGGAATCTAAGCAACTGTGACCAACTTCTGAAAATCATGGTCAAAACACTTTAAATGCCCTCCCAAACGCCGTTTCAACCACAACTTCAGCCGATATTCGCCCCATGTGAAGCATCTACGTCTTTCATAGCCGATGGCAGTAAGAAGAATCGTTCATAGTGACCTGCCGAGGTACTTACATGACACCTTCATTCACTTTACCTACCTCCGTTCTCAGGTGTTTAAACGGTGTTATATGTTCGTACATAGCAACTTCATTCACTAGAATCTGAGTTTCAGAATTCGGAATTAATCATGGATGAAGGTATCACCAACCCATAACACCTTCTTCTACTGAATTAATGCGACTAATTTGGTACATACCTAACACTTTCTTCCATAAACTATCTTCGAAACCGACGGTTTTAGAGACTCGGGTCCATCGCTTCGTGAAACAATATGCCGAAAACGGAAAAATCCGTCAAAACCACTTTTTCGAAAAAAAAGAAAAAAATATTAATAACATAACACAATATAAAAACGCTGCAAATTACTTCACAAAGGTTTATTATTTTTTCAATTGAGTTTGATCGTAGTTTTAGTTGGCTTGCGTACGTCATAAGGCCCGTCCAGACTCCTCGGCGTGTCCTATTTCGAGTTGCCACAACCTATACTTCTATAATTATATACGCATGTTTATATTTCTCGATTTGAGCTCCTATCTATTCAAATAGTTATTGCCTTAACAATATCATTATCTAAGTACGTACGAAAAGTCGAGAGGATATGTTATTAAATATGCGTAGGAAAAGCATTGGTATTAACACACAAATATGACCTAGAAAAAAACATATATTCATGCCTCGAAGGAACGCTGTACTCACCTCATGGTGCCGCGGTGTATTATATGGGTATAACACGTAAAAGTAATAAATATCCATTCTCCTACACCCCTCTGCTACGCCCCTGGTCACTCCAGCCACCACAAGGTGCCGCGGCGCCTCCTCTCATTCCACCCCCCGCTCACCCCCATCACCCCACCGTGACCCCCTGCCAAGCGTGCCAGGCGTGCGTCTAACACGTCTAACACTCAAAGCCTCGAAAAAGACACTTTTTCGCCCGTTTTTGGCCCATAGCATCTATGCGAGTAAATCGATCGGGATGGTTAAACGTTAGGACCAACTAGACCCCAAATGGAGTCTATGTGCGAAAGAACGGGTTTTTTAAGTAAATTCTTAGGCCTTTTATGGCCCGGACGGCGAACGGCGGACGGCTGACGGACATTTCAAATTTGGATTCTACGCACCTTGAAACGTAAAGTGACAAAGTTTGAGGGGGGGTTTAACAATTTTTTGCTACACGATCACATAGGCTTATTAGTGGAAATAATAAACCAAAATGTAACGTACCTCCTTCATCCACTCGGATTTGTACACAATTCATGTCATCGGTATACGATATACGCGGACGTAATTTGTGGCACCTGATTTCATTATCTAAAATTAATTCAACACTCATCATTACATCCACTCTACTAATGAAATGAACGTTTATTTTTTATTTTGTATTTTTAGAACGCTCCTATTCAGTTTTATAATTAAGTTTCATTTCAATGATTTTTTTTATTTTAAATTAAATATAGGTATCATTCATGTCTGAATTCAATTCACTAAAATTTCGGTGGGAGAAAAGCGTTGATGTTGGTTCTGACGACCAGCTGTCAACCAGTCAATAGAGAACGGGACCAAGAGAGGTAGGAAAAGGGACTGAGAGAGAGGGGGCTCAGGTGAGAGAGACGGCAGAGTTGGGGCGGTCACTAATTTATACGGCAAATGACGTCATCACATCCTCCCCATTAATTTGTCCAAGCAATGACAAAAGCGAGCGATGGGGTGGGGGGCGCTGACTTCTCCCTGAATAATTCCGCATTTGTTTCGCGTCCTCTTCCTCGCTCTCGTTCTATCTCTATATTCTCCCTCCCTTTCTCTTCTCCCTTTTACTCCGCTTACCTATTCTCTGTCGTTCCGGGGCCCGGCCCGAAAAAGCGGGCTAAAACCGCCTTTTAAACGGATTGTTCCGCCACGGGCTCTGAAGGCCACCCGACGAGCGAACCGTCGGATGGCACGAGTAGGCTGAATTTGAGTTATTTATAAATAAAATTTTCAGATTTAAATTTCGCTTACTGTAAAGGTACAGTGAAATTCATCTCTTATTCAGGACTTTCTGTCTATACACCTTGACACCTGAAAGAGTTAAGGTAAAGCGATTAGTGAGTGAGGTCGTGATTTGAAATTTCTAAATCGTGTGTTCTATGGCTCTGTTTGTTTCCCAGTAGTTCAGGGAAACAAACAGTCTAGTTTCTAGTTGGTAGAATCCATTATGTGCACCTCTGGTTCGACACCCCACACACATTTTACATACTTATATCAGACACGGGAACTACCGATTTTGTGAAAGGAGTTAAGGTAAAGCGACACCTGAAAGAGTTAACGGAGAAGCGATTAGTGAGTGAGGTGGTGATTCGAAATTCCTAAATCATGTGTTCTAAATGAAAACTATTCTATAATGAGAATTATTAATGCCGACGCCAGCTCACTCTAGTAGTATGTCAGGGAAACAGTCTAGTTTCTAGATGTTTTTGTTGTAATTAGTCGGGATGCGGCCCAGGGAATGATAAATGTAATTATTTCATTTATTTTTTATTTGATTACGTTTCGTCCTCTTACTGAGGACATCTTCAGATCGTGGTGTGACCAGGAAAACCACGGAAACACCAAGATCAGAAGATGTCCTCAGTAAGAGGACGAAACGTAATCAAATAAACAATAAATGAAATAATTTCATTTATTATTCCCTGGGCCGCATCCCGACTAATTACAACAAAACAATAAGTACTTACGGCAGACCAAACCACCAACATTTAGAATCCATGATGTTCGACACCCAACACACATATATTACATATATATCAGATATCTGACACGGGAACTACCGAGTTTGTGACAGGAGGCGGAAGAATGGGAGATGATGTTGTTTTCCGTGACCATTTCAAATTTGTGTTTCACAGACAATAATTAGAGGGTGGAGAACTGAGGTGGACGTGTGCCGTCAAAAGTTGTCTTAATTAATTCGTACGATTGATTAATCCATTTTTAGTGTTATATCTATTTTTAGACAGAAATGGCTAAAATGACGACCGTTGCGCTGTGAAGCCAATCAGTATCCAGTAATAATGTTTAATAATAATCAAATTTATACTGTCCATCCCGTTGGCGAGATGTTTACTGCCCACCACCTTGGCGAGATTTATACTGCCCACCTCTTTGGCGAAATCGAGTTTATTAAGTATTGTCCGTGCGACGTATCTACTAGTGAAGTATTGTTGACGAAATGCTAAATTTCATTTCTTAAATTGCTCCCAAGCCTACCAATAGGTGGCGGAAGCATTGTTTTCACTTGATTTAAAAGTTCTTATGAAATTTTCATGCTGTGTGTGGGTTAGGGTTAAGATGGTCTCTTTGTTCATTTCGTAGTTTCGTTGTTCCCAAACCATACTTCACTCGGCGCATGCGCAAACGTAAATTCCATCAAGCATCATTTTCTCACGCCTCCGTTGTCCGATCTCGCTCGAATTCGGAGGATAGGTGGAAAAGGGTAATTTGAGCATACCCCAGCAATATCAACATAATTCTATCATTAGTAGCTATTGCGCATTCGCGAATATGTATTCCTTTTTAATCGAGTCTAATTTCAATAATTTTCATCTGATTTTGATAAAATTTTCAGAAAATGAGTGGGTTAGGCTGTAAACGGTCCACTTTTAATTCCACACTTCTCAAATTATTACTCCATTTTGCGCATGCTCAAACGTAAATTCTTTCAAGCATAATTTTTTTTACTCCCTAGTCGTCCAATCCCACTCAAATTTGTTGTATAGTTGGGGGACAATGGTTCAATTATTCCATGTTAATTTCAACATGATCGCATCAATATTAGCTCCTGCGCATGAGCGAAAGTGTACTCCGAGGAGCAAGGTCTACTTTTCATCAGATTTTGGTTACATTTTTTTGGGAATTTGTGGGTTAGGCTGTAGATTGTACCCTTGCGATTTCATTTTATTCTAAGCATTACTCCATTTTGTGTATGCTCTAACGTAAATTACTTCAAGCATCATTTTCCCGTTTTTTTAAAATCTTTACAGTGAGACGTGAAATTGCGAGGTCTTGGAATTGTAAAAGTGTGAACCTTTCTCAGAGGCACGATGCCCCATGTTATGATCATAATATTACATACGGGGTTTAATAATTATAGACCAATTATCTGCGTAAAGGGCTATCTAACACAGAAATAATAAACCATTGTGTAATAATTTGCAGCGTTTTTTATATGTGAAAATATTTTTCATTTGTTATACACAATTGAATGTTCTCCATTGAACTAAAGAGTCGATTTGAATGAGTGTGAAAAATGTTTTTGGCAAAGAAGAGTGGTCCGAATTTTCTGTCTTAATCCGTTTTTGATGCATATCATAAATGGGTAACTCTAGGAAAGTTTGGAAAATTTGGACGAAAAATGCCAGATTCATGTGCAAAACGAAAATAACTCAAGTGTTTTATATATACGTACCTACATGGTACTTTAAGTTGGGATAATCAGAATTTGATTTGGATCAGACTTCCAAATAGGTCTCTTCAAAACGTAAGGGTCTTATTGCCAGCTCCTGAAATTTCCCAATTTCTCCCAAAAATCAGGAAAACTGAGGGGGAGGGTTATCTGGTTGAGAAACGGAATGCTTGGAGTATGGACTTACTGGACCAACTGATGGGAGCATAACTCCTGGATGTCCTGCGGGAATGGAAGCAAATCGTCTTCACTTCGGGAGGAATATGAGCCTGATTCAGCGTTCCGGGAGCAAAGGGAGAAACTCCCTGGACTTTCATACGTCCCCTCCCTTAGCATTTTCATCTAGTAGTTGGTTCTAGGGCAAATAAAATGCAAAACGGAACATAAAGAACAATCAGAAACCAAATACAAACTTTGTCGTTTAATGTACAAAGGGTCGAGCATAGAAATTGAATCAATAAGAACTAATGGTCAAATTATGAATAAGACCAGTTAGGTCGAGTTGTAGAGATACAACTTCTGAGATACAAGTTCTTCAGTTAAAAAAGTTCACCATTCATGAATGTTCGACTCTCCTCACGTCTATACAACAGGTGGTGAGTACTTCCCCCAAATCCCTTCGTAAGCCTGAAGAACAAATTCTATACCTGTGTATACGCATGGGGTGTTATAATTTCCGCAATTTATAGCAGTCGTTAAAATTCCCATGATACTGCTCGTACCGGAGTTGTCGCATAGCAGAGCGGCGCCCGTGTTCCTCGGACAAGGCTCACCCCAGTGGATTGACTTGAAACAGAACTGGTACTCCTCATATGGAAACTTGAAGCAGGCGTTTAGATTAAAATTACAATAAACCCGCCTACATCCTCTAAGAAAAACGTATACGACGGTATGGAAAATCATTCTTGAAGAGGCTAAGTCCCAAGTTGCAATATTACAGACGGTACTGTCAGATTTTGTTGGAATGTTACTCGGGTCTATTGGCATCGGTCTAACGGTAGATGTCCATCTGAATGGGATGACTTCTAAGAAACCCACGTTGAACGCTACATCAACAACGTCCATCGTCAAAAACCGGTCCAAGTTGAAGTCTCTTTCGGAAGGTGGACCTGTCGATATAGAATCTCTCAAATTTGTGCGGTTGTAAGGAACGTGAAAACGTAGCACTCTTCTTATTTGGATTCCTTCAGGTACACCTTGTTTAAATTGTGATAAATCCTTGAAAACACTTCCTGCATGAACTTTGATGCTTGACAGGTCATTATAATAGTGCTCAATGTTATCATAACCTACCTTCCGATTCATATTGCTTATAGATACGACGACGACAGTTTTGGTCAGAATAGAGCAAGCACCAACCCAACCCTGAGTGTGAACAATCGAGCACAAGAATGGGAAATCTTCACTAGAAGCGGGTTGCCCTAGATTGATCTTCAGTGATTCATCCCTTCGACAAATCGCGTTGTCTGTCAGAGAAAATATCAATGTAACCATTCCGAAGAAATAAAAGGTTTTTTGCTTTGCCATCGGGAGTTCCTAATCAGTCTGCAAGTATACAAATCTGCTCGAATTGTGTGCACTTTCAAATACGAGTACCCTATAACTTATTCTTCATGAACTGTTTCTATAATACTTATATATTCTAGCATTAAATTGCCGTTACCAATGGTGACACAACTCGAAATTTGAGTGGCCGTGAACATACACTGTAGTCAGATTCTACTCACCAAATGGGAAAAAAATCAGGAGCATACAGCTTTTTCTTTTTCTTTTTTTAGTCGACAAACTACCACTACCTGAAATTCGGTACATAGCCAGTAGTGGACCACTTAAACTGATCGCGAGGAAGTCAGATCAGATGTGTGAGTAATGATGTTAACTTCGCTCATGAACATCCTTAATCCCTGAAATTTGCATGTTCGAACATGTTTGAAAGTTCAAAGTTGATTTATTGAGCATAATGCAGTAAGTACAGTATTCATGGGTTAAAATCTTCTTGGGGCTCAGAATTCTCGTTGAAAAGATGAGGGAAGGAGAAAAGAGAGAGAAGTTGATACAGAAATCATATCAAAGGGGACTGTTATACCTACCTAAATTGAAATAACCAAAAAGCATTCTTCTCATTTCAAAAAATTTTGGGATCCTAATTTCAACAGTAGAACCCTTCAATTTTTGCTCTATCCCTGATCTAAAATACTTTTCCAGGAGAATCTTTTTGAGACTTTGGTTCCGCGGGATACAAATAAATGTTTAACTGAAATGTACACTAAAAGCTGAACTATAAGTAAGTAAGCAGTATACAGGGAAGAGGCCTGAAAGAAGCCGAAATAGAATATTTGGTTCATTTCCAATCGAAAGTTTCTCTCTTCAAGCTACTTTCTATAGAATACTTGTTTTCATTTTTTCCCCTTCTTTTTTTCTTTCTTTATTTTATTTTATTTACTTATTTTTTCTTTCTTAAATGACGGTTTGTCATCCAAAATTGGCAACACCAATTTTTAATTTCAGAAAATTAGTGATGGTTATAATTGAAAAACGGATTAAATGGCTCTGTGATCAATGTCTTGAAAAAATACATTTTGCCTGTATCAAAAATTGAACTTTTTGAAAAGTATTCAATAACTCTACACTCTTGACGATGACCGGAAACACTTTACCTGTAACTCAGCTAATTTTTAGAGCATTTTGGTATAAAAAGTGCGCTATTGTATTCACTATGTCCTTTCATGTATGTACAAGTGTGTGTATGTACATATGTACGTATGATATCCTCGTAAAAACACTTTAGCTCGAGAACGGCTGGACCGAATTTGACGGGATGTGTCGCAAAATGATCAGCTAGTCATTCAAAATTAAGTCGTTGTAAAAATCGCCATTGAAATCAGCAGCGTGAGTTGATTTTGTGATTCACAAAATCTAATTTCTATGCTATTTATCCTATGAACTGAAATTTGAATCGGAGCCTCTGTGAGCCAAGTAGGATAGGATTTTAACGCCGAACCTCCCCAATCTGCTAAGTGAGCTCTTGACTCTATTTTAGCAAAAGCGGTTTAACTCGAGCACAGCTGGACTGAATTTGAAGGGGTGCGAAATGATCAGCAAGTCATTCAAAATAAAGTGGTTGCAAAAACGTCATTGTGATTTTAAAAGAATTTCTTTGCCATTTTTACTACAGAGCTCAAATTTGGGACGGAGCCTCTGTGAGCCAAGTATAGGAGAGAATTTTAACTTGCCGAACCACCCCAATCAGCTGAGTGAACTCTTAAGGCTGTTCAAACCCTTACTGCGAAGGTTTTCAAAGCCTAAAATGTGAATGTTTCGCCATTTTTCACATTCCAAAGCTTGATTAGCTCGATTCCGCGAGTAGTTGTGCATTTCCCAAAGAAAAATTTGAATTTTATCGAAATTGAAGTCCTGACTAAAGCTGAAAACGCCGATACGGTGAAAAATCTCAATTTTGTATATATATATGTAGGTATGTATGTATATATATATGTATGTATGTTGAGAGAAGTTTAGTTTCTTAGGAATCCTAAAATCTCCTACTCATTAGCTGTGTTCGCTGAAATTTAATAAAACTTTCAGTGGACTGTATAACGAAGGATAATTATATAAAATGAAAAGATATGAATTATTAACGATTATATTTAAATATTTACTTTCAATAACGTGTTCAACCTACCTAAGGCATGCCCTGCTTGGTCCTATGTAAGAATAAATGATTATTTACAATAAGTGGATTAGGGTATTATGTTGCGCTCTTGGAGCAAATGTTCATCAAAAGGTACAAAAAACGACGAGAAGGCGATGGTGTTGGTGATCTTTGAAGAATGCTTTGTGTGTCAAATTAACAGGCCCTGATACCAATTAGATCGGTATAATATATATTGGAAAGGACTGACCTGATTGCCGAGCTCGGAATATTGAAATGGGCAGATACAGGCAGCAGAAAGAAGCCTGGAGAAGATGGTGGCCACCACGTGGAAGAAATTGCTGAAGCGCCTTGGGCGTAAAATGATAGGTCAGCGATGGTCAACTGATCGACGGGAACTGAACTGCCTACGACGACGAACAAGAAGCGTGATGATGAGAGGGGTGAAGATAAAAAAGAATGTTTTGGAAGGGAGCTTTTGGTTCCGGGGGGAAAATAGTACCCTTTGGCACCAGAGTCACAAGAAATTCAGGACACAGCGACACATACGATGATCCGAGGAGTCCGCATGTTGTCATTCGAAGGTCCGATAGATCCGACGGTCCGCAGTGGCCCGCCTCTTATCGCTACTTGGACTAACACCAGGAGTAACAAATTGCCCAAACAATGTATACATAAAATAAATGTAACAAAAATATTAATAATTAAGAAATGAGTGATAATATGTGTGAACCAGAAACAGCACCTAATTTAGGTGGGACTCCCCCTCACCAAGATTGCATGGATAATTCATGTACTCAACAACTGTTACAAAACTGATATGCAGTTAGATCTCTTTCCTCATATACACTGAGAGGGTTCGAAAGCAATAAAATACTTTCGAAAATTAGTTGTTTCTTGGCTTCTCAACGATAGCAAGATAGTGATACAGGGATATGATGGGAAAGTAATGAGAAAAATTCTTCAGATTTTAATGAAAAGCTTTATAGACAAGTACAAGGGATTTGGGGACACAAATTTAAAAGAAGACAAGTTTTATATTAATAAATTCTGAAATATAATTGTAGATATAAGTAGGTCGGTAAGACAATTAATTAGTTCAGAAACCGTTGTAAATGAGAGATAAAAAAGATAACGTGAATGGGTCATTGAAAACGCATTATGCAAATCAAGGTGAGTTCATACTTTTGGTGGTTGATAGTCCCCCCATATGCTTTTATAGGCCTGAAGAACAGAAGGCATCGTTGTGTAGACGCATGGAAGGCCATCATTCCCACAGTGAAAGGATGTAGTCAAAATAGCAAGGATGTTGCCATTGCCGAAGTATTTGCATTTCAGTGCTGATCCCGTGTCCTTAGCGCAAGGCTCGCCCCAGTACGCTGATTTGAAGCAGAGGTGGTACGGCTGGTCATCAGCAACGGGAAAAGTCAAGCAAGCTTTTAATGAGAATGCGCAGTAGGCCTCCTTGCACGTTTCCTTGGGGATATACATAACGTGGTGGAAAATCTTCCGAGCGGACTTAACGTGCCAAGCTCCTATTCTGCACTTTAAAGCATTATTAGCGTTGAAGTTTTCTTGTACTGCAATAAATGCATCGATGCCATTCAGCGCATCTAAAGATATTGGCATGGGCTTGACCGAGGATGACCATGTGAATGCCTCCGTTTTCAAAAAACCAACGTTAAATGCCACATCAACGACATCAAAAGAGACCATATTGCCCAAGTTTACATTGGCGTCGTCCGGGGGCTTGATTAGGATCGCAGCTGCACTGAGTTGTTTATGATTTTTGACCACGTGGAAACTCTCGACTTTTTTTGAAACCGCATCTGGCGCTGATTCCGCTGCAGGATTCATATGAATAGTTCCAGCAAAAACCCTCAACGAATTGATATCATTATAGAACCGCTTTTTATCCCCCGGATTAATAGTTTGATTCATGTTGCTCACCGAAACAATCACGACTACGTTAGTGAGTATGGAACAAATACCTACGTATTGTTTTTGGTGGATCACTGAGCACTGGTATGGATAATCCTCTTTTCCTGTAAAGACCTTTCTCATGACTTCACTTCTGTCTCCCAAGATCGTCCTCAACATAGAAAGCGCCATGACGAAACATATGAACGAACGAACCTGTGACATTCTTGAAAAAGTCTTCAGTTTCCAGACAGGAAAAAATATGCTGATGTAAACGGATTACACCAAGAAAAATACAATTACTTATTTGTCTGTCATCCAGTCAATTTTTGGTTGCTCGGTATCTACGATACAGTCAACGTCAAATGGAGTCTTATGTGACTGGAGTGGTTTTCCGTTTCTGTATTCCAGCATTGGTGAGTGTTGTTTATCGTTTTCGGAATACGTACCTACTTAGGTACGGTATGAAATGATATTATGTAATAATAAAAAGTGATGTAATAATATGTAGTATGGCTAGAGCATGTGCATGTTTTCAACCATTTAAGCCAATGGCTTTAAGAAACTAGCGACCGGAAGGTCAAAGGAGGCGGAGCCCCCTTGCGAGGCCCGGTGGGCCGGTTTTTGTTACGTCGTCGCATATTGGTCGAAGTCGAGAAAAACCTGGCCAAAACTCAAAAAACGAATCCGCAAGGAAAAATATATACGTCATTGGAATGAGATCTCTTCTATGTGAGGAAACCAAAGGCAAAGGTAAAATTAGCCGCCCGAGTTTCTTAAGTGTACAGCGACTGTTCAAACGTGACTATGTTCACCTCGCATTTATTTCATTGTTAAACAATCGAAAGAGAACGTTTTGTCAGTTCGAGTCCAACGCTTTTGTGAAGAAGTTTATGTCAAGTTTTAAAGATGGATACACTCACTAGATGTAAGTATTCGAATACATTAAGAGGCTGGATTTTTCTAAACATTATTGAGTGTTGAAAAAATAACTCGAACTCAACTGTTTTTTACATGCTTTTTTTTAGGGGTTTTGGTTAACTTCAATGAACTAAAAAGTTGCGAGTTGGGTCATGTTGGGTGATGATTTTTTTTTCGTAGCTTGGCAAACTATTTAGCTTTCAGAAACCGTTTGGATCAGCTGCCTATACGTGCCAATTGGATAGTTATGGTAGATTTTCGTGAATCAAGATTATAAAAATAAGAAGTACTGGATTTAGGAGAAAAAATGTAAATCTCTCTTTTGAGCAGGTTCTGCTTCTGGTTACAACATTTTGTATTAGTATTGCGTAACAAAAAACGAAAATTCAAAGGCACATCACCATATATCCAGAACCCCCAGCGAATCTCAAATGGACCGGGTCTCCTCACTATTCTATCTTAACCCAAAATTAGTCGATGACATGAAAACGACTGGTCCCTAACTTTTTTTTGATATTTTTCCCGTGTTCAGTACATCAAAAAAGTTTCATTCATGCAGCATGATCGTATGAGCGAATTTTAGTAAATTATTGTATTGTATGATGTTATATTATTTTGAAATTTGAGCTTTTTGAGTGCAAGGAAATTGTTAACTACTATTTTTTATGGCGAAAAACGTATGCTAAATAATAATCTCCTATTCAAATAAAGGTTTTAGATTTTTAGCTTTTTTGCTGTTTTTATCGATTTTTTTAGCAAATTTCAATGAATTTTAAACATAATTTTGAGTGCATAATTTTGTACATAATTTTTGTTTTGTTTATATACATTTGAAGTTATTAATGATTTTTTTCAATCTTGAAACATTTGTCCTCCAATTGGATGATTTGTTCCCCCTCAAGTCCTCCAATTGTGTTTTTTCATCTGGTAACTCTATACTACATTCAACGGAGTCCCATTCCAAAGTTCACAAGTGCATCACAAGTTGAGTAAGAACAAAATTAGTTATATATTAAATAACAAAAGTTCCAGTCATGCAGCATGATTGTATGAGCGAATTTTCGTAAATCATCGTATTATATAATATTAGATTGTTTTGAAATTTGAGCTTTTAGAGTGCAAGTAAATTGATAAATATTGATTTTAATGCAAAAAACCTATTCTAAATAATAATCTCCAGTTCAAATAGAGGTTTTAAATTTGTAGATTTTTCGCAGTTTTCATCGATTTTTTAGCAAATGTTAATGAATTTTAAATACATTTTACAGCATAATTTTTCACATAAATTTTTGAATGTTCTATTTCATAGTTAATAGACTTTATTTGAGCAATATTCTACCAGAAAATATGAATTAAACGATTTTTAGCCCTTTTTAGCTATTTTTAGTGATTTTTTTAGTACATTTTTGAAATTTTACCAATTTAATGTGCTCAAAAATTGTTGTCCAACGAACTCATCCTTTCTTTTGAAACGCTTGATTTTTTGGCGAAAGAACGAAGTTTTTATCTCAATTCTATCGAGAGTTAGAGAGTTATCGTCTGGAATGACATATACACACACACACACACACATATATATATATATATATATATATATATATATATATATATATATCTTGATATAGAATCTTGCCCTCAGCATATTGTTTGTTGCCATATTTGTATAATTTCACACCTTATTAACTATCTAATACTACAAAATGATGTACTAATAGAATGAAATAGGACAATAACATCCATAAGCCCTGAAGATGTCTAATAAATTAGACGAAACGTCGGCGTAAGGAAACAACCTGTATCATCGACCAACCCTCAAGAACCTTAATACCTTGTTTTTTAGAAAAAGTGGTCGATAACTCAACATATATATATATATATATATATATATATATATATATATATATATATATAAAGCGTTAAGATCCAGGAATCATTTCAGAATGCCTCAAAACAGATTTCGATGAAGAAAATTTTTGAAAATTTATATTTTAAAATTTTTGAAGCCATTGCAATAGCTTTATTTTCTAAGAAAATTCGCTAAAAGAAAAAACAGTTGCGGCTCTCGCGGTTGCGGGTATGTTACTGAATTGAGCTTACTCAGGTGATCTGTATGGATACTCTAATTTCATTCGAACTTGTTCCAGAGAGGCTACCTGACAAATTTGAACGTCCTAGGGTGAACAAGAGAGCATTCATATCACTCAGCTGATGAGGAAAGAGCTCATTATTTTATTCGTTTCTCGATGTAACAGAGAGGCTCCTTGTCAGATTTCAAATTCCTAGGATGATGAAACTTTCTCGTCAATTTGTGCTAATAATATATATTATTATGTAGGAATTTGAAACAATATTTAACGAGTCACAAACAATATTTATGTAGGGGTCAATAGGTAAGTATCTATTGGAGACTTGGAATAAGCAGATTTTTTAGTATTGACTCACTACAGCATTCATACACACGAACTTGACGATCTATCTACACAGGCGCCTCGACTTGACCACTTTCAACCGACGAGTTCCGAAACTAACTAGCGACCGCTTATCAGTTCACCATTCTGTTTTCACGGGGTGTCATTTACTTAATCACTTGCCTGCCGCTACTATCCGCGTATGTTGTATAAAAGTATGCACTTACTATAGAATAATAAGTTACTATCATCCTTTTCGAATGGAGTACTCGCACATTCTTCAAACCTTTCTACTAAGTGTTTTCAATCCGTGAAAGCCCCTTGTAGACTGGATCATTCAGTTCTGTTTTGGTCATAATTATTGATATCAAGAAAACAACCGAGACAATCTTCGTTATCACAGGAGAATTGCTGCAAACAAACCACCAACAATGTTTGGTGAAATTACTTTGTTGTTTTTGATGGTGGTTGGTGGAGTCAGTGAAAACATGAGAATGGCTCTCGGAGTTCTGGCGACCAAAGAAGAGTTTCCTTACTTATGCACTGTAGTTTACAAAGAAGATTACGTCGGTGCTTGCACTATATTAACATCGGAATACGTAATTGTTTCTGTGAGTAATATGCATAGGTCGATATCCATCGATTCGCCCGTCGATCGGTACTACAATAATCTACTAAGTCTAAGAGTATATGCCGGGAGTATTCACATGATTCCATCTCTTTTTGAGAAGAATAAGATTGTTGGACTCCAGGAGAGAAGAGTACTTAGCTTTATATTTCCATATAAAGATACTGATTTTTCAAATTATATGACGATACTGCCACCAAATGACGGCGGCATTGATTTGAATATCTACCTGCCCTTCACTAGGTTTGACGTGGACTTCAACATCGCGTTCTTGAAAGTGTGGCCGTTTTCCTGGAGTTCCACCGTTGCCCCTATACCCTTACCTATAGTCAATAATTTCGGAGCAGCTACCGCAAATATGATAAACAACCTCGAAAATTTCACCCTTTCGTATTCTTCCTGCAAAGTGGCGGCGTGGCATTCCCCAACAGGGCGGAAGATTTTTCACCACGTCCTGTACACACCCCTGAGACAGTGCAGAGAGGCATACTGTAATTTTAACCTTCATGCTTGCTTATCGTTCCCACGCAAAAGTTACCAAATTTGCTTCAAGTCGGCTTACTGGGGTGAGCCGTGCACTAGGGACACGGGCGCTGCTCTCTTCTGCAAGTTTTTTCGAGGTGGCAACATCTTCGCAATTCTGACGACCGCCATCAATTGCGGGCACGATAACCTTCCGTGCGTGTACACGACCATGACGCCGATTATTAAGCTCTATGAAAACGTAACTAGGACAAAATACATTCCATCTACCACTGAATCCCCATGAATGAATCAACTAATGAAGCTATCTTATCTACCATCCATTTATGTTTTCTGTCAATCGGCACTAATTTGTCTCATTTCATTTATAACTTCTACCTCCATGTCTCTGGTTTCGTGTTTTAATACAGTAAATTAATATTACATATGTTTCCAATCAATTTCAACTACTTATCAGGTGAGATTTTCTTCATCGTGAAGTTCTCGTTCACCTAATACAATATACAAGCCAGCTTTTTTACTCTGAAGGACTCAATTTATAAGAACCCATGTTTCTAAACCAATCCTTGAAATCTCTATGGGAATAAATTGTTTAAACAATAATAATATTATAATAACTAACAATTCATACACAAGGTTCTGCAATTCATTACTAGATGATGCTTAAATCCCTAAATGCACGCCTAATTAACTTTCTTATTGCACTTTATATACTTTGTGGTAGCACGATTCGTAGCTTACAATAGTTTTGACGATTCTTTATTTTATAATTTCAACGATTACTCACCCATAGACGTTAGGTATCCCATAGATAGGGATTAGGAAAGCTTGATTTTTTGGCGCTAGAACGGAATTTTTATTTCAATCCCAAGGAGAGATATCGTCTGGAAGGAAAAGATATAAAAGCTTTAAACTCTGGAATTCGTTCCAGAATGTCTCAAAACGGATTCGAATGAAGGCAAAATTCGAAGATCTTTATTTTAAAGTTTTTGAAGCCATTATAATAGTTTCATTTTCTGCGAAAATTCGCTAAAATTGAAATAACATTCAATGTGTCTAGAAGTGGATTATGAAGAGGCGAACACTTGTGGGCGCGCTCAGCTATCTGCTGTCAGACGGGTACCTTCAAACTTCGGGATGGTACTGATCACTCGCTACTCGAAAAAATAAACTTCGTGCGTCGAGTACCGACACAAAACTTTAGTAGGGAATACATCCACTCCCAGCACGTTTTAAAAAAATTTCCAGCAATATACAGATGGGGGAGGGGGAGGGGGGAAGGTTTAGAGTGCAGAAGCTAAACTGCTAAACTCAACTTGGCAGACTTTTTGGGGAAGGGATGGGGAAGAATAAATATATCAGAACGGTAATAAGATTGGGTTGAGATCGGCTAACCATCCTCCCTGGAACCCAAGCCGGAGGATTCTAGGGGGCACCACGCATCCGGGGGGAAAAAGTAAAGTTCACTGACATACTATCGCCTCTTGGCCACGGGCCTTGGGAAAACCTCTCCATTGTTTGACCCCCGGGGAATCTTTTAGTGAGATGTTTAGGAGGTGGGGAATCGTGACAGCGTTAAATTGCCATCGCCTGAAACCCCCCCGCGGGTCCACCGAACAATCTGCCCGCTCGTGGTGTTTTCATCCGCCGGACCCCCCCGCTCCGTCACCCAGGGTTTTCCTCTTCAACCTCAAGGCAAACAGATCTGGTGTCCGGCAAACACACTAGCGTTCTAGGGATCGGGGACTAACACCCCAGCAACTCATTGGATCCTCCGCTAATTAAACGAACAACTTCTCTTCCTCTTGTTACGGGATATCCTCTGCCAACAAACCCGATTGATGGTTTTCCACGTTTTCCCGAGAATCACTAATTGATCATTTACTTCGAAAGGGAACCATCAATTTATTTATCTCGGGAGCTGGGACACTCCGATGAAATGTCGATTTGTTCATGCAAAAATCAGTACCGTTCTTAATCAATAACAATCTATACCATTGTATTTGCCATTAGATTATATGGAAATTTGATAATACTGCGCTAGAATTCGTCAAGAATATATTCATACCCTGAGTCTTGGGGGCTAATGTGAAAGGACCACGCAGCAAAGTGTTTCGACTAATGTGTTTAAGGTGGAAAACGCTGCAAGTTATTACATAATAGTTTATTATTTCTGTGTTAGATAGCCTTCCTAGGCCGATCATTGGTATATAATTATCATTAAACCCCTTAATATGTAATATACATATTGTGATCAGAACATGGCGCATCGTGCCTAAGAGAAGGGTTCACATTTATACAGTTCCAAGACCCCGCAATTTTATGCTTCACAGTAAAAATGTAAAAAAAGGTTGATAGATAGGTAAGGGAAGAATATAGGTTCAGAGGCCCCTTAGCTGATAAATGCGCCTCCGTACCTCATAATTGTTTCCGAGGTGTTCCAGAGAAGTTCCATCTAAATAAACTTGGAAAAAAATTAGTCCTCGGAGGTGATAGGAGTCTCTCCATCTTCAACAAACCTCTTTTGAAACCTTCCTTTGTCAACAAACAAATCCATAGTCTTTTATATGCGACATGTTTTACTTGCAGGAAAGCAACACCACGGTTTGAACATACTAATCCAGACTAGGCTCTGACATTTTGGGGTACGGTCGAGGCAAACATCAAATGCCTAGGCCATTAAGTCCATCCAATTAATTCCTGACGAAAAACTGTCCTCTAATCCCAATCAAAAAATGGTTATAAGCATTCTATTTGGAAAAAAAAAAATCTGTAATTCATCCTAATAAATCCATATTTACCATACCTGGAAATCCGTCTACCTTGTTGTTTTTTTCTATTATCTATAAAGAATGGTTGCACCTACTATTTTGAAATAAACTTTGAAAATTTAATATGTCACATTATAAGCTATAAGACCCTTTGAACACTGAACAAAATAAAATTTAATATTTAAAAAGAACATTGCCAGAATAGTAGACACCTAATGAATAACAAATAACTTTCGAATGATTCACAAGTACCTAGGTACCTAATTAGTTTTTTCTTCTTTCAAACTTCTAATAGGTAATCAGTTTTAACGTGGAATTATGTTTTAGCGATGGATCCCCCGCCGAAAAGTGAGACTATAAAGTGAGATGAAAGTAGCGCCAATAATTGTGATGATTTCATCCCACAAAATTCGTTGACCATTCGTTCGAAAGCTCTCGATTTATCCAACCATACTATATTAACTACTGCGAAGTGCGTGGCCAACAAGCTGAGTTATGAGCATGGTTATATGAATAATAAATTGCTTACACACAGGTGATCATTCTCAATAATTGATATTGTGAACATGATTGCACCGCTTGTTAATTTCTGATGATTTCATTGAGCTGGTGTTTCGATTATGTGATTCATAGCAGGTGATCCGAATATTGCGAGAACGGTTTGATTTGTGAAGCGGTGGTTAAATCATTTTAATAGGTAATATCTATACTTTACACTATAGGAAGCTGTAATTTCGTATGTAGTCTCTTTAGCCTCTATCTATAATAAAGTGAATGTTTACTCGCGAGTTTCTATTAGGAGATCATCATCTCACAAGAGCTCAATCGTCGTGATCATTTCTATAATAAAGCGAATGTTTACTCGCGAGTTTCTATTAGGAGATCATCATCTCACAAGAGCTCAATCGTCGTGATCATTTCTATAATAAAGTGAGAGCGAGGAGCTAAAACATGATTCCATGTTTTTTACATTTTAGCAGTCAGGCTCAAAGTAATAACATCCGGGGGGGTCCAGGGGGGCGAAGCCCCCCTGGCGGGGTCAAGGGGCGGAGCCCCTTGCGAGGCCCGAAGGGCCGAGTTTTTCACTTGAGGTGTAATGAATAATGGCCGTCTTGCAAACTTCGACGGAGTTAGGATAGATTAATTATACTAAACAGTTTTATAAATTTTATTAATGACGAAAATAAAATAATAAATTGCACTTCGAGTCTCTTTATAACATCGAGTGGCACTTAAACAGGTGACTTATTTTCAACTGTGACAGTCAATACAAAGACTAGGTACTTGAGCATTGATAAAGTTTCAACATAATTAGGGAACTTTATTTGAAATAATGAAACAAACACCCAACGACACATCAGAACCGAAAAGATTGACATTTCACAATTTCATCAGACAGCAACAAGATGGCGGACTTAAGTTTTTATCTCTTATCTGCTAATATCCATGCCCCCCCCCCCCCCCCCCACCACAACGTTATACCGCACTAGTGTGACAGCTGAGTCGATACCACCTTTAGGAGGTTCGAAATACGTACACAGTGTTAAAATAACGACTCACTACACCGTATATAATTACATGGATACAGTAATCATACCAACTTGATGCTTCGTATTTTGTTCCATGTCAGTCATTACAATTTTCTTCCAAGAGTGTGTTCAATTCGTAAGAGTTCCTTGTATATTATTGGTTTTATTCGGATTGATCCATCCCGTTTTCGTCATAATTGTTCGCACTGAGAAATAATCAGACTATATTTTTTTATCACAGGAGAATCGCTGCAAACCTACCCCTAGTTATGTATAGTGATGTTTATTACTTCACTAGGATTACTTTATTGTCTCTGATGGTGGTTGGTGGGAATTGTCAACAAGTGCGAATGGCTCTTGGGGTTCTGGCGACAAAAGAAGATTTTCCATATTTGTGTACTGTGGTCCACAATCGAGATTTCGTAGGTGCTTGCTCTATATTAACTGACGAATTCGTAATCGTCTCCGTGAGTAATATGAATAAGCCTATATCCCCTGATTCGCCATCCAGACGGTACTATAATCATCTACAAGGTCTTACAGTATACGCGGGGAGTATTCACATGATTCCATCAGTTTTCAATACAAACACCATCGTTGGGCTCCAGGCGAAACGCGTGAACAGCTTTTTTGTTGCGTACGACGATACGGATTTGAAGAAGTTCGTACGGATACGGACACCAAAAGACGATGACATTGATTTAACTGATGTACTGACGTACGATAGTGTTGACGTGTCATTCAACGTTGGGCTCCTGAAAGTGATGCCATTTCAATGGACTTCCACGGTTGCCCCTCTACCCTTATCCCTTGGTGCCAAAAGTTTGGAAATAGCTGCTGCAAGGATGTATGAAAACCTTGAAAGATACTCGCAATCGTATGCTTCCTGCAAAGTGGCAGCGTGGCACTTACCTACTGAGAGGAAAATTTTTCACAACGTCCTATACACACCTATTCACCAGTGCAGAATGGCATACTGCAATTATAACCTCAGAGCTTGCTTAACGTTCCCACACAAAAAGTACCATATTTGCTTCAAGTCGGTTTACTGGGGAGAGCCGTGTGCCAGGGACACAGGAGCTGCTCTCTTCTGCAAGTTTTTTGAAGGTGGAAACATCTTCGCGATCCTGACAACCGCCATCAACTGCGGAAACAATAACCTCCCATCTGTGTACACGATCATGACACCAATCATAAAGATTTATGAAACAATGTGGGAAAAATACGTTCCATCTACTAAACGCGAACCGTGAATCTGTGTCCAATTAATTTTTACAGTCAGTAATACGACTCTGTCTCATTTCATTTAATATTCCCATGACTTATGGTTCGTGGTTTAATACAGTAAATTATATGTTTTCATTCAACTTCAGCGAGGAAAAAGAGGGTTTTTAGTGGTTGGTTTTTTCCATTATGGAGAGGGTGTGTAGACCAAATATCAAATTCAAGCGAGTCTTAATGTTCTGATAGCAAGGCAATTTTTAAGAATACATATTTGAAATCGATCGTTTGAAGTCCTTTAGGAGAGAAATTTGTCTCAGAGGTCCCACAGCTAGTCGGAGCCCTTAAAATATTGTAATTATATTTTAAACGCCCCAAAGAAAGCGTACCGGTGATTCAATCACGCAATCACGATGAAACTGATAGGTTTTCATCTTGCGCTAAATCCACACAATTCCTGAAAATTTCATTGAAATCTCGTCAAAATTGTAAAATTTATGGCTGTGACAAGGCAATATGGAAAGACTAACGCTCGTGCATGCGCACAGCGTACCACTGATTCAATCATGATGAATGTCGTAAGGGATCTTAAGGGACTTTTCCCGCAGCACCCCTGAAAATCTGACTAAAATCTGTTCAACATTGACGGGCTTATAACTATTACATAAAAATTACGTTGACGCATACGCAGAGTGTACCGCTGATTCAATCACGATGAAACTAATAGGGAACCATATAAAGCTGAACTCACACTATTCCTGAAAATTTCATTAAAATCCAGTCGTAATTGTGGAAGTTGTGGCTTTGGCAAGGAAATGTGGACAGACAGACGGACAACACAAAACACACCGCAAAACACACAACGCACACAACGCAAAACACACAACGCAAAATTACCTATATAAATTAGTTGGCATTTTGAATTTGGAGCACAAAAATCGTTTTCATTTCGAAACTGAAAACAAAGCTTCTGCTGCCTTGCAGACTCGGAAGCAAAATTTTACTTCTCCGAAATCAAAATTCCCACTCCCATTTGGCGTTTCATGGCCTCTTGAACAAATTTCGTTTCGTGTCTGTCTGTCCACATTTCCTTGCCACAGCCATAACTTCCACAATTTCTATTGGATTTTAATGAAATTTTGATTTGGGAGCACAAACATTTTTTAATTTTGAAAGTGAAAAACAAAGCTTCCGCTGCCTTGCAGACTCGGAAGCAAAATTCCAACAAAGCTTCAATATTCCATCCGTTGGGAAAATAGTTATTTTAAACTCGATTTCGTAAAGTCAGAATTCCAATGGAATTTCATCAGCTGACACAATCGTCGGAATTTACAAGGCAAGTTTTACATATTCCGATTTTACAAACACAATTTCTAGGGGCCATTAATGTTATTTAGCGGTTGACTCAATAACTCAAAGATGTCACTACTCGCGCATGATTTCACTCTCAAACTTCTAGCCCTTAGGGAGAGCAAACAGATTAACGTACAACATTCAAGGGGGTTTTATTCGATTCTTTGGCATAATGTCCATCATAATCAATGACAATAAAAAACCAATGAAAGTTTTCAACACCTCGATTATTGGATATTTCAGTCCCTGAATGCTACCCTTTAGGGTTGATAAAATTTGAGCTTATTGGATAAACTAGACCCCTAGTATGATTTTTAGCCCAAGTTTCATAAACTTGGTGCTGTAGTTTCGGAGAAAAGCTGTGTGCGGTGGACGGCAGACGGATGGATTTTTGTAATCGATTTCAGGATTCTAATATTCTATGCATCTTAAAACGTAAACCAACAGATGTGGGGGGGGGGGGGGGGTTATTTTTTCCTTAACGGGAGGCGTGAGGGTAATAACAATATAACGTAAAAAAGGGGGTAGTTCAAGAACTTGCCCTGCCCTCATTTTTCGTTCAATTGAGCTGATTTTTTTAAATTCACTCTTCATGTTGTCATCTTTTGATTGATTGGAGAATTTTCTTGTATACGATACTACATGATGTTTTGCATGAGTTGGCAAAATTGGAGGTTTTATCATGTCGTTCCTTCATCCACCAGCACATGCCACCAGAAAATTTCCAGTATTTTTTTCAGTCATTCAATTCCCACACTTCTCACGGTAATTTAGAAAAAAAATTCGATCCGATACGACAAACAGGCCGGTCAAAAAATGTTCCCGAAGAGCGGAAAACGTCGTTTTGAGAAAAACGCGATTGAAAAAAAGTCGGGCTCCCGCGAACGCGCTGCGACTCCGGCCGAAGCACTTAAATCGTTTCGTTTGGTCGAAACTTCTACTTCTCTCTCAAGAAACTATTGAAACACTGTCTGACACTGACGCAGGCTAGGACAAATAAAAATGATCAACACAAGTAGAAGAAGAATAAGATAATCTCATCTTACATTAGCTTTATTTTGATAAAGGTGACTGTAAGCTGTACGCGAGATTGTACTTCAGTGGGTTATTACGATACGCTTTCATATTCGTAAAATTTTGAAAATATATTAATTTTGTTCAGAAAATGATGTAGTTTTAGAAAATGTATTCACCCCAAAATCGAATTTCTTGGCCCCCCCACCCCCTCGCCGCCCCTTAAATAATGCCTAAATTGTCAGGCGCAAAGGCTCATAAGATATTTTTTCATAGCGGGAACCAGAATTTACAAATTATACCATTATGCATTACCGGAGTACCAGAATAAATCGCCATTGTAAATTTTTGCATAAAAAAATTAATCGAACCGAAGCCTTTTTTGCCGAAAATATAAAGCAAAGTTACAGATAAAAGCGAAAGGAAAGATTGACGTTGATCAGGAAACAGCTTAAATGCTTTTCGGTGCGTGAGGGGAAAAAGCACAGCGTGAAGTGGTAGGCCGGAGGAGGGAGAAAAATACTAAGGGAGCCACTTGGAATAAATCAAGTGACGTTTTAAAAGTGCTGAGTGGAGTGAAATCAAACACACTTGCCTCCAGCGCTCTGCAAATTAGGGCCGAGAGCTTTCAACATTATGGCCAACCGCCGCCCGTTGCTATTTCGCTAGTTGCTTTTGGCTTCGCCTCATCCGAATTTATCACATTAAAATCATTTTGCGGGCGGGAAATCCTATTCGGCGAATGAATCTCGGCGGTATTGCGTGAAAAAATAAATTGTACTCTAATTCGGTTCTATGTAGCATGGGCATAAATTGTCATATTATTAATTTTATTTATTCAGTTTACGATGTAGCTACATCATTGGATACATACCCTTTTAACCTTCGTATTAACGTTGAAGTGGAAATGGTATTAGGAGAGTATTTTGCATTACCGACGACAATGCTATGAAATTTCATTTCCTGGAGTAAAGTTGTTTTCTTAATAGACACCTACAATACAGAAGCCTCACTATCCTGGTTCAAAAGCCCCATTTCCTGGCCAAAAATCAAAAAGCCGAAAGTCTTTGGAAGAAGTAGATTAATATCCTGAGCTGTTTAGAGGTTGTTGGAAGTCACTAACACAGGTTCTAACAGGTATGAAATGTTTTCTCATTCAGCTACGCCCAGAGAATTTTACAGTAGTTCAATAATAGTATATTTAGTTTGCTTGCACAAGAGGTCATTTAGCGCATATGAGGCTGTCAGGGCGAGCTCGTGATTTTTTTTTGCTTGAAGTCGACATCATGACCAACGTTTTGCAAGGTTGGTTGAATTGTTGTGTTTTTAAATCAACTAGAAATATTACAATTTTACTATGCTCATTTTTGATGTCGAAAAGCAATTAGTAGCGGTGTCTGCTGGGGTGGCAGTTTATGTGGGATATTGAAAAACGAACAATTGAACAGATTAGTCAAGACCAAGAAAATAGGTCAGCATACTTTAATAAAAATGCAAATGAGAAATAGACTGGTTACTATCATCCCTACTTATTTAAATTGTAATAATTGGAGTCCCGATTTTATGAGCTTGGAGGCGTGGCTATCGGATGGTGCGCTCAGGGACACCATCATTTGTGGAGATTTGAATGGAAGAATCGGGTTGGAACAGGATCTATCATCGGTTAGTGGCGAACTGGAGCTGGAGAAATACGAATACAAGCGTAAATCGCGAGACGGTACGTTAAACGCAAATGGCAAAAAATTATTGGAACTATTCGAGAACTATCAGTTGGTGGTACTTAATGGGAGATCCCGTGGCGATCCAGACGGCAGCTTCACATATGTTTCGAATCAGGGAAGATCAGTAATGGATTTTTGTGCAGCGTCAATTACCTGTTTGGATGATGTGTGTGATTTTTCCGTTGAAACGCAGCATTTTTCTGATCACCTACCAATAACGTTCACAATCAGAATAGAATCGGACAATGAGATACGTGGTGGATCATTTTTACCTAAACTGTTATGGAGAGAAAATCGAGCGAAAATGTACAAAGATAAACTTGAGCAACTTATGTGTGATCGTGCCCCCAGTCTGGATATGGAACAATCATCGGTGATGCTTGCGAATTGCGTAAGAGAAGCAGCAAATTATGCCCCGGAGCAAAAAATCAGAAGCACGAAAACACACAAACAACCCTGGTTCGACTCACAATGCGAAAAAGCCCGAGATAGAGTCTTTGCGCTACTCAAAATAAGTAGAGATTCTGGGTCAAACATAATATTGGATACGTACTGTGGGGCTAGAGACAACTACAACAGACTTAATGTTGCTTGGAAATACAGGAATTTGTTTTGATTAGAGAATTTAACTATAATTAATAGAATTATTGAAATATTTAGAGAACCCCAACAAATTATTTGTATAACTATAAATAACTATGTAGAGAAATGTTTGATGACAACAATAACAAGAGTTTACTTTAATAATAATAACAATAGCAACATTTAACAATAATAATAATGAAAAAATTTAAAGAGTTAAGTAAATAGAAAAACTATTTTTAAAATGTGCTGTATTTTTTTTAATGACAAAGATATCAAGGAATGTTTATGAGTTAAGAGAATTTGAAAAAAAAAAAAAAAAAAAAAAAAAAATATATATATATATATATATATATATATATATATATATATATATATATATATATTTCTGTTTTGAACGTAAACATTGTAAACGAAAGTTAAAAGGTGAACCGGCTCCAAAGGCGGACGGCCAAATCGGCCATGCCTTAACAGCCTTTTGTTAGAATAAAATGTACCTTCTTTAATAGCTTATGCGGTTAAACCAACACAACTAATATATTGTTTATATTTATGAACTTTATGTCATCTGCTTTTGTATTGTTAAAATGTCTAAATTGTTTGAAAATAAAGGCATTCATTCATTCATTCATTCATTCATTCATAATAACAATGGGCGGCTACTAATTGCTACCCAGAGGTTCAGATCATTAAATATCTCGAGATTTGTAAGGCAACATTTTAAGTAAAAATCTATTTTCGTAAATCAGGATTTTAATTACCTCAAGAACGTAACATAAAAATTCGCGAAGAGGAGAAATGGGATCAGAGGAGAGTGAGGAGGATGGTGAAGAGAAGGAGAAAGAAATGGAAGTAGGCGGAGAAGAACATTGATACCTACCTAATGTCCTTTCTCTGTTTTATTTTTTCATGGCCTGATTGTTGATTTTATTTATTCATTTTTTGAGAACAGGAGTGAGCCCAATTATGACTTATTGTTGAAATGTTTGATATAAACATAAAATCTTTTTTATTATATTCAGTTTTTGACATGGATATTGTCTTTGCTCTGGGGGGTCAACCAGAAATTTCCGTGACGCAAAATTTGTGTCACAATTTCAGTGTTTTTCACGTACAACCCAGCCGTTGCTAGGGGAATGGAACTTCCGCAGTTTTAATCGCACAAGAATCGTTCGCCACTCGTTGGAAAGCGCTTGATTTATGTGATAAATGTTCACATCTCAAGCTACCAATTTCCCCCTCCTTACGTACCTGGCTACATTCCAAAACTAAGTTGATTGGACTATAAACATTTTTAATAAGCCGGTTACAATATTCTTAACGTAAAGCATCATATAGCATCATTTACTCCACTCCATAGGAAACATTTTCATCGTCTTGACAACAGTCGAGGACTACCGTTATGAAATCCCCAATCAAAGACATATCCATGTAACATGGTATCTGCTTGTAAAGCGGATAGTGGAACTCGTTTACGAGTTTGATCTGAATATAATTTCTTTAATAGACCAGCTGTGAAATTTCTTTGTTGTGATTCCTCCTTCAGAGTCAGGGTAATATAGAGGATGTAATATTTTCAATAAGGGAAAACCTTATACTTTGTGGTACATATATCTATGCATGAAACTTATATCTGATAAACAACAAGAAATCTATCTGTGAATTTATTACAAATAATTACAAGTAACTCTAAATCCACCTAACATGTTTAAAAATAACTTATTAAATCTTTTTACACACTATTGGTAGTATTTATTCAATCGAATCGAGTGTACCTCTGAAATGTGAGATTAAACGGCTCTGAAATAGTTATGTTCTATCGGAAAATGCCGGAAAACCTTGAAAGTGTTACAAAAGATAACTTGACTATATTTCAGAAACGGTTAGCCTTAGCAGTTCGGGAATAGAAGGTCATAAAACATGGGAAAACAATGTTTTATATCATATTTGTAGCTTTTATATCATAGTTTTTTCAATAAGGGAAAACCTTATACTTTGTGGTACATATATCTATGCATGAAACTTATATCTAATAGACAACAAGAAATCTATCTGTAAATTTATTAGAAATAATTAAAAGTAACTCTAAATCCACCTAACATGTTTAAAAATAACTTAATAAATCTTTTTACACACTATTGGTACTATTTATTCAATCGAATCGAGTGAACCTCTGAAATGTGAGATTAAACGGCTCTGAAATAGTTAGGGTAAAAGCACCAATTGTTGACACTATTAGGGGACATCTCTCTTAGATTTTGTGTTTTACCCACGGGTTCAAGAAAATGGAACTTCCAAGTAGGTTTTATAAATTGTGAGTTCGTTGAGAATAGTTTGCATGTTTTCAATTTCTCCAAATAACTTTGTTGATTATCACAAAGCACTTTTTTGAAATGCAGCTTTTTTAACCAAATGTTGACACATATGCCTTCAGAAATTCCAAATGTTGACATTTTCAGTTCCTAATGTTGACACTTATGTTAAATTTTAATTCTTCTTTTACCTGAAGTTGGCATTGTGGTAAAATGGACAAAAATACTTGTGAACCCATAGAAAATCTCAAGATTTTCTCAAAGATGGTCTCAAAGAATATCTTAAAATGGATTAGGCTTAGTAGGCCACTATTAGAAAATGGAGCGATACAATAAAGTACGGGTAACGTTGGGTTGCTTAGAAACATTATTTATCTATATCTATATTTGCTCAGAAATATTACCTCTCTATATTCGCCTTGTTGATTTAAATCCAAATATCAACTTTACAATGAAGTTAAAAGGTCCTCCTGATATTGACACAGGTGTCAACATTAGGACACAAACACGGCTCATGGAACCTAGTGTTGACACAGAACAATACTATATTTGTGTGTTGAAATTTTAGGGTTTTCATGGTTACGCCTTCTTCTTCATATTATTAATAAATCATCTGAATTTAAATCGTAATTTTTACTCATATACTTGACCAGAAACATCCAAATTTGTTGACTCACCTCACTAAGCTACAGAGCTGTGACAATGCCGCTGGAGTGACAGGTTACGGTTGTCATCAATACCACATCGCCCAAAAGATTTATTACTTTCTTCATAACTAGCGGAATCGGTCAACCTTAACTATTACTTTCTTATCTTTCGAATGACGTCGATTTTGATAATCTACAGTGTTTCATTTTCTTATTTCTTGGATTTGAAATTGAAGTGTCAACATTTGGATAAGTGTCAACAATTGGTGCTTTTACCCTATGTTCTATCGGAAAATGCCGGAAAACCTTGAAAGTGTTAAAAAAGATAACTTGACTATATTTCAGAAACGGTTAGCCTTAGCAGTTCGGGAATAGAAGGTCATAAAACATGGGAAAACAATGTTTTATATCACATTTGTGGCTTGCGGATTTTTGACCGGAAAATGGAAGTTTCTGAACCAACGTGCCTCTTAGGACTTGTACCTGCAGTACATAACCTTTTAGCAAATTTTGTTAAAAAAAAAAAAAAAAAAAAAAAAAAAAAAAAAAAAAAAAAAAAAAAAAAAAAAAAAACGTTTAGCTCTATTTACATACTTTGAATGAAACTATTTAAGCACAGAATGTGTTTTAGCTCACGCTTTTCACATAAACCCGTGAAACCCGCATATAAGAAAGACTCAGATTTTGCGGTGTTTATTATCACTACACCGTCTGTGTCAAGTTGTTTCATTTATTCATCACCAGCGCAACGACTCAACAACAACTCAAGGAAATCATCAGAAATTAACAAGCGGTTGCAGTCATGTTCACAATATCGATTATAGAGAATGATCACTTGTTACTATTTACTTGTTGCAATTATTCAAATAATCATACTCATACCACAGCTCGTTGGCCACGCACTTCGCAGTAGTCAACATAATGATTGGATAAATCGAGAGCTTTTGAAAGAATGGTCAACGAATTTTGTGCGATGAAAAATGACGAAGTTCCATTCCCCTAGCAACGACTCAGTTGTAAGCGGATATCATCAGAAATTGTTGCAACACATTTTCATTACACATAAACTTATCGTTTTCGGTTTGACATGCCAAGGCTAAAACTCATTTTGTGTTAAAAAAAGAGCCATTGCAAGAATTCGGAAGCAAATTTTAAAGTTTAAAGTCAGTCTATCGAAAACCTCCGAAGGAGAAACATTGTGCCGATAAACGCTAAACAGGCCCGCGAGTACAGTTGTTTACCTACGGCGTGATGAGCACAGAAAGCGATAGAGTGACGATCATCGAGATTATTTGCAAAACAAAGGCAACTATTGCGAAACACCAGGAAAAGTCGGCCCGAATCCCTGTTCCTATCATCCGAAACGGTATAGGTGAGCTTTATAATATTATCAGTACACTTTGTAGCTATTTATCCGGAGTGAATGATATCGTTATTAAGTCTAAAGATCGAATAAAAATCTTGAGTTGGAAAATAATGCTTTAAAACATGCGACGACGACTTCTAAAGCAGGACGCTTCCAATCTCAATCTAATTCTAAAAACCAGCCGGAAGAAGGGAATACTGATACAGCGTGAAGACGATCTGGCTAACGAGACGAAGTGGATCCGAATCAAAAATAAAAGAAGGAGAACTCACAAATCTCCTCCTGAGAAAAAAGGCAGTTTGAGGGCGAAAGCACATTCCTTCACTAGTGGAAAAGAGAAAAAGGTATTTCCTCCACCTCCTTTTACAGTTTCGGGGATAAAAAAAGTACCCTGTATTACTAACTGTCTTGAACGAAGCCACAGACAAGCCTTGTAAAGTCACATCACTCAATAACGAACAGTGGAAGGTGAGCGTGCCCGATGGAGATACTCATCGAGTAGTCTCAGCTAAACTGAAAAATAGGTCTATTGAATGGTTCAGTTATGAAGACAAAAATATCAGGGCCATCAAAGTGGTGGCTAGAGGATTACACCCTAAATATGATAAAAAAGAAATTGCATCCAACCTGAAGAATCAAGGACTTGATGTACTGAATGCAGTTAACTTAAAAAACCCATAGTGATAGTAGGAAATGGTACTAAAACCAAAACTATGAAGGATCTCCCTCTCTACATGTTATCCTTTGATAATACCGAAGATATAAACAAAATTTATAATATTGAGACCATTCTAAATCTGGTGGTTCGCATCGAGACTCTAAGAAATTTACGAGTTTGTTTAATTGCCAAAGAACTTCAAAATATCAGGGAACATTCCAGAAAAAACACCAAATGGTTTAAATAATCAATCAATCAGGCAAGGAGGGCTTCAGTATCCTATGCTAGCTGTGTTAAACACACACAAAAGGAAAATGTAAGCAAAAAAGCTCCGAAAATAGATGAAATTCATATTAAAATAATGGAATTTATGGAAAAGCAGTGTTCCACCAGCAAGACACTGCTTTCACGAATGGAAAGGATGAAAAAAACGTTTCAAAATGCGGAATTACAAAATGATGGAACGTATCAACATTCGTATAGTAACTCGGGATGCCAATGGGCTCATGAATCATGTTTCCGAACTTGAGGCTTTCTTTCATTTTTTTTTTTTTTTTAAATTAATTAGATAACTTTATTGTTTAAAAACATTACAGTTTTGCTCGAAATTAAATACAGTAGGATAAAGATCCTAATTCACATGGCACATGTAGTGAGGTGTAGCCCAGTGGCTACCCTTCATCCAGTTTATTCCAAATTTTCGAACTCCATATCTCCTAATAGAGCGTCTTGAAGGCGACGTTTTTTTAGGCGACGGCTCGGTGGGAGTTCAGGTGAATTGATGGGAATGGATGCTATTAAGGGATTAGTATGGTCCACCATTTTGCTGCTCATTCTCACATATGTGTCCTTGATCACAGTCTTCACCATCGGGATTCCAAGATCATTGTGGAGAACTGAATTTCGCACAAACCAGTCCGCTCCAGTTATCATGCGCAATACCCGGTTTTGCAACACTTGGATTTTATTAATGTGACATGTTGCAGCTGCTCCCCACAGTCCACATGAGTAAGTCCATATTGGTCGGATGAGAGAAAGATATATCAGTCTTTTTGTTGAGATGGAGAGAGGGGAATATTTTGTGAGCAGAGGTCGAAGCTGGCGAATCCGCTGTCGGATCTTATTTGTCAGGTAGGTGACATGCTCCTTCCAAGTCATTCGCTCATCTAAGTGAAGACCAAGGTATCGCACATGTGTCACAATGGGTATTGTTTCGTTGTTCATCGTAAGTTGGTCTGTGAAGTTCTGTCTCAAATAGGTGAAAGGTACTGCAGCTGATTTGGAGCTGTTGATCTTGAGTCTCCATTTCCTTGACCAATCCTCAATTTCACTAAGGTGACGTTGGAGTACCTCTCCAGCTTCGCGAAAACTGTCGGCTTTTGTCAACGTAGCTGTGTCATCTGCAAACTGAGCTGTCATTACGTCTGGTGGACTAGGAATGTCATGAGTGTATAGAAGGAATAGGAAGGGACCAAGAACACTTCCTTGGGGCACTCCTGATTTCATTGATTTAGAGGTAGAAAGTGCTCCTCCGCATTTTACAGAGAAAGTCCGTCCGTCTAGGTATGAAAATAAGATGCGGTATAAAGTGTCAGATAGGTGCGGCTTCACTTTAACCAAGAGACCTTTATGTAGAACCTTGTCAAATGCTTTTTCTGTGTCCAAGAACTCTCCTAGACACACTTTTTTGCTCCCATACGTCTCAAGAATACTGTCGATAACTCGATGTAATTGGTGGAAACAGGAGTGGGAGGAGCGGAAGCCAAACTGCGTATCTGGAAGTAATGAAGAGAGCGCCGAGAGAAGATGGGGAAGCAAAAGTCTTTCAAATATTTTTGAGAAGAGTGACAGTAGACTGATGGGCCGGTAGCTCAACCTTTCCTTCATACCAACAAAATCGACGTATGTCTAGTATCTGAAACCCATTTCACTAAGCAATCGTATCTACATATCAAGGGGTACATTATTTACCATGCCTTACACACCGCTAATAAAGCAGAGGCGGATCAGCAGTACTGATCAAAGACTCAATTAAACATTATGAAAACCACAAGCTAGAAAAGAAAACCATGCAAGTTGCAACAGTTAACATTTCATTAAAAGGGAAGGCTTGTAACATTTCCTCAAAATACTGTTCACCTAAGCACAACCTGAAAGAAAATCATTATAAAAATCTGTTCACCCTGCTAGGAAACGATTTCATCATTGGAGGAGATTTCAATGCAGAACATACAGTTTGGGGTTCAAGACTTACAACGACAAAAGGTCGTGAGCTGTTTTAGCGGGCCAAGGGTGCCACTGCGACATCATGCCTTCTGAGAAGCCGACATATCGGCCCTCGGATATAAATTTAACTGCCTGATTTTATTGATTTCTTCATTAGAGGAATTTCATCTCACTATGCACACGTGTCTGGAAGCGATGACCTGTCTGCTGACCATTCAGCTATCATTCTAACTCTGAGTGAGACCGTAATTTTAAAGGAACAAGAACCCCGTCTCATCAGTCAACAAACTAACTGGGAGGATTCCGGACCCATATCTCATCATGACTGCAGTTGACCGTACCTCTCAGGACTATAGAACAGCGGGATAAAAAAGTATATGAATTCACTGAACTTGTTCGAGAAACAGCGTGGAGAACCCCCACAATAATTGAATCCGCACAATGTGATAGAGTATATGATCCAATTGGCGTTCGGGAGCTACTCAGGAAGAAACGTCAAGCAAGGAAGAAATCGCATGCTACTCTCTTCCCTGGAAACAATTCATAGCTTAATAGATTCGCGAAAAAATTGAGTTCTCTTATCAATGAAATAGAGCAAGAACCGCTTTCTAAAAACATTCAAACTCTGATGGTTGATAAAACCACGGATTATAATATTACACAGTACGGAGGGACTCGATCAGCTTCGCAACCTCTGTGGCTGATTCCTTCCCTAATCCACTCACGGCGCTGTAGTTTATATAGATCCTCTTTGAGACACCTCGGAAACAATTTCGAAGTACGGAGGCGAACTGAGGCTGAGGGGCCTCTGAGGCTAAATTTTTGCCTTCACCTTTTGATCTGGTTTTTTTTTTGACGTTTTGTGTAAAGTGTAAAATCGTGGGGTGTTGGATCTGTGAAGGTGGGAACCCTTTAGGGAAGCATTATGCGCCATGTTCGGATCATATACTATATAAGGGGTTAAATAATTATTGACCAATCATCTGCGAAGAAGGGCTATCTGACACAGAAATAATAAACCTTCTGCAATAATTTGCCACGTTTGTACTTCCTCATTACCTTCCTGAGACAGGGAAGCTTTGCATTCTTGGAGAAGATTGAAAACAATGTTTGTCCTTTGAAATGAAAATTTCTTGTTTTTGATTATTTGTTTTCAATAATAACCTTTGTTATCGACAAAAAAATCCCATTTAAAAACTCGTTTATCTACTATCGAATTATAAATTATAAAATCAATTGAAAAGAAAAAAATCTGAGTGTCATTGAAAAATTTGGCAATCCGGCTCTGAAGTAATAAAGTACACGATAAGATATCCTAAGGATTCCCCAAAAAGATTGAAGCTTGAAGATTGAAGAGATAGGTGATCAATAATTTCTTAAAACTCATATCGGTGGAATAATGGTGCATATTAAGTAATACTTGCAAAATTAAAAAAACTAAATAATTTATAGAAGCATATGGTAGTTGCATGAGTTGTGTTTATTCTAGCAGACTTCAGACGTGCGAAGAGGATAGAAGGATTCCAAAGGACATTAGGTTTATTTAGAGAAGGAGCAATCCAGAGACAGCTTTGGGCCCAGTATAAATGGGGAACTGCTCCCAGTTTCTTCTTAGGTATTGGTTTTTTTTTGTCGTTGACAAATAACATTGACAATCAGTTAAGTGGATTGATGATTATGCTCCAACTGGATGAGGTGTCACATGTTCTGGACCCCACTCCCTCGAGACAGCTGAGATATGTCTTGTGCAGGGACAATTGTGCTCAGGGGTTAAAGCGAAAATGAAGCTATAGAGACGTTTTGGGAAGGAAGACTCAGCGAGGGGCCTTAGGTGGTTGGGGTCGGCCGAATGGGCGGGCTGCCCCTTCTGTTTCAACGTTTAACAAGCCATTTAACTGATGTGTAAGGGGCCTGTTGAACAGTTTCACCCTCCGCGGGGAAGCTGGGGGAGGGAGATTGTAACATGGGAGCCGAGTCCGGGGGTGGGGCGAGTTGATTGATTGCGAGCTTGAACGACTAAGAGCTGTGTGGGTTGGTGAACGTGTTTTCCCTGCGTGTACGTGAAAGTGCGGCAGGAGTGATTATCATCATCATGCCGCCTTCTTACATGTCTTTCAATGCGTTTCTCGCCATTAGCCGTAATGGAAAGTGTATGAACCATTGGGTGACATCATTCATTACAAGACATCGCAATCCCATATACCCATGGGGGTCCAACGCTGCAATGGTCTCCCCATGTAATTCCATGGATACACATCGAAGGTGCTCATCAATGTTACGTCGGCAATACACCATTATAAAACATAAAATGTGTAGGGTGACCTCTCCAGTGTGTGTGGATGGTTAAGAAGTAGACTATGAACTTCTTAAATACATCCCCAAGCCCCTATTTAGTATTTTCCCGTTTTTCCGGCCACATGCTCGACAACTCGAGGACAACCGTTATGAAATCCCCAATCAAAGACATATCCATGTAAAATGGTATCTGCTTGTAAAGCGGATAGTGGAACTCGTTTACGAGTTTGTTTGGGTCCGCTTTTTCCGATCTATGAAAAATCATAAATTTTAATAGGAAAACATTTGAAAAAAATTGTTCAGCATAATGTGGAGAAAAAAATATATAAACTCAGATTTGATCTCTGGCAAATTAAGCTCAGTTTTCCCTTGCACGGTCACATATTGGTAGGTGCCATCAATATAACACACATATAGGTGGTAAATGGTTCAAATTCCCTTAGAAAGGTGTTTGAACATAACTTAAAGAGTCGACCAAACGTTGGAAAACACATCATTTGTCAGAACTGTGTGTGAAAGCTCAAACAGTATTTTTCAGGTTCTGAAACATTCAGCGAATTTTCGTAGGATTGAGATATAAATTCCGCACTTGCGCCAAAAAATCTTGCTTTTTAAATGAAAGGACGAGTTTGTTGGCCAGCATTTTTAGAGCACATTAAATTGGTCAAATTTTCAAAAGTGCCGAAAAAATCACTTAAAATAGCAAGACCGGCTACAAATCGTTGAATTTATGTTTTTTAGCAGAATATTGCTCCAATGAAGTTTACTTATCAACTACAAAATAGAACGTTCAAAAACTGATGTACAAAATTTTGCAGAAAAATGTACTTATATTTCATTAAAATATGCTAAAAAATCTGTAAAAACGGCAAAAAGTTAAATATTCAAAATATTTTTTTAAATAGCAGTTATTTAGAACGAGTTTTTTTTTGCCATAAAATGGGTAAGTAACTATTTATTTTCACTCAATGTCCTCAGCTTTCAAAACAATGTACGAGTAGCTAACAGTTTTCGAAACAACGTAAATAATATAGAAAATTTGCTCATACGGTCATGACTGGAAGGTTTTTGTTTTATAGCGAGAAAACAAGTGAGAAACCCAAAATAACACCAAACATCGAAATAAGTTCAGTGAAATTCTTTATAACTTCCTTTAAAATAAAAAAAAAATCCTAAATTACTCGATTTGTAAAGTTTGGCCCTCAACTGGAGCTGTTGTATTGAAAGTCTTCTTCTGATTTGTATGAAACCTACCGCCTGGAAACTTTTCAGGACTTTTGTGATATCCTAACGTAACTCCACTTGGTTGTACTGCAGTATCTTCCAACCATTTTCGGAGCACCGTCCGCAGAATGCACGTCGTTCACGTACTGGAGAAGTCACCCTACCTACATGTTCCTTTGCTCAGACCACCATTTTTAATTGAATAAAAAAAAAAAAATAAAATCGTATTGGTAAGTAGGCATGAAATTTCTGTAGAAAATTGTTAGAGCTTTGCAGTCGTAGGTATTATAGAAAAGACCCATCCAATTGACTAGTTCTTTTTTCGAGGCGTAAAACTGTTTGGTTATGCAGATTTACCCTGAACTTTCAACATTTATTTGCAAGAGGAGGGATAGCTTGTACAAAAAAAAAAAAAAAACTTTGATTAATTTTACAATGGCGACCATGTTTTCAATGGATTGGTGTTTGGACTGACAACAATTGAAGAATGCATGCGTTTCACGCAATTTTAATAATATTCTTATTAGTACAGCTTAGTCTTGAATCTTCAACCGCTTTTCATGATTAATTTAATTTCCAGAGTAATATTGTTCAGTAGTTAACAACATCACAAGATTTTCAAAGTTTGCCTTTTAAGAAGGATTAGAGGAGGATAGGTATGGTATTTTTTCGTTTATGCACTTTATATCTTATTAGAATTCATTAAAATTTTGTGATATGCATTCATTCTTCCATTTGTAACTGTCCGGAGCAAAACAAGTTTGCTTATCCAAACGTATTCCAAGCGTGGAAACTAATCAGTAAAATCTAATTATCTCTTAACCCTATTTGGTGAAACGAATGCCTACGAAGATGTCTGTGGATTTATTTCGAACCCATTCTGAAAGGAAAGACAAAATGAGCTTTCGTCAGCCGTAAACACGGCCGTCATCTCGAATAAGCTCAGCTGAAGTGAGATGTAGCTCTAATAAAGAGGAATTTTATTAATGTTGGCTCCCTTCTCCCCCGCTACTTTTTGACCATAAAAGTTGTTCAACGCCAGTTTTACGCCCTACCGTAAAAGTCTGTTAAAGAACAGAACACAACTTTTTCTCTCAACAAATATGCTATATGAAGTTTCTCATACCAGGCTGAACGGAAGTATGTAGTATTGTGTGTACATAAAATTTGGTAGACAGGGCGACAGAGGAATAAGTGGGGGTGTTGCGTCTGCGAGTAATGAATTTCGTGAATTTGACCAATGACTCCTAGGAATGACGTTGAGTGTGAATTTGTCTTCTGAACTAATAAAACCCTAAATTAACGTTAACCCTATGTGACCAGATTACAATTGATCGTAGCCTCCTACCCAATAGCTTGATATTCAAACGTCATTCTAATTGCTGGATGTTATGCCCGTAGCACTAATTGCCGGACTCATTAAGCCTGTGGCACTAATCTAACAGCCGATCGGAAGGGCCCATAGCTTTACAATAATTGCCAGACAGCGAGGGTCAGTAGCTTTACAATGATATAGCCAGACCGCGAGGGTCAGTAGCTGTACAAAACCATAAGTCGCCTAACTCTCAAACCACACCTGAGTGTTGTTGATGATACACCTTGCCCAAGGGATATTATATAGGGATAGGATGCATAAACTGTGCCTGCGGTATCCATTCTACACTCACTTCTATCCTTCCGCCGTCACCCAGTAGGACCTCAGATGGCTCCTTGGGGTCACTAATTCCGAAGTGGGGCTTCTAATGGTTTTATCGGAAAGTCGACGAAATCTGTGTATTTCACAGACATTAATTATCGATGGGTTTCGCTGAACACAGTATGTAGATACGGCTGTCTCTGGTGATACAATATGTAACAGTAAGACCACATGTAATCAAACTTATCTTTACGATATGTCGTTGAAGAGAATGAAACAATTTGCTGACCCAAGCAAAGGATGTGATAATAATATCTCCAATTCTAGGTAACCAGTGGTTAATTACTTTCAATCACTACATTTAAATACTTTCCAACGGGGATAGAGCTGCTGCCAAACTTCCCACTTACCAGAGATGATAAGTGTTTCTTCAATAGCACTTACTGCACGCCTTCAAGCCCCGGAAAACGAAGAAGGGAAAAATCAAAAAGTGTAAGAAGGTAAGTCAAAGCGTGGAAGCCGGAGTGTTGGAAAAAAATACGGTTGGATAAGGGTAGGTGAAGAGGGAATTGAGAAGAGTTTTCGCATTTGAAATTGAGAAAAGGCTCTAAGGGGGTATGTTTTACTTGATTGGAGCTTTCAGACTGAAGACCCCTTCATCGTGGGTATCTCCCGCCATCAACCAGAACGCAGCCTTCACACGAGATGATTGAATGAAACAGAGGCAACGGCTCCCCGTAAACCGGCGAAGTGTATAAGCCATAAAACTCTTCCTGGATTTTTTTTCCCTTCTATTTCTCCCTCTCGATTCTCTCGACGAGTAAAAACCGTAGGAAAAAGGTTGTGGGCGGGAGAAAAAAAGGAGTCCTTGTCGAAGGTTCTGATTGCCCAGAGTAACGGGCAGTATACGTAATATACACGCACCGCTCTTGTTTTTTTTTTTTTTTTTTTTTTTTTTTTTTTTTTTTTTGCCAGGAAAGGAAAAAAAAAAACTATTTTCCTCCGCTACAGTATTTTTCTTTTTCTCTTGTTCTCGCTCCCTTTCAATACGGGTGAATTTCAATACGAGCCGATCTGTAACAAACTAGAAAGCCGAGGGATTGCAGCCGAATAGCAGCTCCCCATTTCTTAGGCAAGGATCTACTTTATTCTTCAGTTTCTCAAAGCGACTTTTCAAACTGCTAATATTATTTCCTATGAGTTTTTGTTGAATTTTTCTTGATGAATCTTTGTCTATGGCTCAGTACCGTAAAGGTGGGTTACTTGAAACACTTTTCAACTTTCAATAGCTGTAGTTCCTGCTGTTTAGCACATACAAATTTGGTTATGGTATTAAAAGGACAAAGGCTCTTTAGAAAAACAAAACAAACTCGTACCAAGCAATTTTTTTTTGGACGTGCAGGAAATCAGTCGGGTGACTTGAGACAGTGTGAAAGTTCCGCTGTTTTTCAAGTAATAACGGCTGAAAATGACTTCAAACAGCTTCTGGAGTTTAAAAAACATCAATCTATGGTTTTAGAACGAGAAAAAAAGAACTCGTAAAAAAATAATGGGGAAAAAAAATTAAATAAATAAATAACTGACTGGAATTGCTGAGGTTTTTATTTTGTTTTATTTTTAAATCAGTGCCGTACAAAATTCTACCGACCAGTAGGTATCTTTCCTTTTTAGCCAATTTTCAGACAAATAAAGAAACACACCTCATCGAAAATGATATGTGCTGAAAAACTTTGAAGCCAGTAAGTATGTTTTTGAGCTATATTACTTACCACCTTCAAAATGAGTAAACAGTTATATGGATGGGCTGTTATTGGAAAATCATTATACATATATAAAGCAACTAGAGGAAGTTGTCGATTGGTTGTTCCATATCAAAAATGTGATAGAAATTTTTTCAAGACCCCCATCCCAAAAACCTTCGTATGCAAAAAGAGCGTTTGTAAAATGAAATTGACGAAAAATCTTAGCTGCTTGGGCTACAAAGTAAAATCAGACTCTTAAATGTAAGGAAAATGAGCAATAACATGACCGTTTCAAGTCACTCGTAAAAATCCACTTTCACAAAACAATTTTTTTAAAATTCGCCCAACCAATATAGCGTCAATTTGGGAGTGGGGAAAAGTGAGTCAACTAGTAAGATAACAGTAAAAAACTCATGGTGTCAACTCTACCCCTATCGGAGACACAACCCTTAGCGTTTTGAAGTTACTACAAAAAAAAAAAAAAAAAAAAAAAAAAAAATCCCTTTTCACGTAACAACTTTTTATTTAAAAAAATGAAAAATGGCTGGTCAGATTTAATGTTTTACCGCCAGACACCTTCCACAATCACTACAATGTAGAGTGATAAAAAACCGGATAATCATCAAGCAAGGCTACCAAAAACAAATGCAAAAAATCCCCAAAATGTTTCAAGTCACCCGCCTTTACGGTATCTCATAAAGTTCAATAAAATTACCTATATTTTATTCAAATCCATTCGAAATAGAAAACGCTTGAAAACGAGTCTGCAACGCATTGGGACATTTTATGTCATTTCGGGTTCACTTTCTTGGCAAGATACTTTTGAGTAGGGATGAGTTGGTGGGTCTGCTGAATCGGAAGGAGGATTGGGCTGCATTGGCTAAATTCTGCAGGGTGGCCTGGCGATACGGATGCGAGTTGGTAAGGGAGACTAACTGGTAGTCTCACATTTCTATGGCAACTTTGTTGTTCTATATGGTATATTTACATCTCCCCTAACCAGATGTGTCTAATGTGTGTTCAGTTATTGTTTGTTACTGATGATGGCCTAACCGTGGAAATCGATTTAACTGTAACTCTTTATTTTTTCGTGGAAAAAGACAACGTTTTTCACTAACTTCCGTTTTGAAATGGGTTTCCACAACTTTGTCGATAGTGATTTAGTTCGTTTTTTGGATTCTACGCATTTTGAAACGTAGACCAAAAATTTTGAGGGAGTGTTAAACTTTTTTTTTCTTGGTCGATTACAAAGGTTCATTATTGGAAATAATAAACCAAAATGTGTTGTTTCGTGTGTCGGCCTCCGCATTTTGATCTTCTTGAATTTCATTACCTTTTCCAAGTCAGCCCTCTGCTGTAAGGCCTATAGTGCCGTCAGTTTCTGCAATTCTTCTGAAAAGTGTAAGTCCCTTCAATAAACTAGCAGGCCTTGTGAAGCCCTCCTGCAAATAGCCTGAGCAAAGCAGTAGCTTCTTTTCATCCCAGTCGCCTTGTTACTGGCTAATGTGTGCGGCCAGATTCATTAGAGTGTAATTTTATCGTTCAGTTCGGCCTCCTGACTGTGGATGCGAAGGAGGAGTTTTGATGCGGCTTGACCCCATTACTTGAGTCATTTTGTGCTCTTGTTGACCCTTAAAGTTTGTCTCCTAATCAGTGAGGTTTTTTAAAACTAAAGGTACTCTAATCAATACCTGTTCCCCTGAATCCTTAGCCACTGAATTTTCCACCACTTTGGCAAGTAGTCTGAGACCAGCAACACGTTTCATTTTATGCGTTGTGTCTAGGGAAGCGTCCAAGAATGTCAACGGATGGTGGTATTGTGAAGAACGGTTCTTCAATGGTACAAAGAAGATGCGAAGGTGATAGTGGACTTTAGAGTGTTTTCAATCTGTGGCATCTTTTACATTAAACCCCATCACCAGACATATTGTCAAAAATAAAACTTCCTTACTTGTGTCTTCTGCAAGGGACTTTATGACATTTAAATTAGTGATGTGCCAAATAGGCGTTTTTCAAAATAACGAATATTTGATAAAATTCTTACCGAATAACCGAACATCCGGATAAATCAATTTGCTTGAAAATTTCACCGAATTACTGTTTATATGACATAATTATTTCGTTGATTTGTTTAGATTCAAGATCAAGGTTGAAAATTCAACAGTTGCCATTCATAGATAGTTGGTATTCCTTGATGCTGTGAACGTCTATTGGGAAACGTAGCAGCTTATTGGCCAGCAATGCGGGAAAACTTGTTTTCCTTCACCACACACTGTCATGTTAATTTTGAACATTAACTCATCATAATACATATCATCTTAAACCAATAGAAATAAAATTATTTTGGCAAATTTATTTGTGTAGGTAGGAGTGCGTTTTATTTCTTTTTCCCCCTTTGTGCTATTCACCATAAAAAAATTATCTATTTCGTTTTTTAGGTTTTTGGCATTTCCTTTATTTTGTTTCTGTAATTGCCTACGTCTATAAATTTAGTAACAGTTAGATAATTTACCTTGGGTCTGCGTTTAATAATATTATCTGTAGACCAGTGATCTGCGCAGAAGGGTTATAAAGATATAGCAAACCTTTGAGTAATAATAAGCAGCGTTTGTTTTTTTTTGTTACGATAGGGAACTGTTGATGTTGGAGACCATAGAAAAACTCCCACCGCAGCGGGAATCCGTAGAAATACTCCTGTAGAAAACTGGAAAAACACTCCCAGTACGGAAAAAGGATAGAACACTCCCCGATAGGAAAAGTGATAGAAGACTCCAAGATGGAGAAAGACTCCCCTGTAATTGATCACCCAGAACATAATATATGACACCATAAGCGTACAGCCGTATTTTGCCATTTTAAGTATTCGGTACGAAATGCCAATTCAGCAACATAAAATTGTGGAAGGCCACATAAAAATCTGGTCAATGTACGTTGGGTTGGAGTTACCAAGAAACTCTTCGAACGTATAATATATGCGTTCGAACGTATAATATATGCGTTCGAACGTATAAATTGGGGGCTGCACGGTGCTCGCTAATCAACTGCTCCAACCCCTTTGTTTTTTCCGTGTGGATGATTTCCGCAAAGGTACCGTTTTTTTAAGCTCGGTAACCTCCGCAAAAATCAACGGCAAAATTACAATAAAGTTAGGTAGAAGGTGCTGGCGGGATAATTTATACTAAAGTGCTTCTGCGAATTTTTCGGTCGGCGGCAGTATTTCCACGGTTTCCGTTATTCGGCTCAATTCGTCGTACGGGCGGATTCTGGCATGTATCTCTCATTCAACGGCATGAAAACAACATTAACTGACAGTACTATCGTTAACCGATGTTTGAGAGATAACAGATCAGACAGCTCCGGTGCCTAAAACATCTGGAACAAATTGTAACGATAGAATGGCTAAGTGGAACCGTTTCACTCACATAGCGTAGGTAATCGTTCCAGGACCGTTTAGATTTTTTCATGGAACATCACACCTCTATTACATCTGCTTTTGATCTGTTTTGAGTGAAGTCAGAGTTTATTTTGTTTTTGAAAGAAACATGAGACTGTATCGGGTTTTTAAAAGGTTTTATTTGTGTTACTTATTCATTTATTTTACTGCATATTAAATATTTTAGATATTTAAGCCCATTAAAAGGTACAAAACGTTACAAATTATTACATCAACATTTATTATTTATGTGTTGAAAAGCCCTACAACGCAGATCAACTGTCTATAATTATCAAACGAAGTCCATTATACTTTAGGTACCCATATAAATATATCTGCTAAGGTTTAGATATCAACCGAATATAAAATAATTGAATAATATAGCTCATCTATATTTTCCCAGTATTTAACAGGAGCTGACCAACTAACTGAAGATTAATTATACAAAGTAAATCCATAGCTACGCTTCAGAAGTCCTTCTACAGGGGGCAAAAGGTATAATAAACTCAGTTTCTTGAGGTGATTCCATTGGAATGGGGAATTTTCGTGGATATTTTTTAATTGCTCAATAGAAATATCTGAGCTTTCCAAAATGGTGCAAGGGGATATGATGCGGGGAAGGTCCCTTGAGATCCCTTACGACATCATAATTATTAAATCAAGGGTACGCTGTGCGCATGCGCGAGCTTTCTTCTTTCTATATTTTCTTGCCACAACCATAACTTCTACAATTTTGATCGGATTTCAATGAAATTTTCAGGAATAGTGTGGATTTAACCCTCAATGGCCCCCAGTCAGTTTCATCATGATTGAATCAGCGATGCGTGAATTTAGCCCTAGATGGTCCCCTATTAGTTTCATCATGATTGAATCAGCGATACGCTCGGCGCATGCGTGAACGTAATTTTCTAGTGACAGTCCTAAGTCCATCAACGTTGAACAGATTTTAGTCATGTTTTCTGGTTTTTGGTTGCCCAGCACTCTAACGTCATGATCATAGTGAATCGGTCCTTTCTGAACATTTAATGGTGACATACTGTGAAGGCCACGAGGAAGCTTCTCTGCCATGTACTTGGCAGTGTATTTTGGTCTGTTTTACTAATCACTTTCAAGATTTTTTCCCATTTAATCATTATTTTGAGTTAATTCATTTGATTTATTTTGGTAGGTGCTATCACCTAGTTATATTTTTCGATAATGCACCATAGAATGAGTTTGATACCTAGTTAATTTTTCATGGACCAGTGTTCTGCGTAGAAGGGCTGTCTAATACAGAAATAATAAACCTTTGTGTAATAATAATAAGGGCCATGTGAGGTGTTAGATAATAACAAAGTGAAAGTAGTGATCGACCCTACAGAATTAATTTGATGTCAAGAGATCTGGGTAGGCAGTAAGTTTTTAATTCAGTTTATTAATTTGGTTTTTTAGTTCAGTTAATTCAGTTGATGTTATTTGCTATGTTTTGGCCTAATAATCTGAGTTCATGTTGTGCTACTGTTGTTACTTATCTATGTTTCTGTGCTGGAAGAAAATCGTATTTTTATTTTTTGTTCTAGGCCCTGATGAAGGTATTAAATATACCGAAAGCTCGGCAATAAGGTAGTTTCAATCAGTGTTAGATAATATTGTGAAACGGATCTTAGAGAAAAACAATTTTTTCCCCTCTACAATTCGTTTTATAGTGTTATCTAACACCTCATTGGCCCTTATGGGCGTCCCTTTGTTGAAATGGGTTTCCACAATTTCGTCAGGAGTGATTTAGTTAAGGTCGTTTGGGTTAGGGAATTCTCAAAGTTGATAGGAGATTTCAAATGTTGGTGTTGGAGCTCTCAGCCTCCAGTTGTGGGGTCACGTGTGGAGTTCCAGGGCTCCTTCCAAAGCCTGACGCCGCGTCGTAGTCCCTCAAGTAATGGGCCGGCACTTCTCGCACTAAAACGTCGCGGCGCATAGATTTACCGCTCGTGTGTTCCCATTAGCGGGCTCTTATCGCCGAGCAACTTTCATAATCTTCCCGATGTTTGCTCGGGGCTTTGAAGGAGCGGGATCCTCCCAAGGCCTTTCATTATCTTGGCCCTTCGCGAGAGTTCGCGCTTGTTCCTTCCGAAGGGCTCCGACGCATTACGTGGCAGTAAGTGCAGTAAAATCACTCCTTATCTCGAGATTTATGAGTAAGTACGGCGGGTACCTACATCTAGCAGAAACGTCAACTAGATATTCAAGCACAAGGGTGTTACAAGAATTTGAATTTACGTAGAGATCATCATTAATCTTACAACAGCGAAATTCATAGAGGACCAACCCGTAAACCTACACAATCCAAGATATATTAATCTAAATTGGACTATAAGAGTATTTTACTTGTACCTACTTGTGCAGCTGCTTTTCCTAGGTATACTTTTTGAGATTTCATAGGGCATCAGTATTCAACTGTATACAAGAAGTGCAAAAAGTTGAGAAACGCTGCAAATTATTACAAAAAGGTTTATTATTTCCATATTGGATAACCATTCTACACAGCACACTAATTAGTCACTAATGCACTTAATACACACGTATTATATTTTTATTAAACTAAATGCACGTATTACACATTATGCAAATCTAGCTGCTGGTGGACGCCGACCAAGGGGAAATTACTTAAATTGAATAAAACACTAACACGTTACCAGTCCTTCTGTATTTTGGGCTCCCAGTGGTTGAGGATGAATACTAATTTGGATAATAACTAATTTGCTCGATTTTGGTGATGATAGGGAGAAAATGTTAAATTTATTTCATTTTGTTACTAGTGCACTAGCACTTCGATCAATTGCGCTCACTGAATAGGTGTCTGATATGTACAGCATTAGCATTGTATAGTGTACAACAGGATAGGCTTGTTGTGGATATTGTACGAGTACCACAGGTATAGCTTGGATGTTATGGATTCATAACGGATTATTATTATTTATATTAATTTCATATCGATGACCTCGTTTATTTTGAATGTACTCCATTAAGCTGTAATGCCCTGTTAACGAGATTAGGAAGAAGATATTTGACTTATTTCTTAGCTATCATATATTTTTCTATTGATAATGTGTAAGTGGACCTGAACTCTTTGTAATAATCATTGATTTAATACAATAAACAACTTACTACTACTACTACTACCTTCTGTACTTAACATGAGCTAACTTGCCAATTAAAAATTAATGAGCTAAAATAAAACAACTACCATAAGTTACGGGCCTCAGAACCCCATCGAAAGTTATACCAACCGTATCCGGGTGAGGGAGGTGGAGCAGAGTATGATCTGCGTCGGAACCGTTGTCTGAGAGAGGTGAATTAGCCATTCGTCTCAAAAATGGCCGAAGAGGCTGAGTCTTTGTGAAGCCGGAGGCGTGAAATAAGATGCCTGTGCTTTGGCTGGTTGTGAAGAGTAAGAAGGACGTGCTACTGCGAAGATATCCTGCATGCATCATTATGTTGTATGTGTGGTGCTACACGAAGTAGCGTTGACTATTGTAGCTGACTGGCAGAAGACGTTCCGCAGTTTGTGCCCATTTTGTGATGCCTTTCTCGGAGGATGAGCCTGATGTAGATGTAGAAAACTCTCAGGGCGGGGGTTTTGAGCCCCCAGCACGGAAGCCTGTTGATTATGTGCGATGACGTTTCGTCAGTCTCCTCACATAAGAGAGTTTTTGGTGACCACTAACGTACCCTTAACGTCACCCTAACGTACCCAAGAGTACGTGACCTTGAGGGGACGTTAGCAATGTCGTACGTTAGAATAGCTCATTTAATGCCACCCGTTTGGGGACCTAAAGGCACACGACACCTGCCTAACGTTCCTGTAAATATAACTGTTGTATTATTCAACTCTATGATACGGTTTCCAAGTTTGTGTCCAAGGACTCTTTCCTCCCATAATTTCCTAATTACATTTGTTAGTTAGTTTCTGGCGAATAAAGCCTTTGAATCGGTTTAAACATTCTTTTCTTTTTACCACAATTTATTCGCCAGAAATTTGATTCCATAAATTATGGATCGTATACTTCGTCCAACCGTTTTGGATTTGGACCCTGATTCTCCTTCTGCAGCTTCTACTTGGCGTCACTGGCATCAACGTTTCCTAAACTTTCTTCGCAGTACAGAAGCCTGTGAAGAAGAAAAGTTACGCATACTTGTCAACTTCATCTCATCGGACATCTACGAGCACGTGAGTGAATGCCATACATACAATGATGCTATATCAATACTACGAGGACTTTTTGAGAAACCTGCAAACGAGGTAGTTGCTCGACATATGCTATCGATTCGTAGTCAACAGCCTAATGAGTCAATCGATCGGTTCATGGAGTCCCTTAAACTTTTGAGTAAGGATTGCCAATACAAGGCAGTCACAGCTGAAAGGAACCGCGATGATAGCATTCGTGATGCTTTTATTCGGGGATTACTAAGTCCCTCGATTCGACAAAGATTATTAGAAAATAGGACCCTTACATTAGACGAAGCCCACTCACAAGCCCAAGCTCTAGATCTAGCTATTGTAAACGCCCAGAAGTACGGGTCCCATTCATCATCTATAAATGTAGTTTCTACACCCTTAGACAGCGATCCCGAGCTAGCCAAAGACAAAAGCGAGGTGTTAGTCAATGCTGTACGTGCCAAATGTTATTTCTGTGGGAAATTCAAGCACCCACGGTCCGTCTGCCCAGCTATCAGAGATGAATGCTACAACTGTAAAAAAACGGGACACTGGGAGAGTGTATGTCGTTCGCCACCAGTTGGAAGTAAAACAGGGGGGAAGAAAACCAAACAAACCTCATCTGCAGCCACTATTCTTACATGCCCAATATCATCATCAGGGGTTTCCAAGGTCAAGACATCAGTCGTTGTGGGGGGATTCCAAGTTTGCGGCATGCTTGATTCAGGGAGTGATCTGAGTCTAATTGAAGAGAAAACTGCTAAACGTTTTGGGTTGAAGATACATCAAACTCGAGAGAAAGTAGGCTTAGCATCCAAAGTTCACCATGTCAACATCACAGGAAAATGTCACGCAGATATTAAGATGCTTGGGCATTTCTACCCTAAAGTGGAACTATCTGTAATGCCCGACCTTTGTTTTGATTTGATAATTGGTAGGAATTTGCTACTACAACATTCAAGCGTTAATTTTGATTTTGGAGGCCCAAAGGCTCCATTACAAGTGTGCGTCGCAGTAGCAGAAGTAGAACCAGCCCAGCTATTCACTAACTTAACCAAAGACTGCAGGCCCATAGCAGCGAAATCCCGAACTCACACCAATGACGATGCCCTTTTCATTGAGAATGAAGTCCGAAAACTTTACGATTCTGGCATCATTGAGGACAGTATCTCGGCCTGGCGAGCTCAAGTACTGGTCACGGGTGGGGAAAATCACAAGCGCCGGATGTGCATAGATTATTCGCGCACAATAAACCGATTTACACAGCTTGATGCTTACCCTCTTCCAAAAATAAGTGAATTAGTCAACAAGGTCGCTGGCTATTCTGTGTTCAGTACCATAGACCTCCGCAGTGCATATCACCAAGTCCCTATCCCGGAGAAAGATCGGCCATACACAGCTTTTGAAGCCTGCGGAAAACTTTTCCAATTTACCCGTATTCCTTTCGGTGTAACAAATGGAGTTGCCGGATTTCAAAGAGTTATTGATGGGATAATTAGAAAGGAAGGACTCAAAGACACATTCGCCTACTTGGATGATTTGACTGTCTGTGGGAAAAATCAAGAGGAGCACGACTTCAATCTGGATCAATTTATGAAGGCAATCTCAAAATACAATCTGACCATAAACAATGAGAAAAGTTCTTTCTCTCTTCGGTCGGTAAACATCCTTGGTCATTCAATCAGTGATCATACAATCCGTCCTGATCCAAATCGCCTGAAGCCCCTACGTGAATTCCCTCTACCAACTGACCCAGGATCCCTCAAGAGAGCTCTTGGAATGTTCTCTCATTACTCGAAATTCATTCCTAAATTCTCGGAGAAAATCAGACCCCTAGTTGACAGCTCATTTCCCCTTTCCGACGAAGCTTCGAAGGCATTCAAAAATATCAAGATGGATATTGAAGCAGCTTCACTATTTCACATAGACAACGAAATACCGTTTTGCGTAGAGACTGACGCATCCCAAACTACAATTTCAGCCACTTTGACACAATCTAAACGACCCGTCGCCTTCTACTCAAGGACACTGACTGACTCAGAACGCCGGCACTCCTCTATCGAGAAAGAAGCATACGCCATTGTAGAGTCAATTCGAAGCTGGAGACACTTCTTATTGGGGCGACATTTTACCCTCATAACAGACCAACGCTCTGTCTCTTTTATGTTTGACTATAAACGCTACGGAAAAACTAAGAACGAGAAAATTATTCGCTGGAGGATGGAGCTGTCATGTTTTTCGTACGATATTGTGTATAGACCTGGGGCTCAAAATCATGCTGCTGATGCTCTTTCGCGGGTCTGTTATCTCTCTTCGTCAAACGATCTCTCTCAAATTTCAACGCTTCACCGTTCTCTCTGTCACCCTGGTATCACAAGGATGAATCACTGGATTCGAAGCAAGAATTTGCCTTTCTCCCTAGAGGACATACGGAAAGTGATTTCAACCTGCCGTATTTGTTCAGAGGTGAAACCTCAATTCTACAAACACCAGGGCACCCTTATTAAAGCAACTTCCCCTTTTGAAAGGTTAAATATCGATTTTAAAGGACCTTTACCATCAAATTCAGGAAACCGTTACCTTCTTACTATAATCGATGAATACTCGAGATTCCCATTCGCATTCGCCTGCCGGGACATCAGCTCGAACACAGTCATAAATTGTTTGAAACAATTATTTTCAATATTCGGCGCTCCCGCTTACATTCATACAGACAGAGGGTCATCATTCATGTCTCAAGAGCTTAAAACATTCTTAGCCACCTATGGCACTGCTAGTAGCCGTACAACACCCTACAACCCTCAGGGTAATGGCCAAATCGAAAGACTGAACGGGACACTATGGAAGACAATCGAGCTAGCTTCCAAAGAGAACGGGCTACCTTTAAATCAATGGGAAACAGTCTTACAAGATGCTCTTCATTCCATTCGCTCGTTGCTTTGTACGTCAATCAACTGCTCTCCGCACGAGCGACTATTCAATCATCCTCGACGGTCTGCAAATGGAAGCTCCACACCAACCTGGCTCCTGAACCCGGGCCAAGTGCTTTTGAGGAAGTTTGATCGAAGCTCTAAATTTGACCCTCTTGTCGAAGAAGTAACACTACTTGATGGCGCTCATGATTACGCGTTGATCCGATACCCAAATGGTCGTGAAACTACTGTTTCTACCCGACATCTTGCACCACTTGGAGGTTCAGAATCAAGCGATATTTCTGATTCTCCAACAGATGAACAACGTCTCATTCCTGAACTAAGTCAGATTCCTGAAGAACCTACGTCACCATCAACTCCCCCTCCAGCAAGCCCAAGAACTCTTCTTCCCAGTCCTAATATTCCTGAGCGAAATCCTGGTGACGGTCCACTTCGTAGAAGTACTAGAGATCGACGTCCTCCTGCTTACCTCAACGACTACGTCCAACTCTAAAGGCCGGGTGAATGTTGTATTATTCAACTCTATGATACGGTTTCCAAGTTTGTGTCCAAGGACTCTTTCCTCCCATAATTTCCTAATTACATTTGTTAGTTAGTTTCTGGCGAATAAAGCCTTTGAATCGGTTTAAACATTCTTTTCTTTTTACCACAATAACCCTACTGGTCGCCTCAAAATTACTCGAATACTGCTGAAGTAAATATAGTTTTTCTTTTTAAATGCCTCATTACCAACTAATTATGTTGATGTAGTGGGTAGGTTTTTGAACAGCCCTCAAACTTGGTTATTTTACGTTTCAAGTCACATAGAAACCGAATGTGACGCCATCTGAAGTCCGCCTCCGCTGTCCTGCTTTACTAGCCCTCAACTCGATCGAAAAGTTCCGTTCTTTTGCGCTCAGGCTCTATTTGGTCGATTAGAGCCTCGTTTCTATTATTATTTCACATATTTTAAATGAGAAAACTGAGTTTTAAGACACTACTTCTTCGCAGTATTGTTCTTAGTTTAGGTACCTGAACTCTCAGCTATTTTCTCGTGAACATTGCGTGAAGTGCTGCCTCCACTGATGATTTTGTCAGGTAAAATCCTGTTTCATTGTCATAGAGATAAATACTTTTTCATACTTGTTGATAATTTGCCCAACGGAAAACCCAAAAACATGAAGTTCGTAACGACTAATGACCTATAAGTGCAACTAAACCGCGGTGTTCCACACTTGAGGCTTACTATCCATCCCCTGTTTACGAATTGAAAACTAAAAATGAGAAATTAGCCCGTATTTGTATTGAAACTAACATGAAATTCGAATTCAGGATTGAAAATCGGCTTTCATATCGAAATGAAGAAATTGATTAGTCAGCTAGTAGACAACAAGACAGCTAGGGGGAAAATATCTCGTTGCCCAACCACCGTTAACGTGACATCAAAATTAAGGCAACCGTTCACCCAGTTCCATTTGGGTTAGCATCTTCGTTTGCTCCCTGAAGACTATGGTAACGGGTGACGTTAAGTTGAAGTCGCCAAAAACTCTCTATAATCTGTAACAAGATTCCACTGGCCCCGAATTAGAATTTTCGCTGGGTCTTATTCTTACACGATTTCTACCAATAATTCCTATCTGACCTTAATATTTCAGTTGTTATTTCGGTCTGAAAACTCATATTTGCTAAGTTTTCCCTAAAATTTGTTTTCACAGACTGGCCAACTTTCCTATTTTACCTTCAGGCAGTTTGGCAAGTTAAAAGAGCTCAGATTAGTGGTTGGGCCGTGTGACGAGGGCATTACTGGTGTAGCGGCCGGTGAAAGGTTGGGCGCAAGCCGTTACAGTAAACCTGAACGACCAGACGCGGACGCCTCTATGGGGTGTACCTCCCCCCTCCACTACCGTTGTAACAATTTATACCCCTCCCCCCCTCTCAGGAACAACCATCTAACAACACTTTGTCTCTACTCTTCCTCCTCTCTGTTGTCCCTACTCTTTCCCCTCAACCACTGTTTCCATAACAACTTTCTCTCATGAGCCCCACCCCCCACCATTCTTGATAAAATTAACTTATTCTATCCCCCCCCCCCCCACCCTTTTTCGTCACAGTACAACTCTCTGCACTTCACGCGCCTTCAACTAAATACGGCGTTACCGTGCCGCACAGTAGGTCAAGATGGCCATTTTCCGGCCAAAATTCTGCTGAATTCGAGAGAAATCTATTTAATTAAATCTAAACGAATCCCCATTTCCTTTGATTGCTCCATAAGTCCATAACGGCTGGACCGATTTTAAAACGTGTCTTTTGAAAATGATGTTCTGATGGTTTTATTCTACTTTTTTCCCCACTCTTTCCGGCCGAAAAAGCTTGTTTCACCCTCTACAACTTTGCAATCGTGATGAAACGTTAGGTACCGACCTATTTCTAACTCCTGACTGGCTTAAATCAAACGAAACCACCAAGTAATGTCGTTACTACCACGGAAAGAGTGAAACAACTTTTGAAGATTAAATTGAAGTTGAATCCTTTGCATCATACATATATTATAAATATGTAGACTGGTACATACTGCAACTCTGTAGATACATACGTTAGCGCAGAGCTTGGCGCGCCGGTCAGGAGGGGGCGCCCCCGGCAGGAACAAGAATTTTCAATTTTTATACAACATAAAAGAGCTGGAAAATGTGGAAAAAGCGGTTCTTCAGCAGCACTGCAAAAAGCTTGAGTCTGTTCTAACTCATGGAGATGACTGTGATTTTGATAGGGAAGAACTGGTAAGAGAGATCCCTATCCTTGCGTCCATGTTAATTGAGAAAAGCTGCCCAGAAACTAGTTTAAATTTCATCACATCTAACTCCCTTATTGACAGTTTTCCCAACACGTTTATAGTTTTGAGAATACTCCTCACACTGCCAATATTAGTAGCTAGCGGGGAGCGAAGTTTTTCAAAACTCAAAATTATAAAAACTTACTTGTGATCAACCATTTCTCAAGAACGGCTTAATGGACTGGCGACCTTATCCATAGAAAATGAGGTACTAAATACATTTGAAAGCCAGAAAAATATATTTTTAAATTTATTGAACTAATTTATTAATTCATTATAGTATTGAATAAATTGGTTTGTTTTTCGTGTTAATTATTGAAGGAATTGAATTTATTATGTATATGTTGCCTGGTACTTTCCTTTACCCTCACTCCTGTAAAAAACCGCAAGCTCATTTTATTTGGCCACTCTTCTGTCACAATGTGTCATTCACTATCTGTTCAACTGTTAGAAACATGTGACCTCAAGATCATTTAACAATCGAAATATTTACTGGAAATGTTCATACATAATTAGCAAATGGCGAAGGAATCTTTTTCGAGATCCGAAACTCTTGTTCGAAACTCGAAATCGGTCTCGTCTCGTTTTTTCAGGCGGCGGTCTCGTCTCGGTCTCATGTGATGCACTAAACATAATAAGTCGCTTGTATTTTTGGATTTCATTTCTATCTCTTAAAAATACGAATCGTAAAAAGTTTGCCTTTTTTTGGCTTCCAATATAATAGGGGGCAACCAGCCCTTCCGCATGGGTAACAAAAATGGCTCGGACCGGCTCTGCGTTAGCGTGAACATAACAGCAGGTTTCCGAATGACCGGACAAACCATTGGTAACTGGATAAAGTGTGGGACAAACCACTGGAATGGAACAAACCGCGGAGTAATTGGTCAAACTTAGTGTTCATGTTGACACGGTACTGACCACAGCTACGAAAACATAAGAGTAGTCACCACCAGTATTTACATTTAAACGGTTGCTGACTGACAGGACAAACTATCGGTAAGGGGAAAAACCTCAGGTAACGGGTCAATTTACTGGTTACCACTATAAACTACTATAAACGTTGGTCCACTATAAACGGTAAACCACTATTATCAGCGGTCGGAGGTCTGAAAGGGACCTCTCAGGGTGTAATCTTATCTTATTAATATATAAAATCCAATGTCTCTTTTTGGGTTTGTTTGTTTGCACCAGCATCAGGGCCGAACGGCTGCACCGATTTTCATGGGGCGGGCGGAAATTTACCAGCAAGTTCCAGAATAAACTTAGACTACAATACAATCCTCTAGACATACATATTCACCAAGAACTCGGCTTTTCCTAACGACGTCACGTGGATAAACAAGTTCGTAACGTCGAACTTTTCGCGTCAAATGTGGATAGCGTAGGTTCACGCGTAAAGAAATTTCGATGACTAATTCAACAATACCAAAACGCTTTTGGTGGATTGAGTCGAGCGGTTTTTATTCATGATTATATCATCATCATATTATATATCATCATAATATGATTATATGGTTATATTGACATATATATGTCTTTGCTCTGGGGGGTCAACCAAAAATTTTCGTCACGCAAAAGTTTGTCACAATTTCTAATGATGTGCACGTACAACCCATCCGTTGCTAGGGGAATGGAACTTCCGCAGTTTTCATCGCACAGAAATCGTTCGCCACTCGTTGGAAAGCGCTTGATTTATGTGATAAATGTTCACATCTCAAGCTACCAATTTCCCCCTCCTTACGTACCTGGCTACATTCCTAAACTAAGTTGATTGGACTATAAACAATTTTTAATAAGCCGGTTACAATATTCTTAACGTGAAGCAATAGCATCATTTACTCCACTCCATAGGAAACATTTTGATCCTCTTGACAACAGTCGACTGTAAACAACAACTCATTGTAGTGGCTTCTCTCCACAGTTATTTTCAACATTTCTATAAGTAAACCGTTGTTTTGTTCTTTGTTGGAATCAGTCGGGATGCGGCCCAGGGAAAATAAATTAAATTATTTCATTTATTGTTTTATTTGATAACGTTTCGTCCTCTTGGTGTGTCCAGGAAAAAATTTATAAACATTGGAATATAACGGATTTGTCAAATAAAACAGTGGCTCACCAAGTCAACTCAATGTCAAGAAAGCAAGATCTGAAGATGTCCTCAGTAAGAGGACGAAAAGTTATCAAAAAAATCAATAAATGATATAATTTCATTTATTAATGAAAAATCAGGCTATCATGAACATAAAAAAAACTTTTGATCAGGAAAACTTTCAATATATCAAAGGAAATCTATATCTATAACTTCATAATTGAAGATGATGAACCAACGGTTCTGAGTGTTGCGAAAGGTTCTGAAACTGAGGATTGCGATTGTGATTGTTAAGCTGATTTGAGTTTGAAACGTACCGGAAAACGCATTGGTTGTACGTAAAAATCAATAGAAATTAGAGAATGTATCAAAACACAAACGGTGGGTACAGCTTTCGTACAAGTACGCAACCACGAAGGACATTTCATGTCTTTGCGCCCCCTCCCGCACCCACACAACGTCCCTCGTACTTTATTTTTATTTTAATTATTTTTTTTTTTTTAATTTTTGTTTTAAAATAATACATAGCTTCTTATATACACACTCACGAGTGTACTTCATAAAAATTTTGTTAAACATAAACACAGTCCGAGCTTCATCTCCAAGACTCGTACATCTCCAAGAGATAATTTGTTTATCGGTTGTTTGGTCTTAAAATTATGTCTTTACTTATTATATTATGTTATGATATTATGTTATTATGTTATGCTATTATGTTATACTTATATATAAAGTTTGCAATCGTGTTCACAATATAAATTATTGAGAATGATCACCTGTGTGTAAACAATTATTTAAACAACCACGCTCATACCGCAGCTTGTCGGCCACGCACTCCGCAGTGGTTAACGCAATATGGTTAGGTAAATCGAGAGCTATCCAACCAGTGAATGATTTTTGTACGATAATAACTGGCGAAGTTAAAGTTCCGTAGCAACGAATCGGTTGTTCGTGAAAATCATTAGAAATTTTTCATAACGCTTTCTTCTTCACACTTTTTGAGTTATGTGCCATAGTAAAGACATAAAATGTCAAAATGATAGAACCTATCCCTATTGAGCCTATATTGGAGAAATAACTTTAATAGTACCTATCTATAGTATGCTTATTGTGTCTACAAGAATCATAGAATAAAATAATTCTTTATCCTACATTTCGTTGCCTACAGTCCAAAGTTAAAGGATTTGTTTACAACTCTCGAGGACAACCGTTATGAAATCCCCTATCAAAGACATTTCCTTGTAACATGGTGTCTGCTTGTAAAGCAGATAGTGGAACTCGTTTACGAGTTTTGACATGGATATGTCTTTGCTCTGGGGGGTCAACCAATTTTTATTAATGATATATCTTCAAAAGCTGATATCCAAAACGCCTTAATAATTGCCGGGAATAGTTTTAACGTAACTGAAGTTATATCAAGTTCGTTACATTGAGGGGACGCTTGGTTGGTAAATTAATTAGGTACAGGTTGAAACTTGATTGCTGAAATTTGAATTGATGCCTTTATGGGACGCTGGGTGATAATACAATAATTATTCTAAACTGTTTATTTTTGTGGAAGCATTGAACTGGTTTTTCTGAGATATAATAATGATGATGGATATGCATTAGGACGTGCAAGAGAAGCGAGCGGGCACAACTTCTTCTATACCTCTATAAATAACTGTGACTTTGTTCCTTATCAACTTCAGATGCTGAAGTTCGGACCCCCACCACTCTCGGTGCATTAATGTATAATTTCATCTTGAAGAATCACTCGAATCAGCAGAGTGAACTCTGTACCTAATTTCGTTACAATCGAACTTGAGATGCTAAAAATTGGAACGGGACTTCTTTGGGTGTGGTAGAGTATAAATATCACGACTCGAGAAACCGTTCTAATCAGCTGAGTGGGAACTTCAGCTTATTTTGCTCCCGACCAGCTTTTCAAAACAGGACAGAACATAATTTTATAGGACTCTTTGGGACATTAGGAGGATTGAAATTATGGGCTCTTTTCTAATCAGCAGAGTGAGCTAAATTCTCTCCTATTAACCCAAAGAAGTTAAAATTGATTTGGAGAATCTCAGGGTCATTAAAAGACGATTGAAATGATGGGCTCTTTTATGATCAGCTGAGCGAGCTGAATTCTCTCCTGTTGAGGGAAGGTTTACTAGTAATTTGGCACCAAAAAATAATATAACAGTTTTTGCAGAAATTGTAGTTGTTCCAACACATGTATTCTGATGAAATGGGAGAATCACCCAAATTCTACATTCTGATGAGTAATATATTTTCTTCCGAGTCCCTATAAGTAGCAAATGACCTGCTTTACTTTCGGAAGATGACGTTTGTTTTGTCTCAAAACTCAAAATTTCCACTAGCATTTTACGTTTTAGACCATTCTGAACGACTTTTATTAGGTACGTGTGTGTGTGTGTCTGTCAGTGTGTCCACAAATCCTTGCTGTAACAAGATTAATTTCCACGATTTTCCGAAGATTTTGATAAAATTTTCATAGTACGTGTGCGTTAGGATTTAATTGATCCCCTATCAATTTCATTGTTCCTAAATCAAAACTGCACTCTGCGCATCCGCAAACGTAAATTTTATCAAGCATCATCTTCAACGCTCTAGTCGTCCTATCTCACTCAGATTTGGGGGACAGTTGGAAGAAGAAAATTGGAGTATTCAACATCAATTTCGAAATAATCATACCATTAGTAGCCCCTGCGCATGTGCAAATGTGAAATCCTTGTAACGAGCTCAATATCCACAGTTATCATCCAATTTCGATGACATTTTCAGTGAGGGTGGGATTAGGCTGTAAAATCGTAAAATACTATAAGCTTCATTTTGTCGTTTCCTAATTGACCGATTTCGACATTTTACGCAACATCTTGATTTAATACTTTCCACTATGGAATTGTAAAGATCATTAAAAACATTTCAATTATCTATACTATACATTCATGTTACGGGTGCGAGGAACTAATGTGCCACACCCCAGCATGGCAGACGTTTTTGTCGGTGGAATCAAAACATTTCGATAAGTCGCAGAATATTATTATTGATATTTTCTAATACTAAATAGAGCCTCCTATGAGTTGAATAAAACTTAGTCAACTCAACGTCCCATTCTGAAACCGATTTGCTATTCAGCGCTCTCGCTACGTACTCCTGTCTGAGGCAGAATTTTATTTATTGAACAATTGATTTATTACCTATATATAGTTGGAGCACCACATTATGATATTCACCTTTTACAATAGTGACCGATAGTGAATCACAGCACCCCAACTTTTATAAAGCGTTTGTATATTATACTTTTAGCCGTACGATATAAAGTGTTTTTATGAGTATGAATGGTAGATAATTCACAACAAACAACCTCAAAAAACATACTTTCATAGTCGTTTTTTACGTTATGTGAATGGAGCTTAGCGGAATGAAGCTCTGCAGAAAATGCTATTCTTCCTAATTACAACGGATTCAAATGGATTTCAGTGGTATAAGCCGGTCTAATTTTATTGAAGGAATTAGAGCACGACACAACGCCTGTTCAAAGCTCATTACAATATTGCTGCGCTTGTTGGTTCCGTATTGCCACGGATGGGTCCAACATGAATGACCACTAAAGTGACGAATTATGCTATTTAATTAGGTACCTACTTAATCTGCTGGCGAAAATTAATGTGTATATGGGATGTTTGTAGCAGTATGAACGGGCAGGTAACCCAATTACAATGTTTGGTATAATACGTTTGGTATAATTATGTAATATATATAGAAATTCATGTGTATAAGCTGAATTACCAGCAACAAAGACTACAACAGCAATTCAAAAATATACGTTATATATAAATAGATATATAAATAGAATACCGAATTCATTACTTTGCATAGATAATATGAATGAGAAATGTCTGACACTGATATCAGGAACGGTCCCCGTCAAGTTTAACCACCATAAATCAAATGAAACCAAGAGTTTTAAGAACTAGAAATCGGGGTCCATGTACCAACATCACCTAAGCTAAGAAGCCATAACTGTGATTTTTCACAACAACCTAGGCAAGACGATCTAGACCAGAGGGTTCTTCTACAGCCATCCAACCTGGGATTGTGTTCAAAAAATGAGGCCCTTCACGGGACAGAATCAATTTACCAGGAATTAATAAATACACATTTCAGGTGGAAATTAGGATCGACTAATTCAATTCACCGTCTAGCTAGGTTATTTTTATGCCAAGGGAGGTAAGAATTAGACAGAAGTCTTGTGAGTTTATCTAGTACGGTAGCTCGAGATTTGAGCAATCCACCGACCTTGAGGTAGGTACCTATAAAACCAATTCAGCGGAATATTCAATCGGACTGGAAGTTTGGCCCACACCGGTAATTGCATCATCGTCGGGAATTAGTGTTAATTTGTTAATTAACTTTAATTTGTTAATTAAATAGTGTGTTTGTTAATGTTAATTTGTCTAGTTTTGCCGCTGATATACTGATTAAATATATGGATTAAATATATGGCTTGCATATTTGATTTGTTGGTCAATAATTAGTGAGTGTTTTTTCTGTGTACCATTCACGTCACACTTCTTTTTATATATCTGGATGAATTCGAGCTCTTCACACTTGGTGAGGTGATTGCATCCATTGAGTTGCAAGAGGCCAAGTCAATTTATTTTGGGTGAAAATTCAATGATGCTGTACCTACAAACTTAAAAAAAAAAGAAAGAAAAACCAATAATAAACTATATATTACTTCTTCCCATCTAATACATTATTATTTCAATGTTTCTGCTTTGTTAGGGAAAGAATTAGACGAAATTAGTGAGCTATAAACTTACGATTTATTGTCAGTCTTCTCTATATTTGATACAATTACAATCTCATGCTGAATTATAAAGGGTGCCCCGCATAAGGTGGTTAGTACTTCATGGCATGATTTTTGCGCCCATTTTTGATCGAAAGTTCCTCAAAGAAATTTTTTTTAACGATCGAGTGATTCAATTTTTGAGATTTTTTTCGTGTTTTTGACCTTAAGTTACTAAAACAGCAATAACTTCAATAATTATAACAGTAAGTTTAAATTTGAGGATACTTTTGGAAAGAACGTTAAATTTGCTTCCTATCTAATGCCAAATCAAAATTTCAAAATAGGATTCATTTGGTGAAAAAACTGCCTGAATATTAAATTTCCACGAGTATGAGAAACTCCGATTTTTTAAACCGGCTGTAAGTGTTCCATTTCTGTACCTACTGTTTTTTGCGTACCTTATCTGTAAAAACTGGCCCGAGATTTCAGCTTTCTAGCGGTATTATCAATTTTTATTTTACTTTACTAATTAGAGGATAAAGGTATGTTTGTATGTTGAAAACCATGGTTTTTCAATGAATTCAAGGGACTTTCGATCAGAAACGAGTTCTAGAATCACGCCCTGAAGTACTGACCATCTTATGCGGGAGATCTTGTATACTATTGTACTACTATATGCTGAATTATACTACTAGCTATACTATTCAATGTTTCAGTTTATCGTGGTGCCAAGCTGTCTTCTAAAGTGTCCTCAGTCAGATTTCGGTCTTTTGTCGATCCACTTCTTGATGTTGGGGATGGCGTACACCTGCTCCCTCAACTTTTTCAGGTGAGGGTAATCCAAGATGAACTGGACCTTGATCAGTTCTTCCAGTGTGTCAATGTAGCCAAAAAAGAACAAGTCAGCCCATGACAGCTAAAAATTACCAAAATAACAAGCAGTACAGTAAAACATAAATAGGACCCTATTTTAAGGTAAAAAAAGAGGAGGACTAAAATCTTCCTTTGTACAATTCACGTATTCATATTGACATTCTTACCAAATCATTAAACGTGTACCTTTTGAGTACTGAAAATAGAGAGTTTAAGTGGCATATGGGGGAAAAACGTATCTTAAAGAACGTATCCCCTAATTTGTTGGAGATGGGTTTTTGCTGTCTCATTTCAAGGCGCGATTGTTTGAGGCTACTCTGCTATTTGTGAGGCGGAATATTTACCGAATGTTTATTACTTAAAACATCGACGATTATGATGCAGTGCATAGAATTAGGAAGGTACAAAGAAACATATAACTTCCGTGAACCGATTTCATTTGGAACGATAAACAAGAGGTGGATGGAGGTAGTAGGTTATAATCTCGACCGGAATCTTCCGAAAAACGAAAACTTACTCAGGTAAAGAAATTATTTTTCTATCTCTCATCAAAGCACTAACTTGAAACCACTAGTTCTCGGGCCACTCAGTCCCGAAAGTCATTTGATTCTCAAAGGCTTTTACAGTTTTGTAATCTTTCGATGATAAGCCAAAGGACTTTTCACTGTGGCACGTCTCCAATAAATTAAAATTCTATCGTATTACAAAATTTAAATCGTGCAAACACAAAAATAGTAGGTAGGTATACAAATCTAATCGTTAACCTCGCAACTAGAAAAACACTCACGACTGAGAGAGCATAAGAGCCTACAAGGGACATGGCCTAATGAATGTGAAAAGAAAAACAACACTCAATACACTGCCAACGAAATGGCACATGAGCTTTTCCTCGTGACCTTCACAGTACGTCACCATTAAAATCCAGAAAACTAGAAACGACCGGTTCTGGCATCAGGGAATTCAGAAGGTGGGAAATTGGAAGCGGAATGGTACATATAATAAATGAAATTAATAAGGAAATTTTTGATTTTAATATGGGACCATCCAGGATGTAGTCTGCATGTTCCCTGAAAATTTCGTCTAAATCGGATCAAAACTGATAACTAATATTTTGATCTAAATTCATGATTAAAACATCCTTGGGAATATTTTTTGGCAACTTTAAGCATGATAAATAAATTCCCTGCAAATAAATAAGTTTCCTGCAAATAAATTTCCGGCATGATGGGCACAATCACTGGTAGTGCCGTACGATTCGTATGGCACCTCAAGGGACTCTACCCGGATCATCTCTGAAAATTTGAACAAAATCCGATAAAATTAACTAAGCTGTGACTGTAACAAAAATATCACTTTCGCGCATGCGCCTAGCGTACCGCTGCTGATGATCGCGAAGAATGTGATACGGGACCTCAAGAAACCTTGCCCGCATCATCCCTGAAAATCTGACCGAAATCCGTTCACAATTGCCTGAGTTATGACCGAAACAAGAAAATTTTGTTTGCGCCTGCGCAGAGGCTACCGTTGATTCGATCATGACGGAACTGATAGGGGATCATGTAGAGCTATACCCACACAATCCCTAAAAATTTGAAGAAAATCGCATCAAAATTGTGGAAATTACGGCTGTTGCAAAGACCGTAACAAGAATATTTCGTTCACGCATGCGCAGAGCGTACCGCTAATGCAATTATGATGATTGTCTTATGGGACCTCAAGGGACCTTACCCACATCATCCCTGAAAATCTGACCGAAATCCGTTCAACATTGACCGAGTTATGACCGTCACAAGGAATTCACGTTAGCGCCTGCGTATAAGCTACCGTTAATTCGATCATGATGAAGTTGATATGGGACCATTCAGAGCTTAACCCGCACGATCCCTGAAAATTTGGTTAAAATCGGATCAAAATTGTGGAAGTTATTGCTCTTACAAGGAAATATGGACGGACAGACACGGAACCAAATTTGTTCAGGAGGCTCTGGAACGCAAAATGCGAGTGGAAATTTTGATTTTGGAGCAAAACAATTTTTTTTCATTTCGAAAGTGAAAACAAAGCTTCCGCTGCCTTGCAGACTCGGAAGCAAAACAACACTCAATAGCCTTCTTAGTTTTCGCTTGTCTCACACTAGATTTCAAAAAGAAATGAAGGTTATAGAACCATTCTGTCGGCTGTCAGAGAGTATCAGCTGAACGTATTGCAGGACTGAGATGCGGGACGCATCGAGATACGTCTCAACATTACCTTGGTGTTATACGTTTCCGGCCAAGGATTACGGATGCGTTTTCCGATGAGTCGTAGGTTTTGTGCCACTAAGGGCCGGTCTATCAATGCTCAGTCAAATCTCTGACTAACTATACTGATTACAATTAGAAGTTAAGATGTGTTGGGCTTTCAGATACTGTTTATCAATATTGAAATGACTGCTGAGTACGAATTTACCACGGGGAAAACAAGGGTGCTAGAGCACAACAGCAAAATATTCCCATAAAATTAGGTTGGAACACTGAGCAGTATTTAGTTGTTTCCGTAGCAACTGTCGGGCTTCAGCTTTCAGGAGGATTTTTCTTCCATAACCTCTTTCATTTGCATCACTGTATATCAATGGTGAATCCTTTCCTTCATGAATCGCAAAAGTTATCATTTAATTTTTTTTTATGATGAAAGGTATACTAGCTTTCAGCCTCAAAACGAACTCATGATTGTGTTCATTGTACTTTTCCAACATTAAATAAATTGGCACTCTATTTTTTACTCTTTTCATATAAACTTCATTAATCCTCCCCCCCCCCACGTCTCCCTTTTAATGCTTCCTAAACTTTTCAGCAGTTTCAGAAAGTTTTTTAGGCTAACTGCGAAGTTTCCTCATTGGCATTTGAGGCGTTGGGAAAAGGAAAAGTGCGCAGGTACCTACCTTCTCGTTCAGCATACACAGAACCACGCACTTTGGGAAGGTAGACGGTACGTAGAACCTACCTTATTCAACCCTTCAACGCTCTACAACGTTTGCCTTCCTGTCTATAGCACATTTTTAATTTTCTAAAACAGAACAAATAACGTATGCACCTTAATGAAATCGTGTGAGGAAATCCACATTGTCCAATACCTAGAACAAATCTGGACTAGGCTTCGCTTATACCCAAGCGAGAAAGTCAATGATTTTTCCACCTGAGAAATCAAAATCTTTCCAGCCAGAATCAGAGTCCATAATTTTCAAACACGAAGAAAAGAAACATGAACGATATGAGATAAGTTAATTATGACAAAATGTCACGAATGATTTCATTACTCATTTTACTGAGCAGCTGAAATGGTGACAGAACCCCACGTGCTCGGATATAATATGATCAGCGATTATCTGATAACTAAGCAGTGGAACTGAATTAATAAACAGGTACGTCGAAGATAGTCAGAGATTTGACTTAGTCATGCTTTAATCAGGCTAGCAAATGCGATTAATGAACCGGTCTTAAAACTCTCTTATGGATCCTCCCAAAATAACGCTCCACGTACAAAACATGCCAAGCTACAAAATGCGTGATATCGTTCAATTGGAGTCAAGCCAATAGTTGGATCGCTGTCTCCCAGTACAATGCATTCATTCTCTCACTCTTTTTGACTGTGTGTGGGGGGTGAGACGCTACCAGACTTCAAGAAGCTCTCACTCCTAGATACAGTCAAAAAAGTTGAGAGATGAATGCACTGTAGTAGGAGTTGGCGATCCGAATACTGGATTCGCCCAAATCGGTTGACATCATGCATTTTATGGCTTGGCAACTTTTGTACTCGGCGCGTATATAACACATTTTTGGTGGTATAGGAAGAAAAGGTTGAAATGTTCAGGCTGATCACGATGAAGTCAGTCACTACATCAGGCTTTTATTTTGTGTTCGATGTTTTGTTGTTTGTAAAGAATCAGGTGGGACGAGAAAAAAAAGTCCGAAAATATGCATTTGACCCCTCGTTTTAGCTTATATAGAATTATCTACCGTTACATATTTGGCATCAGGCGACTCAGCGGTATGTCCCTCCCAGGATGTGCAAAGAAAAATAAGTTGGAGCCGACTGGGTGAGGTCGGGAGAGAGTAAATGTTGGGCCGATGTTCTACTTTGTTACTCATCTCGACAGGTCTCGTTACAATGGTTTGATGATAGATTGGCAATGCGAGACTATCGTCTCATTTTTTATACTTATTTAAATAAACTTAAAATCAGTTATGAATTGCAAGAATAATTATAATTGTTCCATCTAAAAATATCCAAGTGAACTTACTTTTCCGTTAGCAAAGTAGCCGTTGTTGTGACCAACGAGCTTGTTGTATACATCCATATAGAACGGGACATGTTCCTCTCTCAAGCGCTTGATGATCTCATCCTTTTTATGCTGATCATGCTCGCAGAAAGCTGGCATTGCCTCTGCAGTTACAAAACATGTATGTCATGTAAATGAGGTATGGTGTTAAGATTTCTGATAATAATTCAAATAGAAAAAAAAATACATTAAAACAAATACTTTTGATATGTAGTTAAATTCCTTTCAATTATCTATAATTGCGACTGTTCCTAAATTAGCTACCTGATGTCTGTTGTGGGTTTCGCCCCGTTACCCTTAAAATCAACTTAAATTAGTTTAGCGAGGTTTGAGACTTGTTAAAGGGGTACTTCAATTCGAAGTGGAAACTATTTGAAACTGGAAAAAAAGACACCGAGACACCACAATCTCGGTGTCTTGTTTTCAGGCTAACATTTTCCAACTTGTAGGTAAAATCTCATCTCAAGCTCATCGTGTGCAACAGCATCTGTGTCTGTCCACATACATTAACGGCTGATAAGGTAGGGCACATATATGGTGACGGAAGTGCACTCGTCAGCGTGACAAAGGTACCAGCAAGTGTTGCCTGGCTGATGTCTCCTCGGTCCTCATGCCTGCACTTCTTGGAGCATGCACATATATATAGTCATTGATTTTTCATCTCTGACAATATTTTGGCCTATTTGTATGGTCTTAGAACGTGCGCGAGGTCACTATTGACCAGAAATACGTAAAAACCGACCCCAAATATGTGGGTTCATGGACGGTCAGGTTTATAAAAAACTCTCGATTTCATTGAAGGAACCACATTTTACATAATTCAAACAAGCTTTTCTCCTCTAAATAGTAAAAAAAAAAGTAAAATTGACTATTGACTGAAAAGTATTAAATGAAGCAGTTTTCATGAAATTTTCCAGTTTCCTAGATTCTTTGTTGAGTAGGAATTTTAAAGATTTCCAGAAATTTTATTGTTGAAATTTTTCCATGTTTGAGATGTTGGTTTGGTCTTTTGATGGAAATAGGTTCTTAATCGAAATGCAGTATGCGTATAGGAAATTTAACCTTGATTTCAAAAATGGGGTAAAAAGTTAAAATTAAATCAATTAAAGTAGAAAAATTCAAGTTTAATAGGAAGAAAACACGGATTTTCTGAAGAAATCGTTTGAAAAAATCATATCTCGAGATAAAAATTAGGTTGAGATAAAAATATGCAGTTGGCGGAATTTTACTCAATTTCTGACGTAGTTTTACGCACAAATAATTTTTTTTCGTCTATGAGTAACTTACCATGTATTTGCTACATACTATGCTCTTTGCTGCGCCTAGTCAATTCACGCTTCCCCTAACTCGTGGCGTGGCTCTTTCTCCACTCGGTACCTAGTCTTTCCTACCACCGACCTTGGAACAGTAAATTGAATAGCGACCTGGATGACCGGTTCACTCTTCAGTGTGTTTCTGGTATCCCCAGATGCAGCTAAAGCCGATCCCAGTCCCAACTCACGTAGTCTTTAGCGCTGATATATCCCCTTCAATCTCCGTCCAAACATTATTGCTTGAAGACCCACCAAGTTCGTGACCAGGGTCAGTCAATGGTGGACTGTATCTGTATCGAGGTGAATCACTTGGGGAATCATGCAATCTATCTACCCTTGTTGATGAACTCATATAACTAGTGAGTGAACTCGGTTTCTATCATCTGGGTGAGTGAACACATAGGTCCTAACTAGGGAATACCAGCTCAGAGTTTCTCCAAAATCCTCAAATAAGTGATGGACTGGACCCCCATCTTGTAGGGTGAGGCATGTATAGGAAAAGTGAGCTAGCTCCTTATTTAGCGAGGACTCAAACCCAACTTCACATTTACTAAAGATGTTCGTTCTCAACTCTCGAGACATTCTATTGGTTTCTATCAAGACCACTATCGCAACTTGGGACCTGCCTACCTCACCAATTCCATACTTCATGAAGATATAGGTATAGTCTAATTTCCACACTCATCAAACAAAGATGGGATCCGCTTGAATTATTATTGACCTAAGAAACCAACAGTTTAAATGAAGTATTTTCAAACTGATGAGTGACAGTGGCGAAATACTGAGCCACGTCTGATTAGATGAACAGGTTAAAGTTTTTCATGTGTTCTAGGGTTCGAAATTTGAATGGGGTCTTATTGAAACTTCCATGTAATAATGAAAAGGTACAATGCCACTTCAATCAGCTGTGTGAGATTCGTACCTTTTTTACATCAAAGCAGCACCAGTCCAATAATATTTTTAGAATGTTCCATGTGTTATAATTTCAGCCCTCAAGTGTCAACAGCAACCAAGGTCTATATAGGGACAGAGTCAAACTGATGGGTTGAAGAGGTGGAGTGCTTTTCAATTATTTGTTTCTTAGACCAGAATGCATAGGCTTTCTTAGGGTTCTTTGGAAGCAGTAGAATCAGTGTGAATGGCAAGAGAACGATGCAAACTTGAATGAATATCTACTCACCGTGTACCAAATCCATGAGATCATCCACAACAAAGTCGATTTGTAGATTTTCCCAGTCGTTGCTGCCAACTAGGTTGGCGCTTTTAGCCAAATACCTCACAATTGAAGTACTGTGGTACAAACGCTGATGTTCTCCGATATCAAGGACTGGTAATTTTCCGAAGAGGAAGTCTGAAAAGCCAAATAAATCTGACATTACTATAAATCGGGGAAATAACATTTTGACAGGCAGACGACGGTTTAGGTGGCTACTACGTTGTCGGACTTTAAAATTCTTCATTTGGAGGGCGAGGAGCCTTAAAAAAGATTTAACCCCAAAACTCGTTTTTCCAAGGATTTTGTTCAGGTTTCAATTTATTATGAAATTGCGTGTTTTTTATTCAGCACTATACCACCCGAATTTTGAATTTGGGGCATTTCGGTTTTGGGGAGTAGAGTCACTAGATTTATATAGTTCTGATGTTGCATAAATTGTCTTCTGAATTTAAATGTATCGAATGTAGCTAATATTCCGGGAAATTGGTTTTGAATAAGCTATTGAGACTTTATTCTATCTGTTCGGGTTTTTTTCACAACAATTATGAATTTTACGAGCAAATTTTGTCAGCTGTTTCTTCAGGTATGTAAAAGCATCCAAGCTGAGAGATGGATCTTTCCTAAGTCGTTCTTGAAGATCGGAATACATTTCAGACAGCTCCACATTAGTACACATATTTCTCTGTCTCATAAAGATGAGTTAACCTAAAACATATCTAGATATAAACTGATCTGATCCAATATGCCGATTACATCTCTTTTAACACAGAATGTGTTTTAGCCTGGGCATCTCCAACCAAAAACGAAACGTTTATGTCTAACGAAAATGTGTTGCAACAATTTCTGATGATTTCCACTTACAACCGAGTCGTTGCTAGGAAAATTATTCTTCGTCGTTTTTCATCCCACAAAAATCGTTGACCATTCGTTCGAAAGCTCTTAATTCATCCAACCATATTATGTTAACTACTCCGAACTGCGTGAAAAACAAGCCGAGTTATGAGCATGGTTATTTGAATAATTGTTTACACACAGGTGGTCACTCTCAATAACTGATATTGTGAACATGATTGCAACCATTTCTTAATTTCTGATGATTTCATTGAGCTGGTAGTGAGTCGTTGCGCTGGTGATGAATAAATAAAACGACGGTAAGATACACTGCAAAATCTGAGTCGTATATGCGGGTTTTACGGGTTTGTGTGAGCTAAACACATTCTGTGTTTCAATAATTTCATTCGAAGTATGTACATAGAGATAATCGGGAGAGAGAGCGCCGAGTTTATAGTTGTTATTTATTTATTTAATTTTATTTTTTATTTTTATTTTATTTATTTTTTCTTTGGAGGAATTAGAAAGTAATAAACTGGTGATTGATATTTTCTTTGTTTTGGGGCTAATGTGACTCCTACATACGTTCTTTGTTCCAGGATAAATCAATGTACCTACTTGGACAATAATTTGCGTTTTTATTAATCATTGGTTTTGGCAATCTGGCTCAAAAAGTCGGTGTACCCAATAAGCTGGTTATTCAGGAATAAGTGAAAAATTATATTACCTTTCTTCATCTTCTTCCATTCCTGGTAAGTTACCCTCACGTCCTCAAAGTCCTTGCCCATGTAGCTGAGCATAAATCGGATCGGCTCGCCCAGCCCTTTCATGTCGAAATACGTCAGCTTGTAGGTGGTAGCCATTCTGTGACAAAACTCAACGTTACCCTTCAGATGCTCTACAGCCCTGTGGCTCATTTTCTTAAAATCCATTCCTACGGCCGGGGAATCAAAAAAGTTCCAGTCATGCAGCATGATCGTATGGGCGAATTTTTTAAAATTACTTATCGTATTACATTACGCTGAATTCACCGTAATCATCAACGCTGAAAATCACCCCGCCTTAATATTTGTCTGATTTAGGTTTTCCAAACCTCATTCGATTTTTCGAAAAAATCGAGAAATTAACCACTTTTAAGGTAACACTACCTAATGACTTTTTGTTGCCATTATAGATATCTTAATGAATCGAATACACCCATCCAGAACGCTGTACATTAGTTTGATTAGTTTGTTCGGTTTCATAAACAAAGAACTTTGAACAAATAAAAATAAATAAAATAGTAGTAAACTGCATAGTACTGGTACTGAAATATTTGAATTAGCGAGTCAACCGCTAAATTCCATTAATTACAGCTAGAGAGAAAAGTAACAGAAAAGTAATAGCTAATATAATTTCAATCGAATTATCATGTGATTTAATTCTCCTGGAATTCTGACTTGCGAAATCGCATTTATTAACTATTAATTAATCGAGTACGGATGGACTATGGACGCACGAGTGGTGCAATATTTAATCACATAAATTTTTAATTTGTAGGCACCGACCTACTTAAATACTTAGATCAGAGGACTACCTAGTAACATGTAGATATATTGTTTAAAAAGCGAAAAGTTGTGGGGTCTTGGAGTTGTATAGGTTCGTGGTTGGGAGGCGTGAAGTTTCAAGTTTTGGTGATATACTATTCACGGGTGTAACTTCTATTTATTATAGGTATTTTTTTAAAACATTTTTTATTACACCAAGTCTACAGTTTATTTGCGATTTGATTTTGATCTTAAATACTACATAAACAATCCAAAACAAAGATGCAGAACGTGTTTTGACAAAATCTGATAATTGATGAACTAATTAGTTCATTATTTCACTTTCGTTGGGCTAGTTCGTGTGATTTTATAGACTAATAATTTGCGTAAAAGAGCCATTTATTACAGAAATAATAAACCATTGTGTATTAATTTGCAACGTTTTCATTTAGATACACCCTGTCCCTGTGTGTTAGGTGTAAATCTAACAATGTAAAGTTTTACTTACGTAATTTGAAGGAGTTTCAAATGGATCGCCGAACTCAACAGGAATGACTTCCATCTTTGGAAAACCGAGGATTTTATAGCCAGCTCCTACTGATCAGGGGGGTTTATTGTTTATCTTTCAAATCATACATAACACAGGAGTCACTAGTAGGTAAATATGCTGCTATTGGTTCCGTAATAGAGGCGTAACTTTCCAACGATAATGGGACACCCCCCCCCCCCCTCCCCTCTCCATAACATCATTATCGACATCGCCGGAGTGACACGGAGGACGGCTACACTTTTATCTATTTATCTAAAAGGTCGAGCGTCTGGCGTACGGAAATTCACCGACGGTCGCTTTTCCTCCCGTCTCCCTGCCACTCAACGTCAGTTGTTATGAACAACTTTGTGTTTTTCCCTAACTTTGTGTTTCATTCTATATTTTTATTTCTAACCATCTAAAAATATACGTGACCCGAAAAAAAAAAATTAGGTAAACTCTTTCGCACGCTCAGCGTGAAACACGGGGTTGCATCAGTTTTAAATGGTCCCGACCCAGCGAACTTAATTTACAAAGCGTGGAAGCTCCTCGACATTTTTCACTCTTCTGAAAAGGGAGCTTACCTATCAAGCTAATTGGAGATAATTTCCTCGGAATGAATTAGGTCAAACTACTCTTTAGCACAATTCGCTCGGAGCATTTTCTGGGAAGAGTTTATTAGGGCAGGGATAAAGGACTAACTTTATTAAACAAAACTGAAATTAGTAAAGATAAATATATAAAATAATATAAATAAATAAATAATAACTATATAACGCCCTTCAGTTCGTAGTGAAATATAAAATAATTTGAGTTAGTTTTCTCGACCACGTGTTTAATAATGAAGTTAAGGGTTAGCGAGGGTTGTTCAATAATTCAAAACTTTATTCTAGGCCGACGTTTCACGATATTTGTATAGCATTTTCAGATTACATTAATACAGAGGACAACAAATTTTACAATATGGCACAAGACTATAAAGACAGCAATGTATAATATAGGTTCATACTGTTAACATAATTACTGAAAATTTGATACAAAATATATAACATGATTTAATGTGGTACCTATTAATTATTTCACTTAAAAATTTGTCTGATTTCTATATCAATATTAGTCTAATTTTTCATTATAATTATCCACATTAATTCGTGTATATTAGATTTTGCATTACATTTTTAGTAATTAGGTTAACACCATGTACCTATGTATGAGATTGAACAACACTTTATTTTTTTTAATTTGATTATTAATTTTATTATATCGTGGTTACATTGTTTCTAAGTTGACAAAAAATAGATATTTATTCGGTGATTAAAGTCCACACGAGTAATATTTTTATACGTTTATAAGTACGAGATAATTATATACAACCTACATCGTATAGTATCAGGTTTGCTGTCCTTTTAGTGTATGTACCAGATTGTATCATTCGTTGTCCTCTGTTGTAATGTACCCCTGACGATGCTATAGAAATATAGCAAAACGTCGGGCTAGAATAAAGTTTTAAATTATTGATCAACTCTCGCTAACCCTCAACTTCATCTAAAATAGTGACACCCGGAATCCAATCCAATTTATTTGAGCCGGCCTAATACCAGATTTTAGCCCGAAGGAGGCTAAGATGTTAAATTTTAAAATTACAGAATATTATTTTTTGTTTCTGTTTTTTTCTGTTCCTGTTTTGGGAAGCACAACGGTAAAAATTTTGTCGGAACCTTAACTTTTCAACGGTATAGACATTTTATTCTGATATAGCTAATTGGTGGGAAAAATCGAGGGTTTCCTTGAAAATTACTCCGTATGAACCAAAGAGTTTAGGATCGGTTTCTACTTCATTTTCCATACTGAATCCACTGGTAACTCTTGCAGATCTCTGCTTATAACAGAGTTTTGCACAATACTAAAAAGTTTTTGGATAACTTTTAGGACGTCTCTCTGAAGTCTTATAGGCATTGCTTCATAAATTAGAGGGACGCCTACTAGAATTGGCTAGCATTAATCCCAGAGAGAGTAAGAAGGGTTAGCTGATTCAGCTGACCAGGAAAGAGCCCATAATTGCAATCACCCGGAGAGTCTCTCTATCAAATTTAAACTTCCAAGGGTAAACCGATGGGTTAGAGTACATCAATTTTAAATACCTGACGACTGAACTATTATCCCTGTTTTCAAAACAGCATTGTTAATAAATTATTCCTTAGTGAAAAAAAATAAAATAAAATAAAATAAATAAATGAATAAAAAATAAATAAATGTCTCGTACAGTTGAGAAAAAATCAGATTTTGAGATGGATTATACTTCCAAATAGGACTGTTGGAATTAAGGGTTTTATTGCTACCTCCCAATTTTCCTCCAACCTCTCCCAAGTCAGTGAAAACATGGGAGGAGGCTGGGAAAGAAGTGCTAGCTTCTTCCATTATGCGATTCTGGAGAAACAAAATTTTATACTCACGAAATTTCACGCTGATTCCAAATGCAGCTCTTTGTCCAATACACAAAATGGCTCTTTAATACTTTTTGTTTGTTTGAAAAACAACATTTTTTCTACATATTTTTCAACATTATTTGTCCAACACGTAGGTTTAAAACAATTTTCGCACTTTAAGAAAGAATAGTATAAAAATATTCCGCGTCGATTGATCACCGCATAGAGCATAGTTGCATTTCAAAGTTTCAGTTCATGATCGTGTTAGCTGATTTTAGTAAGTTATCGTAGTATATCAAGTATGTTGAATCAACTATCAATTTGGACACTTTGAATTCAAAGGAATTGTTCATATCACCAATTTTATGATTTAAAAAAAAAAAAAAAAAAAAAAAACTTGCTCTAAATAGGTAATGTTCTGGGATTCAATAAAGATTTTGGATTTTAGGCTTTCATTTGGAATTGTTTTCCTCAACTTTTCAGAAAATACTATTGAATTTAAGTACATGCTTCAGAATAATTTTGTGTATAAATTTTTTTTGTACTGTTTTACTTCGTTTGACTAAAATTATTCTGCTTAGAAAATATAAATTTAACGATTTTTAGCCGTTTTCAGCCTAAGTGGCATTACTCCGTTCTGCGCATGCACTAACGTAAATTACTTCAAGCACCATTTTCCTGTCTCCTAAATGACCGATTTTAACGTTTTACGTTAACTTCATATTGACTGACTATATTTCGCTATGGAGTTTATATGATTATTAAAACCATTTCAGTGATCCATACATTTATTTCATTTTGGTTGGTAGATTCCTACTTACTTAAATATCGTTATACTGAGTTCAGGGGAACGAGTAAAGTGTAGGTGTTTTGATTAACTGCATTAATGTTCCCTTTGCAGGTGCAGCTATCTAGGTTGACTTGAAGTCAACCTATGGATACTACAATTTGAATTGGACCCCCTTTGTAATATCAAGAATTCAATATGAGCCTAATTTGTTTCTTAATCGAATTATGATGCTGAAACCTTAACTTTGGCTCCTTTTTGGAGATGTGGAATACCATTGCAAAGTATGGAGGGACTCAGATCAGCTTCGGAACCTCCGAGGCTAATTTCTTTCCTAATCGAATAACGGTGTCGTAATTTAGATGGAGCTCCTTTGAGTAACAACTCAGAAACAATTGCGGGGTACTGATACGCACTGAATAGCTGAAGAGCCTCTGAGGCCTAATTCTTCCTTACCTATAACCTTTTTTTACATTTACTGTAAAGCGTAAAATTGCGAGGTCCTGGAACTGTAAAGGTGTTAACCCATTTGGGAGGCACTATGCGCCATGTTCTGATCATATATAATATACGGGGTTTAATAATTTTAGACTAATGATTTGCAAAGAATGGCTATGTAACACAGAAATAATAAACACTTGTTTAGAAACAATTTGCAGTGTTTTTTGATATATCTGAAAAATGCAGATTTTTATCATTCTATTTTCCACATAGCGGAAGGTTCTCTTCCGCTTACCTTCAGAGGGCGAATCCATAGCCAAATTCTGGGAAGAGCCGATATAAACTCTTCAATAGACGAACGCATCGTAAAATGAAAAATATGAAAGCAAAGGGTTTGGTTGACTCTCGTTTTGACATGCTTTGTAGAGTAAACGTTGGAGCCCATCGTTTCATAGTAAAATTCCACAATACAACTTCTTTGAAATCCACTCATAAAATCCTAAATCAACCAACTTTCAAAATTCGACTAATTTTGCGTTAGATAGCTATTATAGCACAATGTGCATCTCCTGTTCATTGCCCCTGTGGGTGTACAGGGCCCTTAAATATTTGCACGGAGATAGCCACCGAGAGCACTGGCTGCGACTCCATCAGCTTCTGCGCCAACATAATCAAAGTTGTTTAGACATACGATTTTTGACTCTTTTTACAAAAAGGGTTCTCCACGTTTAGCAGCCAGGAAAGAAAAAGGTGCAGAAGTTGTGAGTTTCGTCCTAGTTTAATATCATTATACGAAGGATGGAAGAGAGGTGAACGAAGTTTCGAATCAAGGTGTTGTGGAATTAAGGGAGTGAGAGTAGTGCGAGTGGAGTAGGAGTTAGGTTTGGTTGGAATTGAGCCTTCGTACGAAGATGGCGTAGAGGGAACTTGTAACTCCATTCAGAGTGTTGGGCTTCTAAATTAGCTATCATGGGGTGAAGGGGTATGGAAGAGGCCTAAGAAAAGTACGGGAGGGAGAACGGGGAATAGTAGGGGACTTTTGTAATTAGATTGTGATTTAAACGGTTAACTGTTCTAAGGTTATTACCGTTTTGTACAGAGGAGGCCGGGTGGATGGGAAGGGGTCTGTGACATGAACTTAGAAGACCCTAGGGAAATCATAGTTAGAGGAACCGACTAATGGCGCCGTACGGGAGAGCCAGGCTAATAGAAAGAACGCTGCAGCTTTTGGGGTCCCCTCTCTATTTCGGTGTGATTTCACTATGACATCACCCGTCACATTATGTTCGGAGTTGACAGGAGTGGGGAACGTTCTGGATTACTGTTAGGACACTATAGGGTTAGGGTATTTGAGAAGGAGACAAGCGAAATATCACAAGTCACGAAATGATAAAAATTGAGTAACAGTTATATGTTGATTCTTAATCATCATTAATATCGTTCGGTACAGCCAAAATCGAGCTAAATCTCACTGGTCTCTCTTGAAACACATCGGGATAAGAGCAGTTGCGAGCAAAACATGCACAGATCTAGGATCTGAGGCTGAGTGAATGAATTCAAGTACATTCGAACCAATCAGCAGCCTGTGAATCACGTGACCGGCGTGTTCACCAGTATTCGCATCCAGATGGTTGGTGTTTAGTTTTATCCATTCAAAATGCGTATTTAAATACATTTTTCAATATTTTAATAATTCTGTCACCGGACATCGTTTGTACAGCAGCATAATTAGTAGGGTGGATCAACACAGCTGATCAGGAAAGAGCTCCTGGTTTATCGATATGTGATGTCCGAGAGAATCTCGCTATCAAATTTCAACTTCCTAGGACTAACGCAAGAGAATTTAATGCACTAGGCTGATAAGGACAGGATCAGGAGCTAATCCACACTTGCGATCCTTGAAAATGTCATGAAAATCAGACCATGTATCCGGAGTTTTGTCTGTGCCAATCAATTGCAGGTTGGTGCATTCGCCATTGTTACTACTCAACCGATCGCAATATAATTCACTGTGGATTTTCCTAGAACATTTGTCTATCTACTTCCCAAGTTTTAACGAAATCGGACCAATAGATGATAACTTTTGCGCATTAGCATTGACTAATATAAAAGCAAAATCACCTGGATTTAGTCGTACTTTTCTCTTAGGCCACCACTTTTTCATTTAAATTAACGTGTTTCACGCAATATTAAACTTGAATGAACAAATTTAATTACAAAAAATAAGAGATGAGATATTATGAATAGAACTTATTATTTATTTTATTATTCTATCATGTCACATTTGTCTTCATGCCATCATTGTCAACTTATACATTTCGCCCTTTAATGACTACAATATTGTTAATCATACGAATAGTATACAAATACCACAATTTATTGGAACGTAGAGGGATTACTTCTAAGAACTCTCTAGTTGGCTAAATAGTATACAAATTATCTACTGAAATTAGCACGAATTGCCGTTCACATTATAAATGAATAATTGAATAAATTTAGATTTTCAACCAACTCTAAATTCTTTCGCCTTCCGAATAATTGAGGGAGTTATTTGAATTCATCTGATCTCGTTTGACCACTTCCTCTTTTTCTCATCTACAACTCTGTCCTTCGCCGCACGTAGCTACTCTTCGTCCTGTAGTTCCCCATTCACTTCAATCTCAGATGACATCCAATTATTTTTCTCTCGTCGTCCATCGCCGATATCTCCGCCTAGCAGCTCGTAGTATTATTTTTAATGCCTTCTGAATGAGAGGGGGGGGGGGGGGGGGGGGGAGAGAGAGAGAGAGAGAGAGAGAGAGAGAGACATTCATTTTTTTCCCTCAATCTTATAACGGTTTTTATTTGTTCATTGGAATGTGTTAAAGTTATTTATTTAGAAACGTATGATAGGGCGATGACCTCGATTTTCTTGATATTTTTCATCTAAGAAACTATGACCATTTTCCATAGTCACTCACGCCTTTTCATTGGGCGCATTTGTAGACGTTGGGGGAAAAACCGTTGGGGCACACCGATATTTTTTTATGATTCGAAATCGTTAATGGAAATCGAACGGATGAACTTAAGCAAATGGTCTCATTCATTCATAGAAAAGAGTTATTAAAATCAGTTGGAAAAAGCACTCTTTTATATTAAAATTTTGTTAAATATTGATTTTACCGCGAGGCCCAAATCATCCCTTGGTTCAGAAATCGTTTATTTCTGTAGAAAATATCGCTAATATTATATCTTTTAGGTTTGTATGGATAATATATTGAAGAATGATAACTACACAATAGTATCTATTAAAGTGATGTAGTGTGGTTCACGTATTTAACATTGGTTTATTACCACACACACAAGAAAGCGGTGGGAGCTAGATCACTCGCAACTGATAAGCAAGATTTTGAGGATCCAGTCAGTTATGTATTAACAAACTCCGGAGGGGACGTCCCAATAAGGGCCTTTTCCGTTTTCCGTGCTGCTCGCCGTGTCCAGCTAAGTAATCGGAATTTTTACTAAGGGATTTGCTACTTGATGTTAAGTATTTTCGAGATGCGAGCGTGGCAAGCGCCCAGACCACTGATCTAACCGAATAGTTCACCTACAACCACTCTTGTAGAGATTTTACACAGATCAGTTATTTGGTTAGATCAGCAGTCTGGATGCTCGTTTTGCTCGTATCTCAAAATTACATAACGTCAAGTAATCAATCCCTTAGTAAAATTTCAGATTAGTTGGTCACAGCGGGTGGTTTCCAAAGAGTGCTGACACATAAACGACTAGATCCGAATTTGAACGTATCAATTGAGTTTTGGCACAGGTAATTCTACTTTTGGTAAACGAACCTACCTGTACCACGGTGTATCTGCTAGAGAAATACGAACCAACTTTTGTTCGTCCATGTAAATGTTCAACGCTCTTTCCAAATTAGGAGGAGATTGGGATATCCAAGAGAGAAGAATTTCCAGTTTTGGAATTCGTCAAAATGTGAATTGCTAAGTTGGAGTAAACAAAATGATGGCAAAGCCGTGAGGAATATTCTTATAATGGTGAGCTATACAGGGGAAGTAGGGGAGAAGGACAATGGACGATAATTACTAGCCGAGTAATGAGATTCTGACGATAAAGATTGCTAGTTGGATTGAAGCCAAGACCTCCCGCCTCCCACCCCTAACCACTGTGGCTCTTTCTACACTGCCCTTCCTTCCTGGAAGACAAAGTCCATTCTCCTAAGTTTTATCTTGGCTGAATCCTACCGCAGTAATACCGCTTAGATAGCAGGAAAACCTAAGGATCCTACAACCACACTTTGGAAAAACCTCGATGAAAAGGGCTATAATAATTAGCTAATGCGTTTGATGAAACTTCATCATTGGTGGGAGTCGAAGTGTCGGAAGGATGACAATGATTTGAAGGTCAAAGGGCTTTCATTTGTTTGTAGACCACTCGGTTACGCCGGAAAAAGGGGAGCGGGGACGCTGCAAATTAGTACACAATGGTTTATTGTTTTTGTGTTACATAGCCCTTTTACTCAGTCTATTATTAGTAAACCCCGTATAGAGTGCATGATCAGAACATGGCACATCATTCCTCCCAAAAAACTTCCAGGACCCCAAAATTTTAACCTTTACAGTAAATATCAAAAGGTAATACAAAGAACAGGTCGATGAGAAAAGAATGTAGCCTCAGAGGCCACTCAGCTGATCAGTGCTCCTCCGTATCTCGGAATCGTTCTCGAGGTGACAAAAAGGAGCTCGATTTAAATTACAGCTCCGTGAATTGATTAGGAAAGAAATTAGCCTCAGAGGTTCTGAAGCTGATAGTATTCCCTCAATACTCAGAAATTGATCTCCATATATTCAAAAAGGAGCTTCATTTTCAGGTTTCAGCATCATAAGTCGATTAAGAAACAAATTTGGATCAGAGGCCCCACAGCTGATCAGTGTGAACTAATATTGAGTTCTAGATATTGCAATGGAGGTCAATTTCGAATTGCAGATTCGTAGGTTGACATCAATATGCTTGCATATAGGCACCTGCATAGGGAAAATTAATGCAATTAATGAAAACGTCTACACTTTACCAGTCCCCATGATTTAAGTATAACGATATTTAAGTAAGTACCTAGCAATCTAACAACAGAAATTAACATAAATAAACTTATTTCTGTTCTAGAACCAAAAATTTCAACCATGTATCATGTTTTCTCCTCGATATTGATTCGAAATTCTATGAAAACATCAGAAATTAACAAATTGACTCGCAAAAAATGCTAGGACCCCAGGGCTAAAACATGATACATGTTAATAGATTATTGAAATGGTTTTAATTATCTATAAAAACCCCATTGCGGAATATTGTGAATCAACATGTAGGTAACGTAAAATGTCGAAATCGGTCATTTAGGAAACGGGAATATGATGCTTGAAATAATTTACGTTACCGTATGCGCAGAATGGAGTAATGATTTGATCCAAATAATATTGCTAGGAGACAATGTGCAGCCCATCCCGCACACTTGCTGAAAATTTAATCAAAATTGGATGAAAGCTCTTGAAAATAGTCTCGTTAAAAGTAAAGAAGGGTTAGGCGCGCTTTTCCAGAAAATTTCAAGATCAAGATCGGATGAAAACTATAAATTAAACTTGTTCCTGGGTTTACACTTTTGCGCATTCGCAGGAGCTACTAAAAATACAATCATGTAGTCACAAAAATGCAATAATAATTATTGGAAGACACGGAACGTAAGTTGTTCAGAATGCTCTCAAATTTAAAAAAACGAGTGGAAATGTTACCAGTGTGTAAAAACCAAAAATCGTTTGTTTTTCAGAGACCAGAAATTTTTCATCTCTCAAAAGTGAATACGATGATAAAATTCGCATCTACCTATGCTTCACTAGTTAATCCGCACAAACAATAGTTAATAATCTCGATTTCGCATCAATGTTAGTCTAATTCCCATTGGTTCTATATCGGCTGATGATTCTATTGCGATATATCAGCTGATATTTACATGGGAATTTCAATGTCTTCCGGCCCCACTCTCTGGCGATGGAATTTAGAGATTCATATGCTAATCAATAGATTAGCAGCGTATGATTTCGCTATGTTCTCGCGCTCAGAAATCCGAAGGTGTTTTATCGAAGTTCTAGCTCTTAGGGAGAGTGAACGGATCAACGTACAGCTTTGCGGATGGTTTTAATCGATTCATTGGGATAAATTTATCGCATTGGAGGAAAGCCAAAAATCGTTACTGTTACCTTGAAAGTTTTCAAGATCTCGATTTTTAAATATATTAGCACTTTAATACTGCCCTTTAGGGTTGACAAAAATTGATGCCGAGCTTCTAGGATCAACTACATCCCAAATGTGACTTTCACTTCAAATTTCATAAAGTTTGGTCTAGCAGTTTTGGAGAGAAGCTCTGAACGGCGGACGGACTGCTTCTTTTGTTCGAATTTAGGAATTGGATTGTACGCAATTTCGAAACTCCAATAAATTTTGATGGGAGCGGGGGGTTATTATTTATTTATCAATTTTTTTGGTCGATTACGGAGGTTCAATATTAAAAGTAATAAATTAAAAGCTGGTTACAAGCTTTTACGCGTCAGAAGGTTACTGACTATGAAAGGACATAACTGTTTGTAGTTACCGTGTTGACCTATTCGTCATTGTCAATTGTTCCTCTGACCCTGTAAATTTATGAAACATTTTTGAAGATTTCGAAGAAAACTTTTTTTTTGTACGGCCCCACAAATCATAAATGTATTGACTCACTGTTTTCAAGAAAATGTCGACAAAATCGATCAAAATTGAAACAGAAATTGAGGGCATATTGTGGATCAAGAAAACAGTGTACTGTTTGATTTGTTGAACTTATCCAGTTTGTTCTAATGCAATCAGTCTTCACTTCTGGTGTTGCTATAAATATGTGTACTCATAATTAGCAACGCGTTATTTATATTATTAGCAACGATTTACATGTATTAATTAAATGTTCAGGTAAATTTTTGCATCTGAACGACCTTCTTGTATGCGCTCAATCGTTGTCTTTTGGAAGTCAACAAGCCGAACCGTTTATCTGGGGAAACAAGGTCATCCAGGAGCCCACCTCCACCTGTTGTGTGTCTTTGTTTGTATTGGGTGTTTGTAAATGTATGAACGACGCTCAGGGCGAACAACCTGTGGGGCTCTAGTGAAATATTACCAAGCGGTTAGGCATCTATGGAAATATGTTAAGAGAGGACAAGAGGACAACACCATGAACTACCGCCGCCGCTGCTGCGGCTGATGATGAAGTGATACAGAATTTACGCATTCAAGTTTGATCATAATAGAAACTGTTCATAAATACAGTAGGTAAAATATAACCAACTGTTCGACAGAATGAAATCTTCAGGCAGGTAATATTTAGTAGGGTACCCTATTTTTGGGTAGAAACCCATGGAACATGAAGATAAAGCTTGAGCTAAGAAGGATGGAACACATGTAGTACGTGGTATTAGAGCGATTTATGAATGTCTTTTACAATAGATTTCAAAGTAAATCACAATTATTTAGGAGTTATTATTAGAGATTATACCTTGGTTAGAAGAATTACTGATAATAATGAATTTGATGTAGTCACATTGACACCCCCTTCACCTTCCCTCCACGTACCCCATAGCACACAAACGTCAACGTTATCAAGCCGGAAACCGGTCATGTAATGGGTCACTGCGTGTGATGGTTGGTGACCATCAGGATCTGCTGGTGGGGCAGTTGTCGAGGGGACGGGCGGAAGGGGGTTGTCCTAGATCTAGGTCGTCTCTCAGCGTCTTGTCAAAATCAATATGTGCATGGATCTGGTGGCTCTGGGTTCACATAGACCCAGTAGCCTACATGAGGCTTGAAGTAAATCGTGCGAAGGTTGCAAACAAGGGCAGCTAATGTGGCGTTAAGAGTTGGAATGCTGAAGAGTTGTTAGGGGATTAAGAAAAATCATGGATGGGCTTGCTCATATTTGATATAGAGATCGGTTTTTTGGTCCTTGTCCCCACTGCAAATTTTCAGCTTGAAACTACCGTTGGCTCGGACGAAAAACCGGTAGAAAGGAAAAGAATTGACCCATAGGTTGACGGTGATGAGGTTCCCGCTCAGTCGGACGTGGGAGTCGAAGCGTTCCCCCACGTTATTTAGCTTTCTTTAAACCGCTGTTTCGGCCACTTCCAATCATCTGATACCCTTCTATACAGCATCCTTTTGGAAAATCTCTTTGAGGCTTTCCTGCAGATGGAATAAAAATTATATTTTATGGATGGAATAGGAGAAATTTCGTATGCCTGGAACGGTGATGAGGTTCCCCTACAGACGGCTGTGGGGATGAGAGCGTTCCCCCATGACATAATTTAGTTTTCTTTAAAACACTGCTTTGGCCACTTCTAATTATCCGATACTTTTCTATACATCATTATTTTGGAAAACTCTTTCTAAGGTCTTCCTACTGGTGGAATAAAAATTGTATTTTATGGAATAAGAGAAATTGCCTATAACTGAAACAAGGTGTGATCATAATCCATGGAGAACTGTTGGCACGGCCCAGTTCCCAATCTTTTGTAAATTAACCTTTCCATTCACGTTTAAAAGTGCAGGGAGTAAGTATTAAAGCAGAGCGAGTTCGATACTTTTTCGAGGTTAGGTTGGTCCTTTTTCGAGGCGTTAGGTGATGTCACAAAATATTCGCGGGGAGATTCGTGGATAATGCGCCAAGAGTCGGTATTTAAGGTCATATAAATACTATGACATAACTTTTTTTGTCAAGAATATATCTTTTGGCAAATGGTCTGTTATAATTTTGCGACAGAAAATCAAGCCACAGAAGTTGGGCCCACGTTTTCACTATGCTATGTATGGTAGAATTGAAGCTGCGATTTGGCATGTATCCTCCTCGGAACTTATATTATATAGGTCCAGAGTCAGGTGAGTGACTCCTAAAGCTAATTTCTATGATGTTTATCGTATGAAGCTGTAATTTGGCATGTAGTCTCTTTATGACTTAGCCTTGAGTAGGTATAGGGCTGGGATCAGCTGCGTGGCTCCTAAAGCTAATTTCTAGGCTATCACTGTATACAATTTTATAAATTATACTTATTCAACAAGTTTTTTTTTTCATTTTTATAAAAATTTTAAAGGAATTCCCCTTCTTGTAATATCAAATTTTCTTCTTGGCGACATATCCATGATCTGGAAGGTAACGAAGATTTGTTTGTAAATTTTGTGTCACTTTTAATACTTTGGACCACACTTACGTAGTCTGTCGAAAAAACAAAAACATATATTACCCCTTAGATCTACTAATTTTCACTTATAGCCCCAGTAACAGATATACTCAGTAACTGTATGGTATAATGTACATACTCTACTAGCTGGATACATACAGACATGAAAAGTGCATCAAGTTTCGGAAGGTGCATTAGTTACGAGTTATGTCAAAAATCTAGTTTATTAATTTATTATTTATTAATTATTACAAAACGGGCAAGACCATACGATGTAAATTAAAACGAGATTATCATAGGTTGAAAGAATAAAACGATATGTCAATCGTAATTTGGTTTTACTAGTTCGATATAATTTGATAATTTTTCATTCGTCTTATTTGATGATTTTTCATATTGTCGAACAAGAGAAAGAGAAAGCAAGACCAGCGAAATGTAGGAGCTGCTGAAATTTAGGAAAAACGCCGGAATAAGATTATGAACAATTAAGATGATTAAGATCAACCATTAGGGAACTCCCTAAGTGTCTACATAAATTGAAATATAGTCCTTAAATGATGTAACGTTACTGGTTATATGCGAAATAATTGCGCAAAACAAAAGTCCTTTTTTGATGTTGTACTGTTTATTAAGCAAGTAACTGAACGTTCCCCCCAAATGGGGAATTTCCATGGTTATTTTGTATTTCCTCAACAGAAAGAACTATCCGAGAGCTTTCCAGAAAGGTGTCATATGAAGCGTATCTGATCAGTAGAACAGCTTATGAAAATCATTTGCGCGAAGACGTCGTGGCCCCCGCTTGTTTGAGGGGAACCTTCAGCTATGACGTTTTACGTGATTTCCTACGGTTTTATTGGGGAAACTAAAGAGTCTCTTGAAGTAAAAGTTGTTACTAGGGGGTTTGCAAGTGCGCTAAATCCGAATCTGAGGTCAAAAGTGTAAAATCATAACAGAAGAAAGTTCCCCGTTATCCTACTGCAAGGTTCCTAGTCGACATTGTCGAATTCGTCGTTCAACATTTTAACTGAAAAGATGATGAGCACAGGAGGGATCAGACGTAAGGTTCAACTACCCACGTTCTGTACGACGCTGTCTTTCTAGGAAGCATCGACCTAATTTATGACGTAATGTTTAAATGGAGTGATATCGGCCCTAATATCTAGAACCGTCCATCAAGCACCTGCTATAGATCGGTCTCCGCAGGTGCGCACCCGAGGTCCGTCTGATCTAGTTAGGGAACCATTTGTTCCTGTCATTCTAATTAACTGTACCTTAGGCCTCGTCAATAAGTCGATTCATCATTCACGCCTCAATGCGCTCTGTCACGTCACTAGTCCCTATTGTCGCTTATTTATTGCCTGGGAATTAATGCAATTCCAATCTCAAATAGGTTATGTACCTTTTAGACAATCGGCTTATTGTAGGGGGGACTCCCGGGTGATTGATGGTGCCGGAGAGTCTTGGATGAGCTATGCTCACATTGTCAAGAAAATTCGATTTGCATTGAAGGCGGCGGAGTTCTCGCATCACATACATCACTCTTCCTCCCTGATTGTATTTCGTCCCAATACTCCTGGTTCACCTTCAACTCCCTTCTCCTTTCTACTCTGATCTATTGTGAATAGATTTGAGGTTCATGCCATCCAGAAAAGTACAAATTTTCCAATAGAATTTTTGGGGAAATACCTAGAGAATCCTCCTTATATTTACGAACCAGCGAGTTACAAAATTTCTGTAATAAATATTCAGTTAATAATCACGAATTCTTATTTTATTTACACGTTGACTGCCAACCCTAAAATGATAGAAAAATACCCTACCTAAGTTTTTTTTTTCTATTCTCTCAAGGACACTGTTATATGAATGTCTAATGACAATGACACTACCCTGAGGTGACTCCAGAGCGTCCTGTAGCTGTGTTCTTTTGGTATCCCATCACCAGTACAACAACCATCTAACTGAACTCTTATAATAGTTTAAAGAAACATGGATAATTCACATAATTTTGAAAACCACTTGAGGAATGAGTAAAAATTGCTAATTAACTGTGGATTGAACATAGTGACCTGGTAATTAGAGCCATTCAGGTTGGATGCCATAGGCAGGTAAGGCCTTTCTATCTCAAAAAACGTTTACCAAGTAATAAGAATTCATAGGATGACATCCCGAGATATGTACCAGGTATGTACCAGCAAAAACTTGAACGAAATTGGACCGATAAAAATCGTGAAAAACCAATGTTTAGGGATATTTAACTTTTCGCATGCGCACACGGAACTATTCCTTCACCAGCGATGGAATTGACTGGAAATTGGAAAGGGATCAATCAACCCAGTAGCCAGAATTGTCATCAAAATTGTTCCACAGATCTCACAGTTTAGCCAGTGTCTTTACTGAAACTAGCCTACCTCACTACTTCCCAATTTGAACAACATCGAACCGTTAGAGCATGGGAAATGAACGTTAAAGGAAAGTCACGATGAATCACGGATGGTGCATGCGGACACGCTGATTTTGGTCTGATGGCAAGGAAATTAATTGGGAACCATCTATAAGCTAACCCGCACGAACCCAAAATATTTTATCAAAATCTAAAACTGTAGGTATATTTGTGGGAGTGACTTGGAGTTAGCACAAACAGACTGATGTACACGGAACCAAAATTGATCTGCAATCTGAGAAGCGCAAAAAGCAAGTGGAAAGTTCGATTTTGTAGGGCGAAAATTGATTCGAGTTTAAGCTACACACATGTTGGACATGTGCAGAGGGGTATTGAGTCAAGAACTATGAAACTGATAGGGACTATCTACACCCTAGCCCGCATATTCCCTGAAAATGTCATCCAAATCGGACGAAAACTGTGGAAAATAAGCTTGTTACAAGGATTTGCGGACACACGACACACACACACAGACAGACACGGAACCAAAGTTGTTCAGAATAGTCTAAAACGTAAAATGGGAATGGAAATTTTGATTTGGGTACCCAAAAGTTTTTTTCTTTCGAAAGTGAAAACAATGCTTTCGCTACCTTTAGGTAGACTCGGAAGCAACTGTTCGATAACTTCAAAGAAATCGCTCTTCTTTGCCAAAGATAGCTCACGGAAGAAAAGTTAGATGAAAGGTGCAAAATCCATTGAAAAAAGTAATGAAACATACCGCCTTGTATGTACTACGGCTACGGGAAAACATGACGGTGTAACCACCTACTTACATGTATATAATAATCATATTTAGATATAGTAAATGGATCAAACAATATTGTGATTAATTGAATATATATTTTTAAAATGAATTACCTAATTGGTTCCAAATGGTCGCTGGTATCAATGTATATGCAATGCACAATTAAATGATAGACGACTTCTGTTCAATATGATCCTATTCACATCCATCCGTCACACTATACTTTTAATAAATCCTCCAGTTTCCAGAGAAGGTATAGCATACACCCGTAAAAAAGAAATTGATCCTGCCAAGTAATTACATTATATCTGATGATACGGGTGTCCAACTGGAGTGAGTTAGGAACCTGAAAAAATAGTCGGAGAGATATGCTTGCGATTAGGAACACAGGGCCGCCACATCTCCAAGTCGGGCCCGGGACCAGATTGTGGCCACGGGCCCCCCCCCCCCCCCCCCCCCTTTTTTTTTTTGTCGCGCCACTTTTACTAGAGATGGCTATGATAATTGTTTAAAAAAAACTATTAAACCTTCTCTAACCAAACGAAAAATCATTTATACTTCCTACCAAGGTTCAGTGTTCGAATAAGAACTCTTGAGGGGCTGAACTCTTACTACTTCACTACGTTTTATTCACATTTTATCAAAAGTAAAGTATTCATACTTTTGAAAATTCAAGTATTCATACTCCAATAATTACCAACCAATTACAAAACCATAAAAATGCCATAAATTACCTTGAAACAATAAAAATTCTATATCCAATCAGTTATAGGATTTTTATTTTAACTACTTTAGATACAATTGTTTGTGAATAGAGGGCGTATTCAGAAAAGTTCCCATTTACTCATTCCTCAATTGGACGATTGTGGCAGAAATTATGATTGACTAAATTGCATATAATCATTAATCAACACATACAATTAACTTTATTTTAATGTTATGGATGGATTAAAAAGGAAAGTCTCTGTATGCAAGATGGCTGAAGGAATGAATTGAAACAATGATTATGTTTGAAAGAATACATTTATTAATTTTGGAAAAAAAAATAAAAATCTACAAAAATGTAATTATTTTATTACAGTTTATCTACTTGTAATGAAGCTATGCAGTAGAGAATTAAATTTATAACAACAAAAAATACAAGAATTATTTAGTGAAAAACTATCCAAAATATGAATTAGTAAAATGAGAAATTTGTTGTGTTGAGTTATAATACCATTCTGTAATTTAATTATAATTGTGTAAAACTTTTTAAATATAGAAAACTGTAATATTCTATAATTTCATGTTTTATAAAATGAAACATTTTAAAACTAATAAAGTGAAGTGAAGAAAAGTGTATTTGCATTTGAAAAATACAAGATAAAACACTTAAAACTTTTGAAGTGAAAATTCTTTAATAACCTTAGAAAAGTCAAGTTTGGATGCTAACTTGTGCTTAATGCTGAGAATGGCAAGGGAATTCAACCTTTCTTGGCCCGTGGATGCTCTCTTCCAAGTCTTCAGTCGAGTGCCTACTTGTAAAGACGGTTAAGGGTAAAGAGTAATATTTTGGGCCATAGCAATCATCAATCAATTAAGCTATAGGCGAGCCACTGGTGAATTCCCCAAAACTCCAGAATCACTTCGGAGTTCAGGGGTAGCCAGTTCGGCCAAACGATTGGGTGAGACGGGGGAAGACAATGTAACCTGCCTGTAACCTGCTCTTCCTAAAACTAACCGGTACATAATATAACAAACTACAGCGATTGTTTGATTTCTTAGATTTTACCCCATGCACGTGTATGCTCACCAGCAAAAGAATCACATTTTGGCTTGGGATTGACTTGATAAAGCAATCTTCCTCCTCTTGCCGTTCAAGTTTACCCAAGTTATTACGAAGCTCTCAGACAACCGTGGTCAATAAAAGGGGGCACTTTCGAGCCTCTAGAAATCAATAGCGTGTTTGCGCTGATTCTATAAATGTGGTGGCGGAAGGTGAAACGAAGGGGGGGGGGAGCAGGAGGTCGCCTCGGGGCCACTGCAACGGTATTTATCGAAGAAATTGTGTTTCTGTCGGGCGAATAGAGAGAGAGAAAGAGAGATGGAAAAAATGAAAAAGAGACAGAAGAATTGTTGACACAGCTAATAAGAGCGAATAGGAACAGGTATTGGTGGTAGGGGGCGGACAGCCCCTCCAGGCTTTGAAACGGTCTTTTGCACTTTTATACTATAGGGCAATAACGCACAAACGTGTGTAGTTTCACCTCACGAAAAAGGTTTTTAGTGTCACACAACCATGCAATCCAAACCAGTGAAAACGCTCATGATTGGGTTTGTTATTTTTGTGATCAAAACCCATTTTTTCCTCAGTGCATATTGTTTCAATATCTGGTGTACAGAGAACTGAACTCAGGGAATGGTTGCTGAGAGAGTTTATTAGAAAAAGTTCCAGCCATGATCGCTTAAGTGAATTTTCCTCAGTTATCGTATTATATTATTTTAGAATGTTCTCAAATTTGAAATCTTTGAGCCCCAAAAAATTGTCAACCATACATTTTATCACAAAAAATGTATTCCAAGTAATAAGCTACTACTTTCAAATACATTTTGATATAGGCAGTTTTCGCAGTTTTTATTGATTTATTAAAAGCACATATTAATGAAATTGAGGTAATTACATTTTCAACATGATTTTGTGCATTTTTTCAACGCTCTAGTTCACAATTGATAAAATATATTTGAGTAATTATCTGCTAAATAAATTAATTTAATAATTTTAGCAGTTTTTTGCATTTTTAACTAATTTTTACAGGGAATGATGCTATTGCAACAGCTCCAAAAATTTTAAAACGAAAATTGTCGAATATTTTCCTAATTTAAATTCGTTTTGTGGAATCCTGAAACGATTCCTGGAGTTCAACACTTCATATATATATATATATATATATATATATATATATATATATATATATATATATATATATATATATATATATATATATATATATATATATATATATATATATATATATATATAACGATTTTAAGCCAGTTTTAGTAATTTTTAGTGAGTTATTGAGCATGTTTTTTGAAATTTTAGCAATTTAGTGCTCAAAAAGTGATGGCTAATTTAGATTTATTATTTCCAATAATGAACTTATGTAAGTGACCATGGAAAAAGCTTTAATGACCTTCGCTCAAAATTTAAATTTGTTGGTTATTAAAAGATGCGTTGAATCCTACGATCATGCTGTATGACTGAAACTTTTTGGAATCTACGCATCTTGTAACATAACTTAACAAGTTAAATTTTGAGCGAAAGTTTTAAAGCTTTTTCTATGGACGCTTACGTAGGTTCATTATTGGAAATGATAAATCTAAATGTTTCATCGACCTTATAATATTTGTCTCGCACAAAGACCGTCTTGATTTATTCAACTTCCCGTGAATTTCCGAATTCACACTTTTAATGTGGAAACGATTGGCATGATGATGCACGTGCTGCAATACCGGTGAAATGGATGGAAAACACCGTTGAGCCGGCGTTTAAATGAGTCGTTGTGTAAATAAACGAACGCCCGATATTACATAAGTTCGAACAACCTCCTGTATATAGATTTAACTCTGTCACTATCTGCCTCGGCCAGGATATTGAAATCCTTGAATGTAATCAAGAGTTGGTCCAGTCTTGACACAAATATTGAAACGCTCGGACGATGCGGTGCTCATTCGAAACTATTCCGACCTCAACTCAAAGTCCAATCCATATTCATGTGCCCGCAATGACAAATAATCACCCGTCTTTAACTGAACAGTTCGTAACTATAATTAAGTAGGAATGTCGTTTGAAAATTCATATTTGATTAATAGTATGGCTGACGAAGTTGTACGATTACTGTCGTACGATGTTGTACGGTTGTCATACTACTTAGGTAACACCTTAGGTTAGGTAAGGTAACACCTGGGGATATTGATATTATTTACAAACCAACAGATAGCTCGGCCGTTGTCCGAATCGGGGTGTAAAAGACTGATTGAGACGTAGGAGGAAGTAGGGAATCGGAAAAATTGGTGAACGGAAAGGAAAAGTAGAAGTTGACATAATGGCTACTTGGGAATGAGCCATTTGAAAAAAACATACCAGAAATGCCAACCGAATAAATAGTGCGGTTGAAAAAAAAAAAAACCCCAAGTTGGAAAAATAGGAGGTTAGAAATTATAGGAGTGGTGAGAGGAGAAATTGGTGGGTGGAAAATCAGAAAGTTAAAAATAAGTAACTTTTGAATACCTACCTATCAAGTGAGTTCGGATTTCGTCCAAAATATCTAAACTTCTTTAAAAGTTGGCATATCGACTTTTTCTTCTTCTTTTTCTTGCCGATTTTCCAAATTGGCCGAACAAGTTTATGGGAACAAGTCTAGTGTATTAATCCTAAGAATCAATGTACATGAGTCTTTTCGATGTACGCAGAAACGAAGTGAAGTTTATTTTGTCTTGCTTCTCATTATCAGGAACATTGATTCCAAGGTTACATATAAACACAGTCTGGTCTGACGTTAAATTATAACTAACCGAAGTGTAATACTGTAACTCAACCCCTTAAAAAAAGTTTCAGGATAGCAATTGTTGAAGGCTTCTGCTTAGGTAGTTGAATTTTCTGTTGTAAGACGTCTTCCTCAGTTAGATCAAAAGCCAGCCTTCCTCGCAACTGGTCTACATGTGCACGATAGGTATCACCATTTTCTATACATAACTTGTAAGACAGCTCTCCTGCCTTCTCAATAATCTCCCCTCGACTCCAACAGCCTCTGGATCAACGTGGATAAATGTAGCATTGTGTCATTCTCACGCAGCAAAACTTTAAAGTTTTGCTATGATTACAAAATCAATGATATACCTATGGCGCGAGTGAATAGGGTGAGGGACCTTGTAGTCATGATTGAATCAGATTTTTTCTTTTCAAAGCACATTTTAGATGTGACATCCAAGGGGTTTAAACAACGGTTTCCTCTGTCGGGCCTCTCGAACTTTTCGGTGGTTGGCTTCCTTGAAGGTTCTGTATTGCTCTTTAGCCCACAGTCATCTGGAATTCGAGTCGGAAATATGGAGTCCAGCATATATTACTCACATTGTTCCATTGAGAGAGTGCAAATCTAGTTTTTGAGAATGCTTATCTGAAGACAGATGCACCGGACGAGTTTGAGGCCGAAGGAATGAGACGTATTTTAAATTTGCGCACCGTTGAGCAAAGGCGACGTCAAAACGATTTGATCACGTTGTCAAAAATTGTCCAAAATGAGTTTGATGCTCCCTCCTTATTAGCTGTTATCAACTTTAGAGTGCCGTCTTGATCAACACGGATGTCATATTTTTTGTCAATTTATTAAAGCCTCTCCACTGATGTCATATTTTTTGTCAATTTATTAAAAGTACCTACTCGTATTTCACGAAAGTACCTACCTGTACATTTTTTTTAAGTGGAAAAAAAAAAAAAAAAAAAAAAAAAAAATCGAAGATAGACTTTTTACAAGTAAGATATTTAATTTTAAGACTTTTAAAATATTAATTATGTAAAGAAGAGAGAAGAGTTTTTCTTTCAAAGAAATGTTGATTTTTTTAAATTATATTTTTTATTGATTTCTCTTTTAATAAAACACGATTTTGTTTTATGTGGTACCTACCTACTGCGTTTGGAGTATTGTTTTCAGCCCACCCCTCAATCACAGACACGCATTTGGTACTACATTTAGGGCTTGTGCGTATTTTTCGTCATTTCCCTAATAATGATGAAAAGGTTGAATTTGACTTGGAAAAGGTTGAATTTGTTTTGGAAAAGGTTGAATTTATTTCGGAAAAGGTTGAATGTGAGTCGGAAAAGGTTGAATTTGACTTGGAAAAGGTTGAATTTGACTTGGAAATGCTATATATACATACACTGAATTATGGTAATTATCTCCTAATTTTCTTTATTATAGTTGCTACGTTATTTCTATTTCGTGTGAATATGTTCTGATTAAGATTGATTGTATTTTAGTTTTAGTGGAGGGTTGTAAATTATCCCGTAAATTGTTATAAATGAATAAATAATAAATAAACATTATTCTGTTGTACACCTGAATCAAATTTTGAAATTAAACCAAAGTTGAATTATAACTAACTGAAGTGTTTCAATACTGTACGGGGGGGGGGGGGGGGTTACTCCCTTCTCCCAAACCTCCCTGGTGCGACAGCTCTGTATACCTCAGAATTATATTACAAATCACTGCGACCTGATTAGATTTATAATAACACGACGGAGACAAAGAGGAAAGTCCGAGAACTGAGACCGTCCACTTCACCTCCGACCACCTATTGAGTACGTGGATCAGAGGAAGTAATATAGCACACTTTCCCGCTAATATATATTTCGTTTGATGATCGGTAATGGTTTCGAGGAAGGAGGGCTTCAAAAGATTTTACACGTAGGGCGCCGGCTAATCCAATGGAAACTCGAGATATAATTCATTGCGTTGCCCTTCTGACCAACTCGCTCCAACGGTTTTGCGGCAGCTGGTCGCGAGGTTCGTGACAGAAGTTCCCTCGTACCAGCTGAGTGAGTCATCAAATCAAAGGAGGCTCTGGGGGCTACTGCGCTCCCAAAGAGGGGACACAAGTGAAGGAATTTAACCCTCATGTTTCGCTCATCAAAGAGTTTATTTATTTAGAAACGAACAATGCCTTTTAAAGATTTTTTCTGTTCAGCAAATTTTTGTAGAAAATGAAGCTATATATATAATTTGGTATTTTGTTGACTAGTGATATATATCTACATTCGGGAGGTTGAATGACCAGTCTAGTTTGTACAAAATCATGCTGAAAAAGTTTCATTAATATTTGCTGAACAACCTATATAAACTGAAAAATATCTAAAAATTCGAAATATTTGTTGGAATTGCAGAATATAATTTAGAACGAGTTTTTTCCCCTTAAAATGGGTGGTTATCTTTGCACTTAAAGTGCTCAATGTACAAAACAATGTAACATAATATAATAATAATAAGACTAGCCTGGTCATTCAACCTCCCGAATATATATATATCTGTGTTTGTGTGTGTGTATTTCATCCTTAGGATTGAAATTAAAATCCAAGCTAAATTTAAAAAAAAAACAAGCTATTCGAATTAAAGGATGAGCTCGTAGGCCAGCCCTTTTTGAGTAGGTACAGTGAATTGTTCAAGGTATAAAAAGTGTGCTCAAAAAATCTCCAAAAACAGTAGAAATCTTTCAAATGTGTATTTTTTTAATAGAGTTCTAGTCATTGAATGTTTATTAGCCATAAAATAGAACATTAAAAATAATTTGTACAAAATTATGCTGAAAAGTGTTACGCAGAAAAAGTTTCATTAATATTTGCTGAAAAAAAAAAAAAAAAACGATAAAAACTGAAAAAATATCTAAAAATTCAAAATATTTGTTGAAATCACCGCATATAATTTAGAAAGAGATTTTCCCCTATGAATCGGTGGTTATTGTTGCACTTGAAGTGCTCAATTTACAAAACAATGTAACATAATATAATATGATAATTTTCGAATATTCACTCATACGATCATACGAAAACTTACATGAACAAGGTGTACGAGGATTTTCAAATTGGTTTTGCTTTCGCGTCTACCTATAGGTAGTGGAAGCATTGCTTCCACTAACGGGCTATGAAACTTGCTTTTTCTCCAAATCAAAATTTCGTTTTGCAACTTTGGTTCACGTTCTTCCCTGAGGGCTTTGCTTTACTGCTAGGATCGCTTCATATCCCAAAAATGTTTCTATTTACAGGAAAGTGCCAACTCGACGGCTTAACATGCTTTTGTGTCGTCTTCCGAAGACTGGCTTTTCCAAGCAACTTACTCGTAGCTTATAGGAAATCCCATTTCGGACGGTGAGAAGAATTTTCACATGGAAACTAAAAGAAAACAACCTCTCACAACAACAACTCTTCACAAAAGCCGATAATAACCTTGAATCAATGTGATCCTAATTTCCTATATTTTGCGAAGAAGTTGCGCTTGTTTAAGCGAATAAAAGTACCTGGGCTTATATGTAAATGACGAGCTAGATTGGAATGCACACATTGACTACACTTTTGGTACCATTAAAATGTACGTTTATGTGTTCTACATATAACATGAGACGCCTACTACCGAATTACTGAATAAAATTGATAGACTTTATCATGTTACAATCGCAATAGCGAATCGGATAACAGCTTTGGGTGGTAACTATATTTGTCATGTACCTACATAAAGTTCAAGTTCGGCAAAAATAATCTTTAAAATTATGCTATCACTATCAAAGAGAACACCAATAAACGAATTATTTGATGTTGCCAAGTTTTCACGATCAGACAACTTTAAGTTGAAATCCAACTTCTATCATATTATTAGGTATGAACACTCAGTGTCCGAATACGTATATTTCTCGATATATATCTGATGGAAATGTTTTTGTTTCCAGACCCATATTGACTTTAACCACTCACAGCCCACACTACGCAACTTATATCATCCATAGAGCTATAAATAGCCACTTGAAAATTCCCCAGATCTTATAAACGGCGTTGATCAAATGTTGACTTCCCAGAGAGTTCGTCACGGCCTACATTCTTGATGAAAATCCTTTGAGGAGGGTGAGGAGGTATGGGTTCAAAATCCATTGACTAAAGGATTAGGAAAAAAATATAATTGCATAGAAAACGGGCTTTATCCTCCATATTGGAAGTAGATGGAATACAGCGCAAGAAGCATGCGGACCAATTACGAACAGATCGATGTAAAAAAGATGAAGGAGAAGTGTTGTAAAACTACAAAACGACACTAGTTTATCATTTGTAAAGATAAATTATAGAAATAAAGTTTAGTCTACCTGATTCCAGACACGTATAGTTTCATTGTACTACATGCATAACGTGCGTAAGCTGATATCGGAATACAGTGGTACGTTGGAATCTAGTATATCGATACAAACGCAGACACTCACGAACTGTAAATGAATGAGATAAATTAGTGGGTCTAAAAAGTAAATTGATCTTTATTCTTAATGATTGTTTGTAAGGATGTCAAAAATGACAAAGTTGCCCATTGCGTACTTGCGCAAACGTACGCAATTGACATCAACTTCCTTATTTTAAAAAGGAATTTTCTTTTCACATTTGAATTTTACGTGCAATTTCATGAAGAAATGAACCACCAGTCGATTTTTTTTAGTGCACTCAAACGGCCACAATTCTTATACTACTGCTACGCTACTGGTTATAAATGAGAATCTTAATATTAATAAATAAGTTGGAATAATAAAGAAACACCCAAATAAAACAAACAACCGCCAGGACTATGCTTATTGGCAACAAAAGATGCGCAAATTGGTAAGGTCCTTGTTTTCGTGCAGCGCTCTACCTCGAGCTTCTCTTGTTCGGACCCCCATTAATGATTATATAAACCATTGTCGATTTATACTCATACCTAACCCGATTGCTATCATCACACACCTACACCCCAGTGCGGTATCTCTTTCAACCCTATTGAAGTGCATTCAAAAATATACTCACACCAGAGCTTGTCAGATCTCCTCCCTTTCTAGTAGAGCGGCATAAAAAAATAGGTGCCTAGGTTCTAAAGTAATCCAACGGATTAATTTCTGTGTCTTACTTATTAAGCTTTATTCCAAAATAATATTTAAATTTATCAAAATATTGTATATAGACAATACAAAATGTAATCACGACAATCATTAGATTGTCACATAATGAGAGCTCTACATTTTGTAAAAAAAACAAAAAAAAAAAACAATACACTGCCAAGGAAATGGCACATGAGCTTCCTCGTGACCTTCACAGTACGTCACCATTAAATTCCTGCGCAGAGGCTACCGTTGATTCGATCATGACGGAACTGATAGGGGACCATGATCCCTGAAAATTATACCCGCACGATCCCTAAAAATTTGAAGAAAATCGCATCAAAATTGTGGAAATTACGGCTGTTGCAAGGACCGTGACAAGAATATTTTGTTCACTCATGCGCAGAGCGTACCGCTAATGCAATTATGATGATTGTCTTATGGGACCTCAAGGGACCTTACCCACATCATCCCTCAAAATCTGACCGAAATCCGTTCAACCTTGACCGAGTTATGACCGTCACAAGAAATTCACGTTAGCGCCTGCGCAGAAGCTACCGTTGATTCGATCATGATGAAGTTGATAGGGGGCCATCTAGAGCTTAACCCGCACGATCCCTGAAAATTTGGTTAAAATCGGATCAAAATTGTGGAAGTTATGGCTGTTACAAGGAAATGTGGACGGACGGACAGACAGACAGACAGACACGGAACCAAATTTGTTCAGTAGGCTCTGACACGCAAAATGCGAGTGGAAATTTTGATTTTGGAGCAAACATTTTTTTTTTTTCATTTCGAAAGTGAAAACAAAGCTTCCGCTGCCTTGCAGTCTCGGAAGCAAAAAAAAAAATTGTTATCACTTACCTTAACATAACTAAGTATTATGTCCTGCTATCATCGTAGAGAGAATAATTTAGGCTTTATATATCCATAACCTAAGGAGTCCTTACGTGCAAGTTACGTTAAGAAGAATATAATAGAACAGAAATATACAGTCTAGAAATCACGAACCGATGGCACCAGTGAACTGTTGCCCTTGATATGACATTTCGACCCATAAGGTCTGCGATATAGAGCTCAGCTCATATTTCCATATTCAGAAGAACTCTCTCATTATGTTTCAGAGCAAAATTTCATCACTGAATATTCATCCTTTCAAGTTCATCGATGTTATTCAAGTAGCTAATTATGAAAATCAGGAAAAGCTTCATGGACTAGGTACTCTCGTCGAAATCGACTTGTCAGTTCTCAGAAGACTTGGCAGTCTTCTTACATCTCTCGCTTGATGAATTTTACCTATTTCGTATGAACTGATTAATAAGTTAGTCGCTCGAAAAGTTTTTAATGTGCACTCATGCTAACTTCCACTTTTAGTTTGGAAGAATTCATGTTTGTTCAGGTGAACGTGCGGTACCGTTAATCTCATAATCTCCGTGCTGAAGGAAATTCAAGTTAAAAGCGATTTGAAAATCTGCAGTTTGAAGAATCGTTAAACAAATGTTAATAACATTTTAAATGAATGAATAATCTTAATTTATTAATATCACTTAAATAATATCATTAGATTTGTAGAGGCTATCAATGTACCGAAGAAACAGACAAGAAAGAGGTTTAAATACCTTCACTAACTATGGAAGTAATACGTTTAGGATACAAATGTTCTGGCGTATTTCACTGCCTTGAGTATTTAACACGGTCACCATGAAAATGATGAGATATAACTGACTGACAACAATGAGTACCTAATTGTTTTAAACGAAATAGTAGTAAAAACACTCATGCAGTTTGCGTAAGCAGTACCAAATTTTCAAGTTGATCAGTTGGAGCTCTTGGTGGAGCCCGTCATTTCATTCGTCCCTTAATGTCCCAGAGAGGCTTCCTTTCAATTCTAAACATCCTTTCCTTTTTTTTTTTTTTTCATTTTGGTGAAACATTTTTTTTGCACCTCACTGAAATGATCACACCGCTACCTACGCTGACTCTTTTGTGAAAATAAATGTTAGCATCTCCTCTAAGAATTTCCTTGAAATTATAACTGTTTTGTGCCAAAACCTAAGCGTCAAATTGAATAGCTAAAATGCTTGCTCTGCATCCTATTCCGCAAAATAATTATAAAAGATATGCACCAGTGAACGTTTGATCAAAACGTGAACATACCAAGTTGAAAAACAAAGTTATACATTAAAAATCGGCTGTCCTGTTACATTCACTAAAATGGTTGTAAAAGTGTTGGACAAAAAAAACTCCCCAAATGTAAACCAACAAATTTTGAAGGCGTATTACTTTTTTTTCTCTGGTATTATAGCAAATGTTTGTTATTGAAAATAATAACCCTATTTTGAACAAAAACCGATTTTTTTAAAACTTATGAAATGAAGTTATTGAAACTTCCTCTTTATATGGTGCAATAAATAAATCAATTTATGATGACTTGGACACACTTGGCTGTTCTGAAAGTGTTTCTCGTACCAGATAAGTAGGTAATTCATTCATAAGCCGGCTCATCTCTTGGTTGTGCTCCTACTGCGTATTTGAAATATTTCTGCAAGCGGCTTACACGTATAAATACAGCTCCATCTAGAAGTGTGCGAGTTAGTGTAATGTCGGTAAATCCGTTTTAAAATAAAAATGTCTTGAGTAGAACACCTGGTGCCTGGACAAACTACAAAATATCGCATCATCTAAGGATTTTCAAGATTGAAGAAAGACGCCCCATTAACAAACGCTGAAAGTTATTATAGAGATTCATTAAATCCACACTAAAAAACAGCTTCTACGCATATCACTGATGATTGACAATTTTGAAAGGAACCTATACATAGTACATGCTAATTATAATTCCTACCTATAAGTACATATGCGCAGAGACCTACAACAACATAATAAACCGAAAATATCAGAAATTTGATTAAATAAAATTACGAAGGTACGCTTCACTATTTCAATAACTGGAAACAAAATCGATAATACATCATTATCTACATCAGAAGAGAAAATGAGGTACACTAATTTTGCACAACCAACCCCTTTCGGCTCAGGCACTATTCCGTCACCAATTGGTGGAAAGAGCCCTCAGCAAGAACCACCTCGCCTTCCGTTCCCTATAGTGAGGGCTGAAGAAGCTCCTTCCTAATACACTAATTAATTATAGGAGACTATTAAAGTTTACTGTGATGTACTTGAAGAGTCCCTACTGTTGTCAATGCTTAGTTCAGTTCAGTTTAGTCTATATTTCATGCTTTGCATACAATTTGTACATAACAATCGTCATCATGTACATAATATTATGGCATTTAATAATACTGAGCTCGAACTCGTCAACATTATAATCCGGAGTTGTGGGGGCTTGCGGTAGCCCCAACCCCGGCCGGGCGCATCCAGGCCCTACCCACCATGGCGGCTTCCCAGATCAGGCAACTGATCCCACACATTACAGCACACAGCAGCGCATTTATCAAAACAAATCAGCGCCAAGGGGGGGGCCGCCGCCCAGTTTTACATATGCCAGGAATTTCAAATTTTCTAAATGGAGGGGGAAATCCCCCAAATGGTAAATGGTGGGGATCAATTTCGATGCCCGAGATTCTTCGTTTGTTCGATTCCAATTTTATTCTAGTTGTGCAACTAACCTTGGGAATTCCCGTTTTGCTTTAGGGGTGGGGGGTGGAGGTGGTAGTTACCAATTCATTAAAGCGCTGCTCATGCTATAATTCTCGACTTTCTATTACCAATGAGGATAATTAAGATTTACTACTGCAGACCAAATATAGGGCCGACATTTTAATGCATACATTAATTAAAAATATGTTTGAGCTCACGTTTTCTCGGACCTTAACCTGTTGAGTTTGCCTTGAATTCGCCTTGGAAGACCGCCTTCTGCATGACATCGTAATGCAAGGAACATCGTTACAGAGTTCTTGACCAGTCAACCGTTCTGTTTGTCAAGACTTTTGTGTAACTACACCTAACTATCAATCATTGTTTAAAAATATTGATGTACTGGCAAAATCTATGTCAGTCATTGATAGTACACACATGAGACATCGTTGCTGCACTGCTGCAAACAATCCATACTGTTCTGCAAATTTGCCTCTAGTATATATAAATGGAAATGTTCGCTTATTGAATGAGAAATGATTTAGCAGCGTCCCAGTATGTGCACCCATGTCTTCCATGTGTACACGGATATCGTCACTCAACGCGCCCGAGCTAATGAGAATAACTCTGTACATACCTCTGCTTTTCCGTGTCTACCATTTCCATGTGTTACAGAGTACCTCAAGTAAAAGTAGGTTAGCGATCGATTGTATTTTCGTGTACGCGTGTGAGCGTGTGAGATATGTATGTGAGTTCGTATGTGTGCATAAGATGTCAACGGTAGCATAATCATCTCAACTCTGTCCTTGAGTAAGAGGCTCGAGGTAGCGCGCTTTGCATTTAGTGGGGCGCCGTCGCTCGGAGAGAGGATTTGAAATTGTGGTTGGAAGCTCTATAGACTCGCCGATTTCACACTTGAAGATCTTTGAAGTTATCAACGACGAAAGCTTCATTGGTAACTCAGCAACTTCTGCTCAATTATCATCATTTGAAGAAGCAAATACTTATATTCAATAGGATTACGTTAAGGATGGATAACCATGCATAATAGAAATAATAAACCTCGTGTAATGATTAAAAGGTTCCGAGTTTACAGCGTCTATCCCAACCCTAAAGTGCTTAATCTTAATCCCAGCTTAAATGTGTTCATGATGTTACGTTACCCAGCAGTTCTAGGTCGGGACAACGCGAGCTAAAACTGTTTCTATTGCATTAGTTCCGTCAAGTTGTAATTTACTGTACAATAGACTCTTCTCCCTCGATCCACATCAGCCCTCTTCCCCCCGAAGTAGGTTACGGCGTAATTCCACCTACTTGTTCTTCATTATTTCCGGTGCGGAGCAAACCCTTCGCCAGAAAGGTTTTACCCCGTTCTCCAGGAAAGGCCAGGGGAGCATGAACCGACGTGAACTCGTTCAACTCTTTTCCACCCTGTTCCGTTTCCTTTCCACTCACCCCTGTTCTGTTTCCCACACCCCTCGTTCTATTCATCCTCTGGGTAGTGGAATTAACTCTTGTTTCCCTCCGCAGTTCGGAGGTGAAAGGGGTTGGGGCTAAGGAATGCTTCACGTCAATGTTCTCGGACCGTGACAGACAAATCGGCGGCGGCTCAGTCAATTAACGTTCTTTCTCATTACCAACTCCTTCGCCGCTCTCTCCCTCTTTTATTCTTCTCTTTTGTTGCTCCCGTTCATTCGACTCTTTTTTCGACCTTCTTCCAAAGGATTATCCTGAAAAATAAATGGGATAATATAAGAACTCTCAACTTGAGCTGCCTACTTTCCAGTTAGTGCGAGATTTAATGGTCTACCTTACTAAGCTTTCACCGAGTTGCATCATTTGCGATTCCTCCGTCAGCTCTGTTTGTAAAATAATGGGTATTTGCCATTAAATGATTAATTATTAACTAATATTTTCATCAACCTAGGTAAACACTGCCTGTAAGTAAACATGATGTAAGTTAATATGGTAATGCGTTTGCACTAATCCTTAAAAAATGCAAGTAGGTATACCTAAACCAATGGATTTTGTGGAGTTTCAAGAATGATGCAAATCGTTAAGAAACTTGTTTTTAATAATAATAAAAAAGGTTCTCTTTTGTTTTAAACATAATTAGTTCATGTTTATTTTACAACTGTTTAAAAAGTTCCAATGTTTAATTTATCAAGTAAGTTTGTTGGGTAAATCATGTTTTATTAGACTTCTTTGGCACTATTTATATTCTTCTTGAACACTTTTGATTTACCTACATTAATCATAATTAGTTTGAAAAATTGGATAACTGCTTCCGGGATTAGGTCTCCAGAAAATAAAACTCCTCGAACTTCAACTTCAACTTCAACTTTTCTTCTAATGGGTTACCTAAATACATTCTGTTGAACAGAGACTGAGAAAAGTTAGTTTATGTATTCACTATGTTGAACACCATTTTGAGACCAAACTTGATGAAAGTGCTTTATTTTTCGTTGGCACAGTCGGACTTCATTTATAGCTTACCTGCCTGGGGGGGGAGGGGGGGTTGCTCACCCGACGGCAATAGAGCCAATAGTTCTCATCCAGAAAATTCTTAACCGATTAATGTCGAAAAGTAAATTTTTAGCTCGGACAAAACCGATTTTTAATAACATATTTAACTTCCAAACATTAATAGAAGTTAGTAATATAAAGCAAATATTGAAAGAGCGCCTGTTTCAATTCCCTTGATATGAAGTAGACAACACATTGAAAATTAATAAATACGCAACTGTCCCGTTTTTCCGTACAACCGCAGCACAAAACTCTTACATTTACAAAGGTCTTTCTTCTTTTAATAAATTGCCAAACGATATTAAAACAAATTTTCTGGATCAACAGAAAAATCAAATATTATAATAAAAAGGCATTTCTTAAACAATATATAATTTTCTGTCTAATATTTACCTAATAGGTAAATGGTGAATCATTTAAATATATAGGTATTGTAATTTTATCTATAGAGATTGTAACATAGATATAGTGTAAATTAATAAATTTTTATTCTAAGTTTAACTCTGTTTAATCTATAGAAATAGTAAATTGTTTATTCCATGTGATTTGAAACAACCGCATTATTGTACTTTTCAGTTTAGTTTCTTTAGGGAATTTCTTTTTCCTATGATATTTAACCCCCATATTGCACTCAAAAACTGCAAGGGCGACTCATCTCCCTACCGCGGGAAATGCCCATTTAGGGGATTAATTTCAGCACACATATTGAAACTCTTTATTGTAGTTTTTATTTTTCTGAAAATTTTTCAATTCATTTCAACATGTTAAAACATTCTACTTAAACATAGAACTTTGGAACTCAACTAATAAGACTTAACTCAGAACTTATAAGTTATAATAGCACAAATATAGGTAGGTACCCAAAATTAAAAAAAAAAAAAAAAAAACCATTACTAAATATATAATCTAAAAAAAAAACTCTTCCTGGGCATTTAACAATCAGTTTTGACTCTAGATAAATAAATTTATTTATACTCTTCATCATCTTCATCAATTTCTATCCAACTCGCCCAAATGCGTTAACTAGGCCACCAATTTTCCTGATTTATTCACTCTGCTGACACACTCCTCTCTGTTTATTTAATGTGAGGGCTTAGGCCATAAACCTGTGTCATGGTAGCAGAGCGTGTCATGGTTGAATTACGTGCTGGATTCATTCCTTGATATTTAAATCCACTATTTTTGGCGGGCCGTACTAGAAGGAACATAGCGCCAAAGGGTCTCCAGAGGGAACCCTAATTATTCTCTCTTTTTTTACCTGAATACTTTCATGGGTCAATTAGATCTCCTTATTTTCACATTTTTTCCACCATTCTACTTTCAATTGTTATTCTATGCCCCAGAGCATTATTCTAATATGTTAAATTCCCTAAAGTAGGCAATATATATAACTGAAAGTACCTAAAGAGGGTAATGTATAATTAAAAGTCCCCAGAGAGGGCAACTTAAACCCACAAAGAGGGCGACGAAATCTTTCGACGTCTCCAAAATTGTGCAAACTACCCTTCCCCGTTGTTCCAATCTTTGCTTTGGGGTTATTAGCCCAATGAATGTTTTAGATGGCATTTACGGAACTAGATTCGTCGAAAATCCATCCTGATTTATTTTTTGATTATTTCCGATCGTCAATGCATCTATTTATCGAGTGGCATTAGTTCCCCGCCAGTAACACTATCAGTAGTATCTTTACAAAGGAGAGCTAATTAGCTTTGTGGGTCTTCAGTTGGCATTTGATGGATTGGAACCTTTACTACTGCCCTTCCACATTTAACGTACTTTCCTTCAACTAAATATGTTTTTAAGGGGTGGAGTGAGTTAACAGTTCTAACCCAATGTAACCAAGAACCGTTCGGGTGAACGGGAGCAGCGTCACTCGACGACACTGCTGGCCCCTCAATTTGATCTCTAGCCTTCACCACGGTGAGTCAGCTCTCATTCTTTTGTGCACATAACAATTAATTAGTATTCATCTAAATCATTATTGCCTTATACCAATACCTAACCTTTTGCTATCCTCACACCTCATTAACTCCCCTGCGGTATTTCTTACACCTTTATCGAAACGTATTAAAAAATTTATCAAAGCCACATGCTTGTCAGATAACCTCCGTTAATTACCTTTCTATTGGAACACCATAAAGAAATAGGTAATAAAATTATTCCAGGGATTCAATTCTGTGTCATACTGATTCAGCTTTACCCTAAAATAATAATTAAATATAAAAATTCACCAGAAACTGTAGAAAATTTAATGACGACAATAATCATATTGTCATAAGTGTGATGGTGACGACGATTCAGGAGACACCTAACTCGTTCAATTGGGGAAGGTTAGTTCAATTAGGGGAAGCTGCAAATATATGCGCTATTAAGGGTAAAAGGGGCTGTCACACTCCTCTCCGTTAATTTAATGTGCGGATTTAGGCAATAGAGCCCAGCCCATATGCTGTAAACCCGTGTCAGACTGGAACTTTGTTTAGTTCACATTCTCATGAACATAAATAATGTGGGATATTACTCCATGTACAAAAGTACGTATTCTCACAGTGGTGAAGTAAATTAAAATACACCGCGAGACTCGTCAGAGAAATTATTCACGTATAAGTTTGTACCCGTCACGTCGGCGTCGCTTCGAAACGTTCCCAAGAAATTGAATTAACGACCAAAAACAACAGCCCGCAGAACACTTGCCTCGAACTCCTGAATGACTAAATCAATCCCTGAAACCAACGCCCCAACTATTTCTATTACCTCCGCAATCAACGGTGGAAAACGCTCTTCGCCCGTCAAAAGTGACAAAGGCATTTTACCAAGTTCAAAATTTCAAGCGGAGCAAGTCGGAGTCCCTTGTCATGAGGGCCAACACCTTTAATTATTTCCGCCGTCTCGGCAGAAGAGTTGGGGCGGGTCTGTAAGTGGAATTCCCCAGTTTCAACCGTTTTGAAAAGACGGGGAGAGACGAGCACCTAAACCTTGAAGCCTCATCTTTGATTATAATTACCCTTGAAGGGACTGCTCTTCGCCTTTTTACCGGGAAATTTCAATTAGATTTTCTTATCCGTTGCTTGGAAATTAATGAATATTATCCACTCGATAGGGAAAAAACGGGTAAAAAATCATCTCGATCGATTTTAATAAAAAACGCGATTGAGTAAATTTATCTTGTCAGGGAGAATACCGTCTTTCTTTCACAGGCGTAGGTGGTTGAGAGAAATAAATATAGCATTATTAAAAACGCTGCGAATTATTACAGAATGGTTTATTATTTCTGTGTTATATAGCCCTCCTACGCAGATCATTGGTCTATAGTAGTTATTAAACCCCGTACTTATGTAATAAGATCAGAACATGGCGCATCGTGGTTCTAAAGAGGGTTCACACAATTACAGTTTTAAGACCCCGCAATTTTACGCTTCATAGTAAAGATGTTAAAAAAAGAAGAAAAAAAAAAAAATAAATAAATAAATAAAAAAAGGGAAAATGATACTTGAAGTAATTTACGTTTGCGCATGCGCAAAATGGAGTAATGATTTGAGAGGTATGGAATTAATAGTGGACCAAATTCCCCACTAACCCGCACATTCCCTGAAAATTGCATCAACTCTAATGAAAACTGTTGAAATCAGGCTCGTTTAAAAAGGAATACATATTCGCGCGTGCGCAAGAGCTACTAATGATAGGATTATGTTGAAATTGCTAGAAATCGCCCAAATTAACTCCTTCCACCAAGCCTCCAAATTTGAGCGAGATCAGAAAACTGGGGCGTGAGAAAATGATGGTTGATGGAATTTATGTTTATAATTCACATAACACGAATTATCAGAAATTGACAAGGGTTTGCAATCATGTTCACAATATCAATTATTAAGAATGATCACCTGCGTGTGAACAATTATTCACATAACCATGCCATAACTCAGCTTGTTGGTCAAGCACTTCGCAGTAGTTAACATAATATGGTTGAATAAATCGAGAGCATAAATCGATTTTTTTGGATGAAAAATGACGAAGTACCATTTTTCTAGTAACGGCTCGGTTGTAAGGGGAAAACATAAGTAATTTTTTGCAACACATTTTCGTAAAACAAAAACGCAACACATTTTTCGTTAACAAAAAACGTCTCGTTTTCGGTTGGAGATGCCAAGGCTAAAACACATTCTGTGTTTAAAACCTGAAAATAAGTATCTTTTTTGAATCACCGAATTTCACTTTCCTAGTATGAGTTTTGTTTGCCGTAGTATTGGATGGAATTTGCTCAAAATTCAATACAATTTAATATATTATAATACAATACGTAATTCAGTAAAATTCGCTCATACGATCATGCTGAATGACTGGTTTTATACAATTTCCAGCGCTTCAGTCGGATATAACTCAAAATCCTTCAATATTTTTCTGAGCCCATGGAGACTGCTTGATTGTTAGTTGAAGCGTTACCTATCTTGTCAGCATAGTTTCTTAATCTATATCTATAAAAGAGGATGTATGTATGTATGTATGTATGTATGTATGTTGCCTATAGACTCCGAAACCGCTCGACAGATTGTAATGAAACTTTCAGGTATTATTAGGCATGATTCAAGGATTGTTCCTGTAAAGTTTGGTGCAAATTCGTTCAAAGGGCTCTGACCCAGAGGGCATAAAAGGGTGCAGTGTCAGGTTTTAGAAATTTATTTAACTACCCAAGCCAAGACCGAAGGCAGAGTGAGGCCGAGGGTGAGGCCAAAGGATGAGGAGGAGGATGAGGGAGGATGATGAGGAGGAGGATGAGGGAGGAGGAGGAGGATGAGGGAGGAGGAGGAGGATGAGGGAGGAGGAGGAGGGAGGAGGAGGAGGAGGGAGGAGGAGGAGGATGAGGGAGGGGAGGAGGGAGGAGGATGAGGGGGAGGGAGGAGGAGGGAGGAGGAGGAGGAGGGAGGAGGAGGAGGAGAAGGGAGGAGGAGGATACTATTGAACGTCTGCATAAAATGACAACGAATCCAGGGTCATTGTAGACACCAAAGGCAGAAACCAAAGGCTAAGCTTCCGTCCATCAAATCACCTCTTAATAACAGTTTAAAATTACGATCAATAAACAAATTTAATTTGGGCGCAGCAACGCTCGCGGGGGGAACGCTAGTATTTATATAAAACGGTGTCCTTTCCATGTCTTTTAGGAATACTGCTTCATTTATTATTGATATTGTGAAGTTGGTGTATTATTACATTATTCGTAGACAGTTTTGAGAAACGAAACTTTGAAAGTATATTGTAGGTACTTGAAAAGGCCGATGGAAACCCTCAAACCGACAGGAAAAAATATCTTCCGAGTGGTGAGTGAGCCCTCGACATAATAGAATCTCGGAGTTTTTTATTTTCTGAAAAAAGGGGGATAAGAAAGGAATATCAACTTCGGTGTCCTACGAGAGAACATTCGATACTGAAACTGAGCCGTAAACAACGGGGGCAACAGCTTCACGGCCCCCGCCCGCTAAAATAACGTCACGGCCGACTTAACTTGCCGACCGATTGCACTCTATTTGAATACGACTTGGAATCGGTTTGGGTTCGCCGAGCTTCGGTAGCTGCAACAGCGGAGCCTCCTCTAACTTATTCCCTTCCGATGCTGCACAAATTATTAGTTAAAAGCGGGAGAGGTATTTTAAAGAGAGCGATATGATTTTACCAACTCGCCGAAGCCGTGACGAAAATTCTAGAGCACAAAAAAAGTCTAACACACAAAAAGCTTTCATTGTCCATTCGATACAGTTCCTGGAAAACTCGGCGCTCCGCTGGACCTGCTGGACCTCCGGTTACCTCTATTTACATACTGCAAATGAAATTATTGAAATACAGAGTGTGTTTTAGAGTAGTCAGAGTTGAAATATAGAGTTAGTTTCACATAAGCCCGTGAAACCCGCATATAAAAATGACTCCGATTCTGTGGTGTATCTTACTACTATGTCAAGTTGTTTTATTTATTTATCACCAGCGCAACGACTCACCACCAGCTCAATCAAATCATCAGAAATTAACAAGCGGTTGCAATCATGTTCACAATATCAATGGTTGATAATGACAACCTGTGTGTAAACAATTATTCAAATAACCAAGCTCATAACACGTCTTGTTGGCCACGCACCTCTCGGTAGTTAACATGATTTAGTTGAATAAATTGAGAGCTTTCGACCGCATGGTCAACGAATTTTGTGGGATGAAAAATGACGAAGTACCATTTTCCTAGCAACGACTCAGTTGTAAGTGGAAATCATCAGAAATTGTTGCAACACATTTTAGTTACACATAAACGTTTCGTTTTCGGTTGGAGATGCCAAGGCTAAAACAAATTCTGTGTTAAAATTACGATTACATTACTTTGATTGTTTGCCTCTAGTTGGAAGAGCAAAAACACTGGAAACGGGTTTATTATTTTTGTATTAGACAGCAGGTAATGGTCAATCTTTCCATATAAAACTCAAAATTTGTTTCTATCCATCTTTCTATGTATGTTTGTATGTTCCCAATAGACGGCTAAACGGCTGGACCGATTCTGATGGGGAACTTCATTCTGTTAAAGTTTAGCCTTCAGGGGAGAGCGAAGGGATTTTAGGACAGTGATCGAATGAAACCGGGTGGTTTCATTCGATTCTTTAGGATGATATCTATCACTTACAAGATGAAAAAAGGTTTTATCTTGAAAGTTTTTGAGATCTAAATTTTTCAAAATTTGGGCCCTTAATTTCTAGCCTTCAGGGTTGATCAAAGGTGATGCTGAGGTTGCAGGCACATCCCCGGCCGACGCATGATTTTCAAAGTGGATTTAATTTCAAGTCTGGTCTAGTAGTATAGGCGAAAAGCTATAGATGACATTTGGTGGACTGTTGGATTATCTTATTCGATGTTTGGGATCTACGTATCTTGTTACGTGAACCAACACTTTAATGTTTAGGGGGGGATTTAACTATTTTCTTTTTATTATTGATAATAATAAACCAAAATGGATTTTCAGTATCAGCTGAGGTTAATTACCTCCCATATAATTAAAGAGTTGGTATTCTGTATCAAAATAAAGCCCTACAATCATCTGAGCGAAATTAGAGCCCTTGAAATAAAGATAAAATAAGAGGATCGACTTTCGGAATTCACCGTTGAACGATTGAGGGTTTTTAGCAAGCAAAAAGCAGGGCATTAGCTGAGTCGAAAGTGGAGTTCTCGGAAAAACAATTCCGAAAGGCCGCCATGAGGATTTTGTACACGGCAAATCGCGGGCAATGAAAGAGTTTCGACTAAGCTGAGTTAAAATTAGATCTCTGGATAGCTGAATCGACCAGTAAAAAGTTCCAGCCTTGCAGCAAGATCGCTTGAGCGAATTTTCTTAAATTATTTATCAATCGTATAATAATATTATGTTAAACTGTATCGAAATTTTATATTTGAGTACAAAGAAATTGTTCTCCACTAATTTGATGGCAAAACAATCATAGAAAAAAAAAAAAAAAAAACTCACCCCTTCGGGCCTCGCTTCGCCCCCCTGGATGTTATTACTTTGAGCCTGACAGCTAAAATGTAAAAAACATGGAATCATGTTTTAGCTCCTCGCTCTCACTTTATTATAGAAATGATCACGACGATTGAGCTCTTGTGAGATGATGATCTCCTAATAGAAACTCGCGAGTAAACATTCACTTTATTATAGAAATGATCACAACGATTGAGCTCTTGTGAGATGATGATCTCCTAATATAAACTCGCGAGTAAACATTCACTTTATTATAGAAAGAGGCTAAAGAGGCTACATACGAAATTACAGCTTCCTATAGTGTAAAGTATAGAAATTACCTATTAAAATGATTTAACCTCCGCTTCACAAATCAAACCGTTCTCGCAATATTCGGATCACCTGCTATGAATCACATAATCGAAACACCAGCTCAATGAAATCATCAGAAATTAACAAGCGGTTGCAATCATGTTCACAATATCAATAATTGAGAATGATCACCTGTGTGTAAACAATTATGCATATAACCATGCTCATAACTCAGCTTGTTGGCCACGCACTTCGCAGTAGTTAATATAGTATGGTTGGATAAATCGAGAGCTTTCGAACGAATGGTCAACGAATTTCGTGGGATGAAAAACGACGAAGTATCATATCCCTAGCAACGACTCGGTTGGACGATCTATTGGAATTGATTGTGTACTAATCTAGTTCAGACCATTTTAAGACCGAATCGTGAAAAAAACCGAAGGTTTTTGCCTGTGTGTATGTGTGACAAAAATTTTGTCGACGCTGCCCAGGCCTCAGTTCTCAACCGATTTTCGAGATTCTTTCTTCGTTCGATCCCGATTTTGGCGCTTCACAAGCCCAATAGGATAGTAACAGAAGTGATAATAAACTCGATTTCGGGCAGTCAGAATCTATTGAAATAATATTGTCAATCGCTGATTCAATTGTCGTAGTTTTCAAAATGATTTTTAATATTATATTTTACTGGTTAAGATTTACTTTCGTGTTGATGTCTTTTTTTCTTGTCGATGCTTTAGTCCTTAGGGAAAGCAAACGAATAAACGCATAGCGACCGAGGTGGTTTCGCTCGATTCTTTGAGCGGATGCCTATAAATGAAACTCAAAAATCATTATTGTTACATAGAAAGATTTCAAAATCTCGATTTTTGAAAATTTCAGCCCTTAGGTTCTACCTTTTAGTGTTAATCGAACGTGACGCCGATGTTACTGGCACATCCCCGGCCAATATATGATTTTTAAGCCGGATTACTTGACGTTCGGTCCAATACTTTTTGAGAAAACCTTCGGACAGCGAACGGACGGATTCTTTTTTATTCGATTTTTGGATTATACGTATCTTGAAACGTATACCAACAAATTTGGGGGGGGTTAAATTTTTTTTTTCTTGGTCGATTACAAAGGTTTATTACTGAAAATAATAAACCCAAAAAAAGCTTCATTTTTCGAATACCCCAAGTTAAAAGACATACCTATCAATGTCAATATTTCTGTTTTACAGTTAACCAATTAATTAACAATTACTTAATTGAAAAAAAAAGAAAGTAGAAGCCTACAAAATAAGAAGTGTTTGTTTACTTTGTAAAAATAGGTTCATCAGATTCGTTTCATTTTTGCTAAAGTTTCCCGATCCACACACAGTTGCTTTGTATTAAAACAGCATTCAATAAAATAAATAAAATTTTGGTAGGCCGATGGGGAATCAGAAACTTCGGCTCCATCTAAAACACGGGATCGCATATCCCCTCTGTTTCACCCACCTGCCGCTTGAGAGCGCAGCGATCTATGTGTATATTTGCATATTTACGGCCAGATTATTGAACCGTTTTGAAATGCTCCAAAACCGTTTCCGGTGTAAAAATTTATCGAAAATTCCTTTTCCTAAAAATTTTTAGTCATTGCAGTAGGTAGCTCGATTTTTAATGAAAATTCTATAAAACTTAGAACACATCTTGTAATTATTAGCAGCGTTTCACCTATTGAGGATTTCAACAATCCAATCTTTGGTGATTAAATACTGCAGTAGTCACGAATAGCACTATGCTGAAACTCGGAACCGGGTTCCGAAGTCGTTACGCGAATCACTCTAACTAATTTATCCACCCAACTCAAGCGATTGAAAAAAAAGTAGAAAAATCGAAGAGAGAAAAAGAAAAAAATTCAAGAATAGACGACGAAAGAGAGAAAAAAATCATTCTCGAAGAGACCATTAGAATGTCAGGACATTCTGAGAGCAGAAGAAAGCATTAGCACCCACCCATTCTCCCGCTCGCCTCCATCCTTTCTCATTCTTTCGATTTCAATTTTCAACCCAGGCTATTTATCTTGGAGTCTGTTGAAAGTAACGTTCGATTCTATTACTGGCCGTATCTACCGCTGGTCTCTATGCTCTATTGATCGCACTCTCGGGGCGAATAACAACATATTTTATATTGGATGGCGGGTAAGGTGCTGCATCGTGGTTTTATTCAAAGTGCAGTAAGACTCCCGGGGATAGGAATAAAATGATTCATGCAAGTTGATTCCGACGGTACGTTGAACAATAAAGTTAAATAAGTTTTGGCAAATAACAAAGAGGCAAAGTTAAAATTGTTAGGTTCTACGATTTATTGGAACCTAGTAGAATATTGTGAAGGAAAGATGGTAAATGACATGAAAATAACATTAATAATAAAAATCACAAATACTACTTACTATTTCAATAATAATAGTAACATAATACTTATATGTTATGTGAAACAAAAGGAAAATTAGGGAAACCTGGATAAAATTTCAAATTTTTGAAAAAAATATCTAAAAGCTGTGATAGCTCGGGACCTATAGTACTAAAATTTAGTACTATTTCGTAGAGGATCAGTTCTAATTGATCGAAAATCACTCCGGCATAGTATGCTGGTTTTGTGATACCGCTGTATGACTTGTTCTGTGGTAGCGATTTCTTCTTTTAGCTCTTGTTTTCCTCGCCTTGATTGATATTTTAGATTTCTTTTAGTTTTCAATGGCCCAGACTTCCTCACTTAGGGAAGATACTAGTATATATAGTCTTGTGCTTCTTCGTGCGTATCGATTCTAGGGCTAGAGGTGGTGGCGTAGGCTTAGGTAGGACTGAATCAGGGGATGCACCGAACTTTACTTTCATTCACGATTGAAACGTCTTGCGGAAAATAAATTTTCATGGAAGTGACTTTTTACATAGAAATAATATTTGTACCCCTTAATTCAAAACAGCATGGTTACTATTTATTAAAACATAGTAATATTTGATTTTTTTTTTTTTTTTTTTTTTTTTACTAACTACATTAGCAAAAAGTCCAGTCATGCAGCATGACCCCATGAGCAAATTTTTGAAGAAATCTTCGACATTTCAGTCGCTATTGATCGAGTAGAGAAATTTTAGTTTATGATTTTGACAGACAAACATGGAATCAAATTATTAAAAATAATTAGGAGGTACTCATACTTTATTATTATTAAACTAATCTTGTAGATTTAAAGACAATCTGAATTTGGACAATGTTTCATGCAAATATTACCGATTTTTACAACTAACGAACGGCATTATTTCGATTTTTGACTGATTTTTCAACTTTGGAATTTTTGAAAACTTGATACATATTCTTACAGGAAATTTTACGCTGATTCCGAATATACCACATGTTAGTATGCTGAAAAAATTATTTTGCACAACAAATCGCAAAAAACAGGCTATTTTGAAATTTTTGACTACATTTTTGAAAATTTCAACCCGAAGATGTAATCCGATCATGCTGGCCAACGAACTTGAACTTTCGTTTTGTGTCCTTAACATTTTAAAATTTGTTTGAAGTTTCTAGCACAATTCTACGGACAGTTATCGTCTGGAATGACACATACATACATATATACATACAAGTAGTATCCGAATACCAATCCTGGCTCACCGACTTCAATCTCTGTTGAAAATGCTTTTCTGTTAAACCTCTGTTAAAACTGGTTTTCTGTTAAATCCTGTTAAAAATGCTTTTCTGTTAGACCCTTGATAAAATTTTTCAACACAAAACATCAGAACACATTTTTTATCACAAAACATCAGAACCAGTGACTTTTTCATTTGGGGGGTATGTTAAAAGGATCTCTCCAATAAAAATAAACATGTCTCATCCATTTTTACAATTTTCACTTAAGCATATCGAATTCATTGAATGTTTCGCGTATATCGATAGAGATAGAGATATGAAAGTATACAGGTTTATAGAACAACTAGTATACGGAGAAATCTCAGCTGATAAAATTGCAAATTTTAAAACACAGTTGAAAAATGTAGGGGTTGAAAAATTCGTAAATACCGTTAAGAAAACAATACCAGTATCTCCGAAAAAAGGCGTGAAATATAAAAGTAAAAATATTAAAGAAAATATGTTGGAGAATTACGTTATTCGTAATAATCGAGATAAGAAATTTCTACAAGAGTTGAACGTAAAGATTTTTTTAAAGATGATCCCAGATAAAAATATAATTGTGGACGATGGTAATATTATCGATATAATATTACCTTGATTTCGTATTCGCGCTTATCTGAAATTTCATCGTCTTTTGCAACTCCGTCAGTTCGTAGTATTCTGAGGGGTAAGTTAAAAGGATCTCTACTATAAATAAAATGGAATACTTTAAAGCGTTAAGAGAACTCGAAGATGGAAATTGTCTTTCCAAGAGCGAGTGGCAGGAAGTATCTAAATCTGGAGAACTGACTGATTATTTCGTGAGGAAGTATCATAAGTTTTTGGATTTACCAACTGTGAAACGTAACTTTCTTAATGGAAAAAATAAACTAACTGAAAACATTCTAAATTTTACTCCTTTCAAAAATATCAACGTTTGCAAAAATTGTGGTGTTAGAGTACAAAATGGTGATATTTGTTTTGAATGCATCGAAGAGGATAATCAAAATATGCTAAAGAGTGTGCACAGTATATTTACATTTGTAAGAGGAGGTCCATATTAGGTTTTTATAAGGACCCCTTATAAAAATTATAATTTAGTATTTACTTTAATCCTACATATAATTCCATTTCCATTTTTTTTCTCGTTTTGTGTTTTCATAAGCTCCTTCAGATGATCTACGAAATTTTCTTTTCCTATTCCAATTTTATGATGTCCCCAAGCAAGAGTATCCATACCATTTTCCAGAATATGCCTTTTATCATCGTAGGCACTGAGCGCTTTCTTGTTCTGTTTAATGGTATAAATATCGTGCTTGTTTGTTCTGAACATCATTTGCGTTTTGTAGATCGGTTTCTTGGTCAACAGACATTCTTTGAAATCATTGAATTTAATGTCCTGTTCAATAACGTTTTTCTTGATCCCTTTCGCTTTCTTTGTTTCTTTTTGATTCTCGAACGTTTTGTGTGCGTAAAGTTTCGATCTTAGTCCGACAAATTCCTCCATTACTTTTCCGCTCATTTCATCTTTGAATTTTCCAAGTACTTTCTTGTTCACTTGAGGTATACCGTAGACATTTTCTTTCGGATAATCGGATGTATCAAACTGATCAATCATGTTGTTTTTAATATTCGAGTAAAAGTCTTCAGTCTTTATATCCATGATCAGACTGTCCGTGTCACAGTACATCAATTTGACATTTTCTCCGTATTGTTTCTTTATCGTGTTGTAATAAAAATCGTACATTAGAGTTTTTGAAATGTCCAAAATACTCATTCCGATGTAGATGGGTTTATTGAAAAGAATTTTGGTCTTTTTCATGTGAACTGCTGCTAAGTTTTCAGTGAATATCGTTCTACGATCAAAAGTAGGTTTTGCTATCAATAATTCCAGTTTCTTTCCGTTTGAACATAATTTGATATCGATTCTTTGCCTGATATTTTCCATCGTTTTTCCGAATACACTGTTGTTCATCAATTTGAAAAATTCCTTTTCAAAATCATTTTTCGCTTTCGTTCTCAGTTCCGTGTTGAAGTCAATGTACACTTTCAACCAATCCGATTGATCAAACTTCAGAACTTTGTGTATTTTCTTTAGTTTCATCCCCATGCTCAGACACTGTTTCAAATTCCTGTAGTGCAAAACGTATCTATCTTTGTTGTACAAAGTTGTCATCAGTTTAGGTAGTTTTGTATTTCCAATCCTGTTTTCCGGTGCAAGTGGTAGATCCGAGTGTAAATCGTGTAGTTCTTTAGGATATTCCAAGTCAACTTCCAGAAAATAACCTTTGGGAGACTCATCACTTATATTTTCAACATCTAAATTATCCATATCTAAATTGTATAAGTTCTCTATCCATTTAAAACCACCATATGGTAAGTATTTGGACATTGCCCATCCATAAAGGTTGTTAGCGTCTACGTACGCTATGTAACTCGAAGGTTTAGATGGGTCATATTGTTCACCCATGTACTTATTGTTTGCTTTTGCATGCCTGTTACTACATTGAGATATTCCACCGCGAATTCCTTTTTCTATCATTAAAATTTTATCGTAATCAGTCAACAGTTCCAATTTAACTTTTGTCATTTTCAACATACAATCCCATGAGAATCCAGGTGTTGTGTAGTACCATGCAGGATCTAGTTTGTACGTTTTCAGGGAAATATCTCTGAAATTCTCCATCACATCTGCAAGCAGTAAAATATCACTTTTGTTGTAAAGCGCGGTGAATTCCCACATGTTTTTAATACCGAATTTTTCCCAAACTTCTTGTGCATTTTTATATTCGTTTTCTTTTACATTTTGTTTATTTAGATGGCTGTAAAATTTCTCTATAGGTGGCAAACAGGTTTCATCGTACCTTTCCGAACTATCCATGTACTCATATGGGTAAGCTAGTTTCCTTGTCATCAACTCCAAGTTCTCTGTTCCAAAATGTTTTACCAGTTCCTTAAATTGATCTTTCGTTAAATTTCCCACTAGTTTTTCCAAAGAGCTTGCTAGAAATTTGTACGAATCCACGAACCTTATTTCAATTTTATTCATTACTTTGTTTCCTTTCTCATTCAATTTTCCAGAGTCGTACCTAAGAATCTTTGAAAACGAAATGTACTTTTCCTCAGTATTTGGAATCAATCGTATTTCCCCTTCATCCTCTCCGAGTTGTTTTATAAATAAGTGGGCATCGTACCCAGCCAGGTTGTGGAAAAATACAGGTACGAATCTCGGACATTGATACTCCAAATTACACAGAGAATGGGCGGTACCTCTAAATTCTCCTGACAAATGGTCATGATCTTTTACTTTTATACAATTATCAGGTATATTTGACTTAAAAACTTCTAATTCTTCAATATATATATCTGCTTGATTGTCATTCTTTTTATCAATAAAGTGTTGAATTGTTTTTCTCATTACATCAAGTTTCTTTTCTAACATTGGAGGCAATTCGTTAAAACCTCTCTCACAAATGTGACAAGATTTAGCATTTTTGAATTCCTGTTCCTGTTCGTTTGTCAATGGTTTCATGGGTACAATTTTATCGTAATATTCCTTAGCAATGTGTAAAACTTCCTCTTTCAGTTTCTGATAAAATACTTTTGGACAATCTGGACCAGAATATTCGACTGGAGGTTTATAATATCCGTTGGAATACTTTATGTAATATGAAAAACTGCTAGCTTCGTGTTTTTGAATTTTATTAGTGAACGCATTAGTTTCATCAGGTTGACAAGTTTGAAGTTTGCTTAGAAAACTTTCAAAGTCCGAGTAGATAACGAATGGTACTTTCATGGAGCGTTTATAATTTTCAAATTGTAAAACATTATCGTAAGGTTCTGGTAGTTCTACTTTAACAGCTTTATGAGCTCCACAATATTCTTTATGTTCGTTTAATTTAATCTGAGTTCCAAAGCTATTCAAGCACATTTTACATAAAAATCGTTTGTGGCCATCCTTTGTTAGCTGACTATGACCAACAAGTTTCCATAAGTCCTTGATCCAACAATAATGTTCAGTTTCCTCGTTTTTCAAGTAAAACAAGTCAATGTGCCTTTCCTTTTCCTCTTTCGTTATTTCCAAGGGTATTATAATATTTTTTTCATCCAGACAGTAAACATTTATGGAAATCCCAGTTCTTTTCTCAAACAATTTTATACTCGTAAGTTTCATAGGAAAACTGATATCTTTCAACGCTTCATCAAACTCATGTTCCCATGTTATGTACTTTCCTATTCTATCAGAATTTTTATCAGCTGGATGAAGTGCAGACAGAATAGACCAAAGGAAACATTTATTATCGTCATTTTTCACATTTATAATTGCTTTCCTATATTGTAGAAAATTAGGGAGTGGGATGTAAGACGATCCTCTCAAAGGAGTGTACTTGTTAACGTTCAGTTCTAAATGCTTGATTTTGTGAAGTTGCCATTGAGATCCTTTTATTTCGAACGTTTCCATTTCATTTAGAATTTTCTGTTTCATTTCCTCGTAACAATTTGGTACTTCTGCTGACTGCAATATTATTACGTTTTTAGTTTTGAAATTGAGTTCATGATACTCCATATTATTTTCGTTAGTCCCTTTTTTAAATTCTGCGATTAAAACTACATTAACTTTTAGTTTCATTTCTCTAAGTTTCATGTTGATTAAACCAGTTACGATTTTTTTAATACTGTCAAGAAATTTGGAAGCATCTTTAAATCCTTTCGTATTTTTAATATCGTAAGTCACTAATCTAGATTTAAATGCAGTTTCCTTTTCTCCAACTTCAGTTCTCGGTTCTTTGCTTTTTTCAAATATTTTTTCACTAAAATTAAATACTTTGTGCAATTTCCTCGGATTTACAAATACAGGTTTCGCTTTCCTAGATTCTTTGCTTTTTTCAAATACTTTTTCAAATATTTTTTCACTAAAATTAAATACTTTGTGTAATTTCCTCGGATTTACAAATACAGGTTTCGCTTTCCTAGGTTTTCTGATAGTCATTGTCCGGTCCGGGTCGTTTTTTCCATGGCGCTTAGACTTTAGGTGTCTAGCCCAATTTTTATAAGTAGTGCTAACATCGCACTTTTCACAATGTCTTCTCGCATCATACATTTTATTATAGAATATATTCTTTTAACTAACCCCTCATTTTTTTAGATACTTAAAGCCGCGGCTGGAATTCAAGCCGCGGCTCTAATTTTTAGAGTTTTGTACGGTCTCTGCTATTCCGGTATTTATTGTTAAAAATCAAATTGACTTGTATTCGACTTTAACGTTAAAGAGGGGTCGCGAATCGCGACCCCTCTTTAAGAGTTTTAAAAGAAATTTTTAAATGTTCTCGACTTGTATTCGACTTTAACGTTAAAGAGGGTGGCCAAATTGGCCACCCACTTTAAGAGTTTTAAAAGAAATTTTTAAATGTTCTCGACTTGTATTCGACTTTAACGTTAAAGAGGGGTCGCGATTCGCGACCCCTCTTTAAGAGTTTTAAAAGAAATTTCTAAGTATTCTCGACTTGTATTTGCCTTTAAAGGTGGTGTCTACTAGACACCACCTTTACGAATTGGGTTTTAAAAATAAAAGTGTCTTGTGTTTGCCTTAATAGTGGCGGTGAATCACCGCCCCTATTTAAAAAAATATATATTCTATAATAAATAAATAGAAATGAATAGGGAGCAGCTATTGAAAAAAATTAATTTTGAAAACAACACGAACAAGCTTTCCGAACTAGAAATCGGAAAACCTTACAAAATTATAAACTTTGAATTTGTGTCAACGAAATACTCGTGGGAGGCTGTTATAGCCAATCTAGGAGAATTTAGAGTGTTCATACCAGAAAGATGTATTCAAAAATTTGATAAAAATGAACTCCAAGCTCTAGTTGAGTACGGTGTTTGCTTAGTGTACCATGGAATCACCAAATCAATAAATGGGAGAGACATGTATAACATCAAGTTTGTTTAATAAAAAAACGTTTTAATGGAAAATTTCCATTAAAACAACAATATTATACTAAGATTTTTTCAGAATTCAATTTCCCTCTGCATGTTTTTAAAACAGTTTCATAATCTTTTCCGTTTGAAAGTTCTTTTAACACTATCAAAGACAGATGTCCACAAATTGGAGGATCATTATACTTTTGAATTTGTTCGGAATTGTAAAAAATATTTTTATTTTCCAAGTATTTTACCAACTCTTTAGGAGGTGGTGCGTTTCCATAGGAATCGAAATAATACTTTTCTTTTTCGGATTTTTTAAAATAACAAGTCCAGTGACTACCATTTTGATAAGAATTTTCCAAATTAATAATTCCACATTCAACGGGTTTAGATCGATCAGGAAGTTCATCTTTCATGAAAATACCTCGGAAATGTTTTATTTTAAAATTTTTCGCGAAACGATGTAAATCTAAATTACTCAAAGGTTGGTAGTTTTCCGTTTTTTTCGTTTTTTTAAACCGGACCCAATACTTAAACTTTTTGCATTTTGTGCTGATCTCTCCATTTCCAAGTTATGGCGTTTGATTTCTGCTTCTTCAGCAGATTTATGCTTAGAATCAATAACGCTAGAAGCTACTGCAGCTCCACCACCCAATAATGCCCCAAGAGCACCAATTCCTGCAAACACCAATGGTAAGAATCCACCCGTGTGATTCAATTGTAGTTGTTCGTAATCCAAAGTTAGCGTAATTCCTTTCTTTTCTCCTTTCGCTTTTTCAAATGCTTTTGATTGAGTTTCCCACAGTTTGATTTTATGTTTTCCGTTTCCTGAAATTTGTTTCGCTGTCAAAAGAATTGTAACACTTCTGCGCTTTTTGTAAGCGGCTCGCATTTTGGTTAGTTGATTTTCGGTTAAATCTATTTTTTTCGTAATCATAGTTATTTATTATAGTAAATTTTTTTAATAACAAACTCTCATACCAAAGGATCGTTTACTCATTGTAACTTCCTCACCAAAGGATTGTTTACCCATTGTAACTTCCCCACCAACGAATCGTTTACCTTTCATTACACCTCTCACTACAGCTGCAGCAGCTTTTTCTTTCCAACTTGCATCACTCGCGTACATTCTTTCTTTTGCCACTTTTTCCAGTGCTTTATCCGCTATGTGTCTTTCTTTCGTGCCTGTGTGATATCTGTAATATATATCATGTAGCTTACAACCTTCGTCCAATTTATTAATTCCAGGATCTCCTCTTTTCAATCGTTCATCTAGTTTTGTAAATGGGCCACAATAGTTGTATCCGGGTAAATGCATTTCAGGTACGAAACCATCTAGTTTATTCAGCAAAGTATTTAAAACTCCGGATCCACTTTTAATAATTCCTTTCGGCAAACTGTTTACAACTTTCATCAGATATTCTATTCCTTTGGGATTATCTATGTTTTTTTCCAACTGATCGCTTATAAACTTTACAATTCCTAATTTTTCATTGTGAAAATTGTTATCACCAGCTCGTTCTTGTGCGTGCAAATAGAACAAACGCTGTAGCAGCTGTTGGAGGTTGTCAATGTATTTAAATTCCACTGGATTTTCAGAATATTCTATCAAACCCGAACCAACTTTACTTGCTTTGATTTCTTTCCAAATAGGTGCGATCAAATCTTTCCATTTTTTCCCCGTACTAGACTTTACTTTATTGGTAGTTGGATCGTTCTTTTGGTATAGAGAGTTCGTTTGAATGAGAATTTTCTTGTAAACTTTCAAATCCTCTTTAGTGTATTTATCAGGATCAGGTCCTAGAGGATCAGTTAACAAACGCCATAATCCGTGAGTTCCTTTGTAAGTTTCATTTTGAATAACGATTGCATCTCCATTTACTTGAATTTGTTGGTCTCCGATGTAAATTTTGTCCTCTTTTCCCCATATACCAAATTGTTTATCATCCTGTCTGATGTAAAGTCTCGCAATAGGACCAATTCCTTTCGGACCAACGCTATTCGATGGGGTTTCATTCCGATCTACCATATCCATGATGCTTGATAAGCTACTTCTCGTGTTTACTACGGTATCATCTGACGCAGTATCAACTAGTGCAGAAGCTCCTTCGTTTGGATTAATGTCAAAAGTATTAGTTGGTCCAAAAGTTACAACTTTCTTTCTAGGAGAACTAGTTGGCTTGTAGGGAACAATTTCTAGTTTCTTTATGATGTCTTCATCAGCTTGTTTCACAGCATTTATTACTTCAACTACTTTTTCAGTGATGGGTGCAAACATCTTTTCTTGAGTTTCTCTTTCGTTAAACTTATCTACTCTAGCTTCTCGGAAAGCACGTCTCAACTCTTGTTCTTGTTTTTGAATTTCGTTAGCTTCCTTGACAGTCATTTCTTTTTCGGGTTTTTTCAGGAAAATTATATTTTCTGGTTCTGAATCATCAGGTTGATTACGAGTTTCTCTTTCGTTAAACTTATCTACTCTAGCTTCTCGGAAAGCACGTCTCAACTCTTGTTTTTGTTTTTTAATTTTGAAAAAATTTTTTTTGTCGAATATTTAAATCCAAATTTAACGGTTATTTTAACGGTTATTTTAACGGTTATTTTAACGGTTATTTTAACGGTTATTTTGATCATTTAACGGTGTTTTTGACCGTTTATTCACCGACTCGAGAAACGTTTTCTCAAACTTTTTCATGTATCGACCGTCTTTTAATTGTTTTGTTAGGTTTATCGTTAGAAATCCAAAATCATCGTCCCAACATTCGTTGTATATTTCTTTGAATCGTTTGAAAGTAAAATCTGTTCCAGCATACTTATCGTAAATCACTTTCATGTAATCTGGATCTTGCTTGAAAATACACAGGAAATTCAGATTGCCTCTAATCAACTGTCTATCAACTTTAGTGAATGATTGAGTTAGATAAATGCAAGAAATATTCCTGTGACGCCCTTTCGCATAATAATCTTTTATAACTCGTTGATGTTCAACATTAACACAATCATCGAAAACTACAAGACTGTTTGGTAGGCATTCATCTAGTACAATTAGTTCGTCGCAACTATCGTAAAAATGCACTATTTTCATTCCAAATTTAGCCTCTATTTTTTCACTATTTTTTCTCAAGCCTTTATAAAATTCTTGTTCTAAAGTTGTGGAACATATGTAGAGATTTTCATGGGGAATTCCCCATGGTTTAGTAATCAGGTTGTACAATAGAGTGGTTTTTCCACATCCGCTTGTTCCAACTATTAAACATCGAAGAGGAAGCGGTAGTAATCCATTATGAACTTTGTTTGATTCAAATGTATGAGGATCGATATTGTATTCATGACTCATTTTATTTATTATATTATTATATAATAAATAAATAATGTTTATAAAAATTTCAGGAGATACAATATGGTTTGAGGAACCGATTCCACTCGATCCGAATAAAGAGTATCAGTTGGGCATGTCAGCATTGATGTTTACAACTAGGAAAACGTTTGAGATAAAAAACTTCAAGTTTTCATTCACATTTCCTTTCCCCGATGAAACTTACGATGATGTGCATGAACTTAATGGTGAATACACAATGAGTTCGTTCAAATCCGAGTTGATTAGTCATTTGACTAGTTTTCAAAGTATTTTGTTAGCGAAAATAGATACTTTGAAAAAGCTCGAAAACCAGACGGTAGAAATACCAAAAGATAAACAAAAAGATAAACAAAAAGATACACAAAAAGATATGCAGAAAGATATACAGAAAGATATACAGAAAGATATACAGAAAGTTAATCCGAATAATTTGAAATTCAATCTCGAACACCTAACTGACGATAGTTACAGAATTGCTGCTAACTTCCCCATGGATATGAAAATTATAAATGAAGGTAACTTTTGTGACATATTCCAATTGAGAACTTGTTCCGATAATTCATTCAAAAAGAACACCAACTACGTGTCAAATAACAATGCTACTCAACTCGTATTTTCGAGTAAAATAATCGAATGGCATTGCAACATTACGGAAAACAGCTTTACTAATCACGAGGAACACCCACTTTTGCACGTTGAACATGAGTTATTACACGTTTCTTTCATAGAGAAACCACTGTCACCTAATACTATTTACACGGAAAAACCAAAGAAAGTAGTTTTCATTCCACTAAGAAAAGGACTGAAAGAAATAAATATGATAAAATTGTCAACAACCACGGGAAATAACGAACCCATTCGATTCAACGATATTAAAGCTTACTTGTTGCTGAAAAGTAATTAATTTTTTCATAGTAAATAAAAATTATACGGTTCCCCTTTAATAGGGGAGGCGATTCGCCTCCCCTCTTTAAGAGTTTTAAAAATATACTCTACTTGTGTTTAACTTTAAAGGTAGCGTCTCGTAGACACCACCTTTATTAGATTTTAAAAATATACTCTACTTGTGTTTACCTTAATTTAGGGCCGGTAAATTACCGGGTCTAAAAGTTTTTTTAAAAACGACATGAAATTAATTTTAGTAAATAAAAAAAATAAAAAAAATTATATTTACTATAATAAAGTATGCATCAAACTAAAAAGGTATTTGATAAATATCAAGACTTTATTGTGCGAAAGCAATTTCGTACCATTAATCCAACTACAACGTTGAATTTAAATGCAGAGAATAAAAGAACAGTTTTCAAAATAGATTTAGGCGACGATTTTCTGTCTAAAGATATACAATATAACGTGGAGGGAGTTCTAAAGTCAAAAGATCCAACCAAGGAGTATTCAGGTTTAGATACTGTTAAGTTGGTAGATAATTTCGTAGGTCATATGTTTTCGAGTATAGAAGTGAAAAAACACAATGTGACAGTAGATGAAATTGAAAATCCGGGCATTTGTGGCTTGGTGGAAGGTTTTGTCGCTCAAGAATGTCCAAAAGATTATAACGGACAAGGTATGAATTCAGGATTCAACTCAATAGTTATCGGAGGAGGGAATTTCAATGCTGTTGGTTACCTTGGTGACTTAGGTTTGGGTTTTTTCAAAGATTTAACAGTTCCAATTTTCAAGGGAGGTTTTGAAATAACTTTTGTGAGAAACAGCGATAATAATATTATTTTTAGATGGAAAAAAGATAGAGAATCTCCTATTCCTAATGAAGGTGTTGTAGAAATTACCTCTTTCGTTTTGAGAGTTCCGGTGATTGAATACACGAATGAAGCAAAAGTTAATTTGATCACAGATTTGAGAAGCACTCCGTATCAACTCCAATTTAAAAGTTGGCAATGCATAGTTAGGAACGTTACTGGAAACTCGTTACAGTTCGATTTATCTAGCGTTTACAGAAACGTTAATAACCCATTATGGTGCTTCGTGGTATTTCAAACTGATGTTTTGAACGATCAGACAAAAAACAATTCTGAATTCCATCATAAAGATGTGAAAAATTATTGGCTTGAATTAGGAGGTAGAAGGTATCCTGAGGAAACGCAGGATTTAGATTTCAATAAAAATAGATATGGTTTGGCTTACGATGCATTTTTAGAGTTCAAAAAGACTATAAGTTCTAAACAATCTATTCCATACATCATGCCTCATTTTTTCAAAAAAGAATATCCAATTTTTAGCATCGATTTGTCTGATCAACCTCAGAGTCTATCTAGTGGTAAAAGCAATTTGATTCTCAATGTTGATTTCAATACATTTGTAGCAGCAGCAACAAGTAGCACAGTAGGTACTACGTGTTACGCTATTATTGTAAGTGGATCGAATTTTGTGTACGACCCGACTAAAAATATGATTAAAAAGGAAATTTTATAATTATTTTATAAGCTATATATTTTTAATGGAGTGATCTCCATTAAAAAAAAAAAATCGTATTAAACTTAAATAAATAATGCACAACGAAATTTAGTGCTGTAAGTGTAAGAAAAAAACGAAAAATATAAACGTGAAAATTGTACAAACTGTGAACGGAAGGAGGAGAATTGCAGCTATATGTGCAAAATGCAGAACTCGTAAGAGCAAATTCATTCAAGATCCTAACGGAGAAAAAGCACCAATTCGTGCCATTTTTGATTGGGCTATAGAAGGCAAGGTACCGGACACATTAAAAAAATCGTATTAGACTTAAATAAAACATGGAGGATGAAATTTATTGCCATAAGTGTAAGAAAAGAACAAAAAATATAAACGCGGAAATTGTACAAACTGCAAACGGAAGGTGGAGAATTGCTTCTAATTGTGTGAAATGTGAGACTAACAAAAGTAAATTTATAAAAAATCCGAATGAGGAAACTAACGTAATTCCTGAAACTGAAGTTATAAATTTACCTGAAAACGAAAAGTTAGAATTTGCGAAAGAGTTACATAAACCCGTTAGAAAAAGATTTCAGAAAAGAAAAATTGTTACTCATGGAAAAGATGATCTTTGGGCTGCGGACTTGATTATAATGAAACAATACGAGAATGAAAACAAGGGGTTCGGTTACATGTTGAATATCATTGATACTTTTTCAAAGTACGTTTGGTCAATTCCATTGAAAAAGAAAAACGGAATAGCAGTTTCAAAAGCTTTCAAAGACGTTTTGGAAAATGTGAAATTTCATAACCATTCTACCCCTAAACTCCTTCACACGGACAAAGGTTTAGAATTTGAAAATAGACTTTTCAAAGAACTTTTAGACGAGTATAACATAAAAATGTATCACACGGAAAGTTTAGAAAAATCCGCAATTATAGAAAGATTTAACAGAACTTTGAATCAGAAAATGAAAATTCGTTTCGAGGTGAATGGAAATAAAAATTGGATCGATATTCTACAGGAATTAGTTAATGAGTATAACAAACAGGATGTTCATCGTTCCATTGGAATGGCACCTGCTCAAGTTGACGCGAAAAATGAAAATGAAATCCTGAGATATTTATTTAAAAAGAGTGGAAAAAATGGAAAAAAGAAATTTAAAATTGGAAATCGTGTAAGAATTACGAAATCGAAGAAAACTTTTGCAAATAAATATGAAGCAAATTGGACAAAAGAAATTTTTGAAATAGCTGAGATTTTAGGAACGAACCCTGTTACTTATAGAATAAGAGATTTAAATGGAGAGGAAATTCAAGGAAGTTTTTATTCTGAGGAATTACAACTCACGAAATTTTAAAAAAATAGGTTTTAAGTCAGTTTTTATAGGGATTCCCTATAAAAACACAATGTATAATTATTGTAAGTCTAAGTGAATTAAATATATTTGCCCCATAAAAAAATCAAAGGAAATTTCAGCAAAATGTCCCAACTTAACCGCACATTCTCTGGCTTCTTAATTTCTACACAGCATCCATTCCTGAACGATCTCTACCTCTGTTTATAAGAGGGGATCTTTGAATGGCACAACCTTGCACGACTTTCGACGGATTTTCAATTCCGTGAGTCTTTTCAACTTGGCTTTTCAGTTACGTTGAAGTTTCGGTTTTTGCTGTTTTTAAGTAGAAATTAAGAGCAGAACAGTTAAGTAAGGAAATTTTGACGATAAGGTCGACTCTCACTTCCATCGAGGTGGGATTAGATTAATTATTAGCTTAAAGGGCCCATCAGCTAATAACGACATCTAAAACCTCGACAGGAGTGTATCCTCACTATTAGAAAAAAAAATTTCTCGGTTTGAGGCGAGCATCGATCTCACAACCTCTCTGTTATGAAGCAGGATTGTTACCCACTACACCAAAGCGACCAGTTGAAATGAGAAACACGTTCCACAGTCTTGGATAGTAAATTCCAAGGCTGAATGAGGTCAGTGAGGGGGGACCAGAAGCGTCTCGCCTCTTGACTCGGGGTGATGTAACCGGTTTCTGATAAGAATTCGCCTCCCGTATTAACTAACCCCTCAAACGGTAGATTGCGCATGCAGCACTATTTTAAAGAGAGATCGACTCATTCTCTCAGAACAACCTTGTTCAATATGTTTTAATGAAGATCGACGGGTCCCGGAAAAAAAAAATATATATTTTCTATAATAAATAAAGAGATATGGGTTTAGACGACGAAGCATTAGATTTATGTAAAGAACATGGAGATTTCTGGAAGTTTGTAAAGACACCTGAATTTCAATTTTATGAAAAAAACCTTGACGCACTAGAGAATATTTTACATGAATTGAAGGAGTATAGATTTAGTAAAATGTTGTTGAAAGAACGTTTATTTGGTGTCGATGGTAAACCACCACTCCATACAAAAGAAAAAGTTGAAGCAGACCTTAATAAAACAAATATTAAGGTTCCTAAAAATGCCACTGAACATCAACTTAGAAAAGTGGCTTATATTGTGTATAAAGCTATACTGAAGAAGCAGTTTGAGGATAATTTTCACGCTTGCTAAAGTTCAGAATGCTTGGGGTATGAAGGAGATTTTATTTTTAATGAGCTGTGTTCATTAAAAAGTTCTTAAGGAAACTTTACAATTCTCTTTCTGAAAAAATACCATGTAAACATGGTATTTTTTTATGGCATTTTTTTAGGATAGAAAAATGATTTTTTATGAATTTGTGGTGATTGGAGGGAAAGGGTTATTTATATAAAGAAAATCTTTATATAAACGATAAAGAAATTATAATATTTACTCAAAGTCAATCAGAAAAGCCTTTGTCTTTTTATCAATTCCTTTATAAATAAGTTTTTTGGGGTGATTTTCCGGATCGTTTCTAACATGTTCAAGAAGTCGACCAGAAATTGTCTTGGGTAAAAATAAATTTAATTCACCATTTTCAGTATTAATAGTAACAACAACAGTTTCACCATATTCCGTATTTTGTATAAAATTTGATAAGAGATCGTAAGCCCCCTTTTCCAGATCTTTAAACGATGAGTAGTTTGTTTTTTTGGTTGCTTTTTTATAAATTTCAATCGTTGTCATTTTTATTATAAAAGTTATTCTTTTAACTAACCCCCCCAAATGAAAAAGTCACTGGTTCTGATGTTTTGTGATAAAAAATGTGTTCTGATGTTTTGTGTTGAAAAATTTTATCAAGGGTCTAACAGAAAAGCATTTTTAACAGGATTTAACAGAAAATCATTTTTAACAGAATTTAGCACAAAATCAGTTTTAACAGAGGTTTAACAGAAAAGCATTTTCAACAGAGATTGAAGTCGGTGAGCCAGGATTGGTATTCGGATACTACTCATACATACATATATACATACATATATACATACATATATACATACATACATAAAAAAATGCGTTAAACTTCAGAATATGATTCAGAATAGCCTGAAACGGATTTCTGCATAAAATCTTTTCAAAAATTCACATTCTACAAATTTTGAGGCGAGAGCAATAGCTTAATTTTCTTCAAAAATTCGCTAAAACAAGACACCAATTAGGTACCACCAAGAAACTTATGGTATTAAAGTGAATTTACTTATAATCTTTGGGAAGTAAATCTCTTCTTCCGTGGTAAAACATTCAAGATTCAAGTTCCTTCTAGAAGTCATTCTTCTTGACGGTATCAGTTGTGTCCTTTTCCTATGAATTTCTTTCAAGGATCCTGTGGTTGTAGGATTCGATCCGTTAGTAAACGCTCATCTCATTGCATGGTTTATTGAGAGCCTGGCAATGCGATCGCAATGGTTTATTGAAAGCTTGGCAATGTGAATGCAATGGTTCATTGAAAATTGGCAATAAGAATCTAGCGTCTCGCATACCATATATATGACCCCCTACAAATCCGTTTCATACTTCAAAGAACACAATCCTCGATTTTAACGTCGTATATATATATATATATATATATATATATATATATATATATATATATATATATATATATATATATATATATATATATATACATATTGTTATGTATTTAAAGTTGTTATATAGATGGGAATACTGTTTACAATATTAATTATATCGAAGTTGGCTAACCTGCCATATCTCCACTATCATATTTAGGCTCACACCGGTTGTTCGAATATCCAAAATAATATACATACATGTATATATACATATATGTATATTTATTTATAGGGTGTATTTTCAGACGGTAAAAATCGGTTTTGTGACTAGCAAGCATGTGGGGAGTCACAGTCGAAGTATTTTTCAGCGCTGAGACGATTGCAACCACTCCCAGATCTCTAAGGTTTAACAATTGAGAAAATAGATTTTTAGGAGAAAAAAATGTCTATAATTGTCCAAATTTTTTAGTTCGGCTGCGTGTTCTAAAATTTTCTTTGTGATCTCGTTTCACGGCTGTCCCCTCAGTTTTATCCAGGACGTTGTTGGCCCCAACGATCAGAATTTAAGAGCCCGATTTAATGTTATCTACAACTTTTCTTTGAAAATGCGCTCTATTAGTCATGCTGCATGACTGAGTACTTTTTACAGAAACGTACATTGTGATCTCTGTGAAATATGTGATCAAATATATTGAATAAATAATCGAATTCCATCTTTTCGTCTATCATGACCCTATGAACGATCAATATGTAAGAGGTTATGTTCCGATATTTATAGGAGTTCCAATGAAATGAAGATCCGTACATCCATGTATTCCGAACCTCCCCTGAAAACCTGTGGTTTGTTTTTGTTTCCGCTCTCCGAAACCGATATCACATCGAAGCGAAAGGCGATCCGAGAGACCCATTCCCGTTTAGGGGCCGACCTAACGAAAACCAATCTAGAGGCCCCACAGGAGTTTGAACGAGGGCTGGTTGCCGAATCTACTAAGGCGAATGGGGCGCCAACATACGCTCTTTCCTAATACGACCCTCCCAACCTTCCCCTGCAACCGCTGTTTATAAAAAGTAGACCTTATTCGTTTTTCCATTTCGAAACCCAGGAACAGGAAAATCGCGGGTGACAGGAGGGGGAGGGCTTGCGAGGTTTTTTCATCCCCCCACCCCCTCTTCTCTCATCCCTACAAATTTTCCTTTCAGTGGGTACGCAGCGCCACCTGTTCTCGTGGAAACTGTCAATGACACGACCCCATTTTCTGAACGGGCCTCCGATTCTGTTTGATTATTTTTATTTCCTCCCCATCCCCACCGCTCCCTCCCTCAAAACGTTTCCATCGCTGTAAGGGACAGTAGGAATAATTTTTTATATTCTTTCCGAAAACGACGTCCATACAACGGCTGTTCCGATATTTGTGAACCAAACATTGGGGACAGTATGTGAGCTTGATCACATAGAAAATGTACGTCAAAACATGTAGAGTTATATTTATTACCACCCACAGAATTTCCTCTCCGAAAACGAGTATAACGTTGATGATTTTAGGAATGATATGTAGGTTATAACTTACCGCTTAGAGGTGAATTATTATGTAGGCATCATTTTGCTAAAATAAAAAAGTTCCTGTTAAGTAGTATGACCCTTTGGTAAGACCATAATTTTTCTCTTTTTTATATTTTACCGTTTTAAAGAAATTATAGCGTAAAGTATTTTCGCATAAACATAATTACATTTTAAGCTTCTTTTGGTTTATTATTTCCAATAATAAGCCTATGTGATTGTGTAGCAAAAAATTTTTATAACCCCCCCTCAAACTTTGTCACTTCACGTTTCAAGGTGCGTAGAATCCAAATTTGAAATGTCCGTCCGCCGTCCGCCGTTCGCCGTTCGCCGTCCGCCGTCCGGGCCATAAAAGGCCTAAGAATTGACTTTAAAAACCCGTTTTTTAACACATAGACTCCATTTGGGGTCTAGTTGGTACTAACGTTTAACCATCCCGATCGCTTTACTCGCATAGATGCTATGGGCCAAAAACGGGCGAAAAAGTGTCTTTTTCGAGGCTTTGAGTGTTAGACGTGTTAGACGCACGCCTGGCACGCTTGGCAGGGGGTCACGGTGGGTGGTGAGGGAGGTGAGCGGGGGGTGGAGTGAGAGGAGGCGCCGCGGCACCAGGGGCGTAGCTGAAGGGTGTAGGAGAATGGATATTTATTACTTTTACGTATTATACCCATATAATACACCCCGGCACCATGAGGTGGTACAGCGTTCCTTTGAGGCATGAATATATGTTTTTTTCTAGGTCATATTTGTGTGTTAATACCAATGCTTTTCCTACGCATATTTAATAACATATCCTCTCGACTTTTCGTACGTACTTAGATAATGATATTATTAAGGCAATAACTATTTGAATAGATAGGAGCTCAAATCGAGAAATATAAACATGCGTATATAATTATAGAAGTTGTGGGTTGTGGCAACTTGAAATAGGACACGCCGAGGAGTCTGGACGGGCCTTATGACGTACGCAAGCCAACTAAAACTATGATCAAACTCAATTGAAAAAATAATAAACCTTTGTGAAATAATTTGCAGCGTTTTTCTATACAAATTCTGCAATAATAACAAATGTTATTTTGGTAATTTCTTTCTTTCTAGTTGACTTTTGAACAATTTAATTGAGATTCCGATCTCTTGATCCTATACTTCGATCATTCGAAGCAGAATTTTATGTTCTTGAATTTACTATTAAAGCAATTTCAGCCAGAACGTACAGTTTCAGTTATTCGCAAAAACCAAAAAAGTGTCGAAATGTTATGGATTTTTGCGTTTTTGACGGTGTTTGGCCCATACATTTTGTTGGAAAGCTTCAGATTCGAGTTTAGCACCCCGAAAAACTTATAAAAACCGTTAAGGAAAATTCTACACCAAACGTTGCATCCCCGAAACACCTTGTGACTGGACTACTGAATAGATAGACTTCTAGACTTCTAAGAATACTGCAATGCGATAGTTTTAGCTACGCATTACGGTGTAAGCGTTTGAATTTTTTATTAAAAAAAATTACTGATGTTCAAACGATTTTGGCTTTTCTGGCGATTTCCCCCCAATATGAAATTTAAGCGCATTTTGGAAGAAAAAAAAAACGTTGATTGTATTTTGAATAAATTATCAGAATCATGGCAGCTGGCTACGAGTCCGCAACCCCGGGAGACATTTTCACGTTTCGGTTGCTACATTCGCCTTAGTAGTAAGCCAGGCTGGTTAATACCAAATCACGTATAATACTGCTACTGGGTAGTAGTATACCCGTTAAAAATTGATGGCTTCACTTTTGGTAATTTTACATGTTTGTTGCCCAGAGTAACCATGTCCGAGTTCAGGGTATGATTCGGCCACATACACGTCATTACCTCTTCGACTATAACCATCTTTTGCAGGAATTGTTTCTTCGATGAATAATGGCAGTCTAGTGACAAATTGTTCCCCAATTTCTTCAGTCAGCTACAGCAAAATATGCTAAAACATGCTCAACTACGCAATTGGATCACTGTAATAACAAAGCCAGATTCTGTTAGTAGTCTCCGTTTTGCTATCTAATTACTTGTTATTCAAGCTGTAGTGTCCCATTGAACACTTGTCCAGTTTCACTTAAATACTTGTGTCTTATATAAATAAGTAAGATTAATAAAAGTAATATAATTTTCGTGATAACAAAATAGTAATCATAATTTCAACTTTGCGTCGGGAGATTTTAGAGTCAATTTTAGAGGAAATTTTAATAATATTTTGGAGTCAAAATACTATTAAATTTTGATAACATTTAACTTCATAAGTCTCGATGTACGATATCCAGGGAATGAAGGGCCTATCCAGCTCCAGAATCCGAAGTTCCGTAATAATCACTTTAATGCGTAAGACCATCACTCGGTCCTCACTTCATGAATATTCCTTATGACTTAGAGAGTCAAACTCGAGAGCTCAATTGTACTACAGATCTTTCAGCTGTAGTGGAGAAGATGAACTTATGTACAAGGAGTTGTTGTCTATCAAGTTTTGATTCTATTAGTAGTGTGGTGGATAGCAATAGTTCATCCTTCTCGATTCTTGAAAAGGCTGCATCCGGGTATATGCCTGAGGTTTCAACCTTCAGGATAACCTCCGGGTGTAGTAGGTTAATCGCATCTCTTTGAAGGGGAATCTCTTATTTCCATCACCTCGCATTGTCACAGTATTGAACACTATATGATCCAACAACTCATCCTGTATAAACTGAGGATCAAAATTGAAAAGAATCGTGCCGAAAATTGAAAGCACGGGCCTCACGCTGTTAGAGAGGTAAAAAAAGAACTATAACAGATCAGGTCTCAGAATGTCTAGTACCACCGTGATAGATGAAGTTTGAATGGCGTAGGGAGATTTTTGCTCATTAGGTATTATTAAAATTTGAATAGATTTGATGTTTTAGGCCATGGGGTTTGATATCTAGGAAATCACTGTTGTACCACCTTCCAAGGCGTGCCCGACTTTGGACTACGTTCCTAGAATAAGTTCCGTAATGATTATTTAATGCGTGAGATTCGGACAAGGTCCTCACCTCATCAATTGACTTGGCGAGTCAGATTCGACAGCTTAGTTCTAGTATACTTCTTTCAGCTGTAGCTCAGAAGATGAACTTATGTACAAGTACTTGTTGATAGGTGTATCAAGTCTTAATTATGTAGGTATTAAATAATACATGCTCCAAAAAGTCATCACGAGGACACTGGGATTCAAATTTGAAAATAATCGTGCGACAAAATCGAAAGCACGCTGTTGCGTGTTGTTGGAACGGGCGAAAAAGAAATGACAACTTTCACAGGTTAGGCCTGAGAATGATAAAAGAAAGTAATACAGAAGAGTGTTGTAAATGAAGTAGGTCTGGTACCAGCGTAATGGGCGAAGTTTGAATGACGTCGGGGACTTTTGCTGTTCGCTTAATATTATTAAAAGTTGGATAGACTTGATGTTTTAGGCCTCGAGGAACGTGGTTTAGGAGATCACCGTAAGGGGAGGTTCGCGGGATCAAGTCTCCCCACCCCAGCCAACGCCGCCACGGGTTAACCAGTCGCAAGTTCAGCGATATTTCCGTCATAAGTAACCCTGGATATGACTCTGCTGCGCTTGCCCTCAACTTTCCCGTTCTCACTCCTGAGAGTTGCTCCGTCTCGCCGTCTTTTCCTCCCCAAGTTATCAGCTTCGCTAGGCTCCTTTTCCTATATCTTCGGAGGTCCGGGGGGGTTCTGGGGAAACTCTCTTCCAGAACACATAACTCTCTTTTCTTAACACGCCATTATCTCGGAAGGTGCCTTCAAGCTCCTTCAGAGCGCTTTCCAGTCAGTTCCCTCCGACACATTTCGCTCGACCGTAACTTCGCCGGAGAACTGCTGGGAGCTTGGACGGGGTTGAAGTCCAACCTCAAAGCACTTCACACTAAATGGATCATCGCTTGAATCGTTGGGATTGCAAAATCTTTCAATTATTCCTTTAGACCAAATTTCGATGGGTGACCTACAACAAATCTAACCTAGAATAAAAATTTTCGATTCGTGTAGCCCATATAATGTGCGAATTTTTATCAGATGATTGTTTGAATCGAATAAGGATACGATTTTCTTGACATTCAAGGTAAAGGTACGAATAGTGGAAAGCTTTAAAGGCTATTTCAAAAAAGTCACAAATTCCCGTCGTATTTTATTTTTTTATTTACTTTTTTTTAAATTGTACAATGGTATTGAGCTTTTTGTGTTACCAGTGACAAAGAAACTTTCTTTTATGAGGGAATAATAAAAAATAGCCTAAAATTATGAAATTAATTTCGAATAAAAATTCAGTCAGAAATAAGCCTTTTTCTCTGTTGTTTTGTTTAAGAAAAAATCGGCAATGGTTCCAATGAATTCCATTGGATGTGGAAAAATATGAAGGCAGCAACCATTATCATATCTTTCATTCTTTATAGCCCAGTCAATGAATGTTTTGTGTCGCAACAAATTAGGGGAAAGCTGAATTTTTGCAGGGTGTTAGTATACATAGTAGACAGTAAAAAATGACAAAGTCCCGACCCCCACCCCTCTTGCTTTCCCCCCCACCCCCCCTCAAACATTGCAAGAGCAGTACTTTGGTTAAATACTCATAGCTCAAAAACTAATAAAGTTACAGGCGTGATTCTTTTTTTATATTACTCCTAACGATATGGTGAACAACTTATGTGGTAAGTACTTTTTATGTAGATAGCTTAGTTTAACCGTAAAACTTATATACATGCAAAAAAATGCCTCTGCTGATTACAAAAACCTACTTTAACCAATTATATCCTTTTATCCTTACACTTTGGGAAGAAACACATTGAGAACGACTTGTAGATAATTTAATTAGCTTTAAAATGGTGTATCTAACATTGCTTACCGTTAAAGTTATGGCTTCATAGAGAGCGATGAAACAGAAGCGGGTACCGCGCCGCGCCGCCCATTGCAGTGCCGCCGCCGTTGACACTCGCCGATGAAGGGCACCGTACTTGTATGTCGTATTTGTGCACTCGTATCCGTCGTTTTGAGTTATTTAGAGGATCAATATAATAATTTTCACTTCAAGTACCGGTATCCATTTAGTTCACTTGATTCACTGATAAATAATACAATTTTACTGTCTAGGCTCTATTGTTTAGTTTAAAAATTTTAGTTTTGCGAGACAATAAATGCAATAAAGTATTTTCATACATCAAAACTAGTATAGTATTTTAATAGTATCATTATTTCCTGCACAACGAACAATATATTTACTTTTTATGTATTTTACAAAGGATCGGTTGCCAACATGTCATCAGTTTGGTCCGAAATATTTTTACAGTGTATTCCACTGCAGTGGCCACACATAGATGTGCAATCAAACCCGGCTTTTCGGCAGCTACAGTTGGTAACACACAATGTCTTACAGTTACAAGATATTAATAGTAGAAGTTCACTTGGAGCAGGTGGATTTGTCATGGGCTTAGGTATCAGTCTATTATTGGATGTATACTGCCAACCCCACTCTTCTGCCGGAAGTTTAAAACCTAACCAAGCTTGAATCTGGTGGTAAACCCTCAAAAGATGTTGATGAGCAGCGTCTGAAGTAGGTGGGAGTTTTGCCAAATCAAAGTTTGACTTGAGTGACATTTTTGCGGTTAGTTGCTTGAACTTAAAATATCTGGCTTCATTGAGAGTTTTGAACTTCGATAAGTTGTACATACTTAGAATGAACTGTTCTCCGCTTTCCAGAAGGATTTCTTTGTCAATGTCTTGCTTTGTAAAAAGCTCAGCCTGAGCTTTAGATTCAGTTGATTGACGTATCAAGTCAGCTGCTTTTAACTTTCCAAGCCCATAGAAAGAAGATGTCGTGTCGCAACCAGTTATGGAATGCGCAAAAAGCAGTGAAGTTCGCTGCTCAACAAGTTGATGAATAAGAAAATCTACAGAGTATACTTTGGACACTGAAGATGGCTTTAAGTAGAAAAGTTTGCCGTCATGTTGGGGAGCTAATGCCACAAGTAAAACCAAGAGATCTGTATCAGTTCCCACTGCAACAGTGGTATTAACAGTTTGTGCATATTTAATTGCCTGACCGACAATGACAGTGTCGGCGTCATCTTCCGCAACAACAACTTGTATACCTTCAACAGCACACCTTTTTGTAACTGCTTCTATTAACCTCTTTTTGTTCTGAGGGTTTGCTAAGAAATCTGCTTGTTGTGTTGTGCAAACTGTATTTTCATCAAACAAGATTGTGTGAGAAAATTTATTTGATGCTCTTCTCTCCTGTTCTTGCCATTTCGTAGTTGGAGAGTTGGAATACCCATCGAATACCACTGTCACTCTATTTCCATATCTACGAGTTACATAGCTTAAATAGGATCCTACAATTTCTTTAAATGAACTGTTTTTCCCCCAAACCACTGCGTGTAACAAATATCCGCCATCTATCACAAAAACAGCTTCATTTGCCTTGAAGTTTTCTTCAACAATTCCACCTTCAAATACCTTCATAAAAGATGCTTTCGTACCTTTTCGTAGTAACGTATCGTCAAATATTGAGGGTGGGTGGGACGCTAATTCGAACTCAAAATAAGATTTCAACTTAACAGGGCTATCACAGATGCATATGATTCTATTGAATATCTGCTGGGAGTTAATTGTAACTTCTTTGGACCTAACTTTGATAGACTTAAAACTCGCCTGTGTTCTAACCATATCCTTCCGGTGTAACTTTATTTCACTGAAAGATTTGTCCACCATATTTTTCATTGCTTCCAAGCCAACTTCGTATGCTTCATCGCAATTGACAGAGGAGTCGCATACCAGCCCAGTTGAAAGTGACATTAATTCACTTGTGCCACAACCAAAAGGATTGTGCTGACTTAACCAGTCTTTGAACTTTGATAAATCCTGTAAGTCTCTTGATTTACGGCTTTCTCTCAATTCTACATGCTGCTCGTGGGTATTATAGTTTAGTCCAAGAAAACTTCTAAAGGCTTCACTTATCCGTAAGAATGAAGGAGCTCCTAGTACCCATTTATTTAAGGTGCTCTCAGTTATTCCTCGGCCGTGAGTTAGACCTCCTATTGATTTTAACGATTTCATCAATGACTGCTCGATACACATGTCACTCCAATTTCCAGACCAGAACTCATCTTTCCTTCTAATAGTGAAGAGACCTTTCGTCACAAAGAGATCGTACTCTGTCTCAGTCAGCTTTGATTTGAGTTTCTTCATTTCTTGGACATACATCTGAGCAGATTTTGCATAAGGAATGTGTCCTGCAGCATGAAAGTAAGGAAGCATATCAATGATAGTATCTAGGTGCAATTTCCAGTTCCCCGTTCTCTCTGCTTGAATAAAATTTAACACAAGGTCGATTTGCTGAATTAGATTTAGCCAAAGCTTTGATGTTCTACTCTCAGACTTCTTTACATTGATGAAGTCTGTCAGCTTTGCCAAGGCTGATTGAACGGATTTGTCATCACACGCAGTTGCTTGAGTAATATCACAGTGATAAAGTTGGTCATAAACTGTTTGAACCTCGTTACAAAATACACTTACACGTACCTCTTGATCTTCTGTCACTTTTTCAACAATAGCAGCATAGGTTAATATGTATGCTCTCACAGCTCTAGCAAAGGCATGTCCGGTAAGCATGTGTTTCACAGTTGCCTTTCCGTAGACAGTCTCCCACAACGACTCTATTCCACTACCTTCCATTATACGACCAATGCACCCCAAGTACGACATAAGCAAGTGGAAACCTCCCAACCTTACAACAATCCTTGACAAGTCAGATTGATCTTCAGAGCCAGCAACGATTTCCATTGCTTTTAAGTATAGTGGCTGGTCAAAGGTTACGATGCATGTTTCCTTGTTCTTACTACACTGTTCAGCTGCAAAACACAATGCTGTGTACACTGATGATGGACTATTTGGATCAATGTCTATAAAAGGAATAGCCATGATGTACGAAGTGTCCTGACCTTTTAATTTTCTAGTTGAGACACTCATAAAACCATTCCAGCCTGGTTGAGTGTTACATCCGCTGACCCATAAGAAATTAAGTGAATGAATGAAGGATACTGTATTTGCAGTTATTTTTCTTAACGATATGGCTTCTGAAAAGTCTTCCATAACAATGTTAGCTAAGCCACTGGTTTTTCGCTTAATATAAGACCGTTTTCGGATTTCTTCTGCAACCTTAAACGATCCATCAACTAATCTAGGTACTTCTGAGGTGATAGAGACATGTGACGATGGAGTGATACACGCAATTCCTCCCATCGCATGAAATGTGTTCAAGCCATCTAATGACCTTACGTTAACGTCAGCATTGTCAAAAACGTACTGTGTAAAGGAATCAGATTCTATGACTGGGGGGCCATGCGTAATTAAAGATCTTAGGTATCTATCACTTTCATAGTATGAGGAACATACTCCCAGCGCAGAAAGTACCTCAATCAAATGTTTTGACCCATACATTCTATTTAAATATAGAGACAAAGAAGTTTGTATTGACGATAGGAAGGACCTTGGTCTTACAGCGGAAATTATTAAATGGTTGAACACAGCACGTTTTCTACTAATGTCAGAGCTCGAGTTTTCAGTTCTTTTTTTGGTCACTGTAGACGTAAATAGTGCCAATGTTTCAGGAATCAAATCATTTGATATGGTACTTACTTCCTCTTCACTTGGATATTTTCCACAGTCGTAATTCATTTTTTGGATGTCTTCCCTAACAATTTCCGCTGCTGTTCTAACAATTCTTTTGCGTTCTTCTTCAGTACTGGTTTCTCTGTTTTTGTACCAAGTATCTAAAACTTTGTGACTAGTATGTGACATACATAAAATACTTTTCTTTCCAGATAAATTATGCACAACTAGCCTATCCTTGAAAAAATCTAAAAGTTTTGACTTAAGATAATAATCAGTATAGTCTATATCAGAACCACTTAATTTAATTACAATCTGTCGTAACTCTTTCAGTGAAAACTGGCATTCATTGTCGTTCTCAAGGTAATTGGCAAGCAGGTTAAATTGATCTATAGACTTTGCTGATAATGGCCGTCCTACCTTTTGTTCACTACTTTTAGGTTTAAAAAGGTTCTTGTCCCTAAACGGTTGACCAGCTTTGACCAGCGTTGACCGCCGTTGACCACGGTGTTCCGCTACTCCGATTAACATCAAATTTTACCCTAAGTCAGGAAAGGGCAGAAAGAACAATCTGACGAAGTTTCAACCCCCCACCCACACACCCCTACCAGATATAGGGGTGAAACTGCCTTGAACAGCTTTGACCGCCGTTGACCACGGTGTTCCCCTACTCCGATTAACATCAAATTTTACCCAAAGTCAAGAAAGGGTAGAAAGAACAATCTGACAAAGTTTCAACCCCCCACCCCCACACCCCTACGAGATATAGGGGTAAAACTGCTTTGACCAGCATTGACTGCCTTTGACCACGGTGTTCCCCTACTCCGATTAACATCAAATTTTACCCTAAGTCACGAGAGGGCAGAAAGAACAATCTGACGAAGTTTCAACCCCCCACCCACACACCACTACAAGATATAGGGGTGAAACTGCTTTGACCAGCTTTGACCGCCGTTGACCACGGTGTTCCCCTACTCCGATTAACATCAAATTTTACCCAAAGTCAGGGAAGGACGGAAAGAACAATCTGACGAAGTTTCAACCCCCCACCCCCACACCCCTACGAGATGTAGGGGTAAAACTGCTTTGACCAGCATTGACTGCCGTTGACCATGGTGTTCCCCTACTCCGATTAACATCAAATATTACCCCAAGTCAGGAAAGGGCGGAAAGAACAATCTGACGAAGTTTCAACTCCCCACCCACACACCCCTACGAGATATAGGGGTAAAACTGCTTTGACCAGCTTTGACCGCCGTTGACCACGGTGTTCCCCTACTCCGATTAACATCAAATTTTACCCAGAGTCGGGAAATGGCGGAAAGAACAATCTGACGAAGTTTCAACCGACCACCCCCACACCCCTACGAGATATAGGGGTGAAACTGCTTTGATCAGCTTTGACCGCCGTTGACCACGGTGTTCTCCTACTCCGATTCACATCAAATTTTACCCAAAGTCAAGAAAGGGTAGAAAGAACAATCTGACGAAGTTTCAACCCCCCACGCCCACACCCCTCCAAGATGTAGGGGCAAAACTGCTTTGACCAGCATTGACTGCCGTTGACCACGGTGTTCCCCTACTCCGATTCACATCAAATTTTACCCTAAGTCACGAGAGGGCAGAAAGAACAATCTGACGAAGTTTCAACCCCCCACCCACACACCACTACGAGATATAGGGGTGAAACTGCTTTGACCAGCTTTGACTGCCGTTGACCACGGTGTTCCCCTACTCCGATTAACATCAAATTTTACCCAAAGTCAGGAAAGGGCAGAAAGAACAATCTGACGAAGTTTCAACCCCCCACCCCCACACCCCTACGAGATGTAGGGGTAAAACTGCTTTGACCAGCATTGACTGCCGTTGACCATGGTGTTCCCCTACTCCGATTAACATAAAATTTTACCCTGGGTCAGGAAAGGGCGGAAAGAACAATCTGACGAAGTTTCAACTCCCCACCCACACACCCCTACCAGATATAGGGGTAAAACTGCTTTGACCAGCTTTGACCGCCGTTGACCACGGTGTTCCCCTACTCCGATTAACATCAAATTTTACCCAAAGTCGGGAAATGGCGGAAAGAACAATCTGACGAAGTTTCAACCGACCACCCCCACACCCCTACGAGATATAGGGGTAAAACGGCTTTGACCAGCTTTGACCGCCGTTGACCACGGTGTTCCCCTACTTCGATTCACTTCAAAATTGAATCCAAAACAGACAATAGCAAAACATACAATCTATCAAATTTTCAACTCTCTACCCCCACCCACCGACGAGCAATAAGCGTTAAACTATTTCGACCACATTTGACCACCGTACCACGGTGTTCTCGTACTCCAATTCCGTTCAAATTTTGATCAAAGACGAAAAATATCAAACCAAACGATTTGTCAAATTTTAAACCCTCCACCAACACCCTCTCACGAGCAATAACCGTAAAACTGATGACATTTGACCACCGTTGACCACGGTGTTCTCGTACTCCGATTCCGTTCAAATTTTGTACAAAGACGAAAAAGATCCAAAAAAACAATCTGTCAAAATCTCAACCCTCCACCTACAACCCCCTACGAGCATTGAGCGTATAACTGACCACATTTGACCCCGTTGACCATGGTGTTCTCGTACTACGATTCCGTTCAAATTTTGTATCCAAGACGAAAAAGAGCAAAACGAACAATCTGACGGAGTTTCAATCCCCCACCCCCACCCCAGTACGAGCAATGAGCGTAAAACTGAACAGATTTCACCCCCTTTGACCACGGTGTTCCCCTACTTCGATTCACTTCAAAATTGAATCGAAGACGGAAAATAGCAAAACAAACAACCTATCAAATGTTCAACTGTCTACCCTCACTCCCTGACGAGCTATGAGCGTTAAACTATTCCGACCACATTTGACCACCGTTGACCACGGTGTTCTCGTACTTCAATTCCGTTCAAATTTTGATCAAAGACGAAAAATAGCAAACCAAAGGATTTGTCAAATTTTCAACCCTCCACCACCACCCTCTCACGAGCAATAAGCGTAAAACTGATCACATTTTACCACCGTTGACCACGGTGTTCTCGTACTCCGATTCCGTTCAAATTTTGATCAAAGACGAAAAAGATCCCAAATAACAATCTGTCAAAATCTCAACCCTCAACCTACAACCCCCTACGAGCAATGAGCGTATAACTGACCACATTGGACCCCGTTGACCACGGTGTTCTCGTAATCTGATTCCGTTCAAATTTTGATCAAAGACGAAAAAACAACAAAACGAACAATCTGACGGAGTTTCAATCCCCCACCTCCATCCCTGTACGAGCAATGAGCGTAAAACTGACCAGATTTCACCCCCTTTGACCACGATGTTCCCCTACTCCGATTCGCTTCAAAATTGAATCGAAGACGGAAAATAGCAAAACAAACTACCTATCAAATTTTCAACTCTCTACCCCCACTCCCCGACGAGCAATGAGCGTTAAACTATTTCGACCACATTTGACCACCGTTGACCGCGGTGTTCTCGTACTTCAATTGGAAATTGTAAAATCAAAATAAATAATTTAAAAAAAATATTGAAGAAAGGAAAATTTAGATTTCTAATTAGATTATAATTGTGTGAGGCGTTAGAAAAATTAAGTATGAGAGGGATTTAAGTACCTTCGTAATTAGAGATGGTTATAGATGGCTTGATATTTAGCTAGGATTAGCTGGATGGTAAAATCGTCGTACTGCAACGGTCGTCTTATTCGAGCACAGGAACGAGAATGGCCGCCAAACGAGATTCGCCGCTTGGCTTGGTGGCAGACGCAGTCCTGCCACCACACCGGATTCTGTCGGATGGATTTCATGGAGTGCTGATGGAGATTGTAATTCCAACACTCCCCTCCAAGCTTCCATCCAGGCACTTCTCCGTATTCAGGCGTATCTCCGGGTTTAGTAATGATTGTGAGAATTGAGGGAGTGAATGAGAAGAAACCTTCTCATTCAATTCGATCTGCAACAGTACAATTCACATACACACATTCCGATTAGTGCTGGAATAACATCAAATTCCTAAATTTAATAAATCTAGACTTGTTTAGTGACTTCGTCAGTGTGTCCGCAATTTGATCATTAGTAGATATCCACCGGATTTTGATGTTCCCTTTACGGTGCTCCTGTCGTACGTAAAGATAGGATAGCCTAACCAAATGTTTCAGAGTAGACGAATCATCTACTTCCGCTAAGCGGATTGCCGGTTTAGAATCCTCATGGATTGTCGGTATTATTTTGATCCCCGCTAACTCTGAACACATTGTACGTATTGAGGCTAATTCTCTGCACGCCGTACTCATTGCAAAGAATTCGCTCTCTGCTGAGGAGAGAGCTATGTGATTCTGACGCTTAGTTCTCCAAGCTACCGGATTACCGAAAAGGTAGATTATGTAACCAGTCGTGGAGAAACCCCCTTCGGCCGAGAGTCCTAGGGATGCATCCACGTAACAATCTATTCCATCCCCCTTATCGGAGAACATAAGTCCAAAATCTTTCGTACCTCTTAACTATCTCATTATCCGTATTACTGCTTGCCAGTCCTCCATCGTAAAATTTGACTGTCGTCTACTCAGAATATTAGTAGCATATGAAATATCTGGTCTGACTCCCCCTTGTATGTACAATAATGATCCAATAGCTTGTCGGTAAGGAATCGAATTCAAGTCACCGGGTTGTTTCAATTTTTCATTGACTCCATTCCTATCAACAATCATTGGTGTAGACACCGTTCTATCACAATGAGGGTCAAATTTCTTTAACATCGATTCTATGTGAGACCTCTGAGTAAGACCGATAGTTTTGTTCCTCCGGTTTCGTATGATTTCTAATCCTAGGAATTTTCTTGGTTCTCCCAGATCAGTTATCGAGAATTCCTTTTCTAATATAGATTTTACTTGTTTGCGTTTTTGATTACTATTTGTTGCTAGTAAAATATCATCGACATATAGCAACATTATAGCAATTTGATCTCCGGATTTCCAAACAAACAGGCAGGGTTGGAAAGGATAGGGTTTAAAATCCATTCTTTCCACAGCCTCCTGGAATCTTATGAACCATCTCCTTGGAGACACTTTAAGACCGTAAAGAGCTCTGTGTACTTCACATACACTATGACTCTTTATATCATCACCGGTTTGTAAGTATTCTGCATACCCATCGGGAATTTCTATATATACGAGTTTGTCTAAGGAACCGTTTAGAAAAGCCGTTTTTACATCGTACTGAGCAAGATCTAAATCGAATTTGGCTGCAAGTATTAATAAAAATTTGACATCTGGTAATCTTGCTACTGGAGCGTAGATTTCAGATATATCATACTTATTATTATCGGCAAAGCCTTTTACTACAAGTCTGCTCCTATATCTTATTGAACCGTCTGCCTCCGTTTTCTTTTTGTGAACCCACCTAGTTTTCATTACCCTCACACCTTTCGGTACCGTATTTCGAGGAATGATTTTCCAGGTGTTGCAATTTTCCAAAGACTGAAACTCCGTTTCAATTGCTTCTAACCAAGCATCTGCGTCTGGCGAAGCCAGTGCTTGTGAATAGGTAATTGGGTCCTCCCCTAATTCGTCTGCAGAATTTTGTAGGAAACACGCCAGATTTTCTGCATTATCGAATTCTTCGTAAAATTCGCATTCATCATTTTCGTGAATTAAAACCGGGTTTGATGTCTTGTCTGTTTCTCGTCCGGATTCAACAGAGACATCTTGCACTTGTTCAAAGCCGGATTTAAATGAATTTTCTAATGAAAATTCAACTTGATCAAGTGGCGATTTAGCAATTGACTTGTCTCTCAAATAATCCGCGTAAGTCCTACTTTCTACAAAATCTACATGTTTCGATCTCACCACCGTTTTATTTTGGAAATGCAGTAAATTGTAACCTGTTTCACCGCATTCTAATAAGAAACCCAAATTAGCTCTAGGAGCAAACTTTGACGTGCTTTGGGTGTCTAAAATATAACATTCGCAGCCAAACCGTTTTATGTATTTTAGTGACGGAAGCCGTTTTAGTGCCAGTTCAAACGGGGTTTTGAATTCCAACGATTTGTTGGGCGTCCTATTGTGTATATGCACGACATGTCTCATGGCATATGCCCAAAAATGAGTAGGAATTCCTGATGAAATCAAGTTAACCCGGATTTTCTCCTCTAATTCTAAATTGAATCTTTCAGCCGTTCCATTCAATTGAGGAGTATATGGTTCACAAACCGTCAAGGATATATTTTCCCTATGTAACAAAAATTTCATTTCTTCCGTTCTAAATTCTAAACCTCCGTCCGTCCGTATTTCTGACACCTTAGTGGTTTCCCCCGTCAATCTTCTAATTTGTTTTAGACATGAGAGCAAAGCCATATTGACTCCCATTTTACTTCCGAGTTCGTAAGCAAATGCATATCTACTCGCGTCATCCGTAAATGTGACAATATATTTGGCCTGAGACCTAAATGCTCCTGGTTTTAAAGGTCCCATTAAATCAGAGTGCAGTCTCTGAAATGGTATTTCGGCCCTATGTCTGACTTCCGAACATGGCTTTCTTTTTGCTTTCGCCATCTTACAGTCAGGACAATCGAGAATGTTTACACCGAATTTTACATTTTTTAATTCAGGGAGAACTTTACCAGCTATTTCGAGATATTTCTTTGAGGCATGGTTAAGCCTGTAATGCCATGCCAATCCTATGTCATTCCGTAATTGTAAAGTTTCAGCCGGGTTTTCTCCGTGATCAGTGTCAGTTCTCCCCTCTAAACTAGTATCCGAAATTTTGATGAATTTTTCACCGGGTTGATCAGTGATTCTCCCCCCTAAACAAGTATCTGTAATTTCGTCAAAATTCGTATCTTGTTTACGTTTAATTCCCTTTAGTTGTTTCTCCGGATTAGTCATTAACGATCCACCGTGACCTAATTTCAACAATTTCCGTTTTTCCTCCGTACTAAGTTTTGACAAGGGGAGAGAGAAATTGAGCCACCAAAACCGTCCATCAAATGAACCCGTTTTAAGTGTTTCATTCGAAATTGGATCACTTATTATCACTCCCTTATCCGTCAATAAGGCCGATAAACCTTTCGCTATTTGTTTTCTAATAGAAAATAAATTTTCTATTAAGTCTTGTGCGTACAATACTCCTTTTAAAACACCGAATTTCCGTTTTTCTTCGTTGTAATATATAATATCTCCGGATTGTTTTATTATCAAGTCTGCGTCCCTAGCATTGTTAGCACATGAAATCCGTGTTGGTGTGATCAAGTCCGTTATCGTCGTAAATACATTTATATCATTAACAATATGCTCAGTAGCACCAGTATCCAAAATGAATTTTAACTTGAAGTTTTTACCGTCTATTAGGGACGCCAGAGACACCTCCGATCCCCAGGAGTGTAATGCAGCTGGCTTTTCGGTTGTCTGAGCCCTTGGAGTCGCAATTGCCGCCACCGAACTGTCTGACTCCACATCCGCAAATTGCACCCTGGGAGGAGTTGCGCCACGCTTACTACGAGCCACAGCCTTTGTCAACCGGTTTTGCGCCGTCGTCAACCGGTTTTGCGCTGGCGTGTGACTCCGTTTTTGAGGGTTGTTACGACCAGTCCCCGGCCTCGATTTATCCCTAGTAGCTGATAGAGCTCGTTCTCTTCGTTTAATTACGGGAATGGGGTCGACTGTTTCTGCGGGCCATCTTCGTACTCGCAGTCTGTGGACGCCGACATTCAATGGACAGATGTCCAAACCGTCCACAGTTATAGCACATCTTGCTATCGTTTCGACATTCTGCCTTTGTGTGTCCTAGTATGCCACACTGATAGCAGACCAATTTCGTCTTTTTGACCCCACTTCCCCCTCCGGATTGGGTCGAATTTTTCCGCCGTTTGCTGAAGGAAGGCCCCCTGCTAAGGAAGGCTTTTCCTACAGCCTGCTCTCTCCTACTATTTTCCGACATCATATCATACATTGCGAACATCCGATCAAAGATGTCCCGAACCCTCATTTTAGAGTTCTCCTGGAGTGCATCTTCAGCTATCATGGGGCATGCTTCCGAGATAGCATTAATTAAATTTCTCCGGATTGACCTATCTGTCAGCTCAGCCTCAGGGAACCTCCGAATACCCTCCACAAGACCCTCAAATCGATTTTGAAACTCGAGTACTGTTTCCAGCGCCGGGTTAAATCGAGTATTCATAAATTCGATTTGCATTGCATGTTCCTTCGCCTGAGTAGGCGGATCGACCGCCTTCTCAATCATGCTCAATGCAATTGATGGCTCGTTCACATCTTTGATCATCGATTGCAAACCGTGATCAATATTGGAAATTATGTACGAGAGTACGATACACTTCAACTGATGAAGCTCTCTCTCCGTGTAGTTTACTGCCGGTTTTATGTTGGGGTCGACGAGAAATTGATAGTCACCACTCGCCAAATCCAACATTACCCTTCGTTTCCACACGGCGATCGACCCTTCCTTCAGTGGATTGCCTCCGTACTTTAAATTCGTAATTGGCCTTGCGGCCACTCCGGGTTCTTTGTGGATCTTACAGGCACAAGTGCCCACCGAGTCAGATCCACTCGCCGTTGTGTTTACAACCGGATTATCTAGGGGAACCTCAAGTGTGCGAGGAGCATCCTCAGATCTACCAGAGCCCTGCTCTTCCACCACCATCTCTGACCTCGATGTTGGAGGTGGACCCATGGTCATCGAAGCCAGAGCCGCGAATTTCAGAACAGACTCCTCCGCAAACTGTTTGATCTGATTTTGCATCATCTCATACCTTTGAGCGTACTCAGTCTCGAGCCGAGCCCTGATCGCAACTTCCCTCCTCTCGACTTCCTCGTTAATAAATCTCTTGATCTCTTCCGTGTTCATTGTTCTCTGTAATTAGACCAAGAGACGAGTTACTCCGAATTCACGACCTTCGTTTTATAAACACATCCCTAATCCTAGTATCATCCGGATTTATGTACTCCGTTCTACAAACACATCTCTAAACTTCGTATCATCCGGATTTATGTACTCCGTTCTAAAAACACATCTCATTTCCGGATTTATTTAAGCCTTAGTGGAATCACTCATAACGTTCTATCAACATGGTGTTAGGATTTGAATGCGCCTCGATTGCCACGCATAAATTGGAGTGCGGTCTTGGGGTTATCACATATGCCCCGCTACCTGTCTGTCGATTTCGCTTCCTTAGAGAAGGTACTGTCTCTCCGAGACATGCGCGCTGTGCGTAGGTAACAGAGCCTTCGACCATCTAATCTCCCAGCGACACGCTTACAAGAAGACTATCCCGCTGCAAATCCGCTCACCACTGCCGTACTATTAAATCGTATTTCATTCTCGAACTGTAAATCGTAAATTAATAGTTCGCTCATTCGCACAAAGTTCTAGCTAACTTTCGTACTTCTTTATTCTTATGAGTGTTTCCACCTTATTTCAGCCTTGGCTTGTCATGTCGGGGTGTGCATAGCGTATTAAAACCGTATAAATCGTATTCATATTAGGTACAATTCGCAAGCAACAATGAATTTATTTTGCAGCCGAATAAACATCCATGCTCCGTTCAGCTCACCTGAATTTTCATCGATCTTTTGACTTTACAAGATATTATAACGTTCGTTTGCAAGAATTATCAATACAAACATTCAACACAACGAAGGAGAAAAAGGAAACAGTCCACCACTGCGACCAGAATTAATATAAACTTAATTATAAGTAGGATTACTACTATGCTTAAATTATGTCAACACTAGTAAAAACTAGATATATTAGTGATCACAGTAAGTAGTACTGATATCTCCAATTCCTCGTCCGATTCATGTTTCTTGTTTCTAAGATAGGACATACTCAACTTTTCGTATTAGTTCAATCAATAGTATAAAATATCAAAATCAAATCGTAATGTTGAGTAACTACATTTTCGAATCGTAGTCGGAGCTAACGGAAACCATGGTAACTTCGAATTCTAACGAAAAACAAAAAATCCGTAGACATGGTAATCTACCAACAAAACTTCGTGTGTCCTCCGTATTTCAACCAACGTAGTTGGCACCACTGACTGTCAAACATTGACATCTCCAACACATCAATCTGGCATCGTAATTTTACTCTGAGTGTGGACAACACCGTCATAATTCTACATTAGTTTAAAACTTAGAATAAACTTATAAATAAACTTATCCACACTCGAGAGTTTCCACCATGACGTATTATTGGGGGGCCAAGGGTTTCAGCTTCGAATTCATCTCGCCATGTCACAGTATGCAATATGGCGCTGTACTGAAAATCGAGAAATTCCGTAATTTACTTCGAAAATAATTTTTCTCGTTTCGAACATCCGTACTCATCGTAATATTTATTCAAAACCGTTATTCCGTACTTTGGGATTTTACACAGCCGTATTTTCATGCTCGAGCCTTACTGAATTCCGTAATTCACGAAAAAGTCAACCCAAAAATTTCGATTATGTCAAGTTCAATAACTTCATAACCTCGTTTAAAATCGTATTTCCGTTTTATGTGACTTCTCCGGATTATGACTTTTTCATCGTAACTTTCTGAAATTCCATATCCAGAGAAAATAACTGTTCGATTACCCTCAGTAATAAGTCACAAATTACTGATTCCGAAAAACGAGAATTTAACCTATGCACAGCCCAACAAGTGAGCAAACCCCAATTGCTCCGCCATGTATACATGTGAGGCGTTAGAAAAATTAAGTATGAGAGGGATTTAAGTACCTTCGTAATTAGAGATGGTTATAGATGGCTTGATATTTAGCTAGGATTAGCTGGATGGTAAAATCGTCGTACTGCAACGGTCGTCTTATTCGAGCACAGGAACGAGAATGGCCGCCAAACTAGATTCGCCGCTTGGCTTGGTGGCAGACGCAGTCCTGCCACCACACCGGATTCTGTCGGATGGATTTCATGGAGTGCTGATGGAGATTGTAATTCCAACAAATTGAAAAATAAATCAAAAACAGAAAATTAAAAAACGCTGCAATTCATATTTCTGTATTAGTTACCTAGTCTAGGACGCTTGGGGGCTTCGCGCCTCGCCAATGGGTTCACTCCATTACAGTAACTAACAGGACGCCATTATTCCGGAGATGAACAACAAAAGACGACTGCAATTACGGGCTTCTTGATTTGCTTGATTATCAGCTGATAAGAATGGACCCACGAACCTTCTCAATGGTTCCAGACGCTAATTTACAGTTGAAAGGCAATTAATAGCAGATAGAATCGCATGTACCTAAAAAACTGAAGGCTTTGACCACGGTGTTCCCCTACTCCGATTCACATCAAATTTGACCCAAAGTCAGAAAAGGAAGAAACGAACAATCTGACGGAGTTTCAATCCCCCACCCCCACCCCAGTACGAGCAATGAGCGTAAAACTGACCAGATTTCACCCCCTTTGACCACGATGTTTCCCTACTCCGATTAACTTCAAAATTGAATCGAAGACGGAAAATAGCAAAACAAACTACCTATCAAATTTTCAACTCTCTACCCCCACTCCCCGACGAGCAATGAGCGTTAAACTATTTCGACCACCGTTGACCACGGTGTTCTCGTGCTTCAATTCCGTTCAAATTTCGATCAAAGACGAAAAATAGCCAACCAAACGATTTGTCAAAATTTCAACCCTCCACCCCCACCCCAGTACGAGCAATGAGCGTAAAACTGACCAGATTTCACCCCCTTTGACCACGGTGTTCCCCTACTCCGATTCACTTCAAAATTGAACCGAAGACGGAAAATAGCGTAAAACTGATCACATTGGACCACCGTTGAAGACGGTGTTCTCGTACTTCAATTCCGTTCAAATTTTGATCAAAGACGAAAAATAGCAAACCAAACGATTTGTCAGATTTTCAACCCTCCATCACCTACCTCTCACGAGCAATATCGTGGTCGAAATAGTTTAACGCTCATTGCTCGTCGGCAAGTGGGGGTAGAGAGTTGAGAATTCGATAGATTGTTTGTTTTGCTATTTTCCGTCTTCGATTCAATTTTGAAGTGAATCGGAGTAGGGGAACATCGTAGTCAAAGGGGGTGAAATCTGGTCAGTTTTACGCTCATTGCTCGTACTGGGGTGGGGGTGGGGGATTGAAACTCCGTCAGAATGTTCAATTTGCTCTTTTTCGTCTTTGATTCAAATTTGAACGGAATCGGAGAAGGAGAACACCGTGGTCAACGAGGTCAAATGTGGTCAGTTATACGCTCATTGCTCGTAGGGGGTTGTAGGTGGAGGGTTGAGATTTTAACAGATTGTTATGTGGGATCTTTTTCGTCTTTGATCGAAATTTGAACGGAATCGGAGTACGAGAACACCGTGGTCAACGGTGGTCAAATGTGATCAGTTTTACATATATTGCTCGTGAGAGGGTGGTGGTGGAGGGTTGAAAATTTGACTAATAGTTTGGTTTGCTATTTTTCGTCTTTGATCAAAATTTGAACGGAATGGAAGTACGAGAACACCGTGGTCAACGGTGGTCAAATGTGGTCGAAATAGTTTAACGCTCATTGCTCGTCGGGGAGTGGGGGTAGATAGTTGAAAATTTGATAGGTAGTTTGTTTTGCCATTTTCCGTCTTCGATTCAATTTTGAAGCGAATCGGAGTAGGGGAACATCGTGGTCAAAGGGGGTGAAATCTGGTCAGTTTTACGCTCATTGCTCGTACAGGGATGGAGGTGGGGGATTGAAACTCCGTCAGATTGTTCGTTTTGCTTTTTTTCGTCTTGGATCAAAATTTGAACGGAATCGGAGTACGAGAACACCGTGGTCAACGGGGTCAAATGTGGTCAGTTATACGCTCATTGCTCGTAGGGGGTTGTAGGTGGAGGGTTGAGATTTTGACAGATTGTTCTTTTGGGTCTTTTTCGTCTTTGATCGAAATTTGAACGGAATCGGAGTACGAGAACACCGTGGTCAACGGTGGTCAAATGTGATCAGTTTTACGCTTATTGCTCGTGAGAGGGTGGTGGTGGAGGGTTGAAAATTTGACAAATCGTTTGGTTTGCTATTTTTCGTCTTTGATCAAAATTTGAACGGAATTGAAGTACGAGAACACCGTGGTCAACGGTGGTCAAATGTGGTCGAAATAGTTTAACGCTCATTGCTCGTCGGGGAGTGGGGGTAGAGAGTTGAAAATTTGATAGGTAGTTTGTTTTGCTATTTTCCTGCTGGTCAAAGCAATTTTACCCCTACATATCGTAGGGGTGTGGGGGTGGGGGGTTGAAACTTCGTCAGATTGTTCTTTCTGCCCTTTCCTGACTTTGGGTAAAATTTGATGTTAATCGGAGTAGGGGAACACCGTGGTCAACGGCGGTCAACGCTGGTCAAAGCAGTTTCACCCCTATATCTTGTAGGGATGTGTGGGTGGGGGGTTGAATCTTCGTCAGATTGTTCTTTCTGCCCTTTCCTGACTTTAGGTAAAATTTGATGTTAATCGGAGTAGGGGAACACCGTGGTCAACGGCGGTCAACGCTGGTCAAAGCTGGTCAACCGTTTAGGGACACCCTAACATGGGGGGACTCCGAAACATGTTTAGGGACACCCTTATAACATTGCCCATGGTAACGAGCTTCAGCGGCAACTAAATCAATTACTTCTAAAAGCCTAGACTTAACTTTACAGGCCCAATCATCATTCCTAACATCACAAGCATTGAGGAGCATTTGCTTTATTTCAAGAGTTGAAACCTCGTGAATTTTGGTTCGGTATTTATATGGAAGTTTAGCGTCAAAAACCGCACGTTCTCCACATAACAAACAATCATGCTTGAAATCGAATGTGTTGTCTAATTTTCTGAGAAAGTGCTGCGATGTAGAAGGTTCTCCATCTTGCGCTTTTAATGCTGCTTTAATGTTGCTAGGTCTGGTATAATTTTGCCTACATGTAGAATGTACTTTTATTAATTCGACATTAGCAAGTAATTTATGGATTTCGTCCTTTCTCTCAATACTGGACTTGACTAAAGTATTTATACCCTTAGTGACAGTTACTCCGTCATCTTTGACTTCCTGGTTACATATAACACATATTTTGTTAAAATCCGTCATTATTAAGTAACTGAAGAGTGGGCCTACAGAACTGTATTAATTCAAATTGGTGAATTCAGACGTGAAAAGTTTTTACCAGTTTTAAAAGTTCCCTTCCATCTTGCTTATCTCGTTCAAAATCCATAGCAATAGCACAAATATTAGCATTTCACTTCACTTGGCACAACAGAATCGTATATTTGTGTACACAAAATAACACTTTAGGGTAGATGCACCAGTAGTAGGCACTTGTGACTTCCTTAAAATAAGTTATTGGAATCACTAAAATATTTGGCACCGTTTTAAAGGTTAGCATGTGCTGTATTTCTTCTAGAATTATCTAGATGACCGAGGCAGCCTTGGTTACATTATGTCACCTGTTAACAAAACAATCTCCATGAGGTTGTCTGCCTTAATAACTCTGCTAAGGAGGTGAGTTTAGTTTTTAGTAGTTTAGCCCCAATTTGAGGCAATTTTGAATCTGTTTTTTGTTGCTTGTTACCTTCTATATACCCTCGAGAAGATGTAGAATGTTCCTGTACTTTGTTCCTGTAGTTTTAATTTCGGCTAAAATGAGGTGCCTACTACTGGGTTATAAAAAATACTGAATTTTCCAGTAGTAGGGACTTCTGCCTACTTTTGGAAATACCTTCTTTTTTTGTTAGCAACATAGTTTTCATAAGTTATTAATTTGGAATACGACGGTATCTGAGGTTTTCTCGGAAAATGAGTGGTTCCAATAGTTGGCAGGGGGTGCCTACTTCTGGATCCCGAAGGTGCCTACTACTAGAATAGGTTTTTTATCTCAGAACTCCACATGTTAGGATACTGAACGTTTACTACTTTTTTTTTTTTTTTCGTGATTTATTTATTGCAACTGAAACATATACATCTCATCTAGCAATATTACATTTCATGTTAGGCTCACTAAGGGGGGAGGTTTACAGCAAAACCTGGCCCATACTTGTATCAAGTACAGTTAAAAGAACACTGGATTACACTTGCACTATTTGCACAGCACAGTTAGGTCCAGAGGTTTATTTCTCTTGAGTCGCCGAAGTTCTCCTTCGTTGTTTAAAACGTTGAGCATCTCCAGGTTCTCGTGTTTGTGGAGGCGATGTTCGTGCTTCCTTGCATATTTGGCGATAATTTCGGTGACCGTTTCTACCCTCAAGTCTCGATGAATATCATCATTCCGCATGAACCAGGGGGCCTGAACTATACTTCTCAGTATTATATTTTGTCGGGTTTGGATTGTTTTAATATTTGATTTTTTCGCACAACCCCAAAGCTGAATCCCATAGGTCCAGATAGGGCGCAGTATCTGTTTGTATATGAGTAATTTATTGTGTAGTGAGAGATGGGAGTTCCTTCCCATCAACCAGTACATCTTTCTGAACTTGATTTTTAGTTCCTGATTCTTTTTTTCAATGTGATATTTCCAGTTAAGTTTGGAATCAAGGTGCATCCCTAAGTATTTTACAGTGTCAGAGTATGGAATTTTATTTGAGTTGATCTCAACTTCTGGGGCTATGATTTTTCTATTAGTAAAGTTGATATGCACTGACTTTGTTTCATTTAGTTTCATTCTCCACATCTTGGTCCAATTGACAACCTTGTTAGTGGACGTCTGTAGATTGCGAGTTCCTGTTGTGGAAGATCTCGTGTGTACAGCAGGTAAAGTACTGGGCCCAGGACACTGCCTTGCGGTACCCCTGCTTTTATAGGCTTCAAGACAGAGTACTGGTCACCCTGCTTTACCCTGAAGTGTCTGTTCGCTAGGTAGGATTTTAGGAGTAAGTAAAACTGTTTTGGGAGATCCCTGTGCAGTTTATACTCAAGTCCCTTGTGCCAGACCTTGTCAAATGCCTGGGCCACGTCCAGGAAGATACTGGCACATATTTTTTTACCTTCTAGAGCCTTTTCTATTATGTTAGTGATTCTATGAACTTGATCTAGCGTAGAGTGGCGTTGCCTGAAACCGAATTGGTGGTCTGGTATCAATTTTCTGTCTTCAATAATTGGTTTAAGCCGTTTGAGCAACAATTTTTCGAACAGTTTTGATAAGACAGGGAGGAGGGATATGGGTCGGTACCCCGTCTTCTCATTTGGTGATTTTCCTGGTTTGGAGATCATTATGACTTCCGCTACTTTCCACTGGGAAGGTACATGTCGTAACCTGAACGTGGCGTTGATGATATGAAGTAGTTTTGTTATAGCCTTTTCAGGGAGCTCTTTCACAATTCGACCGGTTATCAGGTCATAGCCTGGGGTCTTTTTAGGATTAATGTTGCCCTTAATTTCATCTTTGAGTTCTTTTAACGTAACGGGCCGAATATCAAGCTCATCCGTTTTTTCTATCAGTGTTGCGTTTTCTTCAGGTGTCTGCACTGGAAGAGGTTGAAAAGTTTCATAGAGATGATCTGCAAAAAGTTGAGCTTTCTCTCGGTTACTTCTGGCCCATGTCCCGTCATCCTTTTTGATTGGAGGAGAATGAACTTTAGGTCTATTTATATTTTTGGTTACCTTGCAGAGGGAGTATTCGGTGTCTTTCTCTGCAGTTAGGTTACTCAAAAAATGTTCAACTGATTGGTTATCTATTGATCTAATAAGATATTTAAGTTTGTTACCGAGTCTATTAAGAATAGTTTTGTTTTCAGGGGTTCTGTTATTCTTCCATTTCCTTCTGGCTTTACGTTTGGCGCACAGGAGATCCCTTACTTCTAACGGATATGATTTCGAATTAGTGTCATAGTTACAGTTTTGGTTTATTGGGGTACATAACCAGGCTGCTTGTTGTATGTTATTGATGAATAAGTCGAGTTCGTCTTCCAGTTGTTTAGGGGTTTTCAGAGGAACTTTAAGGTCGATCGATGTTTCCAATTGCTGCCGGAAACAGGACCAGCAAGTATTTCTATTGAATAAACTCGGAGAATTTTCACTAATGATTACTTTTTCACTGATTGTTATTATGACAGGCGAGTGGTCAGAGGGTAGGTCATCGCTGTCCTCTAGATTTATGTAACCACTTGAGATACCTTTGCTTATAAAGAAGTCTATTAGGTCTGGGGTTTTGTTAGCATCCGTGGGCCAGTATGTAGGCCTTCCAGTTGAGAGGAAGTCGCACTTGAAAGAAGCTGCTGCTTCATACAACTCTTTACCTTTAGCCGTGGTTAATCGCAAACCCCAGAAGGTATTTTTGGCATTGTAGTCACCTCCTATTATAAAGTTGTTACCAAGCGATTTAAGAAGGACCGTATAATCATCTTTCTTTAAGTTAAACCTGGGGGGACAGTATATTGCGGCTATACTAAAGCTTTTATTATTGAGTTGTACCTTGACCGAAGTTACCTGCATTTTTTCCTCTTCGATTTTTGGTTCTTCATGGTGAGTGATGTTAGCTTTAATGAGAATTGCCGAACCTCCTCTAGCTTTATTACTTGGGTGTAACGTATGATAACACGTGTATCCTCTTATTTTGATGTATGACGTCCGAGTGAAATGGGTTTCAGAAATAAGTAAGATGTCTATCTTGTTGGAGTGGAGAAATAATTCGACTTCCTTAATGTGATTTAGCAATCCGTTCGCATTCCATGTTGCTATTCTTAAAGTCGGTCCCATTAAATCAGTCCATGGCTAGTAAGTCCTTTTTCTAGCTTAGTTATTCTTTCAAATAACTGTTTATTGGTATGTTTTTGTTCATCCAGTCTTTCCAGTATCTGTGCCAGCATTTTTTCTGTGTTCGACACATTAACCTCTTTTTTAGCAACGGTAGCATATGAAACCTTTGAAGTAGTTGCTCCTGTAATGGTTGAAGTAAGCGATTTCCGCCTATTAAAATTCCTCTCAACTGAAGCATCACGCTTGGTCTGTTCTTTCAGTTGGGGTTTAGTAATTTTGTTTCTCATTCTTTGTAGCTCCTTAGCTACCTCGCATCCTCGATAATTTGCTGGATGATTCCCTTTGCAGTTGACACATTTGGGGGAGTCCGCTTTGTTCAGGGTACATTCAGAAGTTTTATGCTTTCCAGCACATTTCACACAAGCAGATTCCTTCCCGCAGTAGGATTGGGTATGCACGTATGACTGGCAATTCTTACATTGGGGAATGAGTTTAGAAGTTTTTTTCACCGGCTCAATCTTCACAATTATGTTGAGAATGGCCTTAATACTATAGATTTTATTTACATCCTCATTTTTGTCGAAGGTTAACATAAAGAGAGGAAGAGGTTTATGAATGGTTACAATTTCACCACTGTCATTTTTCCTTTTCTCTTTCTTGAGAATGTTGGTAACATCCAGGATGGCAAGACCTTGCTCCTTAAGGTCTCCAATAATGTCAGTTTTCTCACATGTTTCATGTAATCCTCTAACCATGACCTTAATAGGTCTGTCTGCTTTGTCTTGATATGTGAACCACTGTTTTTTATCTGAACGTAGTTTGTCTGTAATCAGTTTCCAATTGGTTCTTGTATCTACGTTTATTTTCCAAACGTTATTATTGAGAGCAGTGACCTTGTATTGCTCTCTAGGGATATTCAGTAACATATCTTTGAGGGCTGCGTAGCTCTTTAGCCCTACAACATTTATGGGTGGTGGAGGAGGGTCCTTTTTAGGCTTAATCGTTTCTACCTTGGTTACCTTGGTTACGTCCTTGTCAGTCTTAGTCGTGTTGGTAGGCCATTCAACCTCCGGAGAACGCCGAGCCTTACGCTTTTTGCGGGCCCTTTTTAAGATCCAGTCAGTTTCTCGAGACAATTCGTCTTCGTCCGTACTGTAGGATGTAGGGACGTTGGGTTGAGTTAATTCTGATGTCCTTTGTTTTTCCTTTTGATTTTCATTTAATTTAACAATATGATCGTTAGCTTGACTGAGGTAATCGCATAAGTCAGTTATAATAGAGTACAGATGATTAAAAGCATCACTTACATTGGGGTCAGCGAAGGCTCTTGTTGTTATGCGATGTTGCAATAACTCTTGCTTAGTTTGATCAACAATGTCCTGGAGCGTCGTCTGCTCGCCAGCGGCGTCCGCCTTGTCAGTCATCCCACTAAATAAACATTCCCAAACGCGAAGCGAAACATCAGTGTAATAAACCATTACAGTGTAATATACATTATGTCACCTGTTAACAAAACAATCTCCATGAGGTTGTCTGCCTTAATAACTCTGCTAAGGAGGTGAGTTTAGTTTTTAGTAGTTTAGCCCCAATTTGAGGCAATTTTGAATCTGTTTTTTGTTGCTTGTTACCTTCTATATACCCTCGAGAAGATGTAGAATGTTCCTGTACTTTGTTCCTGTAGTTTTAATTTCGGCTAAAATGAGGTGCCTACTACTGGGTTATAAAAAATACTGAATTTTCCAGTAGTAGGCACTTCTGCCTACTTTTGGAAATACCTTCTTTTTTTGTTAGCAACATAGTTTTCATAAGTTATTAATTTGGAATACGACGGTATCTGAGGTTTTCTCGGAAAATGAGTGGTTCCAATAGTTGGCAGGGGGTGCCTACTTCTGGATCCCGAAGGTGCCTACTACTAGAATAGGTTTTTTATCTCAGAACTCCACATGTTAGGATACTGAACGTTTACTACTGATGCTGAATTACCAATGTGATACTTTGTCGTTTTGTGATGGACTGAAGTTTGTTATTAATCAATACCAAACTCCATTTTATATTTTGTATTTTTTTAATTTTTATTTTGTATCACAACTATTATGGCCTATGTATAGCATTTTTTTAAAAGAATAATTCAATAAGTATGAGGGCTGAGAAATGTGGTAAACTATGATGTTTCAGGCCTTGATGTATTTTCGATACATTTTCGTTGAGAGGAAATGTAATTAATAAAATTAGTTCATTGAGATTTAACTGCCTACTTCTGGATCATTTCCCTGCCTACTACTGGTGAAAAACTTGCATCCGGTTTTTTCAATTTAAAAAATCATAATCGTCTATCATTTAGACAATTTAAATGTAATTAGCTTTGAGAGGAGTTAGTTAGTGTTCAACAAGCATTGGAAATAAAATAGTATGAAAAATGACATCGTGATACACAAAAAACGTGATTTTTTTCGTTAAAGTGCCTACTACTGGTGCATCTACCCTATAATGAAACGCAAAATCGCAACGAACCGCACAATGCAAGGGTCAAGCGTAAACTAAACAGATATGGCCCACTATTATCGATCAGAAACAGTATTCAACAAGCTACGACCTGAGGACTGTATACAAACAAGTTACAAAGTGCAGTCCTACGCATGGAGACATGGAGTCACAACGCTGCAACGCGACACTCCTCGGAGTGGCGGGGGCGCGGCGCGGTACCCGTTACTGTTTCACGCTCTCTATAAAGCCATAACTTTAACCGTAAGCAATGTTAGATACACCATTTTAAAGCTAATTAAATTATCTACAAGTCGTTCTCAATGTGTTTCTTCCCAAAGTGTAAGGATAAAAAGATATAATTGGTTAAAGAAGGTTTTTGTAATCAGCAGAGGCATTTTTTTGCATGCATATAAGTTTTACGGTTAAACTAAGCTATCTACATAAAAAGTACTTACCACATAAGTTGTTCACCATATCGTTAGGAGTAATATAAAAAAAGAATCACGCCTGTAACTTTATTAGTTTTTGAGCTATGAGTATTTAACCAAAGTACTGCTCTTGCAATGTTTGAGGGGGGGTGGGGGGGGGGGGGGGGGGGGGGAAGCAAGAGGGTTCGGGGTCGGGACTTTGTCATTTTTTACTGTCTACTATGTATACTAACACCCTGCAAAAATTCAGCTTTCCCCTAATTTGTTGCGACAAAGGGTATTTTTTTACCTCCATTGACTGGGCTATTAATTCAAAATCGTATTATAAATATATATTATTACATTTGCTGATGGTCACTGGCCAGGAACCGATTCTACAGCTAATTTCTGATCAAAATATTCTCCTAAGGATTTTTTTTTTTTTACGCTTTATTTCGTGCTATTTAATTTTTGCTTCCCACTCTATGACATTAAGACGGTAATTACTCCCTCAATTTACATCCTAATTCAAATCTGACTACACCATTGAAAATACCGTAAAATTTGCTATCGCCCTTACGGAACGTCACATTTTTGAATCTGCAAAACGGGTGAAAAATGAACTTGGAAAGAAAATTTGTCAGATCTTGGAAATTCACACTTTTTTCAAACGCTCATAGGTTCCTGTAATCCGGCACGTGAATTTTTGCCTGTAAGCCTCTATGTTTTAAGCTATTACGGATCTCTCTTCGGATATGGTACATTGGAAAACTTGCGAAGATTTAAGAAACACTCATAAAAGGTTTGCCTCGAATGGTTATACGAAGAACTTATCTTCTGAACTTAAAATACATCTTTGTAATGCTAGTGAAGCATGTGTATGCCCCATCATTACCATCAAATACTTTGTATCAATCTTTTGAAGTGAATCCACCATACCTGTTTTAAAAGTAGGTATCGTTCGTGATTTGAACCCAAAATCAATAATTCCCAAAATTACAAACCACAAATCCGTTCTCTTGTTAGAAAATCAAGCATTCCAAAACACAACATGAGTTTGCTGAGCAGCACTTATTGGGCCCGTTAAATTGTTTATTTATAAACTTGCTTAAAAAATTGCTAAATGTAGCAACAAAGGCTGAAGATTATTAAATTTATATTTTTCTGCAAAATATTACTTAAAAAAGTTTTCTAACTAGGTATCAACAAGCAATTTGTGGACAAATTTATGCTGAAAAATGTACATTCCTACTTTAATTTTAATAATATGTGTTAGCAGATTATTACTTACTTAAAATTTTTTTATTTGACATGAAATGCATACTCAAATTTTAAAACAATATAGCTTAAATACGATATTTAACGAAAATTTGCTCATTCAATCATGCTGCATGACGGGAACTTTTTGTTATAATTTGAAGCGTTTTCTTTACTGGGGGATAATCGTAATTCTGACTCTAAATCAATGTTATCATACAACTCTAATGTGGTTCTCGATTAAAGGTTCCTACCACCTCGCTCTGGGTTCCTTCTCTAGCCTGTTCCCCTCTCTTTTCTTCTGTACCGCTCTCACTCCTGCCCCTCTGCCATTCTCGCGTCCCGCGTAACTCCATTAAAAAAGACATCTGTCCCAACCGGGCTCCTCCTGAGACCCTTGGGTACAAACCCCCTCCTTCTCTCCACCCTTTTAATTAGGTCCAACTAAATTACTCTCGATACTAGAATTTTAAATGAAACCTTCTTGTTCAAAAGGACAAGGGGAAAAAGGACTTCTAATTCACCTCCGCTCCGATTCAATTATTTGACTTGAGGCTAAATTAATTATCTATTTTTATCCTCTTCGAGCTTGGTAATTACGGTTAGCGCTTGGTTTGTATCCCTGAATGATTATAGTCATGACTTGGGAGAATATCCGTGAGACAAAGCCACTATGGGTATGTTTATTTTAGTAGAGGTATCGTAGGCATTTTAAAACGGTCAATTGAATAACTTATAAGGTTCCAGCTCATTCTAATTTGTACTTTAGGTATTTTATAAATGTTATGCTGGCAGGTATCTCTATGATGTTTAGCAGATTTATTAAATATTACTCTTGAACCCCTATAAACTCCAACGAACTTGCTTCATTAAAATGGAATTACCTCTTCGGGAAATCGATATTAATATGAATTTTAGCAAATTTTCATATAAAATGAAGCTTTGGAATGGTTCAAAAATTAAAATTTTTTTCTCATTGGAAATCCGTTTTCTATATATATATAGTTTGGGCAGGATCGGAGGTTCAAAATTCGTTATTGCAGCCCTCACACCACCAAGGAAACGGGAAAATGGAAGCAATAGTGAAAATAGCCAGCTAAAGATTGATACTGAATATTACAGCTGCAAACAAAGACTTCCACAGGAACTTGGATGTACTGTAGGTGGTTAGGTTAAGATGAGGTCTACCAGGTTATGAATGTAAACAAAAAGTTATTAATAAAGAAGAAGTGCAAAGGAAAATAAAAGAATGAAAGGAGGATAGCAAGCAGGGTTGCCAGGTGTCCAGTATGTAATGGACTTAGGCGCCCAATGGTGCAATGGGGGCCTAAATCCACACTCATAGATAGAGATGGGTGTGACAGTACCAAAAGAGATACAACTCGTACTAATAGCATATATGATACGTTAGAAGAAGATTCGTTTTCCAGTTCTAGGATCACCCATCCATTGCCAAACGCGGGCTTTCGAAAACACAGGAAGAAGCGCCCGACGTCTGTTGGGAAACAACGGAGCGACGGCAGCGCATTCCCTTGGATCTCGCGGGAACTGTCACAAGTATTGGCAATTTAGAATAAAACACTAATTCGACCCTCTTGACTTTGTCAGTTAAGCATCCGCTGTGGCTCACCCTAGATGATAAAATCTCCAAACATCCTATCCCAAGTTACTTATCATTTAGGAAATCTCTATTATTTGCCATTGTAGTTACTAATTTTGTTATAGTTGTTAGTTATTAGTCGTAACTATTTTTTTTCCAACATCCTATTGGATAGGAACATAACAGGAACAGGATGGGACAGTTATGACGCCATTTACTTTAATGGCGGCAGCCCGCACATTAGACAGGATATGGGTAAGAAAGGGAGGAAACGTCCGGTGCCAGGACACAGCCTTTTTCACTCCGAGAGCGATTGTGGTGTTTCCCATCCGTTTCCTGGCCCAGGCCGTCACCTCCCCATCGACAGTTCGACAGTTCGAGGAACCAAGAAGTTTAGTGGGGAGCAGATAGATGTTTTTAGGTGAAACAGCTGAAGTACGATAGGTTCCATTCAATAATTACTAATTAAACGCAACTAAATTGATGAGGGAACTAAATAAAGGAGGGGTTTGTAATATAGAAATAATAAACCTTTGTATAATAATGTGTAGCGTTTTACAATTCTTTATGTTTTCTACACGTATAATGGAAGATTCAAGTAGTTGTGTATTAACCTAATAACACGAGAGCTTTTCATTATCGATTCATCAGCGTCAACCGTTTTATTTGACGTCTGCTGATTGAGCTTCGAAGATAGTCTTCATTCCGCGTGTATAGCACGTGCGATAAGCCCATCAATGTTTCAGAGTGTCAACATTCCGCCCTCATCGATTCCAACCTGCAAGGATTTCTACCCTCGAGCCCTGTTCAGTGCAATTCTTATCTCCACCATTTCAGAGTGTATCAATACGGAGGTGTGAGGGGATATTAGGGGAGCGATTCGATTTAGAAACACTCAATCTTAAAAAAACCCTTTTTTTCTTTCTTTTTTATCCCCTACCTCTCAAATTATCTTACGAAAGGGGTTTTGATTGTTCATTTCCTGTCTGAACGCTTCGAGACAGAACCCGCTAACGTTGTCGGCGCTTTGGATTCAATGCGGAAAATTATGTTCGACTTGGGAAAAAAACTCGTCGCTCCATTCCAGCCGGAGGGCAGCGCTTCCTTGCAATCTTCTTCCACTGATATAGAACTGTAACAAATTGAATCCAACTCTTACCAAATCACCTACACCCTCAAATTTAGCATGATAATACTTTTTTTTCTTAAAGTTTGCGAAAGGAAATAAATTTAGATAAAGCTATAGAATAATATACTAAAAATCGCACTTTTAAAATGAATAATTTGTTTTGGGTGGGGGTCAAGTGAACATTTCCCTCAAGATTATTTTAAGATCGGAAAAGCTAGAAGCAATTGTTAAAGTATCGTTACTAAGGCAAATAAATTCGTTGATTCTCGTCACACGAAATTATTTATCCTATGAAAATAGGCACTACATGGTCGGGTACTATTATTTTAGGTACCAGTAAATATTAGCTACAATATTAACTAGTAAATAGCGAGGCTCTCTTGGACATTAAGAGACGATAAAAGTGATGGGCTCTTTACTGATCAGCTGAGTGAGTCAAATTCTCTTCTGATCACCCTTGGATCATGATCATGATAAGCTTACCCCCTCTCTGACAACATTCGTCTAATCGAATTCCAGTGCGCGTCAAACAGGATGTCAGGTGTCCATCAGCTAGGATGCTATTGTCTCTGAAGGCCGTAGCATATAGAATTGAAACGGACCTACTACCCGACTACCCGGTCTTACCATTTTTAGCGCATTTTTTTTTAATAAAGGAAAAATGATCTGTTCACTATGTCCGCTGATGTATGTATGTCCTCTTAAAATGGTTTATCAAGGATTTAGGCACCCCCCCAGAGGTGCAATGGAGCCCTAAATCCTCGAAAGGGAGAGGAGAGTGACAGTATCCCGTGAGAGAGACACCACTCCTACTAATAGCATTAATGTGCTATGTTCGGAGTAGATTGGTTTTCCAGTTCTTGGATCACCCATCCAACGCCAAACGTAGCCTTTCGAAAACATGAGAAGAGGCGTGCGACGCCCGTTGGGTGACAACGGAGCGACGACAGCGCTTTCTCTGGGATTCTGACGGGAACTCTGTCACACTCCCCCCCTTTCAGACATACTTGATTGAAGAGCAAGTATGTAAACCAGGTGGAACAGTTTACTGGTTGAGAACTGATGCTCATTAATAAATTGCTGCATTGGCGATTGAGGATGAGTAAAGAGAAATTAAAACAGGATGGATTGTCAATGAATCTTCATAAGAAATCTTCATTAGGTAATTAACCCCCAATCAAAGATTGGAACAATCGGGAGTAAACGGTGGCTCAACTATGGAGACTTATACTTTTAGGAAAATAAAATAGATATAAATTAATGTGCCCAACGTTGGGGACTTAGATTGGGAACTAAGCCCAGGAAATAATAATTGGGAACAATGCCCGGGTATAAAGAATAATAAAAATGGCAAAGGCTAGGTATACCATAGGTATGAAATTGAAAATATAAGAGGGGAATAAATGAAAAATTATAAGTCAATGACCAATGAAATTATTTATATACCCAAGGGTGATAATGGGAATTCCTTCTGGAAAACCCGGGCCATGTTTCTTCTGAAACATTAACACCCCAAAAATAGTGGATCGGATTACCAGGCGATAGCCGTACATCCTAACCACGCTCTGCTACCATATCAAGGATTTAGGTACCCCCCCAGAGATGCAATGGGGCCCTAAATCCTCGAAAGGGAGAGGAGAGTGACAGTATCCCCCGAGAGAGATACCACTCCTACTAATTGCATTAATGTGCTATGTTCGGAGTAGATTGGTTTTCCAGTTCTTGGATCACCCATCCAACGCCAAACGCAGCCTTTCGAAAACATGAGAAGAGGCGTGCGACCCCCGTTGGGTAACAACGGAGCGACGACAGCGCTTTCTCTGGGATTCTGACGGGAACTCTGTCACAAGTTTTAAATGTCACTTACTGAAGTCCGACTTTGATGAAACATGGTTTGGATTTAATCTGTAACATGGCGATGATAAAGATGTATCAGGGGTCGCTGACGCATGAGAAGTCCAAAGCCATTTTGTCTCCTATTCGACGCAGGAAGCTGAAATTTGATAGGAAGGCTCAAGGGAGAAGGCTGAAGACGATTGAGATGTCATCGATTAGCTGAGTGAGCTCCAAAGCCATTTTGTCTACTATTCAACGCAGGAAGCTGAAATTTGAGAGGGAGGTTCAAGGGGGAATACTGAAGACGCATGAGAGGTTTTCTATCAGCTGTGTAAGCCCCAAGGCCATTTCGTCTCCTATTTAACGTGGAACCGTATTTCACGCGAATTTCCTTACAAGAAAATGCGCTATCATGTGTCTCACTTCGTGAGCACTGATTTACTTGTTTTATTTTCTCAGGTTCATGATATTATCCGAATCTTATCTGATATCTTTTCTCCTTATACCGTACACACATACACACACACAACCACACACACATACACAATTTCATTTTTATATGAATATATGGGCAGGTGTGGGTTATGGTTAAAGACCCAATTATAATGTAAAACGAAATGTCCCCCAATGCCAAAGTAAAAACATAAGATTGTAAAATAGCAGTGTGTTTGTTTCTACTAAAGTTGACGTATTTAATTTAATATCCTTTTTCATTCAAACGTTTTGGCCCGTGTTTTTTAACAAGGCTATTCATTCACCACGGGCATTTGCCTGTGGTAGAGCCTGTCTCGACAAGATCTCGCATGTTGGTCGTGACAGATGCCACAGCTCGTTAGCTATCTCCTATCCATCGAGCGACCGCTGAGCATCAGATCCTTCCTTTCCATCCGACGTTAATCAGTCTCATTAATCCCGCGAATTAGGAGGCGTTAGTCATTTCACGGAGATACGAGGCCGCTCCGCGGAATTCCAGTTTGTTTGTGATCTTGCTCATTATTTCTGATGGAGCGCTCTCACTTAATCTATGCTCACGCGTGGACTGGAAAGTGATGCATTGCTTGGAAGACACAATGTGCAACCAGTTGTACTCTAAAGCTGCCTACATCACACATAGTGACTTGAAAATCTTCAGAATTCCCAAAGTAAAAAACTCTTTATTATTAAATAATAACTAATAGTAATATCTATCTATTTAGAATAGTACAGAACAAAATATTGCTTAGAAGCCCAAAGCGACGGATCATCTGATGCACCTATTCAAGATATACAATTTCGAACACCAAAAGCAAACAAAACAATGAATTTCAACCGCAAAGCTCAAAACTAGTGTAGGTAGAAACAACAACAAAAGTACTCGTAAAAACAAGTAGATCAGACAAGATGTGATCACAAAATGTGTTACATGACAGCGCATTTTCTTGTTAGAAGATCCACGTGAAATAGATGTTTCCTGCGTTGAATAGTAGTCAAAATGGCTTTGGAGCTCACTCAGTTGATCGATGGCCTATCAGTCGTCTTCAGCATTCTCCCTTGAGACTGCTTCTCAAATTTCAGTTTCCTGCGTCGAATAGGGGACAAAGTGGCATTGGATTTCACTCAGCTGATCAATGAACTCTTATGCATCAGCGGCCTCTGATACAACTTTATCCTCGCCATGTTACAGATTACATCCGTACTAAGTTTCACCAAAATCGGACGCCAGGAAGTGATATTTAGGACGATTTTAAGAGAACATACATACATACGTATATTCATACATACATCAACCGACAAAGTGAACAGAATAGCCCACTTTTCCTTTTTTTAAACGGAATTCTCCCAAAAGAACGATCTGGCAGGTTTTCTACCACAGGTTACAGGAATATTCTTAAAACAAGTAACAGCCATAGACTTTTAATGGGAAATGTATTTTCATCAAGTACGATGATTTTCAACTAGCCAATGCGATATGGCTATCAAGGGTCTTTTAATCCCTTCAGACATTAAACTGGGGATTCTAATAAATTCTCAGGCCCATCTAATAACTACATTACGATTAAACCATTATTCAGTAGCGATCTACTAGGTGTGCTTTGACCAAATAAATTAAGCCTACTTCGAGTTTCAGAATGAACAGATATTGATAAAAGATATAGAGGTAGGTAATCGAAAAGTTTTGAGCTGTAAATTATTACACGAGGGTTAATTATGTCTGTATTAGATAACTTAACTCTCCTCAAAATTCTTAAAGTAAAATAGGTATAGATTAGTTGGTAAAATAGATTATAATGTATAGAATTGTATGAAAAATACAGAACATCGAGTAGTCAATCTCTTAGTAAATTTTAAATTTGACTTTCTCTCACTGATAACTTTGAATTCGATTTTCATCTCAAAAAAGAAAACGATAACTATTTATTGTTAAACCGTATGCGATCTTTCCCTAGAAGAAACGCTTGCATACGAGTCTGCAACACCTTGGGACATTTTATGTCTTTAGTTTAAGACAAGTATGTGTTGCAGACTCGTATGCAAGCTCTAAGAGCCACTCAGCTGATCCGGAAAATGGGCATCGTCAAGGAAAGGTCCTGAAGAGGCTACATACGAAATTACAGCTTCCTAGAGTGTAAAACATAGAAATTAGCTTTAAGAGCCACTCATCTGATCCGGACCCTGGGCATCGTCAAGTAAATGTCCTAAAGAGGCTACATACGAAATTACAGCTTCCTAGAGTGTGAAGCATAGAAATTACCTATTAAAATTATTTAACCACCGCTTCACAAATCAAACCATTCTCACAATATTTGGATCACCTGCTATGAATCAAATCATCGAAACACCAGCTCAATGAAATCATCAGAAATTAACAAGCGGTGGCAATCATGTTCACAATATCAATTATTGAGAATGATCACCTGAGTGTACACAATTATTCAAATGACCTTGCTCATAACTCAGCTTGTTGACCACGCACTTCGCAGTAGTTAACATAATATGGTTGGATAAATCGAGAGCTTTCGAACGAATGGTAAACGAATTTTGTGGGATGAAAAACGACGAAGTACCATTTCCCTAGCAACGAATCGGTTGTAAGCGGAAATCTTCAGAAAAGCAACTGTAACGCTTTTTCTTAACGCTTTTTTCGTTTATGTGCCAAAGTTAAGACATGAAATATCAATAAATAAATATTTTTCTGTTCTATATATTCCTCATAACATCAGTGCAATCACTTGTAATGTAGTAATTTGAGTGACTACCCGTAAATGTATGAGACGATAATAAATCCCACCTATCCATTTTGTTCAGTTGAGATCTCTAATCCCCGTTGAGCAATTTTCCGTGACGTTTTTTTAGTTGATGTGCCATAGCGAAGACATAAAATGTCAAAATTCAGATTAGTTGGACATACAGGAGAGGATGACGTTCAAAAATATACTTCGGAGGTTGAAGTACGAAGCAAAATAAATTTCTGTCCACACTGGTATCGCCCAGTACCTTCAGGTCATAAACATGCTATACGCTAACCTCTGGACCTCACCAGACCTTATTAATCGTAGAACAATCACAGTACTTCGCTACTCAGTAGAGAAAGCTTTTGAGGGAGGCCGCTAGAGCGCTCTGAAACGATTCACGGCCGCGGTATGGAGAGCGCCACCGTTCGAGGGTGAGATACTACTTAATTTATACGCCAATTTTAACACAGAATGTGTTTTAGCCATGGACTAACTAGCCGAAAATGGAACGCGGGATGGTAACGAAATGTGTGACGGATGATTTTCACGTACAACCGAGTCGTTGCTAGGGATATGGTACTTCGTCGTTTTTCATCCCACAAAATTCGTTGACCATTCGTTCGAAAGCTCTCGATTTATCCAACAATATTATGTTAACTACTGCGCAGTGCGTGTCCAACAAACTGAGTTATGAGCATGGTTATATAAATAATTGTTTACACACAGGTGATCATTCTCAATAATAGATATTGTGAACATGATTGCAACCGCTTGTTAATTTCTGATGATTTCATTGAGCTTGTGTTTCGATGATTTGATTCATAGCAGGTGATCTGAGTATTACGAAAACGGTTTGATTTGTGAAGCGGAGGTTAAATAATTTGAATAGGTAATTTCTATACTTTACACTCTAGGAAGCTGTAATTTCGTTTGTAGCCTCTTTAGGACATTTTTACTTGACGATGCTCAGGGTCCGGATCAGATGTGTGGCTCTTAAAGCTAATTTATATGCTTTACACTCTAGGAAGCTGTAATTTCGTATGTAGCCTCTTTAGGACATTTACTTGACGATGCTCAGGGTCCGGATCAGATGTGTGGCTCTTAAAGCTAATTTCTATGCTTTACACTCTAGGAAGCTGTAATTTCGTATGTAGCCTCTTTAGGACATTTACTTGACGATGTCCAGGGTCCGGATCAGATGAGTGGCTTTTAAAGCTAATTTCTATACTTTACACTCTAGGAAGCTGTAATTTCGTATGTAGCCTCTTTAGGACATTTACTTGATAAATCGCTCTTGATTTATCACGAATTTATTTCGTATTTTTCTCGTAGTTTCATACTATAACTATATAAATTGATGTTATAAATGAATAGTAAACAATGACGCTTGTTTGGTTGTCACTTGGTTGCGCGACAACGCAAACACATTCTGTGTTTCAATAATTTCGTCCGAAGTATGTAAATAGAGGTAACCGGGGGTCCAGGGGGCTTGCCCCCTGGCGAGGCGCGGAGCGCCGAGTTTTAACAGATTTCTCTTCACATGTCTGTTTTATTCCATCACATTAATTTTTCAAAGGGACATCGATCACGGTGCCACGTCTAAATCAATGCTGCATGATGCTTTACAAATGAAGCCTTGATTCGTAACAATAAAAATTAAAAAACCCCAGTTATTTGCCCATTTTTGAAAATTTAGGACAGCTGTTTCTAAATTCTGAGATAACTAAGTCAGACGGGATTTAGAACAAACATTAGTGTATAGAGACAGTAAATGCGACTCTGCGGTATGCGGCTTTGCAACTTAGCAAAGCTAGGTAAAACTTTTTTTATATATTTTTTTTAAGGTAATTGTAATGAAAAACCTTTAGATTATCAGTTATTTATGCATTAAGCAAAATCACAAAGCTTTTCAGCTAAATTTTAGCCATCTTCAGGCATACACAACAAACTAAACACAGGAGAGAAGCTACTAACTGGAAACCCCCATATACACATAACCTTTTATCGGCAGCAGTACCAACCTTGAACAAATATGTTTCCCTACTAATGTTGATGGCTGGAATTAATGAATCTAAGTTACCTACTGATTAATTACAAAATTTGTGTACTGATACATAAATATGCGTGAAAACAAATTACAGAATTGTGAGGAGAAAAATGCATGATTGAAAAAAAAGAAAAAAAAAAAAAAAAAAAAAAAACTGAGTGAAGCAGAATTAGACAATTTTCCAAGGTTCCAGGTTTTTCTCCCATTGCCCTTTGAAGCGGACAATTTCTTTCATAAAATATTATATTTAGGTTATTTATTGCCTTTCTTCTTTGATAAGTAAATATGTAGGTTTTTCCAGTTATCCATTCCTGTGCCCCTGCCACAATTTAACCTCTGAATCAACTCAAAGTTCCCCATGTAGGTAAGTGTGCCCCTCTGAAAATAAATGTGTAGCAAATGCACTTTTGTCTTTCAATTCTGTCAATTTAATGTTCAAATTTGCCAATCGTTTTTCTGCAAGTTCTTTTGTATTTTGGGAAAGGTTGAGTTGATTGCACACATTAATGGATTCTGAGCATTCATTGATATTTTTCTGGCAATTGGAGAGAGCCCTGAAATGACTAGAATGTTCCTCCTCCCTACACCGAACCATTATTGCACTCTGCCCTATGTATTCGCTATTGCATTGCACATTATCCCCTCCCCCACATGTAATTCTGTATATCCCGCTTTCTGAAGCAGGATCTAACTGTTTCAGTTTAGCATTGTTGAGTCTTGAGATATTAAAGTTTGTGTAAAAAGCAGGTTTTATTCCAGCTTCTTCAAGGGGTTTCTCAATCTCTAGGGAAGTGGAGTTTAGGTAGATCACCCTCCTATATTTTTGGTTTTCCTTATCTGTTCTCAAATTACCTTGAAATGCTTGATTTGTTATTTTTCTGTCATAGCTTCTGGTCGAATTGTCAACTATATTGCTGTTATACCCATTATTAACTGCTATGGTTTTTATGGTTGCTAATTCTCTATTGTATGATTCTTCTGACTGGGGCACTGCTTTCAATCAATGTATCATTGCTCTGAAGGAGGCTAATTTATAGTTCCATGGATGATTAGATTCTCTAGGTATTACACAGTCTGTGTATGAATTTTTACGGTAAATCTGGAATTGAACTTCGTTTTGGGGGGTCAAGATTAATTGTGAGGTCGAGAAAGTTCAGCTTGCCATTTTGTTTTATTTCGTGGGTAAATTTGATGTTTGGGTCTATTGAATTTAAGAAATTAAGGAATCTTACTATCTGTCTGTTTGTACCTTTGAATATAAGGAACGTGTCATCTACACATCATACATAAACATGGTTTTTGGTAAATTTCATTACAATTACCTAAATTATGGAGGATTATCACAAGAAGTCTTCAAAAACTCTCCTTGGTAAAACTTTGTTTTGTAGGAACTGGAAAACACAAGTAGCTATAATAGGGGGGGTTAGGACCCAATGGGCTTTAACGTACAGGGGGGATAGCGACCGGCCTATGCTACGAGCTTGAAGGGGGATAAGGGATCCGGTATCCTGAGACGTTGAGGGGAGTTAGTGCCCCGCGGTCTTGAGAAAAAAAAAAAAAAAAAGTCGTCCGAGCGGGATTCGAACCACCGATCTTCGGGATGGGAGACATACGCCTTAGCCGCCTCGGCTGTTCAACTCGATTGGATTCATGGTGGATTTGTGTGGAATCTGAATACCGGGCCAGAGCAGCGATCATGGAGCTTTAACGTACGGGGGGGTTAGCGGCCGCCTCCAGCCTCGGAAAGGAGGCCTTAGAATCCACAGGATTTGGGTTCGAATGTTAAATAATGTCTACATGCGTAGTTTTAATTAAAAATACCTAATAAAATTACTTGTCCCTAAATTTTAAAATTAAAATGCCCAGCAATTTTTTTCCCCCTTCATGAACCACATTATTGCACAACCTCATAAAGTCATGAAAAAATTGAATGACTCTTCAACATTGTCCTGTTCTTTCTATGATATAAATGACTCGAAAACTCGGGAAATTATCAGTTGTTTCACCAACTTCCATCGACCCAGCCATGAGTTTGTTGAACTTTGAAACATTTAAAAAGTGTCCATTATATCGGGAATTTGTTGCCCATCGGAGCTGTATAAAAGAGTATAAAAAGTTTATTTATATGAATGAATTACTTGATATAATATTAGATAATGTGAGTGTGAAAATTTCTGCGGATGGTGGGTATTACGATACTGCGGGAAATGGCCAATGTAAATCGGATAAAATTCAACTTGCTTTCACAAAACTCTTAGCAGCCTTGAAAAGTGATGTAAAACCAACTACTGCCTACAGCAGGATGCCTCTAAGTTTGGATGAGTGTTCTATCGAATCTATCCCCCAGTACCCAACCTTGTTAGAACGACGAAAACGCATAGCATTTTATAAAGATGCTATTATATCTGACAACATTTTACGAAAGATTGAAGGATTATATGCAGTTCACTTTGATTCTGAAGTTACATTTATCGAGGGCAGTAATGGAAAATATCCACATTTAACTACATGTATTTGGAATCATGAGGGTGTTAATCATGCAGCTTGGAAAATTACGAAAAATATTGCTTGCGACTGTACAACTATCATTAAGCTGATTGATGATTTAAAAACATCAAGTGCAAAACTACGAGGGGAAGAAAAGAAGCTCCTTTGAAGACTTAATACATACCTAATCAGTCTAAGGATCAAAAATTTTGGAAAACCCCCTTCAGTCATATGCCCTAATTTATTTGGGATTTTTTTTTTTTTTTTTTTCTTTTTTTTTCGCCATACACTATTGGCATTGCTATATTTTTTCCATATCCCTAAGTTGTAACTAATACTATAGGTATGTGAAATAAATAAAAAATACCATGTGCCATGTCGTATCATATTTATTATTCCAACCTTTTTGTTTGAAAGTATTTTAATATGAAAATTTTTTACAATCGATCTATACTAGTTAAATTATAAATATTACTGTCACCATTGAAAAGATCTTGAAGCATCACGTTGAAGTTTGTTGTTGTAATGGGGAGTCCATAATCAGGCGTGGGAAGAAGTTCAAACTTGTTCCGTTCCAAAATGGCGATGTTGTCCAAGATTTCATTTATTGAAGATTGAATTGAATGAAGATCGCTCAGTCGTAGAATGGCTCGCTGATTTTTCACTCGACTTATAACAGTAATGAGTTTTATATGATTCTTCTTATGTAATTCTACATAAACATCAGATGACAATGTTTCCACACATGGCGTTGTAAATGGATGCTCAAACACAGTTGATATAAACTTTTGAAACGCCCCAAAACAGGTGGTAGATAATGATAAAGATAAGTCCTTTTTCGTGCGGATGACGATCACTACTTCCCGATTTTGTGGATGCAGACAAACTTCTAACATTTTCGACTTTGACTTCGTTAGAGGATAGCTTGTTACAAAATGGTAAAACTCAGCACTAGACATGATTCTATGTTTGAACTTCACAGTATGAAAGTTGAACAAGGAATGTTGTTGCAAGTGCATCTTGTTGGAAAACCATCAAAGCCGATCTTCCCCCTCTTTTAAACGCCAATGGCCCCACGCAATCGTGTCAATGTTGTTTTTGCATATGAATTGCTTGTCATCATAAAATGATAGCGCAGTTTTATTGGAAGATAGAGTGAAAACTCGATGTTTTTTTGACTGAATATGGGAGTACATGGGAGTACTAAGATTTTGCTTTGTATGTAAAACCTCCAAAAAACTATTGAAAGTTAAATAGTTTTTTATCACAGATTTTTTAACACCTTTAACTTTTTTCTTACAAACATCTCCATACAGTATCGAATACATTTTGGGTCGTAGAGTTACAAATTCTCTAATTGGCACACCAGCCGTCTCATCTTTGAGAAAACCTAAGGCTTTTTTATTTGTATCAGAAAAACATTTGTGAGTTATTGGATAATCTGATAAATCTAGAAGGTCGGACATGCTCTCAAAATCATGATACAAATCATCGGTATGAATCTCATAAATAAATGAATCTGTATCCTGATAGCAAAGATTTATACACTCTGAACCATATTTAGGTAACATTTTTTGGTAATGTACATCATACACTAAGGATTTAGATAACTCTAGTACGGTAAAGCCCACATATATTGGTTTGTTGAATACAATCTTTTCACGTTCCATCAGGACACCTATTAAATTATCACAGTAATAATAGCGATCCTTAAAGTTAGTCTTTCGTACAAGTTTCAGTAATTGCTTTTCAGTAGTGACCATCCGTAAATCTAATCGATTCCGCACACATTCCATGGTTTTACCAAAAACTGAATTGTTCAGGAGCTTGTAAAAGTCTTTTTCAAATTCAGATTTAGCGCATTTTCTGAGCTCAGTATTAAAATTGATGTACTTTGAAAGCCAATTACTTTGTTTGAAAGTTAAAGCACGATGAATTTTGTCAAGTTTTAAACCAGCTTTTAGTGCTTGTTTTAAGGTAACATAATGGCAAACATAATGTTTTTTATCAGTTAAATCTAACACCAACTTTTCAAATTCTGCGCCTGGAGGCTTTTTCTTTTCAGGTAAAAAAGGCATTTCGTTATGTAAATCATGTAAGTAGTCGGGGTATGAAATGTCAGCATCAAGAATAAAACCATAATCAGCATCATCTTCCAAAGCTAAAACGTTCAAATTTTCAATTTCATCTCTACTTAGCCACCTGAATTCATCATATGGCAAACATTGACACATTGCATAACCATATAGATTGTTTATGTCTCCATAAAATATCCATGAATGTTTTTGGCTTGAGTCGTATGTTTCAGGCAACTGTGGATTGTTTGATTTAACATAGCGCTTAATGCTTTGTGTTATTCCTCCACGAATTCCACTCTCAATAAATTGGACTATATCAATATCCTTTATAAGAGCTAATCGAATATTGGACATTTTTAACATTACTTGCCAAGCAAATCCAGGTGACGTATAAGCCCAAGCGGGATCTAAGCCATATTGTTTTACACTTATTGCTCTAAACAACTCAAAAACCTCACATAGCAAAATAATATCCGACTTAAGGTACAGCAATGTATATTCTTCCAAGTTATTTATTTGAAAAGCTGTCCAAACATTTTGAGCATGCTCATAATCTGAGTCTGATATAGGCTCATTAGTAAGAGTATTGAAAAAATCATCTTTGCAAGGTAATGAAGTATCTTTCAGTTTTGATCTACTTGTCACATAATTGTAAGGGTAAACACCTTTTCTGAGAAGAAGAGTTCTTTGGCTCGAATTGGGAAAGTTTGCTTCCATTTCTGGAAATTCTTTTGTATTTTTAACAAGGGCATCCAAAGATGTAGGAAGAAATCGGAATGTATCCAAAAACCTTAACCAAATATTTGAACCTTTGAATTTTTTTGAGAAGCTGATATACTTCTCAGAAGTTTGAGGTATTACAGTTATAGGACCATCATCTAAATTCAGTTTTCTAACAATAAAATGGCTGTCATAGCCCGAAAGATTATGAAAAAATATTGGTATAAATGTCGGTTTTCTTAGTTTATTTATATTGCATAGTGAACAAGCTGAAAAACGGAAACAACCAGAAAGATGATCATGATCTATTACTTTAACTCGATCCTTTGTAAATGGCAACTTACATAAGTCACAACATATTTTCTCTAAATGTGCATAATTTTCTTCATCAGTCAATTTTTTAGGAGCCACATTTATGTTTAAAATTTTCTCTATAGTTTGAGCCAGTTCTTCGAGTTTCAAAAGAAATTTTTCGATACATTTTTTTCCTTTGAAAATGAATGTTTGATTCTTCAAGTGTTGAGGATAATATGATTTAAGGTGAAAGCCAATACACGTCGGCACATGTTCAGCTTTGTAAACAAATTGGGTTGTGTTAAGCTTGAAATCAGATCCATTTTTTTGAGATTGACGGTCTATAGGGGAAAGACAGCATTCCATATCTGCATACATTACAAAGGGTACATTTGTCATAAACTGAAAGTTTTCAAATTGAATGTGCGTCTCTTCCGGAAATTCATAACGGCACGGTTGAAATTTGTTACAAAACTGAAGATGCTCATCTAATCTTTCATGTGCAGATTTCCCTTTTTTGGAAACATAATGCATGGGGTAAGTTTTAAAACAGCGTTTGCACATTATTTGACCTTTATGATTATTGGGTATTTGATTCAGTACTAACCGTTTTAAATCTTTAATAAGGCAATAGTGTGATTTGTCATCTTTTTGTAAAAGTAGTAAATCTAAATGCTGTATTTTATTGTTTACTTCATTTGAGACATTTAATGGGTAAATATTATATTTATCATCAAGACCATAAATATTAATGCTGATATTATTGTATTGCTCAAATTTTCTAATATCTTTGATGTTTGAGGGGAAACGAAATTGAATCAAAATTAAAATTGTGAGCCAAATTAGTGTACGTTGAAGGGTCGGAAAGATATTTCAAACGTATTTTTTTATTTGAATTGACCAAGAGTGATGAAAGAACGCAGTACTTGAAGCAGTAGTCATCATCATTTTTTACATTAACGATACAACCCCGTTTTTTAGTAAGAACTTCGGGTAGAGGAATGTATTTCTTTCCCGAAATAGGTGAGTATTTTGTAATGCGAATTAGCAGACCATCAACAGATTTCAATGCCCAACCAGACCCACGCCCTCCAAAACATTCCATCTCATAGATGATTTTTTCAAAACTTCGTATCAAATAGTCCTCTAAATCTGTTAATTGTAAAATTATATCAGTTTTGGTTTTGAAATTGGTATCCAATACTTCTTCGGAATGGTCTATTTTTATTTTATTAAATGTACATTCGAGAAGCATACTTATTTTGAGACAGGACCATTTAATAATATAAGTGTCTATAATTTCCATCAGTTCATCAGTTAGCCATGTTAAAAAGGCTTCGGGAACATTGAGCAATTTTGAATTTCCTAGATAAATGTCTACAGCAACATTGGATTGTTTTAAAATAACTAGACCCTCTGATGCCTTATCCATTCGTTGAATTTTTCGTGCCCTCGCATCTACAATGTCACTCCCTGGTGACAAAGAACGTTTTCGTTGCTTTTCCATGGCAATTTCTTTAGTACTAGTAACATTACATGTTCCAACACCCTTATTTATACTGGTTAAGTGTGAATTATTAATTATTTCACTACAGTTATTACATACTAATGACCTTAATTCCTCTATAATACATTCTACTCGTGAATTAGGAAAATCTCGGCCTTTTCAAAAACTTCATTTGGCTTAGAGGCATATTTGCTACCTCCTCCTCCTCCTCCTCTTCTGAAGAAGATGCGTCAACTTTAGGGTGTCCTTTCTCCTCTACCTCCTTTCGTTTTGAAGATGAATCTCCAAGGGACTTTCTAAGATCTAGAAAGTGTAATTCGCACCATCTTTTTGTCGGTGGCGCTGCTTTTTGGAACGTGAATGCTAGCCAATCACCTTAAAAACAAATAAATAAAAATAGGAAACGCAATAATGATACAAGTCATACTTTATTACATGAATGTGATGCATAGGCAAATGACGGCACAATTTCATTACAAAATACACATCGCACACAATCTCTAGATGCTTTAACATACACAAAGCCAACCTTTGCAATTTCTAACGGATTTTCATAATTTTTCCATGTTTTTTGACATAGTTGAAAAGTTTTTAACCGTATCAACGGATTAATCACTAAGGGGCACAAGGAAGGTTATTAGATCGCTTGGGTTGGAGGACGGAGCAGGAATTCCCTACATGGAAGACTGAAGAGAAGAGGGATTTCGAAACAAAGAAAAAAAAATCACGTGAAGAAAACCTCCCTGCCACGATAAACCCAAAACTCAAATAAAATACGTTTCTTAGGGGCTCCTTCTTCATGAATGTAGCATGGTTGATCTGGGAAATCTGGATCATCATTTTTCTGACTAGAATTCAGCTTTTTGAGTGGTGGGCATCCAAAATCCGCCAAGTCATATACAGGTCTCCGAATAATGGACTCTAGAAATCTGCTTTTTTCTAAACCTTTGCAATAGAGAAAATGGAAGGGTCTGGTGATTTCAATAAGTGCAGGTACGAGCTCTACATATTCCAATTCACCTTGATGACTCCATGGAATACCATGCGCCATTGCAGCCATATATTCAGCATTTCTTGGTGTGTCGATATCGATGCTTGGAGGTTTGAAAGTGAGGTGAGTTACTGATTCAAATATGTTGTGTTGAAATTCAGAAAACGACAGCTCTTTTATAATAAAAGGATGTTTTACCCCTTGATGTGTCTGAAAGTCAATAACTCCAATCCTGTACATGATGTTAGGGGGAAGCACTGATCGTCCAATTGAAACAGTTGATTCGAGGTAGAGCGCTGCTTAACTGAATTGAGTATGATGAAAATCTGCAGTTATATAATCAACCCCCACCCATATTGACTCTATACCTCATATTTGATTGATATACTTATTCTCATAAAATCGTATTATTCCCCGAAATCCAACTCTGGGAATCCATTCCCAGCCATTTTACTAGAACACCCTTCGAGCCCCTTCTTAATACTTTTTCTACAAGGTAAATGCCGGGGTGGTTTGTTTTTAATAATTCATGCCTATAAAATGTCCCCAAAATCGCATGCTTATTTTCATCTACCAGGCTGTACGTTATCGGGCAAGTATTATTTATTTTATCTACCGTAAAAAGTTCTGTTGACCAATTCAAATTATAACCTTTGTGAAACTGCGTTCGCTCTTTGCTGATTCGAACCACATCGTTTACTTTCAAGTCTGACTTTAGAAACTCGCATCTCGTTTCGTAATTGTAAATTGTACTTAAAAGCATAGATTCGTCTTTTTTCGAAATATTGGCTGGGTATGTTTTTATGGTTCGATGTTTCATTTCATAATTGTAATGATGAACAAGTTGCGGTAAGATATCAAGATAATGATTGCTACCTCTAATGTAAAAGCTTTTATAAAGCAATTGTTTAAACGTGCGTATAAATCTTTCAACGCAAGCAGCTTTTGTGCTTGACCATGTGCTGTAATGGTGGATATTAAATTTATTCAAAACTTCTCGAACTTCTTTATTGTAGAACTCACCCCCCTGATCGCTATGCAGTTTTTTAGGCGTAATTTGAGCCCTATCCAATAAGGAGTGCAATGCCATGGCAACATCTTTGCCCTTTTTACTTTTTAAAGGTTCAACGTATGCGAATTTTGAGAAAATGTCAATTACCGCTAGTAAATATTTAACGCCTTTATTTTCTCTAGAAAACTTTTGAGTATCGATCAGGTCCATTTGCCAGGTCTGATGAAATCCCTTAACCACAGTTTTCCTTCGAGGAAAACGGTACCTCGCTGGTGTGAAAAGCTCATCAACTATTTGCTCTTTAATAGATTTTTTTGTAATTTTGCCCATGATTTGACTCATCTTCTTTCTAGCACTATGTACCACCGTCTGAACGTTTAGTAGTATAATGTTTCCTCAAGTAAGCTAGCGTTACAACGTCCTGATCATTAATTGGATCTGCAGCGTCACATAACCGTTTATTAGCGCAAGTAAATGTACCATTGTTGATCAAGAATGGCGTATGGTCTTTAACATATTGATAACTAACTACATCTCCAGTTCTAGTGGGTTCTCCAACGTTTCTAAGTATTTTCCAATTTAAATCAATAACTGAAAACGGTTGATTTTTTAATTGCGATCGCGCATCGACATATGCTTTATTGGCAACATCTGTTTCATTTTCCGGTTTAGGTGAGTGTATTAATCTCACATTTTCCAAGTCAATGCTATCTCGAAACCTCCTTCCAACATCTGAAGCCTTTAAAGCATGCTTCCGTCGCCTAACCATATGAAACCCGTACCTGTCGATGGGCATTTTTGTACTGACTAACAATTCCAAGTTCCTCTAGTTCTTCAATCAATGATACGATTTCATTATGATGTGAGTTGTTGCCTGACATCTGAGAAGCAATTAAAATTCTTAATCTATCTACGAGTTCATTGGGGTCATCATAATATTGAACAATCACCCCATTATTTATCATTTCATTAGTCTTGATTTCCGGTAGCGGATGTTTCAAAGTAATTCCTTTCCCAATCTTAATGCTCTTTTCGCCTTTTTGAAATAATGGTCCTATTATTCTCATATATTTTTTACTCGAACTACTAGCTATTGGTTTTAACTTTGAGTACTGTTGCTTGTGAGCATTTGTAATTTCCAACATATTCTTGTAATCTCGTAAATCCCCTTGTGTGTATTGTTGTGGGTTTTCTAGGAATAGTAGCTGAGCTAAACCTTTTGTAATATCAAAAGCATTGTCATTGATGTAAGCCCTTTCTCCAACTAATTGTACTTCTTCCGACCCCATCATTATCTTACCAGTAGGTGAAATTCTTAAACCGAAACGTGAATCAATCCCGCTTGTTTCCCCTGACACGACATTTTCAATGTAAGGCCGTATAAGTGTTGAGAATTCACCCAAGTATTCCTGTAAAGACTGTTTTCCTGCTGAACTTTTCACATCCTCTTCTAAAATTGTTTTTGGATTGGTGAAGGGTTGCTCATTCTCATCCATATTAGAATAATACATTTCAGCATCACTCTTGTTCCTCTCAGCAGTGCTCTCTTCATCCTCTGAGTTCAACCTTTTTGAAACAGGTTGCTTACGTTCGGGAACATCGGCTCTACGTCTTTTTTTAAAAAGCTTCTTTGCCGGACTTTTTGATTGTTGTACTTTTAACCCTATATCAGCTTTTACGGCATCTCGTAACTCTTTAATTGGTTCAATAATTGGATTAAAGGTTTCTGTCATGTACCTCTCATTTAATTGAGATCGTCTTTTCAACTTTTTGTATTTTTTACGTATGACATCGGCAACTTTTACAAGTTCCCTCTTAGTATCAATATTCTCCTTCAAACTCATAACTGAAACTGATCATGACCTAACCCATCCAATAGTATTTAAAAAGTTCAACTCAGATTCCGAATGGATTGAAACGCTAGCTTTAACGGTTTTAAACGCTCGCGATAACGCTTTTTAACGCTAGCGTTAACGGTTTTAACGGTTTCAACTCTAGCGTTAACGGTTTTTAATGCTTTTAACGTTACGGTTTTAGCGGTTTAACGCCATCGTTGTTTTAGCGTTTATTTAGGCAAATTCGCTTTCTATTTAGATCCTTTTTATTAAAATTTCAGATAACAATCGAAACCTTTTCTATATCTGCCATTGTCAATGTCAAAATCTGTAGCTATCGTTAAAAAATTGAACCTATTTTTCCAACATTCTCTACAAATATCTCTAAAGTTTTCAAAATCCAAATCTGCCCCCACGTAAGCTTCGTACACATGTTTCAAAGAGCCTAAATCAGTTTTAAATAAGCATATCATATTGGCATTATCTCTAATAAGCGCTTTAGGAATTTTCGTAAACGATTGGGCGATGTAGAAAGTGTCACACCCATTATGCCTTCCCATCGCAAAATATTCCCGCATTCGTTCTTGTTTATCAGTTATTAAATCGTCAAAGATAATAACGGAATTTTTTCGAACTTTTTCTACTGGAACAATATTATTCGTGTTAGTGGAGGTGAATACCTTAATGGATGGCACCAACTTCAATACTTTCAACAACCATTGGTATTTATCTTGATGTAGCGATTTAGCATAAATATATATATTTTCAAATGTTACGCCATTTGCGGCCACAATGAGATTAAGAAGAACAGCAGTTTTCCCTGCCCCACTAGGACCCACGATAATTGCGCGTATAGTGTTGGGTAAAAGAGGACCATTCTTCATAAACGTGTCATTACTCGATTTTGATCTCAATATTTTATCGAATGATTGAATGGCTAGTTTACTTTGCTGAGGTTGAAAATAAGCCATTATCCTATGTATATAATGTATATATATATCTTTTTTCTAAATACAAAAATCGTATGATTTGTCTGAAGGTTAATTGAAAACTGATGAAAACTTTTATCGTGTTGATAGTTTTATCTTAATCTCAGATCTTATTTATATAAAACATTCAATCACTAGACCGAAGCTATTAGTATGAGTTTAACAACTCATCGAGGAAAACGTTGTACGGGAGAGGGTTTTGACATAGTTAACCTGATTGGTAAAGCAAATCGCGAATTTCATATTCCCGGCTACAATTTTTGCGGTTCTAATACACGTCTTACTGAACGTCTTCAGAGAGGAGACCAGCCAGTGAACGAGCTCGACCGCGCCTGCCTATCACACGATAAGTCATACCATAATTTTGGAGACTTAGAACGAAGACATCTTGCTGATAAAATCTTGGGTAGTCGAGCGTGGGAGCGAGTTGTATCAAACAACGCTGGTATTGGTGAACGATTCAGTGCACTAGGAGTTGCAGCTGCTATGAAAATGAAACGAAAACTTGGATTGGGATTGGCGAAAAATCGCGCTACTAAACGTAGTCCTAACCAAGAAAGACCTAAAAAGCGCACCAATCCCAAAAGCTTAAAGGAAGTAATCAAAGTGGCTAAAAAAGCTATACCTAAGAATGTGTCATTGAAAGAGGGTTTAAAACGCGCACTCGTTGCTGTTAAAAAATATGGGAATAGCGGTACAATCAAGCTGAATCCTAGAATCATCCCCATTCCAACATCTAAAAAAGGCGGATTTCTTCCAGCTTTAATACCTATTATTGCTGCCTTAGGAGGAGTGGGAGGTATAGCTAGTGGTGTAACATCAGTAATTAAAACTATCAGTGATATCAGAGATGCTAAAGCTCAACTTGAAGAACAAAAACGACATAACCTCGTAACAGAAGGAAAGCATGTAGGATCTGGGTTATACCTAAAACCTTACAAGAAAGGTGGTTATGGACTTTATTTAAAGCCATTTTCAAATTCAAAAAACTAATTCAACATTTACCCCATAGAGCTTTGACTGATACCTAATGATTTAAGACGTGCGGTAAAAGGCTTGAAAATTCCAGCTTTCCGTGGGATTTTTATGAGAGATGAATTAAAAACACTTTCCCCCTCCACAAATATAGAATGTGGTATCTTAAACCATGACCTTTCTTCTGGTCCTGGTTCCCATTGGACTTGCTGGATTAAATATTTTAACCAATGCAGATACTACGATCCTATTGGAAACTTGAATGCTCCTCCTGAATTACTAAATTATTTGAAAGAATGCCAAATTGTGTACAATCGTAAAAGTGATCAAAAAATTGGATCATATTGGTGCGGACATAAATGCATTCAGTGGCTCGCTGACAAACAGTCATGGCTTTTCTCTTCACATTAACGGGTCGGGGAAGTACGCTTACGAGCAAAATTTACCCCCCGATTATTCTGGACTCAAATAAGAGCTATTCTGCGGCTCTGTTAAGTTTCGAATCCTACCACACGATTCACAATGTCACAAAAAACACTAACGCATTTCGATATTACATCGATGGAAGAGATATTGAAAAGCGTATTACACCAGGCGCTTATGAGTTGGACAGTCTGGAAACGGAAATTCAATCTCTTATGTCTCCTCATCGTTTTAATTTAAAAATCAAAAGACATACTGGGAAAATTGAAATTAATTCCGATCTCCCATTGAATTTGGGAAAGGAAGACGATGTTGGAAAGCTTTTCGGAATTTCATCACCAGTTACAATTCCAGCTAACCAGTCATATGAGCCCCAAAATGTAGTTTGCATTAATCCAATCAACTCAATTGAAATCACTTGTAACTTAATCACACAATCATATAAGAACAATGATGCAGTTCATACAATTTATTCCTTTTTCCCTTCTGTTGAATTTGGTTATAAAATAGACGAGAGAGCTAATACGCTCATTTATCTCCCAGTTAGCACTCGAGTTATTCAGGAAATTACTTGCTCGATTATAGACCAGGACAATAGACCAGTTGATTTTGAAGGAGAAACGATTACAATTCGTTTGCATTTAAAAGAAGATGGGTATTAATCATTTTCGTAAAACATCGTTTATTCCACCAATTAACTATGAAGGAACTGGAAGTTCAATAGTCAGTCGCAAGCGAAACATACGAGCATTAACAGCTGAGAACATCAACTTTCTAAAAAGTCTAGGCTTTATCGTGAAGAAAACTAAGCCCCAACAATCGCAACGCAGAACATGATTGGAATAGATTCACTCAACCTGCTGGAACCAGTGCACTTTGATAATTCAATAACAGAATTACAACTACATTCATATGCGCCATACGCAGGAAATTCGCTTGGAAATTCTGATGAAATACGTATTCCTATCCATGGACAAGATTATTTAGTGTTACCAAGTAAAAGTGTAATATATATTGAAGGAAAACTGAACAACATGGGGGATACTAGCGCTACATTCATCCAAAATGGTTTCGCATTTCTTTTTCAACAAATATCATATGAACTTGCTGGACAGCAAATTGACCAAACCAGATCTGTTGGAATCGCATCAAGCCTAAAAGGTTATGCTTCAATCAGCGCGGGAGGGGAACTTAAGGCTGCCTCAAATTATGGTTGGGGAAACGGGGTTAAATCGCTAGTTGATAAAGACGGAAACTTTGCAGTTTCTATTCCACTTAGTCATCTTTTGGGCTTTGCGTCGGACTATACAAAACCAATTATTAATTGTCGCCATGAACTGGTTTTGATTCGTGCCAGCGGTGATAGAGATTGCATTATTTCAACTAATAAAGTCGAAGGGGATAAAGTTACTATAACGTTAACGAAGATTTTATGGAAAATGCCGCAGCTAAAACTTTCGGATGAATTTAAGCTACAATTCTTTAATATTGTAAATTCAGGTTCTAACATTCAAGTTCCCTTTCGAAGCTGGTCGGCCAATGAATTACCCACAATCACGGCGGGGAGTACCTCTCATACGTGGTATGTTAAAACAACAAATCAGCTAGAAAAAGCGCGATGGATTCTATTCGGTCTTCAAACAAATCGTCATAACAATAGCATTAAAAGTTCATCAGATTTTGACCACTGCAACATTTCGATCCTCCAGGTTCAATTAAATTCAGTAAATTTCCCCTACGAACCACTGACCGCAGCTTTTGATCGCAAAAATATCACCGATGTTTATAATGCATACTGCCAATTTCAGATGAACTATTCCAACAAACGTCCTGAACCCATGTTGAGTAGAGAAGAATTTGAAAAGACACCGTTTTTTGTAATTGACACTTCATTTCAAAATGATTCCATTCAAACTGGATCTGTTGAACTTCGCATCGATTTTAAAACAAAAGAAGGCATCCCAGCTTCTACATCAGCCTTTGCACTTGTTATTCATGACAAATTGTTCAATTATTCCCCTTTATACCAAACTGTTACATACGTCTAAAAAATGTGTGCGATGTATTACCTACTTATTTATTCAAGAAATGTCAATAAATAACTTTATTCATGTTATTTATTAATGTAACATTGATGTACTTACACACAAAAGATTAATAAAAAGAAATATTTTTTAGTTAAGTGTACCTTTGTAATTTGCCACTTCCTCCATTAAAACGCTCCCATATTTATCCGGGAGCCAAAGCTGGAATTCATCATTCGATTCATTCTGAATTGTGCTGAGAACTCTATCTCCGTATTGTGTCTTCAGCAATTTCAAATTAATAATTTTATAATTCACATTTTCTTGCAAGTCAGCCATTTTTACGGTTGGAATCTGGGAGCCGTTCTTAGCGTTTAATTTGGTAATGATAGACATCTAAAACAAAAGGTGCTAGATTAATTATAAAGTTCATAGGCTGCTGAAAGTGCTTGTAACTATGGCTTTAGTTTAAAATGTTGAAATTTATACTTACGGCGAAGTGGTAAGAGTCCTGAGAACTGGTGGCTTGCGACAACTTAGACGATAGTTCCGACTTCCAATTCCTATATATATGCAGCAGCCCCTCCACAGCGTGTACCTACGTTGTTCGAATCCTACATAAATATCAGTTTTATACGACGTATGTAAGATCACTAATCAATTTTTAACATTCGCGATCGGATTATGAAATGTCAGATCTACTATAAGGTCTATGAAAAATAGTTGTCCACCTAAGTACGTTTGGTAGGTAATTTAAAACTGCTCATTGGGTGGTCGGATTATTACAGATCAGACATTCGCTTCATGAAAAATATTGAGTACTTAGGTACCGATTTCAACTTAAACTTTCAGAGGATTTCTCCTTTCCTGGCTGATGGCGGCCGCTAACCCCCCCCCCCCCCCCCCCCCCGTACGTTAAAGCTCCATGATCGCTGCATCGGTAATTTAATTTAAAACCGCTCACTGGGTGGTCGGATCATTACACGTCATATATTTGCATGAAAAATATTGAGTACTTAGGTACCGTTTTCAATTTAAACTTTCAGAGGAGGTCTCCTTTCCGAGGCTAGAGGCGGCCGCTAACCCCCCCCCCCCCCCCCACAACGTTTAAGCTCCATGAGCGCTGCTCTGTCCTGGTATTCACATACATCAGTACGTTCGGTGGGTAATTTAATTTAAAACTGCTCACTGGGTGGTCGGATCATTACACGTCAGATATTTGCATGAAAAATATTGAGTACCTACTTAGGTACCTACCGATTTCAATTTAAACTTTCAGAGGAGTTCTCCTCTCCGAGGCTAGAGGCGGCCGCTAACCCCCCCGTACGTTAAAGCTCCATGATCGCTGCTCTGGCCCGGTATTCAGATTCCACACAAATCCACCATGAAACCAATAGAGTTGAACAGCCGAGGCGGCTAAGGCGTTTATCTCCTATCCCGAAGATCGGTGGTTCGAATCACGCTCGAACGACTTTTTTTTTTTTTCTCAAGACCGCGGGGCACTAACTCCCCTCAACGTCTCGGGATACCGGATCCCTTATCCCCCTTCAAGCTCGTAGCATAGGCCGGTCGCTATCCCCCCTGTACGTTAAAGCCCATTGGGTCCTAACCCCCCCTATTATAGCTACTAACACACATCTCTTTTGCAAAGATAAGTTGTAATCAAAGTATGAAATCGTGTTTTTTTTTGTTTTTGTTTTTTTCCTACGAAATAACACTTAACTAAATGCAAAAGAGGCAAACGATTTTAATCTGAATCTCTCTGGAGGCATCCTACTTATGTATACCTGGTTCCAGATCTCAGTTACTTGGAGTTACTACGACTTTATAGTAAACACATCCAAAGATTCACTTACTTTCATGCTACTAAGTAATTTTTTGCTTATCTCAGTTTATATAGAGCATTGTGGAAGATTTCTCGTGTCCCAAGCCGGACTGAATAGCAAGTTCACTCGTTGATCTGTTGAAGTCAACTGGTAACAAGTTGTTTATTATGTCTCCGTTTTAAAATAACTCTCTTCAGAATTATCATATCACCTGTTTGTTTCCATGTGGACCGTTGTCATTATGTTAATCTGATTCCATTCTTCTGCTGTCATTCTGGAATATAATATTCGCTTGTTCAAATACCTATGTTTTGTGACAGAGTTCCCGTCCTAGTTTTCGAGAAGCTGAGTTCGGCGTTGGATGGGTGATCCAGGTCCTAGAAATGCAATCTTCTCCCGAAACATTGCACATTACGTTCCGGGAGTGGTACCTCTTACTGTACTGTCACACTCTCCTCGGTAGAGCGAACGTGGTTTGGATTATGCACGGCTGACGCCTAGTAGTCCAATCCACTATTTTTTGGGGCGTTAATGTTTTAGAAGAAACATGGCCCGGGGTTCCAGAAGGAATTCCCATTATCACCCTTTGGTATATAAATAATTTCATTGGTCTTTGACTTATAATTTCTCTCTTATTCCCCTTTTATATTTTCAATTTCGTGAATTAGCCACCTGAGTATTGCCTCCTAGGTCGATTACCAGGTTAGAGCATAATTTAAGTCCCCAATGTTGGGCATAATAATTTATATATATTTTATTTTCCTTGAGGTATAAGTCTCCATAGTTGAGCCACCGATTTGTCCCGATTGTTCCGATCTTTGATTGGGGGTTAATTACCTAATGAAGTCTTCCTATGAAGATTCATTGACAATCCATCCTGTTTTAATTTCTCTTTTCCCATCCTCAATCGCCAATGTAGCTATTTATGAATGAGCATCAGTTCTCAGCTTGTAACTATTCCACCTAGTTAACATACTCGATCTTCAATCAAGTATGTCTTTAAGTGGGGGAGTGTGACAGAGTTCCCGTCATAGAGGTCCCGTCGGGGTCTCAGAGAATGCGCTGTCGTCGCCCCGTTGGTGAACAACGGGCGTCGCCGCTGATACCCGTGTTTTCGAGAAGCTGAGTTTGGCGTTGGATGGGTGATCCAGGTCCTGGAAATCCAATCTTCTCCGAACGTAGCATATATATGCTATTAGTACGAGTTGTATCTCTTATGGTACTGCCACACCCCTCTCTATCTACGAGTGTGGATTTTGGCCCCCATTGCACCTCTGGGGCGGCCTAAGTTCATTACAGTTTTGATGTGATTAAGTAAATCAGAGACAGTTATTAATCGTCATTTTCTCCTGCAATCCTCAGCATACACTGATACGTCATGTCTTACACAATTATTGATAGCGGCCTTGAGTTCCACTAGCAACTATTAGAATGAATGTCGAGACTTGCTGGGGTCACACCTTTCAATTCGGAAATTTAATTTTGTCTAGCTAGATTGAATCACTGTGCGCCGTCTGACGCTCAAAGAGGTAAGAACTGTGATAAACCCATTTTAAGAGAGTGGCCTACTGGAATTTTGGCGAAATGCGAAGCAATGCGAGGCACTGCGACGTGTGCAGTGATTACAAGACACTTATAAATTTCATGGACTATTCGGGAATAATTTTGTAAATAATGTTTACTTAATTTATTTAGTTTAATTATCTGACAATGACTGGTTATATGTTACATGTTGTATAGTGTGTTGCGACCGAAAAGGAATAGAAACTTAGTTTCCAAACTTAGGCAACTTGAACAAACTTTTTGTAAGCAGTAGAATCTGCACCAAATGAAAAAATAACCAGCCTCGCTTGGAACAAAGCTAATAATCCTTTCCCTTACACTCATGTTTAATAAAATAAACCAAAATGATTGATTGATCATAGCGAACGATCAAATAAGGGCGAGAGAGATCGCGGACTTTCCATTGTTCGGTTTTTTCCCCGCAGGAACCTCCACGATTCAAAACCGACCAGCAAAAAGGTGAGAGACGGGGAAGAGGGAGGAGATTTTCCCCCTTATTTATTAGGTCATCATTTTTATCTGGTCGGAGGTTCCCAGGATCCGTTAAAGGAACGAAAAAAAAGAAGTATGGATCGGACCAAGGGGGACGGTAAGGGGGGCAGAGGGGGGGCATTGTGCTCCCTTCAATAAGGGAAGGTCCCGCGGCCCCTCAGGCGCCAATAAAACGCCGTTATGAACTCCTGGGCCATCCAGACCTTACGTCAAAAACCTCCTCTTATTTTAAGACGAAAACCCCCCGCACATAGCCGTTCTTTTCATTCTTAGTTCTTCCTATTACTCTTCCCAAGAAAAGATACGTTCTCTCGATTAATTCTTGGTTCTGATCTTCATCTCTAAACCTCTGACCCCCTAACGAGCCACTGGTCTCACAATGGGAGTCTTACATCGGGATTTGATATCCCCCCTTTTTTCCCCTTTATCGAAGACCTCGCTCCGGCTTTTTGGCAGTTTTCTTCTTCTCTTTCATTACTATTTCCGGAACCATTATTTTCATCGAGTCCCCCGAAAATAAGTTCCCATTATGTTTTGAAACGCTAAAGCGATGTTATTTTCCCTTGAAAACCTCCTTTCGTCTGTGTCTGTTTTCATGCTAGATTCCCAACGCAGTGTACAACACAGAACTAGGAGTAATACCCCGTTTCTTACATTGTACATAGGTCATAATGACACGATGACCGCACTAATTCACATCAAATATATTGCAGTGGTGTGAGAGGCTCGGGACCATAAGTAGCTTTGCAGCCAGGATGGATGTAGTTTGTACTAATTTCTCAATGTTCTATATTATAGCTTATACTATTCTTCTAGGTAATATACTGCTAAAAAATTGATTAGCAACTTGTACCTGTTTACCCTAGAAAGTATGTAATTTTCTTTGACATTAGACATATCCATGTCTTTCAGTTTATTTTTTGAAACGAGTAATTCGTTGTACTCAAAAGATGATGATGGCCAACGATCTCATCCTAACGTTTGAAAAGCTTGATCTTACGTGACGAGAACTGAATATCCCCCGAAAAATGTCATAGGACGAATGCTGCAGAAGTTATGAGTGTTGCAAGAATTTCACATTCTCGCAGGCGCAGCAGTTACTAGTGGCGTTGACGTTGATGTGGGATTATTATATATTCTTTCACTAAAGTCACGCTCCAAGTTCGAGAGAGAACGGAGGAATGGAACGCGAGAAAATGCTGCTTGAAGGAATTTACATTTGCGCCTTGAAATTGAGAGGGGACCATCTACAGCCTAACACACATAAATACACACACACAAAACCAAAGTTGTTCATAATGATATAAAATATAAAATTGAGTGGAAATTTTGATTTCGGAGGACGAAATGTCATCACCCGTAAGTGGAAACAATATTTCCGCGACTTAATGGTACACTCGGAAGCAAAAAGTTGGTGTGCGTGTGTGTTCGTGCGCGTGCCCGTGCGCATGTGCGTTTTGCACTTGTTGCTTTGCTCCTCAACAGAGTTGCCGTTCCACCGCAATTCCGGTAGATCTACCGGTATTTCACTTTATCTACCGGGCTGCCGGTTTGAGGCTTGAATCTACCGGGATTTAGAGTTCTGAGCAAAATCCAAGGCAAAACCTTTCACATGGATCAACGAGTACACATTCTCTATATTCTTTCTACTATGCATAGTACCTACATAAAAAAGTGGACTTCCCTTCTTTCATGGTATGTACCTCCCAGTTTCGTCTATGTTTATTCTGTGGTCAACTTATGCTTTTGGTATTACTTCAATATGATGCATTTTACGTTCTTTGAAATTTATTAATTAGTTTTACCTAGGTACATGAATTTTACTTGCTCAGTGCTCACTTCTTTGTTCGCCTTCGCCTCGTTGTTTACTGTGGTTACTTACTGTGCTTATTCGTCTAGTGTTTTATTATCTTGCATAAGGATCAACGTGGTCTCAATTTCGGATCAATATCAGTTCAACGGTACAGCTAACCTAGTTTCCATTTCCCTCTAAATAAACCACCTACATTTATTTACATATTTGCTGGTTGCAGCTTCTTGTTACCTATTTAGGTATACAACTCTTATTGCTTCCGATTCTTCCAAGGTAGTGGAAACGTCAGAAAGAACCTGCCTACTTATGGGCACATAAATTCAAATGTTACCTACAAATTATACCTACTGAGTTCGGTTGTTACTGATGTGTTTCGTAAACCCAATATTGGCCCCTGTCATTTCATCTATTTGATACTGAAGTGCCTACCTACTACTACTTTTTTATGGCCGATGAATTTAATTATGTAGTAGTAAAAAATGATGGGTACATTGATTTGGTCCATATTAAAAGGAAAAATAACTGTGGATTCGACCCAGAAGATTTCATAGGCAAGTACCTACTTCTACCAAACATTACTAATCATAAAATTTTATAATAGGTACATACTATATAAGTAGTACCTGATACGGATTTTCGAAGTGCAAAACTCTTGCGAGATATCCGAGGTTTCACGCCTGTAAAATTCTGTACCTACCAGCTCTACCAACCAATATTTTTGTCGAGACAAGTCAAACGACGGTTATGACCTAAGTATAAAATTAGTGGTACATCTCAACTCTTATTTGATTGATATAGTAATAAATAGTGTATTATCACCGTATCCGAGTGAATTGTGTGTCTATTACCGTATCCAAACTAATACAGCGGATCTATTTAAATAATTTTTTCATAAGGTGAGACGAGTTAAGCAACGGGAAAAACGGTGTTATTGATATAGTATAGAATAGTATTATTGAGAAGGCTTGATAGAAGTGTTTATCGCTGTACTACCTGAAACTTACCACTAAGGAACAGAAATAAGCAAGGTCCAGTCCTCAAGAAAAGGCGCCTGAAGTTCGTCATACTACGAGTTACAAGTAGCACTTGAATAGGGCATGTCGGTATTTAGTTGTTATAGATTCCTCCGCATCAGTGGATCCTTCGTCATTAGATACGCTTTCTGGCTTTCTTTGTATAGGTTTGATCAACAAGGAGGAACCACGGAAAATTCCTTTCACGACGTTATGATCCCTTTCTTTGAGGATAATCTGCATAACAGGACACACCACCTGCACATCATCAAAATAAACTGTTATCTTTATCTCTACTCAAGGTCATTTTTCGTTATCACATTCATCAAGTAGAGATTCATGGTCTATCTTTGGAAAAATCTTTTGAGCTCCATGTTAGTATCCATGTTTCATCGAGTGCCTTCTATTCTTAATGCTAATAGACCGTTGTAGGGTCTACAAGGTAGAATGCAACCCTGGAGTAATATTTTATTAAATTATAATTGTAATAAATTAATATAAATAAATTTATATAGGTAATTTATATAAATAAATTTAATATAAATATAATATTAAATTAAGTATTAGCTAAGTCATAGTTCGTTCAAAAAACTACTGGGAAATTTACCGAATTTCTGAAATTTGATTACCGGGATCTACCGGTTTTCTCGACCAGATCTACTGACATGCAGTGTTAAGCTGGCGGCAACACTGCTTCTCAAACGTGAGTAACGATGTTGATCCACACTAAACACGTGAAACCTACATTGTAAATGAAACGAACTAAATCACTCGCGACGAAGTTGTGGAAACCCATTTCAAAACGGAAGTTAGTGAAAAACGTTGTCTATTTCCACGAAAAATAAGGAGTTACACTGTTAAATCGATTTCGACGGTTAGGCCATCATCAGTAACAAACAATAACTAACTGTTACAATAACTTACAGTAACAATTTATTGTTTGTTGCTGATGATGGCCTAACCGTCGAAATCGATTTAACAGTGTAACTCTTTATTTTTGTGGAAATTGACAACGTTTTTCACTAACTTCCGTTTTGTAAATGAAACTTACCACGAGTGGGGGAAGTAATTATAAATGCATTAACCCGCTACAGCCAATTCTGTAGGGCAATCAGCAAGTAATCAATATGTTTATTATAATCCTTACCATGAATTATTCACATTTGGTACGAGGAAGTTATGTGCCGTACGGGGGACTTTGTTCGTAGCAACAAGAGTTTTATTACTTAGCACCCTTACGAAGTTTATGACTGTCCGCTCTCGTTCGGAGTTATGCCTCGGGGATCAGCATCCGTCACTTGTTCCGTGCGAATTCCGTGAGAAATGACGGGGGAATTCTCTGTGAATGTTTAATTCTTCCATTACAGACGGCGACGAGGCGGGCGTGGGGGAGTCGGCCCTCGCCTCTCCCCGGAGGTTCCGCTCGTCGCCTCGCCGACGTAATTATTTCAGGGGACGCGGAAAACTGTTTTGAACCCGCCAACAAGGCTGTTCTGACTTCGGTCGCTCGTTCCCAACCTGTTCCAATGGCTCTGATCCGGTGAGGTCAAGGATTTCGTTTTATTTAATAGTTTTAGTACCTACGTATTAATTTCTAATACTTGTTGTTAAATATACGAAGACTATACGATAAACTGTCAAACGTTCATATAAGTAGATGTTCAATAGTTTTGACCTTTCATGTCTTTACACTGGCACATAAACGAAAAAAGCGTTAACAAAAAGCGTTAAAAAATCGTTAAGGTTGGTTTTCTGATGATTTCCGCTTACAACCGATTCGTTGCTAGGGAAATGGTACTTGGTCGTTTTTCATCCCACAAAATTCGTTGATCATTCGTTCGAAAGCTCAACCATATTACGTTAACTACAGCGAAGTGCGTGGCCAACAAGCTGCGTTATGAGCAAGGTTATTTGAATAATTGTTTACACACAGGTGATCATTTTCAATAATGTGATATTGTGAACATGATTTCAACCGTGTTTCGATGATTTGATTCATAGCAGGTGATCCGAATATTGCGAGAACGGTTTGATTTGTGAAGAGGTGGTTAAATCATTTTAATTGGTAATTTCTATACTTGGTAATTTATATAGGAAGCTGTAATTTCGTATGTAGCCTCTTTAGGACATTATTTACTTGACCATGCCTAGGGTCCGGATCAGATGTGTGGCTCTTAAAGCTAATTTCTAAGCTTTACACTCTAGGAAGCTGTAATTTCGTATGTAGCCTCTTTGGGACATTTACTTGACGATTCCCAGGGTCCGGATCAGCTGAGTGGCTCTTAGAGCTAATTTCTATGCTTTACACTCTAGGAAGCTGTAATTTCGTATGTAGCCTCTTTAGGATATTTACTTACCTAACGATTCCCAGGGTCCAGATCAGATGAGTGGCTCTTAAAGCTAATTTCTATGCTTCACACTCTAGGAAGCTGTAATTTCATATGTAGCCTCTTTAGGACATTTACTTGACGATTCCCAGGGTTCGGATCAGCTGAGTGGCTCTTGAAGCTAATTTCTATGCCTTACACTATAGGAAGCTGTAATTTCGTATGTAGCCTCTTTAGGACATTTACTTGACGATGCCCGGGGTCCGGATCAGCTGAGTGGCTCTTAGGGCTTGCATACGAGTCTGCAACTAAAGACATAAAATGTCCCAATGTGTTGCAGACTCGTATACAAGAGTTTCTGATGATGATCGAATTTAATCTAAATCATACAATTTCGTTCATCTAAGTAACATTTCTTGATCTATAAATCTATGATTTTCGTATAGTTTATAGTGTTTTGTACCTAAGCAAGAGCCTGCTGTTTGTTTCCAGCTAAAACCCTCCCTACGGTACGAATGGTAAAATGGTAATGAAGCACAATGAGGCTCCTGGTAACTAATATGGTACCCTAGTTTCCTAATACTACCTCATGTGCCTAAAGTGGACTTTATTTTTAAATATTATTGCACTATAATAACCAATGACTAGATGTGATAATTTGACTAGGATAAGTAAATAAATATGTGGATATAAGTAGCTTCGGAAGATTTATTAACCAGTAGGTATGTACCTACGTGAGGTAACTTGTTGAACTAAGTTTCCTACCTATAGAGTGGCCACTGAAAGTCAAGAAGTTGGTAACAGATACGTATCACAGATATTAGATAATTTCAGAAAAGTTCATTCCCAAAGCTGAAGAGGTAGGTAGGTAGATGAAGAGAATGAAGGCACAACTCCAAGTAAGTTAGGTAGAAGATAGGTAGATGTAGAAGATAGGTAGAAGAAGAATTAATACAGCCAAAACAGACCTTAAGGTGAAATGAAGATAGAGATGCAATAAAGAACGCTCTCACCACAATTATCTCTTTATCCTGAGCTGGAGACCGGTCAGCAAGCAGGTGGCACTGATTGGAAATGATGAACCAACCAAGTACAATAGATATGTGGCAGTATCCACACCGGCAGCAATTCCCAGTGATATTTCGGGAAGGTTGAAGAAATATGCAGCGATTTGGTACCAAAATCGATCTGGATAATTGCTAATAATGCGCGGATGTTATAGGATACGATGATTTGAATGATAAAAAGGTCTGAATTTTGCAACGGCTGAACTAGAAGTATGATGGCGGCTAGAACATGGCAGGTTCCAGTCAGGGATGCACGGTGAAGCAGCTGATGCAGATGTTGAGAACACAAAATCACAACTCACTCACAGTAACTTGTAACAATATAAATAATACAAAAACAGGGAGTACAAATTTCCTACATGAATTTAAATTATAATAAACCAGTACAAATGTAAATAATTTGTGCAAGTTGACCCTACAAGAGATATATGGAGGAAGAATATAAGCCCATGTAGCTGCCACTACAAGAAAGGGATCCCGTAGGCACTGGAAAGATAACAGCTTATCATTGTTATTGTATTTTCCCTAATGAATCAACAGATGTTTATTGAACTTGATGAATATATTGAATCAGTGAGGAGTGATGACTAAAAAACGGATATTATGAAGGAAAAAATAGGTGTAGGTGAAGTGATATAATGTGGAATGGAGGAATGCGGATTTCATCTGAACCGTTGCAGGTAAGGTCTTCGTTTATGATTGCTTGTGTTGCTGATTCCTGAACGATGTTTCACTACCATATAGTATTTGTTGTTGAATATACGAATACTATATAATAAACTGTAAAACGTTCATATAAGTAGATATTCAATAGTTTTTCGTAATGATTTGAAATCACGTACGCTTTCATATTCACAAACCTACCTATGCATTACAAGGTGGTCCTCGATCGGATTTGACCTCAAAGTGCTTGCCCTTCACATTATTTTTCATTCGAAATATGATTTTGGAATATGTTAGGATTATAATTCAGCAAAAACTGAAATCAAGCATTGAGCCGTTTTTTTTAAATTCAGTTTTTAATTTTTTAATTGATACATTAATCATGAAAACACGCTATAGTTGCCAAAATTCGGAAAAAAATATTATTTATTATTTATGTGTCATTATACAATAGAATCTTCATCTAGTTGCATATTTCTGACCTATTTTGTGATCAAATATAAATAGATTATTTATATACGTTATTTTCTATCTTTCCCCGGAATACCTCTTACATAATTTAATCACCAACTACGCTCCCGATGCAGAAACGTTGACTGATTAACGAGTTAGAGCATCATCAAGGCATGGCCACATCCAAATTATTGATACATTAATTTAAACAAGATGGGAAACAGAACTATAACATATCATGTGTCCACATAAATTGTGTCACCTGCACAGTCCGACTTTATTCCAACTTAAGCAGACATAATATATACCCAGTTGTTGGATGAATGCCTTAGGAGGGTGGAAGAAAAGTTTTCGGATTAACTTTTGTGTGCTGTTTTGTTAACAGGTAATTGAGGGGGCTGGAGGGACGAACGTATAACGAGAGGCAGCGGCGGTCAGGATGGGTGGGAGGACACGTACACATAACCTACGCGGCGGCTGAGCAGAATGAGGCGGAAGCGGCGGGTTGTGGTCAGGGGGAACGGGAGCGGGGAGGAATTACCGGCTCAGAAATAGTGTGTTGGAGGCCCGGCGTAGGGACGGATTAGGGCTTTACTAGCATCGCTGGAGGCAGGAGGGACTATTTTATGGCCCACTATATCCCAGTTTACTCGTGCGTTGCACAGGGTCGGGGAACGTGCAGTGTTGAGTACCTACCTAGCCCTCCAACAGTGTGAAATTCTGGAATGAAACAACATAAAATGGAAACTGGGAACGGGGATTAGAGATCTCAACTGAACAAAATGGATAGGTGGGATTTATTATCGTCTCTTTCCATAATATATTTTTGGGTAGTTACTCAAATTATTACATTACAGGTGATTACACTGATATTATGAGGAATATATCGAACAGAAAAATATTTATTTATTGACATTTTATGTCTTTACTTTGGCACGTAAACAAAAAAAGCGTTAAGAAAAAGCGTTACAGTTGGTTTTCTGATGATTTCCGATTACAACCGAGTCGTTGCTAGGGAAGTGGTACTTCGTCGTTTTTCATCCCACAAAATTCGTTTACCATTCGTTCGAAAGCTCTCGATTTATCCAACCATTTTACGTTAACTACTGCGAAGTTTGTGGCCAACAAGCTGAGTTATGAGCATGGTTATTTGAATAATTGTGTACAGTCAGGTGATCATTTTCAGTAATTGATATTGTGAACATGATTGCTACCGCTTGTTAATTTCTGATGATTTCATTGAGCTGGTGTTCCGATGATTTGATTCATAGCAGGTGATCCGAATATTGCGAGAAAGGTTTGATTTGTGAAGTGGTGGTTAAATCATTTTAATAGGTAATTTCTATACTTCACACTCTAGGAAGCTTTAATTTCGTATGTAGACTCGAAGGACATTTACTTGACGATGTCCAGGGTCCGGATCTAATTTCTATGCTTTACACTCTAGGAAGTTGTAATTTCGTATGCAGCCTCTTTAGAACATTTACTTGACGATGCCCAGGGTCCGGATCAGATGAGTGGCTCTTAAAGCTAATTTCTATGCTTTACACTCTAGGAAGCTGTAATTTCGTATGTAGCCTCTTTAGGACATTTACTTGACGATTCCCAGGGTCCGGATCAGCTGAGTGGGTCTTAGAGTTTGGATACGAGTATGGAACTAAAGACATAGAATGTCCCAATGTGTTGCAGACTCGTATGCAAGCGTTTCGATGGACGCTCTCAACAAACACAGTCCTACTCACTCCATTCGGCATTCCAAATAAACGGTGCTGATTTAATAAGGATCTGTAAAGTAGCAATTAAAACTCATCCCTCAGACAGTCCACAGGTGATACTCACTGACTCTAAAACAGCTTGTCTTGTGTTATTCCACATCCATTGTGGGAAAATTAACAACTAATTTAAATTGGGTCCTTGTTACAGTATTTTTCTCATAGGTGCATAGGATCATAAATCCCTTTAGGTACGATAATATTTATGAATAAATAACTCAAACCAGTAGGTACAATACATTGGTTGGTAACAAAAACACAATAATGTAGGAATCATAAGATCAATAGAAAATATCATTAAACTAAAGACGCTTACCTATTAGTGGAGTATTAAGAAAGACGGACGGCCAACCACCAAAACTTGTTGGTAGAAAAGTGAAGGACGGTAATAAGAGGAAAGATTCTTTTAAAAAATGAATAAATAAAAATAAATGCAATAAAATAAAAGAAAATATGAGGAGGAAGAAATGTTAGACGAAGCAGTACAAGGAAGGGAGTTTTAGGAAGAATCCTGGTTTGGAGGATTATGGTTACTTGTGCCCTGTAAGACATAAGGAAATCCATATTCCCGACGGTAGATCTACTATCTACTTCCAGCCTTACAAAACATAAAATTATTTTTAATTTCTTACTTGTAGCTCTTTTGAGTCACACAGTACATATAAAGACAGGGTGAAAGTCGATATGACCCATATCATTCGAGTGTGCATGCACGTGGTCATTAAGGTTAATAAATTTAAGATAAAATGATGTCGTATGAGCTTTGATACAGGCCATAAAACTGCATCCCAGGAGAGAAAATATGTATAGGTTTCTTATGCAGTTTCTAAAAGTAACTGATATTTCGCTCCTGCATGTTGGATCGTTGTGGATACTAAACGGAACAGCTCCATAACATTATGGTATGATATGTTTCCTGTTCACTGAGCAATGTTGAAATTTGAATTGGAGCCTCTGTGGAATGACAAGGTAGGGAGCCACCCCGATCACCTGAGAGTGCCCTGTGGCTAATTTCTTTCCTATTCAACGCACGATTATGAAATTTGAATTGGAGGCTCTGTGGAACTGCTGGGTAAGAATGACAAGTATTTAAGGGCACTTGGTACCCCAACAAAAATTTTCAACCTTTTTTCTTTTTTTTTGTCTTAAATAAAATTAGATTCATTCCTGAACAAGATAATATATTGAATATAATATTTACAAAATTCAAATGTCTCACAAATTAACTTAGAAGTAGCCCGCCTCATAGTCCGCTGCCCCTGCTTCTTCAAATTCAAACAGCTTGGGAAAGTCGATAATATCCAAAATACTGGTACTTACAAATCCTAATCCAAATCCTAATTTCTTCTTGGAGGAAGATAACCAGCTTGAGTCGCCTGATGAAGTGCTAAGAAAAAGAGGGGTTTCAGAGAAAGAAGTTCCAGGAACGGAAGGATCATAGGAAGCCAAAGGATGAGAGCCGGGTGAAAGACTTGAGCTGGATGGTAAGTGCAAATTTAGGACGCAGAATCATCTTCAAGCACTTTTTGGAGAAATTCGCGATATGGTGGACCTTCTTGAATATTATTTTACTTTTCGTCATTGCGTATAGCTCTAAAACTATACGGACTAAACGAATTGCGGACAAACCGAACACGGAAAGATGCACGGACGAGTGGAAACGTAGACAACATAGAATAACAGAACATTTTATCATTGTTATCATCTTATCATTCTAGTTGGTTGATATTATGCTCTGGCTGTGTGAAGTGAAGTCATTGAGGTTACTAACTCATTCACACATATTCAAGTCATATTAGTTCACCAAAACGTCGCAGAAGCGCGAATATCGTTACTTTTTCGTTTTATGGCTCTCCTGAAAAGTAGCATATCTTTGCGCATCGGACCCTCTATCTTGGGATCTACTGAACCGAATTCATTTTTCTTTCTTTAGAAAGTTATCTCTCAACCTACTGCATAAATCTGCGGGAATAGTTTATCGAAATAAGTTATTGTAATTACGGGACAGTTAATCGAAGTTACCTCAAATACCACCAATATTTCCGAAATCGGCTTCGATATTGTAATGCGGCAAATTAATATTTTTTCAATCTGATTCCGCAGATCTTGATAAGAAAAAAAAAAAAAAAAAAAAAAAAAAAAAAAAAAAAAAAAAAAAAAAAAAAAAAAAAAAAAAACCATCGAAATCGGCCCAACGAGTGCCGAATAATGGGTCACGAATTTTGCCATTTTTGGGGGGGTAATAAGTGCCCTTAACATAAACCGTACAATTGTGGGGTCCAGGTGCTATAAAATGTGAACCTTTTTGGGAGGCTTGATTCGCCTACTTTTGATTACTACTACGAATATATGGGGTTTCATGGTAATAAAATTATAGACTAACTCTGCATAGAAGGGCTATCTAAACGGAAGAAATAAACCTTTGTGTAATAATTTGCAGCATTTTTCGTTGCGTTGCTAGATGGCAATTTTCAGCAAAAGGGTCTTTGTAAATATGTATTCTATATTTTCCATTTCTAACATGCCTAGTTAGCTAAGGAAAATAAGTGAGACGTGCATGGCTATTTAGCCACCCTGTATTAATTCCCGTGGAAAAGGTAAGGTGCCTCCCCAACGACATTCATTGCATGAATCAATACGTAGCGCTGTCGCTTCGGTTGAAATAACGTTCGCCGTCGGTATCCATTTTATTGCGAAAAACCCGGCAGCGGACGAGAGAGGGCGGGCGATGAATAGAAAAACATGAAATATCGCCCGACCAAATTGGATCTTATAAATCAGGCGACAACTGCAGGGGCCTCCCGGCCCGCCGCGGAAGTTGCACCCAATATCCTGAGTGGGATTTAGCGGGCGGTCCCGTGCGGCAAGCTGACGATCTTTGACCATTGCAGGCGATATGAATCGCCGGGCACATGATCACATCAATGATTAGCGATCCCCGATGGCTGCGTGGCTCGGCATATGCATTTATCGACTTTCTGAACGGAGGAGATCGAATTACTTTCAACGCTATTTCAAGTCCCTTCTGTACTGAACGTATTTCGCCCAGGTTTACGATTCATTCTTGGAACGAATCTTGTTGTTTACGATAACACGAGAAACGTACACATTTTTTTTTCTTGAAAAAAAAAAAAAACGCATTTATTTAGATAGGTAAGTACATATTGCAATACAAAAATACACTGCCAAGGAAATGGCACATGAGCTTCCTCGTGACCTTCACAGTACGTCACCATTAAATTCCAGAAAACTAGAAACGACCGGTTCTGGCATCAGGGAATTAATAAGGTGGGAAATTGGAAGCTGAATGGTACATATAATAAATGAAATTATAAGAAAAATTTGGATTTTAATATGGGACCATCCAGGATGTAGTCCGCATGTTCCTCATAACTAAGCTGTGACTGTAACAAAAACATCACTTTCGCGCATGCGCCTAGCGTACCGCTGCTGATGATCGCGAACAATGTGGTACGGGACCTCAAGAAACCTCTCCGCATCATCCCTGAAAATCTGACCGAAATCCGTTCACAATTGCCTGAGTTATGACCGAAACAAGAAAATTTTGTTTGCGCCTGCGCAGAGGCTACCGTTGATTCGATCATGACGGAACTGATAGGGGACCATGTACAGCTATACCCGCACGATCCCTAAAAATTTGAAGAAAATAGCATCAAAATTGTGGAAATTACGGCTGTTGCAAGGACCGTAACAAGAATATTTCGTTCACGCATGCGCAGAGCGTACAGCTAATGCAATTATGATGATTGTCTTATGGGACCTCAAGGGACCTTACCCACATCATCCCTGAAAATCTGACCGAAATCCGTTCAACATTGACCGAGTTATGACCGTCACAAGGAATTCACGTAAACGCCTGCGCAGAAGCTACCGTTGATTCGATCATAATGAAGTTGATAGGAGACCTTTTAGAGCTTAATCCGCACGATCCCTGAAAATTTGGTTAAAATCGGATCAAAATAGTGGATGTTATGGCTGTTACAAGGAAATGTGGACGGACAGACAGACAGAGAGAAAGACAGACAGACACGGAACCAAATTTGTTCAGGAGGCTCTGAAACGCAAAATGCGAGTGGAAATTTTGATTTTGGAGCAAAAAATTTTTTTCATTTCGAAAGTGAAAACAAAGCTTCCGCTGCCTTGCAGTCTCTGAAGCAAAAAGTTGCACAAATAAGGAAATGCTACTCCCCACTATAAGTCGTAGACTTGTGCTGTGGGGAGGAGTAATACATAATCAGCACACTCATTGAATACCTTATTCAATAATCATCTTGTAAGTAAACATAGGTAAATTAGAATCAAAAGGTATACATCGGGTAAATCAGAATACATAGGAATTATTCAGTTACCATCTTAAAGTTTTAATATTATCTAATGGGTCTCAGATTGCCTCATTATTATATGTTTTTTCAGTTCTTTTTTGAACTTTTCAATTTTAGAAATAGAGAGGAGTTCATGGCGTAAGGCACTGAACAGTTTTTCTCCCCGGTAATCATTGTCCCGTTGGCCATGGTGTGTCCTACGGAAAGGCAGTTTAGAAAGAAATTATCCACAAGTTCTTGTTTTTCCCTCATCTAAACATTTCAGGTGGTTGCTACGTAAATCCTTATATATTTTAATTATAGTTATCTTGTCAATTAGCTCTCCCAATTTGAGTTCTGCGAACTCTTTAAAGAGAGCTTCTGTCGAATATCTTGTCCTTTGTTTAAGTAAGACTTTGATTAAGAGCTTCTGGGTCAGGAATAACGAATCAAGAAGGGGCGAGCTACATCCTCCCCAACTTTTTTTATCTGCGGGATATCACTTTCTCTAAACGCGAAAGTTAAGAAATTAGTTTTAGAAAAATTGATCTTCATTCCCATCGCGCACATCAGTTGCGCCTCTTCATATAAACCTCCAAACATTCATTTATCGAGTTAACCTCTAAAATCATAGAAATCTATGAGAATTAACTCGCTGGTTCACTTCCATGGTTCCTCACAAAGTTTGAAAAATCGAAGACGTCGTATTGTCGCCAAGGACAGCGTTTAATGCTTTTATAGTGGTTTCAATTGATTCTGTGAGGTAAAAACTATTGAAACCTTGCCTAGTTTTCTCGCTAGCTCGGTATGGCTGTATAGATGCGGTGATATTTTACTGTTGAGTGGGGACGTGTAGAACGATTGGAAACGGTAGATCGCTAAGGGTGGATAAAGCGGGTGATTTGAAATGTGTAGGGGGATGCTGCTCGCTTCGCTCGCTCGGGGTGGGTTTTATCCTCGCTTCCCTCGCTCAGTGTGGAATGTATCGATGAGATGGGATATAGTCCCCATACCATCGAGACTTACAGCCCTTGTTTCGGGTGGAGGTGGAAAATTTGAAAATTGCTTACAATCCCCTTCGACTGACAATCCCAAGGGAATGGAGAAAAAAGTCTTATAAAAGGGGCAAAACGACTTGGGGTTGATTTCACGACCATCGTTGCAGCCGACGACTAGTTCCTGACGTCGAATTGTCACCAAAAAATATTCAGCTAATTCCGGACGTGTAAAGATTCTACCTACCAACTTTTAAGTTGATTACCAAAACCACGGCCTGTATAGCAGAAGTCACTCACACGCACACACGCTGACAAAAGAAAAATGCAAGTTGAGTCAAAGTAGAGGCTCACTTCTTTCGTCAAAACCCAATGGTAAGTTATGCATGAATTGCTGAGACATCCATGAGATCTTCTTTGTGTATGATTTGGATGTAACGGCGAATTGATCATGATCTTACTGGATCAACTACCTCCATATTAACCCAACATGACAATGACGTACACATCAGATGTGACTCTTCAAATAACTTTTCAGGATTCATTTATTGAGTTAAGTAGTTATGGGTATCTACGAAATTTGAACAAATTGGTAGGTAAATAATGCATTCATCACAGGGACGTCCCTATGGATGGATTAAATATAGTTTTTATGAGAATTAAAATGAGAGGAAAACAGAATTATCATGCTTTATCGGAAATTACCCTCCTCCCCCATTTAAGCCCGCCAAGCTCGCGTAACTGGACTAAAATCTGGATCGAACAAATAATGAAAAACTGCCACGGATATTAGATGAATATAGTAAAAATCTGACGATTTATTATTATTACTCCCTCAAATCACCCCCCCCCCCTCCCTCCATTATAAAGTCTGAAACTCCATTATAAATAGCTTCGGGGTACTAGAAAGGGAGCAAACTGGTCGATAGTGCTTTATATAGTTTTTATCCCATCCCTTATGAATAAGCGTCATAAATGCGGACATGGTAAAAAAGGCAATTCAATGGGCCAGAGAGACTGGTTGCACACTTTTTCAAAAGCACAAGTGGAACTCCATCAGGACCCGTTCCCTTACTTACATCGTGACCTTAAAATCTACGAAGAACATCATCTTCAAACAATATCATAGTTCAATTGAAACTGCATCACAAAGGGGATAGGAAGGCGTCGTGGGTACTGTAGGTTATCGTAGATTATGGCAGTTGAACGTTTATATCATTCTAACGAATTCTGCGGTGGAAACTACATATAAGCTTCGGAAATCCATTGCTGCTTTTGCATGAATCAACTAAGTAAGGACAATAGATCCGGGAAACCTTACCCCTGTTTCGTCGTCCCGGGACTTTTTAGAAGAGTTACAACAGAGCGTCGTCGAAGTTTCATTAGTCGCTCTAAATGCCGTCAAAAGGGATTCAGCCGCAGCGGCTGATGCTTCATAGGGTTTCATTAGTTAGCCAGCTGACGGGGCCCCGGGGGGGGGGGGGGGGGGGGGGGGGGGGGGGGTCGAACAGGCCTCTGTCGGATGTTATCTATACAATTTTCACTGCGTTCGTCGCTCTCTATCGACGTAATCTCTCAACGCCGTCCATCCATCTTCGTTAAGTTTCCACTTTTACCGTCAGAACCATTAAGAGTCACCTTCCTTTGTTTGTTGCCCACCGAGTGGAGGTCCGATCATTAAAAGCCATCGTGTAAACGGATTTGGCCTGCTGCCAATCATTGACCCATTTGTATTGGTTGATCTATTACATTTAACAAGGAAGCGAATTTCCTTGTGGACCACCCAACAACATGTATTGAGTACATACATAATTACGATCATAGACAATATTCTGCAATACGTGCTTACCTAGAAATAGGTGGGCGCCCCCCGGGAGGCCGCCATGGTGGGTCGGGTCCGGGCTCGGTCGGGAAGCCCCGGTCGAGCCGCCTTTTAGGCGGGTTAATGACCTGCCTACACTCTTTCGTTTTATTTTATTATTATTGTTTTAATCAATCTGTTTTCCCCCCTCTTTTATTGGCTATATGAATGATGATTTGCTTTGTACAACAATGTTTGCTTTGACGATTGTCCAACATAATAGCATGTTTTGACAAATATATATGATTCTGATTCTGATTCTGATACCCATTCAACTTGAATTGGTACCATTTATTTTCAGTTCACCAAAGCCCCAAAGAGTAAGGTAGGAGTTATGCAAAACCGTTAACCGTTTGTCGCCTGTATGTAATTAGTTAAATACGATACCTACGTCTCTTCTTCTTTTGGTTTTTTATTTTCAATAAAAAACCTTCGTAATCGACCAAAAAATGAAAATTTTCCAATCATGCAGTAAGACTGCATGACCGAATTTTCGCAAATTATTGTACCCATTATATTTGTAAAATTGTTTTGAAAGTTGTGAGTGCAATCAACCATTGCAAACAACCAATTTCATCACGAAAAAACTTGTTCTAAAAATAGTGTTCTGCAATTCAAACAAGTTTTTGGATTTTTAGCTTTCTTGCAGTTTTCATCTGTTTTTCATCAAATATTGATGAAAGTTAAGTGTTTTTGTCTGCCTAATTTTGGGACTAAATTTGTATTGTTTATAAACTTCTTTTAAATAAAAGTGTGCTATAAAATTTACTTAGAATTAAAAACTTAACAAAACTTACTCATATTAGTTACTTGAATTAAAATATAAACCTAACAAATTTTAGCCGTTTTTTAAGCAATTTTTACGGGGTTTTTTGTGTGTGCACATTATGTGAAATTTCAGCAATTCAGTGGGTCGGGGGGAAACTGCCAGACCAGGAAACTGTCCAAAACGTCCTTCCTGGAAATTCGGGGAGATCGGGGTTTCGTTTCAAAACTCCCGGAAAACCTGTTCCTCCAAACTCCCCGAAAAGGTGGAACGAGGATTCTGCCAGAAAACTTGAAACACAGATTGCGAAGAGGGAGAACTGCCCGAATCTGTACGAACTGAAAACTGTCCGAAAGTAGGGTCGTCAATCCCTTTACCTTGGGCCTTATCAAAGAAATACGAATGTAAGTAATTAGCTCCTGAGGAACTCCCAAGTTCACTGCCAGACAACAGAAGGCCAGTAACATTATTTGCATTATCTAGGCCCCAGTGGGACATAAAAATACCTCAAATTATATATCTTATGACTAGGGCTCGGATCGATATACTCGATAAAATCTCCAGATATGCTTGAAAAACATCTGTTTTATGCTCGATAGCAAATACCATTATATGCTCGAAAAACACCGTTGAAAACTATAGAAAAGAAAGTGAAACGAAAAAAATCTACAACTTATCTTTATATACCTACGAACTTTATTTTCAAATTGTATGTATATATTGTATTTATAATTGTATCTACAAGTTTCAGGTATATATGACAAGTTTCATTTATTCACGCTACAGTTTAAACGTCTATTTACAAAATGTACGGCATGTCGGTCATCTTTGCTGTTCCAGGACATGACGTATGCGAACATCTCATGTACCACACTGAGTTTTTCTTTTTATCTCTAATATATAAGAAATTATTGCACTCGTCAACGTAAAGAAGTGAGTTGGCTCGTTGGCCCTGCATTACAAAAACCATATTCAACGGACAGAAACCCGTCACAGAGATGAGAAAACGAATCTCTTACTCTCAGGAATGAAACTTTTCGAATGAATTATTATGGTGCGAGAATGGCCATATATAGGCCTAATGAATGCACGACGCAGTGGTTGCCATTATAATAACGGATTAGAATGTGACTCAATAAGAGAATGGCCATATATAGGATTCCCTCTGATAATGGAAGAAGATGCTTTACAAAGAAGGATTAGAATGTGACTCGGATTAGAATGTGACTGGATTAGAAAAGATCCACTCGGAGTTCATTGCCCAGAGAAGACATTCGGACAGTTTTCGAAGTCGAAACGGGGATTTTCCATTCTGCCGGAATATTTTCGGACAGTTCTGCAGCTTTCTGTTTTCCGATAGTTTCCTGGCCCTACTTTCGGAGACATTTACGTGAACTCCTTGAACTCCCCGAATCGGTTTTGGGGCAGAAATTCGGACAGTCTCCTGGTCTACCAGTTTCCAAGTTCCCATTCAGTGTGCTCAAGAGAGCTGGTCACGAACTCGGCCTATAATTTGGAAAGCCTCAAGCCTCAACCGAACTTTCCTGCGATGAGTTACCTTCTTCCTACGATTTTTCAAAGGTTTGCACACTAGTGACATCAAAGCACCCCTCCTCATTCAAAGCACCCCTGCCTATCAGTGAGACATCACCAGTGTGCAAACTTTGAAAAATCGTAAAAATAAAACTACTCAACATAGGGGAGTGCGGATGGTATCAAATTTCTTAGAATGAAATTTATTTTCATTTAAAAATATAAAATGAACACGTGGGAAACACTTATTCAGCTCACCTTATTCAGCTCACTCAACTGATTCGGAAAGGGCCCGTCACTTCATTCACCTGTCCTCCATATGTTATTAACTACTCAGATGTTACAAAGTTACTACATATACCTACTACGTTTGCTCGTCTCGCCGTCTTACAAAAGTTCAAATCACAGGCCAACCTACAAAAGCATGAAACATGTCAAAACATAAAACCTGTACCTACTTAATTAAAAAAAAAAAAAAAAAAAAAAAAAAAAAAAAAAAAAAAAAAAAAAAAAAAAAGCTCGGCGCTCCGCGCCTCGCCAGGGGGCAAGCCCCCTGGACCCCCGGTTACCTCTATTTACATACTTCGGACGAAATTATTGAAACACAGAATGTGTTTGCGTTGTCGCGCAACCAAGTGACAACCAAACAAGCGTCATTGTTTACTATTCATTAACTATTCATGCTCATAACTCAGGTTGATGGCCACGCACTTCACAGTAGTTAACATAATATGGTTGGATAAATCAGGAGCTTTCCAACGAATGGTGAACGATTTCTGTGCGATTAAAATTGCGGAAGTTCCATTTCCCTACCAACGGCTCGGTTGTACGTGAAAATCATAAGAAAATTTACAAGCGGTTGCAATCATGTTGACAATATCATCTGTGTGTAAACAATTGATTCAAATAACCATGCTCATAACTCAGGTTGATGGCCACGCACTTCGCAGTAGTTAACATAATATGGTTGGATAAATCAGGAGCTTTCCAACGAATGGTGAACGATTTCTGTGCGATTAAAATTGCGGAAGTTCCATTTCCCTACCAACGGCTCGGTTGTACGTGAAAATCATAAGAAAATTTACAAGCAGTTGCAATCATGTTGACAATATCAATTATTGAGAATGATCATCTGTGTGTAAACAATTGATTCAAATAACCATGCTCATAACTCAGGTTGATGGCCACGCACTTCGCAGTAGTTAACATAATATGGTTGGATAAATCAGGAGCTTTCCAACGAATGGTGAACGATTTCTGTGCGATTAAAATTGCGGAAGTTCCATTTCCCTAGCAACGACTCGGTTGTAACACATTTCGTTACCATCCCGCGTTCCATTTTCGGCTAGTTAGTCCATGGCTAAAACACATTCTGTGTTAAAAAAAAAAAACATTATTTTTGAATTCGAAATTACTAAATAAGTTTCGCGAATGACTTCTTTTGTTATAATGATGTGATAGCATCCAGTTTTTTCATCCTTTTTTTTCTAAGTCTACTATAATAGCCTAAAAACGTTCAACCTAGGCTACCTGATATAACCGCAAGACATTTTAATTTTTATCGCGGTAAATTATCCATCAATAACACAGGGGAACAAAAAAAAAGTTATGTCGAGTATCAAAGAAAGTAACAGTGGTCTGGGGGATTTTCGAGGTCGCTGAATCGGAAAATGAAAGCTGTTTTTCCAGATTGGCTCGCATTTTAAAATTACAGCCCACACGCCTGTTTTCCCCATGTTCACTAATCTGAAAATCACAACTAAAAGTTTTGCATCGTATTTCCAGGTTTAACAACCGTATTTTATGTTTCTTGGGGTGCTGAATCCGAATATAAAACTGTATATTAATTATCTAGCTTCGTACAGGAGCATATCTTGTTCCAACCCTGTAAAAGTCGGCAAAATCGCCAAAAACAACGTTATTTAACACGTTACCAGTTATTTTTCTCTGAAACAAAAAATGATAGAAAAAAATCCGGTTGCAAATTTGAGTTCTACATTAAAAGTACTATAAAAGCGGTCTGTTTTTATATTGTTGAAGGTTAAATAATAAATAACCAATTTCCCAATGATTTAACACCGTAGGTAGTCTTTCTGACTTTGAATCTGACCTACATAATCTCATCTTTTGAATCCAGGAAAACGAATTCGTTGGAATAAATACGTGTTCTTTATAGGGTTTTTAATGTTAAATTCAAATTTGCAACTGAATTTTTTCTATCGTTTTTTTTTTTTCAGAGAAAAATAATTTTTATCGTTAAAAAACGTTGTTTTTGGCGATTTTTCCGATTTTTACTGTTTTTCTCATGTTCAGTATTCTAAAAATCACAACTAAAAGTTTATCTTCGCATTATCTTACTTTGCGTTTTCTAGGGTGCTGAATTTGAATATGAAACCGGATTTTAATTATCTAGCTTCATTTTCAGGCGCTAAAACCCAGTAAAAATTGGAAAAATCGCGAAAAACAGCGTTTCTTTTTGGCCGAATACAAAGGTTCACATTCTAAATATCACTACGAATCGAAAACAAAACAATAAAACAACACGATGACGGATGATGGAAACTGAGATCAGGTTGAAGGAAAACAGAGTTGGAGAAATACAAGATGGCGAATGTCAGAATCAGCGTCAGGTTACAAAACCTTATCAAATGAGACGACGTGTGAAGACGCGTGAAACACAAAGCTTGCACCGTAGAGACAGCTAGTGTAACACCGTGTTAGCGGAATTTTGATTTTGCCCCTACATTCACGTACACCGTATTAGAACACCGTATTAACCAGGGACTCTCCATTGTGTGCGTTGCACGGACCCACCTGGAATTCCCGTACATTACTTATCAATAATGCAATCCATGCTTCACTCGGTACACCTTTACAGCAACCCGTCAAGGCTTCTAAACTTGTCACGAATTTCTGCTGCTAACAAACTGCCTGTTAGCAACCATAATACGAGGGTCATCCCAAAAGTAAGTTTCCCTATTTTATTTTTTTAAAAACCTACAAGTCATAGAAACCTACGGATGGTCTCAAGTTTTTTGTTTGGATGTAGTGGTAGTCCTGTAAATGTTTCAGGCCGCTGTGTCGGTTTGTTGATAACCTATTCAGTTAGAAACATGGATGCCCCCCTTGCGATTTCGTCCGATTGTGAAGTGCGTTCTGTGATCAAATTCCTTGCCAGGGAGGGGGTTACCGCGATTGAAATTCATCGTAAACTTTGTCAAGCATATAGTGACAATGCGATGAGTGTCCAAATGGTCCGGAAGTGGCAAAAGACAGAGTATGGTCTGTAAAAGTCCCCAGAAAAGAGCACCAAAAAAAGCCAAAATTGCGACGTCAGCTGGAAAGATTATGGCCACGGTTTTTTCTGACTCCAAGGGTGTTCTATTGGTTAACTACCTACCTAAAGGTGAGACCATTAATGCTGCCAGATATTGTGAAGTCTTGGAACAACTGAGAAAAAACATCAAAGCCAAAAGACCCGGACTTTTCAAGAGAAAAGTGCTGCTTCTTCATGACAACGCAAGGCCATATTCCGCAAATTTGACCCAGGAATTGCTCAGAAAATTTGATTGGGACGTTTTCCCCCACCCACCGTACTCTCCAGACCTCGCCCCGAGTGATTACCATCTTTTCCCGGCATTGAAAACTTTTTTGGGGGGCCAGCGATTTTCCAGTGACGCAGAAGTCGAGGGCGCCGTCAACGAGTGGCTGCGCGGATTGGACAGAAACGGTATGCTTACAAAAACTCGCCACACGGTATGCAAAGTGCCAGGAACGACTCGGCGACTGTGTGGAAAAATAGTTCAGGTCTGCAGCTTTCCAACCATGTAAATATTTTAGTCAATAAAGCATTTTTTCGATTTTTTCAAAAATAGGGAAACTTACTTTTGGGATGACCCTCGTAAGTTCGGGAACTAAGCAAATCGGTTGCAAAGAGTAGCGCCGTTTATGAAGTAGAAAGATGTTTAGGAGGTTCAGACCTAGACTATGATGTGCGTCGGAACTTACTGATCACTTTAAGACCGCTCCCATCAGAATCAGTCTAGCCGTTTTGCCGTCTATTGGGAACATACATACATACGTAGATAGAAATAGACCTAAGGATTATAATGCCTTCACGAAAAAATCTCTTGGTAAATAGATCTTATAGTCTCTTCATAATTAATTTCTAACTGCTCTACATTCATTAGATACTTGTAAATTCATTTTAATGATGCTGCTATCAAGTTAGATAAGAAGTTGGTAAATTTAGGTATATTTTTGGTCTGATAAAAAAATTACAGCAATGTCCGGGGATGTTGAGCGCACTCAACGTCATTTTATTAATAGTTATCGCTATAGCGTTTGTTCGGAGTGATGATTCGAAAATTGTCGGAGGGCAGTTCGTGGATGCTATTGAATCCATTCCGTTCATTATCAGCATACACGTGAAGATCCAAGGGCACAACTGTGGAGGATCATTGCTCACTCCGTTCTACATTCTGACTGCCTGTCATTGCTTGGCGGCTATCCCCGACGATGAGGATTTCGAAGTTCAACTCTACAACCCTAAGGATTTGTTATTCGTGGCAGGAGCAATCGACTTTGAGGCAGACATGGGACGCGCTCAGGTAAGAGATCCCAGCAAATTGCTGATCCACCCCGACTGCTCAAAACGCCTTTCCATCATCCAAGATTTCGGGGTAGGAGAAGTGATGGTACAGTTTGAAATTACAGAGCGCGTTAGACCGATCAAACTTTTGACGACGCACCCAGAGGAATTCCGTAACAAGTTTTTCAGTGTGGTAGCTCGAGAAGACACAGAGTGCCGAGTTGCTGGCTGGGGAGAAACAAGGAGGGGAGATATTGAAAAACCGAAGGCCTCGACGAAACTTAAATCATTGAGAATGTTTCTGATCCCGGAGAAAAAGTGTCAAACGTTGTACGGCGAACGTGATAAGAGGTTCTTGCACTTTCCTTTCATGGCAAACGACCAGATTTGTGCCGTGAGCGAAAACCTCAACGAATCTGACTGTATTGGGGACTCCGGATCGCCGTTCTATTGTAACGAATACGTCATCGGCGTCGTCAGCTATGGTTACGAATGTGGAACTCATATGCCAAGCGTATACACCGAGCTGAGGGGGTTCTTAAAGTGGTTCATGACCGACGTATACCCACACCGACCGAGCCGTATGTCGGTAGACTATCTGAATATCATAACTATTAACGGAACCTCGAAACCAACATTCAGGGATAGACCTACTGTGAGAAACTATACACCCCGGGTGTATGTCAGTTTTGCCTATTATAAACTACCTTACATACTCCATTTAATATGGGTTTCCGTTAGTTATGTTAAAAACAGTATGGAATTCAGAAACTAACATGCATTTGGGTTCTTTTATGCGTAAGTAAATACACAAAGCCAGTTAAATGAACCCAATATCTTCCATACCAATAAAGGCGCCTGAGGTTCTACTAAATGGTTTTTTGTAAAGTGCTACGAATATTAAACTAGGTAGATGGTATTGATTTACTATTCGGAAGTTGAGTTAGGTACTCAATGAACAGTAGAGTTGGTACCTATATAACTTTATTGTCGGATAATTGTATATATTTAGGCTATTTGAATTAAGGGGGAACTGTTCATGTAGCTGGGAGTGGGGTTTTCCAGGGTTTTTTCTTTTCTTTTTTCTTGTGTGACTAACGTCCAATGTGATTTTGTAATCCCTAATTCATGCCCAAGGACAGGGCGGCCCCATCGCCAAACCCTATATAACTTTATTTATTTATTAAACGTATAATCCGTTTTTACAGAGGCTTCCTTACCGAAGATGTAATTTAACAACGACAGGAAAAGATGACCCGAAACAACGATATATACAGAAAGACTAGTGTTGCCGTTACCATGTGATCTCTGAAGTTAATTTCTTTGCTTAAACAAATTTAACCTACGAAACGAAAATTTGGAATCGAGTGAAAAACGTATTGTAAGCTCATCAATCTTTATCCTTAAGGCGTGAGGTGTTTAATGTAGTACGTATTTTTTTAATACGAAAAACTGCATTATTCCTTAGGTTGCTATGTGTTACGAACAAATTACAGAACAAATTCATACTATTGGTAGGTAATAATTTTATGCATTAACCCCCAAACAGAAGCTCCGCGTAGAAAATATTCCAAGCGACAAAATGCATGATATCATCCAATTTGGCTCAAGCCAATAGTCGAATCGCCGTCGGGTACCTACATTCTTTTTCATTAGCATTCATTTTACCCAACTATTCGTAGAAAAGGGGGTATTACGGCGGCGCTTGGGGATTGAGATGCATTTTCTTTGCGTTTCAGAGGGTGTAGAACAAGTTTACAATAGTTTCAATTTCAGATTTCTATGTATATATATATATATATATATATATATATATAGCTGATCAGGAAAGAGCCACCAGTTTGTTCATCGGTGTACCAGAGGTTTCCTACCAAATTTCAAATTCCTGAGGTTAACCGGAGAGAATCCAGCTCACATTCCCGATCAAGGTAGAACCTGCAATTATGTTTTTATCTTTTACACAATGTCCCAGAGAAGCTTCCTATCAAACTTCACATTCCTTGGGTGAATAGGCGAGAATTTAGCTAACTCAGCTGATCAGAATAAAACCCATTATATCACTCATCAGATGATGTCCCAGAGAGTCCCCCAACCAAATTTCAACTTTCTTGAGTGAAAAGGAGATTTATTTCACTCAGCTGATCCGGAGTTGGTCGTAGCTGGTCCGAAACCCCAAAAGACACTTCGTCAGGTAAACTTAGCCTTTCATCAGGTCAAATTTAGCCAATTTTTCAAATTTCACCAAAATTGGCTGAGCAGAACTGGTAGAAGTAGGTGGGAAAAAATCAGGTGAGGCGCGAAAAAAGTCTGACGCTTCACTTGTTTTGCATTTGTTAAAAGTGCATTTTGACGCTTCATTTTAGCTTGTACAGAATCCATCTAACGGTATATATTAGGCATTAAGCACTTAAGGGCTCCACCGTGGATATTCACGAAAACTAAGTTTGAGTCGGCAGGGTGAGGTCGGGCTCGGGTCAAGTTGGGCTGGAGTTGTATTTTGTTAGTTACCTATGAGAATGATTAGGAATTAATAGTTAACTCGCTGGATGATAAAGAACTGAGAGACGTCACGTTGAACTCAAGAGGATTGGCAAACTATTTGTCGTGATCCCATCGCATAGTGATTGGTATCAAACTCGTTCCAGAGGCCAAGGCAGAGGAAAGGAAGCTCATTCGTGATTTGTGCCGCCGGGGGAAGGCTTAGCTATTAAAGGGGCGGAGAGTAAAACAAGACCAACTTAGCACATTCCACAACCCAAAGCTTAACATTCATTAAACTGTCCAACAAAGTTGGTCGTGGAGCTTGTCCCATGCACCGTAACCCTTGAGACCACCCCTCCTCTTCCACGCTCAAATTTACAATACTATTAGACCAAGTTTATAACGAAACTCCGTTTTTAGCCCTCTCAAAAAGGAAGCGCCTACAGTTTTCCAGTTACCTTCCCTGCAGTCACCAACTGAATCTGGATTCGTCCTCTCACCCTCAGCCTACATTTTGTTGTGCTGTGATTGGGGTTCATAAATATCACATTGTCGAATACAGCCGTGAAACATTACTATAGTGTACCCCCTCAGTTTAATTTCTCCTCGTCTCTATATGGTGCCTAATGTAATCGGTATGCAAACATCATCTAGGATTTTTTCACATCTTATCGTCCAAGTCCAAATTAAAAAACCTTCCATTCAACCTCCATAAAAACTGAGAATTATTACCCTACGGTTTTTTATTTTTATTTTTTAGATAGCCCTACTACGCAGAACACTGATCCATAAAAAATTACCTAGCAAGCTGAGTGTATGGTGAGTTATCGAAATATAACTGGATGATGTCATATGCAAAAGAAAATAAGTGAATTAACGAATAAATTATTAATCTAATAATGAATAAATATACGAAAACTAACACCTTGAAAGTGACTAGGAAGGGAAAATTAAAATTGAATTTGAATTTTTCAAGTTCAAGTTCGGCGTCGTTTTTCAAAACATAAAAGGATCTACGACAAGAGGATATGAAAAATGCGAATTTTAAATTACAGGAACAGAACCTAAATTTAAGAATATTTCTATAAATGATTAAGATAGAGAATTCAAATTCGATTGACTTCAGAAAAGACACTCAAAACCTCAACAAAATTCATTCATCTTTGATTGAGGGGCTCTAAATTTATAATTACCCTCATCAGCGGACTAGGTAAAACATACGGAAAAACGTTGTTACCTACATAAACGTAAACAATTTTAAATTTGATTTTTTCAAATTTGAATTTGATTTTTTTATCACAAAAAGAAAACGATAAGTGGATAGTTTACAAATTTTGAATTTGATATTTTATAGGTTTGTTCCATCCACCTAACCGCGGTCGACCATGTTCGACCGACTCATGCGCAGTAACGTCAACCGCTGTTCCATCCCAACAATCAGCTCAACACAGCGGTTGAACCGCTGTTCCATCATAGCAGCGTGGTCGACCGCGGTCGAACCAAAACCGACCGCCCGATGGAGTGCGGTTCATTCCGGTTGTTATAGGAAACCTCACGCAATTGAAACCTACTCACAACCTTCCTCATTTGAAATTCGAGCTCGGTGGGTGGGTCTCCACAGAACAACCATGAGAAGAAGAGAGTTGTTCTTCCATGGAACAACCTAGAACCTCAACCTACTCGTTGTACGTCGTGTCTAGTTCGTTGTTTAGTTCTTCTACTCTGTGGTCGTGTGTGAAGTTGAGAACTTGAAAATGAATCAACTGGAAAGATTAATGAAGTCTAACCTTCAGAAGAATGAATTTCAAGGTTTTTCCTTACAGCTAGTTTATAATTCATGTTGCACATTTCCTGAATCGATATTCGACAAACTTGTTGATAAGCAGTTGAAATTCGTTGGCAGAGCAACAATCTACCTACTTAGTTTACTTTTGACCAACATCGAATTTGGTAGGCTGTACGTAATTACGTAGTTCCGTTTTTTGGTGGAGCACCAACCTGCCTTGTTTACTTCGACAAACTACCAAATCTATCCTTTCATTCATTCAATAAAATATGTAAAGCTGCCTCAGGTATAGTAATAAGAACATGTCTAAAACGCTGATGAAACTGCCGGGGCAATGGTTATGTAGTACGTACACCGCAGTACAGAGATCTGAGGAATTTGCAACTATTTTTTCTCCATTATTTTTCAGTTTATTTATTCTCAGTCTAAACGAATGAAGTTCTTTAGTTTTCGGACACTGATTTCCTATAATAGTCCCTAGTCCAAATAAAACTCGTTCACTACTAGAACGGTATCGTCTACAACCAATAATCGCGCTGGCAGGTATTACTGCAACCATTTATTTGAATTGAAACTTTATATTACTTTTGCAAAACAAAACTGTTGAAAAATGTAAAACAACATATTAGGCTGACATACGAATGCAAACTTCTAGTGAAAAATAGGTCGGTTGAGTTGCGATCTAGTAACATCCAGAATTAAGTCACACGAAATGACTGGTGTAACGCTATTTTACCTAACTTGCGATTGAGCATTCCATCCATGGTTCGATCGTGGTTACGGTCGTCCAACCGCGATCATAGAGGCTGTGGACCACGGGCTGACTGTGGGTTAACCGCGGTGAGGTGGATGGAACAAACCTTATATTTTATCTCCCTGAAGAAGTCCCAGTTCCTGGGTAGAAACGCTGGAGATTAATTAGAAAAAACAGTTTACAGACAGAAAGGCCTTGTTTTTTAAGGTCTTGTTTTAATTAATTGTATTAATTTTCCCTCTGCAGGTGACTATATTTACGCAGGCATGCCTACTGATGACAACCTGCGGATCTACTATTTTAAATGGAGCTCCTTTGTGCTATGAATATCTAATCTAACATCAATATCGGTGCACATTGATCTGCTGAGAGGCCTGTGAGCCTAATTTGTTTCTTAATCAACTTATGATGCTGAAATTTGAAATGTAGCTCCTATTAGACATATACAATGCAGCTACAAGGTATGTAGGAACCCTGATCAGTTTCGAGAACTTTAAGACTAATCTCTTTTCTTCTAGACTTACATTGCTAAAATTCAGATTAAGCTCCTTTGGAACATCTCAAAAACTATTACGAGGTACAGAGAAGCACTGATCAGCTGAGGGGCCTCTGAGGCTAATTTCTTTCCTTTTAAACCTGCCGTTTTTTAAAATTATTTATTTATTCTTTTTTTTTTTTTGAAATTTTCTCTGAATTTGTCGATATTTACTATAAACCGTAAAATTGTGGAGTCTTGGAGCTCTAAAGGTGTGAATGTTTTTTAGAGGCACAATGCACCGTTTTGATCATTACGTACCTATTGCGGAGTTTAATAATATTTAGTAGACCAATGAATTGCAAAAATTGGCTATCTAATAGAGAAAGAATTACCCTTTGCGTTATGATTTGCACCTTCTGACTTGCACCTGCTTAGATTGCTATTTCATATTCATACTCCCTCTTACGAACCCCCTAACACTTGATAAAAGTTGTCTCCAAACCCCCAAAAGGCACTTCGCAAGGTTTTTTTTTTAAATTCAATTTATTGGTTGTGGTACAAAATAATTAACATATAGCCAGTTAGTATTAATGTGTAATGTTATTGTTCTAGGTTTAAAATGAAAAGTGTTGCATGGTTAACATCGTATCACTGATGGGGCCCTAGAGAGTTATAGCCGAATTTCTCATGAACTGGATCAGCTTCCTTAAGGCCTGTGGTGTGGCACCTCGTAAGTATTGTGCTAGTTTATTCCACCTGGGCTGAATTTTATTTTATTTTCTTCAAATTATTGGTAGGTCTCTAATTTATGTGTCTCTTGGTCAGATTAAATGCAGCCTACCTTTCATATTTCATCAAAATTGGCTGAGGATAAGTGGTAGAAGTGGGTGGCTAAAAATAATCAGGTGAGACGAGCGAAAATGAAGAAGATCTGAAAACACCCATTTTGACGCCCCGTTTTAGCTTAAAATGTAAAATCGATCTACCGTTTCATATACGCATGAGGCAACTCAGGGGCCAAGTCCTTCCCAGGATATGCAAAGAAAATTAGGGTTGAGCTGACAGAGTGAGGTCGGGAGGGGGCCAATTTTGGGACGATATCCTACTTTGTCACTTATCTCGGCGCGTCTCGTGATTGCAATGGCGGACAATCATTTTTTTTTAAGACTTGGAAATGCAAAACTAGCGTCTCGCTAAATTTCGTCGTTTCTTTCCACCATTATTTAATACTCTCTTAAGGTAAAAATTTTCTGGTTCGTTTCACTTTTTCTAAATATTATAATTGAAGGAGAATTGAATAAGATGAAAGAAGGTCCTAGTTCCGTTCTTAAGCAGTAAAACAATTTAAAGGGGGCGAGGTTGCCGATCATTAGGTCGTTCCCTTATTCATTCTCTCTCTCTCCTTCCCCTTCTGTGTTTGTGTTTGCGGCTTCCCTTTAATTTTCTTTGTGAAAAATTAATTAGGCAGGCCCCAGATGGCAAACAGAGGCCCTGCTCTCCTTTGTCTAATATATCCCACAAACTGGAGATCTTCCCTTGCCTCTTGGTTGGCCCGAACCTCCTCTCTCCCGTCTCACTCCACTATAAAAGCTTAGCCAGAATCAAATTAAAGCTTATCTCCTCGCGACCTGCCTCCTCAGACGGGGATTCTTCCTTCAGCCCAAACTCTTGAATAATGATGACGACGTCGCTGAACCAATGAAATCGTCAAACGAATTCATCAATAGAAATGCATGAAGTAACTTACCTCCCAAACTCAAAGAATTCTGCGGTGTGAAGAAAACGACTTTTGAAATACGATCCCTGGTATGAGCACAACGAAATGAGTGAAAGGAATAATGCGAGAAAAAGAAGGAAGGTGCGTTTCCGCTTGGAGGAGGCTTAATAAATATGCGCATACGCAATATTTACAGGTCAAACGATCACGATAAAATTTATAAGACAACTTCCCGAAAACGATACTCAACTACACTTCTCCGCCGTTTGAATGTAATCGGGAAGAAATCGACTTAATTTGAACCTAACTACGCAGAATAAGCTAAATAATTAAGAAAAGGTCGTCGGGAATTCGTTCTTACAAAACTGTGGAATGGGAAGATTAAAAATGAAAGTAAAAATAACTTTCTAGCACGTTCTACTCCTGTAAGGGATATTTGAAATTCATTGAAATGGTTTCGTTATTTATTGTTCATCCATGTGAAAGCTCAGATGTTTATATGTACTATATTCTTTTTTTTTCTTTTAAATTACTTATTTATTCAACCTTTTTTCTGTGTAATATTGTTGAAGCTTAGATTTTGGCTTATTTTTTCAATAATGAATCTTTGTAATCGACCAAGGACAACTTTATAACCCCCCCCCCCCCCTCCCTGCGACATTTATCGGACTTCGTTTCAAGATGAGTGGATTCCGATGATAAAATAAAATACAAAATAAAATAAAAGATAGTCTGTGTGCCGCTCAAAGCTTTTCTCCAAAACTACTTGACCGAACCTTATGAAATTTGGTACAAAAATTACTCATCGGCCGGAGATGTGCCTGCAACCTCGGTCGGTATCAATTTTAATCAACCCGAAAGCGAATTTTTTTCTCGAATATTCAAATAAATTATGTGTATACTAATAAATGTGAGTTGGATCAAAATAGCAAAATATCCCTGGGAGCTTCGGATGATGTCTCTGAGTTTCACAGCTTATATATCAAAGGTTAGCATTTTCCAATAGACGGCAAAACTAATCCATTCGTCAACCACATGATATCGAAGCAATAGTATTTTCAATTTCATATTTCTGTGATGGAGCGTGATGTTGGATATTTGGGTGGAGGTTAGAACGCGTAGTGCTATCAGGTTGAACGCTTATCTCACGCACGCCCCTGGCGGCGCTATCCGGAGTTATTACCGTACATCAAAGAAGAGGAGTCGTCGTGTCCTCTTCAGACCTCATCTCTATTCCATTAACCTCGCTCCCATCACCCTATCACCGCACCATCTATTCGACGTCCTAATGCAATTTGCGAAATTGTGGATAATCATAACCTCATAAACAATACCAAACTAACGACAAAGGAATGGAAAACTACGACGCACGTGGAAAGTGTCTGATGATATCGATCGTAGGGTTTTACTAACGCGTAGATAGAATACAAACTTTATTGCAACTTTTATTGTTTGTATAATGTAGACAAATGCAAGACGCTTCAAATTACCACACAAAAGTTTATTATTTCTGTAGTGTATAGCCCCCACGCAGAAAACCTCTTGATTATTATTAAACGAAGACCATTATACATAATCTAAATATATCTTTATAGGTGTAGACGCCTACCGTAGAGAAATTAATTAAATTAAATACCTCTCCTACACTTTCCTAGTATATAACACAAGCTTACTCACCAAATGAGAATTAATGATAAATAAATAACCTACCTACACCTGAAAAATCCATTTACAGTTGAAAAAAGTTAGAATAAACCCGGATTCGTGAAGTGGAAATTACATTCTGGTTATATCAGCTGATACCAGCGTCGAAGCAACAAGGCGGTTTTTGCTATGTTCAAGCAGATTTGCTCCCATGTTGTTGATTTTTTCCTGCCAAAGTTCTAGCCTTTAGGAGAATAAACGGATGAATGTACAGTGACTCGGGTGGCTTCATCCGATTCTTTGGGATGATTTCTGTTGGTGAGACCCAAACGAATTCCAGAGAATACATTTCGTGTTGGTTTTATATATATTCATCAATTGTTTTGTGACAGAGTTCCCGTCAGAATCCCAGAGAATGCGCTGCCGTCGCTCCGTTGTTACCCAACGGGCGTCGGGCGCCTCTTCCCAGATTATCGAGCTGCTAAGTTTGGCGATGGATGGCTGATCCAATAACTGGAAAACCAATCTACTCTGAACATAGCACATTAATGCTATTGGTAGGAGTGGTATATCTCTCTCACGGGATACTGTCACTCTCCTCTCCCTTTCGAGAATTTAGGGCCCCATTGCACCTCTGGGGGCTACCCAAGTCCATGATATGGTAGCAGAGCGTGGTTAGGATTATATACGGCTGACGCCTAGTGATCCAATCCACTATTTTTGAGGCGTTAATGTTTCACAAGAAACATAGCCCGGGTTTTCCAGAAGGAATTCCCATTATAACCCTTTGGTATATAAATAATTTCGTTGGTCATTGACTTATAATTTCTCAATTTTATCCCCTCTCTTATAATTTCAATTTCATACCTGGCCTTCTTATATATGGTATTCCTGGAATATATTCTTTATATACGGGCATTGTTCCTAATTATTAATTCAAGGGCATTGTTCCCATTGTTCTAGGGCTTAGTTCCCAATTTAAGTCCCCAAAGTGGGCACATTAATTTATATCTATTTTATTTTCCTAAAGGTCAATCTTCGATTGGGGGTTAATTACCTAATAAATACTTCTTATGAAGACTCATTGACAATCCATCCTGTTTCAATTTCTCTTTTCTCATCCTCAATCGCCAATGCAGCTATTTATTAATGAGCATCAGTTCTCAACCAGTAAACTATTCCACCTGGTTTACATACTTGCTCTTCAATCAAGTATGTCTTTAAGGGGGAGAGTGTGACAGAGGTCCCGTCAGAATCCCAGAGAATGCGCTGCCGTCGCTCCGTTGTTACCCAACGGGCGTTGGGCGCCTCTTCCCAGATTATCGAGCTGCTAAGTTTGGCGATGGATGGGTGATCCAAGAACTCGAAAACCAATCTACTCCGAACATAGCACATTAATGCTATTAGTTGGAGTGGTATATCTCTCTCGCGGGATACTGTCACTCTCCTCTTCCTCTCGATGATTTAGGCCCCATTGCACCTCTGGGGGGTACCTATCAAAATGAAGCTATCAAAATGGCTTGAAAAAGTTCAAAATTAAAGTTTTCCAACATTTTCTGCGTGGAAATCCATTTTTTGCTATTCTGAAACGACTACGCGATTTTAAAGTTTTTCACGAATATTTATTATTTAAATACATTATATTTTTACAAACACACACACACACAAACACATAGGTGTATATAGATAGTGTGTGTGTGTGTGAGTGTCATTCATAACTCATAACTTCCCTTAGGAATGAGATACAATTCTATTCATGAGCTTTGGCTCAATCAAGAAATTTCTAGAGTTTACTGGCCAGCACTTTTTAAGCGATTTTCAAATTTTTAAAAATGTGCTTAAAAAAATGACTAAAAATGGCTAAAAACTGCTGAAAAATTGTTAAACTTATATAATTTTATGGAATATTACTCAAGAAAAGTTTATCAACAATCAACGACATTATTAAAAAATCTATGTACAATATTATGCTGGAAAATGTACTCAAATTTCATTACATAAGTCTTAAAAAATTTAAGAAATCCGCTATGTATGATCCTCTTCCTTTGATCTAAACCGTCTTGAGTCGGTTTGCGTTCTCCCTCGATCACCCTCGTTTTCCCCACGTCCACACTTGCTTGCTGTGGTGATCGGCTTTGCTACGGGGTGCCCACCATCGTTCCGCATAGTGTGGACGCGGCTTAAGGTTCGCGCATGCGCTGCAGCTACCGATGGTACGAATGTGTGTCCCGACATTCTCGTTCCATCTTTCGAAAGTGCAAACAATGCATTCGCTTCCTGTAACTAGGCTCCAAAGCAAAATATGAAAATTCACCCATATAGTGATGCTACACGAGTTCAATTCATGTTTTCCGAGTGTGACTCTAGTTCTTCCGTGACTTTCTTTGTTGACTCGACAACAAACCAATGTGGGTGGAAAAAACCGTCTAATTTTAGACCCTTGAAGGACGAGGTACCCACACTCTGGTGCTTTACACCCACTGCCACCCCTCATCGAGAGTAATTGTTACAAGTTCAAGTAGCTCTAGAGCTTTTGGGGTTGGAACGAGAGGCGGGGGTGCGTTCGTGATTGCGGAGACAATGAGAGCCCGAAAATTAGAGTCAGCGGAGGAACTGGGAGGGTCGGAATAGACTAAAATAACAATGAGCCCAAGAAACAACGATATTTTCTACCCCTTCTCATTGTTCCTTCCCCCCGTCCCACCCTTGGCAAACTTCTACCCAATTATTTCCTTATAAAGACGTTATCTAATCATAAAATAAGGTGTTGATTACATCTAGAATTCTTCTGGCTTTGGGCCTCCCTCCACCAGCTTCGTTAGTGTTCTCCAAACATTTTCAAGATGCCGTAATCACCCTTTGTAATCAGCTAGCTAATTACAGAAACGAGATTGCCGTATCTCTTATGGTCTCTCATTCAAGATAAAGAACAATTCTTCTGATGAACCCCGAAGTTTGTTGATAAACTTGAAAATAGCATTTCCGATGTTTCAGATTTGAAGACAGTTCTTTATAATAGTGATTTCCTGCTTCAAATCAACTATAATTCCAAACATAAATTGAAATACGGATGAAAGTTAAGACTTCAGATAATAAACTTGGAAAGGATTTTGGTGTAGATGTTTTATTTATTTGCAATATTTGCACTCTGTAGGTGCCTTTAGCTACGCGCATATTGATGATACAGCCTAAATTGTTTCTGAATAGGCTTACGTTGCTTTAATCTGGACAGGAGTTCCGTTGGGTCATCTACAATAAAATTAGAAATTATGAAGGGTGGGTCTCTGATCAATTGTGGGCCTTTCAATTTCTTTCTCCTTGACTTAGGGTGCTGAAATTTAGAAAAAGCTCCTTCAAGACCTTTTGAAAACAATTACGAGGTACGAAGGCTCACTAATCGGCTGAGGGGACTAAAGCTCGTTTTTGACCTCGAAAAATTTTCTAAAATATTCGACATTTACTATAAAGCGTAAGATTATGAGGTCCTGGAGCTGAAAACATATGAACCCTTTTGATGATATACTATACTAGCCGCTCCGGCTCTCTTCGCTCACCTCCACGTCCAGGCGTGGGGTCAAGCCCCCCTGGGCCCCCTCGAGGTGTATTACAATTCGGTCGGTGTGGCTATATAGATGCGATGGTCTTTTATTTATTGTCAAGTGGGACTTGTAGAATGATTGGAAACAGTAGATCACTGAGGGTAGGTGAGGGAGTTATACTGCCCACCCAACTTGGCAGACGTTTTTTTCTGTCGGAAATGACTATCACACGCGGCACCTTATGTGGAACCTCGAAAAGTATAGTTTTACAAACATTTCAGTACTAACAGAACAGCCAGATGTAGAATGTTTTCACGAATTTGTTTTCCAGTTCTATTTTTCTGAAGGTAGGCCTTTATTTTATGTGCACAGGAGGACAAACGGAAAACTTCTCAAGAACGACGGATTCGAAGGTAAAGATCAGAATAACTACGTTTCGACGGAATAAGCTCGAAAACCAACGTTTTCGTCTACATGTTCGTTCACTACAATTGGAAAAAAGAATTTCATGTCTCGAAACTCGCAAGGGACCAAATTAAAACGTCAACAAACATTTTAAGACCAACCTGAGCAAAACCTGTAGAAACGTACTGGCTCCAAGGCGAAAAAAACCATAGTGGGGTACGCATTTTTTTCGTCATTTCCCGCACATTTCGCTAATTTCCCCGGGAAGAATATTCAATTCTTCAACTAACTCCATACGTCCATGTTTCATATGTAAGGAAGTTATACTGCCCACCCAACTTGGTAGATTTTTTTTTCAGTTGGAAATTACTATCAATCGCGGCACCTTTAGTGGAACCACGAAAAGTTTAGTTTTAACAACATTTCAGTACTAGCTGAATTGTCGGATGTTAAATGTTTGTACGAATTTGTTATCCCCGTCTATTTTCCTGAAGGTAGGCCATCATTTTATCTACGTAGAAGGGCTATCCTTTTCAAGTGGTTGGAATACAAAGTTCAGAGTAACTACGTTTCGACTGAATAAGGAAGAGTGACCAACGTTTTTGTCTCCATTTTCGTTCACTACAATCGGAAAAAAGAACTTCATGTCCGGAAACTCGCATGGGATCAAATTGGAAATTCAACAATCATTTTAAGACCAATCCGAGTAAAAACCGTCGAAATTTAATGGGTCTAAGGTGGAAAAAACTATTGCGGGGAACGCATTTTTTTCGTCATTTTCCGCATTCTTTCACTGGTTTTTTTTTTTTTTAAGAACAGAGCATCTTTCAGCGATTTTGACGGTACCATCGTGTTCTACGGGTCCTGAAACGTTACTTTGTTGGTGACATACGAAGTGCTCTCCATCAAATTTTAATATGGCAGCGGATAGAAGATCGACGCTAGGGGAAAAAAGGCGCATTAAGAGGGGCTCCCACCCCCTCCCGCCCTCTAGTCCATGGTTCGAGTGGGGTTAGACAATTTGAAAATAGCCTATATTCTGACCGGCAGGTTTCTGGTCACAAAAAAAAAAATAAATTAAAAAAAAAAAACCGTTCGGATTCCTTTGTCCGTTCGGCCATGAAAGCGACACTCACTCACTCACAGACAAACTGACTGAGTACCATTCTTATAATACAGATAGAGATACGGTGTATAATAATTAAAGGCCATGGATCTGCGTAAAAAGGTGATCTAATACAGAAACAGAACGCCTTTTTGTGATAATTTGCAGCATGAAAACTCAAACTAGTTTAATTGATGCTCTGTATTCAAAATAGGTTTGTTTAGATTTGTTAGAAACTAGTAATACGTTTTGATACTTATATTTTGAACCTGTATTTTGATTTAATTTTCAATAACGATACGTAATCAACGTTGTAATCGATATAATGTGTACAAAGTCTTCTCAGATTTTCGGCTGCTGGTTATAAAATAAGTTTTGCATTAGCTCTTTTCAAGCCAATAAGGATATATAATTATTATAATTAATATATTTGTTATAATTAATACTATCAATATGATTAACCATTAATATTTTTATTTTTTTTATTTTTTTTTTATTATCATATTCAATACTTCTAAGGGAAAAATAATTTAAAAGTAAAATACAAAAGAAGAAAATAAACTATACTTGGCAGTTGCTGATCTCCATAATTTAAAAAATTGTCTGGAGATCAGGAGTTGCAGGTTAACAAAATAACAAAATAATTTTTAAACAAAAGGCTACATCATTAAATTAATTCAGGTACTCATAAACATAAATTTACATCTTGTTACATTTTAAGGAAAGAAAAAAGAACAGAAACCATAAAGAGGAAAACATGATAAGAGCTATTGAAGTGAAGTAAGTAAGGGAAAGTCAGTAGGCGAATCAGTACGATATTGCTTCATTAGATAATCAGTGATAGATTTTTTGAATTTATTAATTTTTTCGGTAAGTTTGATATTTAGAGGTAATTCCATGAATAATCTTGGGCCCAAAAAAGAATATTGTTTTTTGAAGAAATCAAACTTTGGGTAAGGAATCGGTACCATAAAGCCAGAATGAAGACGAATTGCACCATGTGAGCGAGAAATGAAAGGTAAATCATTTTTAAAATAATGTTCCAACAACTTTGATAAATAAATAAATCGGGGCGGAAGAATATTAAGTTTTAAAAATAAAGGTTTACTTGGGCTTTGGTATCCAGTTTAATAACGACTAGTGCAATAACGACTTTATAGCAACCTCTACTGCACCAAAAGTTGATTTATAAGCCCCACCTCAAACAGGAATGCAATAAGTCAGAACAGAGTATACCAAACCGTGAAAATTAATTTTCAATGTAGATAGCGATAAAAATTTATTGTGAAAAGACAAAATGAATGAGGTTCTATCTTATTGAATTGCATACCTGACGTATATGTAATTTCCATTTCAAATATCAATAGTCCAGTCAAAACAAGGTTAAACCTCCTGAACAATCCGAAAGTTTTGAAACTTCGCACACTTATTTAAAGGTACCTAGGGATGAATATACCAAAAGTCCTATTGAATATGAGGCGAGCTCTAGCGGCTATTAGCGAAAACAGGTCACTTTTTTTGGTTTTTTGTTAATATCTCGAGAACCTTTGGTCGGAGGTAAAAGAGTACCGTATACATAATTGAAGCTTAGTTAATTTGCAACAAAAATGATCATAGACATTTTTCTTGTATTCCTAATGGTTACCGAGTTATATGGCGCTAAATGATAGCGTTTTTTGAAAAATCGCGCTAGCGCGGTACAATATATGACATTTCTTATAATAGTTTACAATGCTTTACCACTTTTTTCTTTGTATAACAAGGATGATGGATGAGATAAACTTTACAGCTTTGTATAAAAAGAAAGACATGATGTATATTAAACAATGAAATACATGAACAAAAAATGCTGGGGACATTCCAAGAAAAATTGTGTGCAGAAAAGTCCACCAACTCTTGATTGTTTTTTGGTAGAAGGCTCTGCAATCTGCTCATCTTGGTCTGCTTCTGAATTTGCAACCTGAAACCCAGTAAGAAGAGGTAAATGTGCATGAGATGGTGATGTGAGAGAACCATTATACGGATAAGAACATGTAGTATTAGCATGCTGCATTCTGCTTCGATAGTAAGACTGCTTGCTACATTCAACTAAATTTCTTAACTTTGCGCTTTTTATTTTTAGATATTCCTTCAAGTGGGTATTGAATGGCTGATTTTTTAATTTTTTTAGCTAATTTATCCCTTTTATTAATGGCTGTAACTAGACCCACTGTGATCGGCGGCTTAATTTTCTTCAAGTTTTTAGTTTTATTTTTATTATTGATGGAAGAAACATACGATGATTCCACAGCTTTATTCAAAATATTAATGAATTCATTAAATGCCAAATTAGTGTCAGTCAGAGCATAGACTGTAGCCCAATTAACTATTGAGATTATTTATTAGATTTTTGACATTAAGCGTTTTCATACTTGATACAGGGGTTCTAGGTAGGTTATTTGTTAATATTGAACAATTATTTTTGAATTTCACGAATGTAGCATGTAATTAATATAATTATTATATTATAATACTTAATTTCTGGAGTGATCATCGAAGTAAGATGGATTTTTCTGATAGCGTGTCAGTTACGAGATTAGTATGGTTCTTTGAATTTTATTGTTTCCTGATTATTTCAGTCTGCGAGCATGCACGAGATAAAATTCATAGTAAGCGTGTCGTCCAGAGTGTTGATATAATTTCATTAAATTCCTCAGTGCAATTAAGGCTGATAATGACTTGGTTCTCTATGAATTCATTTGCTACTAAATCAATGACAGCGTCTTCAAACGTGCAAACGAAAAATATGTACCTAACTACATACTAAAAATATTGCTTATGTGCATCTACTGTCAAGACAATTTTTAAAAATTAATAATCCTTTCATAGATTCCTAAGTTGATTCTTCGGTACAAAAAATAATAAACTAATGTTTTCTAAATTAAATTCGAATACGTTTCAAAGATGTATACAATCATGTTTATTGTAACCATGAAGCTGTATTCCATATCCAACTTGGTCGACGTTTTCCGTTTGCTTGAACCAATAGTTTGAGTAAAAAAAGGTTTTTTCCCCAAGTCGTCAATTTCATTTTTATTGTAACTTCAAATCTGCGTATCTCGAAACGCAAACCGGCAATATTTCTTCCACAAATAACTCCTAAAATGCATTCATTGTGCCACATTGGTCATTAATAAGTTAGATAAAAACAGTAGGTTCAAATTGCAGTCAGGAGTGGTATCTTTTGTCAAAGCTAATTTGCCACCTAGGATCAATGATTAGGTACCTAATACCAGCTATAAATATAATACCTGGTGCTGAAAAGTGGGTGTAATAATTCTAGCAGGACGCAGGAGAGAATAAGAAGGCTCGAAGTTTGAATAGATAAATGTGTATTTAGAGGCTCTGGCTTTTTTTACAGGTCGGCATGGATGAGGGGTACCAGGCCGAGATAACAAGGTTACGGTTCTCGGGCTAGGCGTTCATCACAGTGGGTATTTCGTTGGCAATCCCTTTACGTCGGAGACGTGCGTACGGAGCAGAGGGGATGCTGACATGTGTGTAAACAAAACGACAAATTACAAGGAAACGGGCGAAAATAGTTGGACGAAGTGTAGGCAGCTGCGTAGCAACTATCAACCGGTAAGGTGTCCTTTTCTTTTCTATTTCTAACATGATCCGTCCATGTCACCGTTCACTGAAATAACACACTAGATTCAGCGTTAGTTTACTACTGAGAGTTATGATCAAGGACAATGCTGTATCCATGGTTCAGCAAATTCATTACTATTTATAGAATAGTAGTGGTTAATAGTTCAGCTTTGGTAATGAGCCTTACCAGAAAAAAGAAAATTGTTATAAAATAACTGGCGTTAGACTCAACAAATGTTTAATAACCAAAATAAAATTTAAATGTAGACACCCATTATGGACCTACTAACGTTTTCTTCGGTCTAAACCATACAAATCATTATATACAAATGATAAACCAATAATACAAAAATATTTTGACGTTTTACTTTAACCTTCTGATGCAGTTATACGACTGGAGAAAGTATTCTAATATGAAATTGCTAAATCGCTGTCTTCTTCAAGTTAAAAAAATAAATATGTAAATAAAAGTACAAAAACAAAAACAGAATAAGCATCTCTGTTTTGTACAATATTTAGGTATAATGCTTTCTGTTTATAAAACTTGCAGTGTCAAACTAGGGAACTAGATGACAATTATTATGTATTGTTTACGGTGAACCGAGCAAACCTTATTGAGGCAACGGATGAAAGTACAATGTGTACAACGTACAGTGTGGCCCCCCCTCCGGCCGTAGTGAATGAAGAAGTGGCATCAGAACAAACGTGCAAAATATACCTACTGGTAAAAATTATGAAACTGGTCCACGGGTTCACAGATTCACAGATCATTTGGTTTGCCGTTACTGTCACCCGAATTAGTAAATGATGGCTACAGTGAATGTGTTTTGGATTTGACGAACGAAGAGGTTGCACACAGGTACAATGTACAGAAAAACAATCGCGACCGGGGGGCATAAAGTCCACGTGGAACATAGCCAAATGAAAACGAAAATAAATACACAGGAGCTTCCTCGAGGCTTTCACAGTATGTCACCATTAAATTTTCAGAATTTTAGTTCACAAGAAAATTACGTTCACGCATGCGCTGAGCGTACCGCTGATTCAATCATGATAAATGTCGTAAGGGACCTCAAGGAACCTTCCCCGCATCATCCCTGAAAATCTGACCAAAATCTCTTCAACATTGACGAACTTATGAGTGTAACAAGAAAATCACGTTCACGCATGCCCAGAGCGTACCGCTGATTCAATAATGATGAAACTAATAGAGGACCATCTAAGGCTAAGCCCGCACCATTTCTGAAAACGTCATCAAAGTCTAATCGAAATTGTGGAAGTTACGGCTGTTGCTGTCTGTCGTTGGACAGACAGACGGACGGACAGACAGACACGAAACCAAATTTGTTCAGGAAGTGAAAACAAAGCTCCCGCTGCCTTGCAGACTCGGAAGCAAAACAACCAACAATATTGCTTTCTTAGTTTTTACTTGTCTTCCACGAAATTTCAAGCAGCTTTTTAACAGTTTCTAACAGATGCGGAATGTACTGAAGGCCTGAGGTGCGGGACTTGTCGCTTTTGTCGCCACTATAACTCTCTTTTCTCTGGATTTCGATACTAGCCCATCCCTAACGAGGGAAGTAAATGCAAGGCTGATAAAACCTTATTTATTTATTTATTATACGCGCAAGCCCAATACCAGTGACGGATTAATAGAATTTCGTGGGTGGGGGCGGTCCTCTACCGGGAGTACCCCCCCCCCCCCCGAAATATTTTTTTAAAAAAGACCTTGAAAAACTAGCAGTTTTATTGGTTATAGAACCACACTTTATATCAGGTATGTAAAAATTAACATAAATATTATTATTTTGCACAAATTTTAGCTTGGTTACCAAACATCCATGTACAAAAAAAAAAAAAAAAAAAAAAATAATAATAATAATAATAATAATAATAATAATAATAATAAATAAAAAAAATATATAAAATAAAATAAAATTAACAAAAAATAAAGTGATTATTTTATAAAGATATTTTATGAAGTGATTTTTTGGCAAAATTATATCGAAAAAGGCAGGGAATGAAACATAAGGCGCTGGAGAACTTTAGTTCTCGTGATGTAACATTATTAATAAATTATACACTCATATTGTAAACACAGGATTAAATAATAGGTAATACAAAAAACCATTTAATAAACACTAACGATGAAATTAAATGAATAAAGTACATTTTTGATTAAAGATGAAAACACAAATAAAATATTACCTTGTTAAACATTTTTTGTCTATTACTGGTAAATATAAAACAGTGAATAATTCACTTCAATCGAAAAACACTGGTTGCAATCAGTAAAGAAAACACGATTCGTTTCTATCTTCGTCGAAACAGTAGGTAGGTTGATTATGTATTATGGCTACTGATTAATTATTGTTACCGTTACCAAAAGCGGTAAACGAGAGAAAAATACAGTAGGTTCCTACCGTAATTTGTTAAATAAACTGATGAACACAAACTTTTCCCTATTAATTAAAATTGTATTCATTAGGTACTTGTGGCCTTGTTTTTTAAAGAACAAAGATGTTATTTTCCATGCTCGTTTCTTGATGGAGCTACACTCAAACTAAAAAAAAACTTTATTTCGCATTTAACAAGAAGTTTGGTTTCTACTGCTCTTCTACAATCAAAAGGGCGACGATGGACGACGGACTCAAACACCACCGTTGCCAACCTGTTTTGATGATTTTTCCCTCAAGCACTTCTGGAAATCTCAGAGTTTACCGACGAAAATTCTGACACTACCCACGTAAATCTCCGATTGATACCCCGTGGCACCTACGCAGTTTGTGGGCCTACTAAAATTCAAACGAACAGATTAGTAAATTGGCCGTGGCAGATTAGTAAAACGGGTACCTATCATACCAGTTTCCCCACAGTATAAAGTTCCTTCATCTATACTCGTATTTTTGTCAACCTACAAGTGCGACGGCATGATTCTATTCTGACTTTCCCATGCAAGAATTTTTTTCTTCTGTCTCTCGGGGGGAGCGACCGCCCCTTTAATCCGTCCCTGCCCAATACTGATTAGAAGAAAATATACAAATAAAGAAAATAAACAGGTCTCCAATATAAGGTAAAACAGGGATAAGACTGAAGACTATAATCGAAGTTATTACACCTTGTTGTCATGGTGACAAGTAAACTATGCGAATCGGCGCCTGTCAGTCACCACCTACATAGTACCTAGTCATATTACCTAGTTAATAATTCAGCATTTTTTATTATAACAGGCTATAAATTTTATGCGAATTATATTGGGCTGTAATCCGGCAATGACCTGAAATTTTATGAACGCAAGATTAGTTTGTACGGACGAGATCTCTATGAAATGTTTGTTAGGGAGTTTAAAAAAAATGAAGTATTGAAGTTCCGAACATCAGCCGCGAAGATTATCTAGTTCCTAGAGCTGTTCTTTGAAACATTCAAAAAATCAGATCCTGAGTCTAGTGAAACGAACTATGCCGTAAGAGCTCTGCCAGACGGGAATATTCGGTATCGCCTTTGAAAAGGTATGCATGTACTGAGATATTCTTAGGTAAACCTAGAAATAGTTAGGTAAACTTACCTATTTCCGTTACCTGCCCTATACGTAAAAGAGGATGGACTGTTACCTCTTCCACCGTGGGCGGAGTAACAACTCATACCTACTGTAAACGCGTGTTAATCTTCTCATTCAGATTTTTCTAATAATTTTAATGAATGTGCAGAATGTGAAAAACAATGCAAATTGATTCGGTAGGTATCCCAGGAATGCCTCGGAGCGACACCTTGAGAAAAGTGCGGTGGTTGTCGAGTCTCTCAAACGTTTTGACAATGGTCGAATTACGTTATACCAATGTATTAAATATGTCTTCCTAAAACTTAATCCATAAATTCGTAATACTTTCTCTCGTGTTTCTCATACTACTATTACTACTACTACTTTATTTTGAGATTATTATATTAAGTGAATTGGTTTTAGAGTAAGATAGGTACACAAGTTCATTGAGATATAAATTTTTACATACGTAAACCTCGTTCAGGTTCTTCCATGAATTCTAGATTTTAACGGAGGTCACTTGTGCCGGGGTCACATGTTGATCGAGGGTCAGTTGTCAGACGGGGGCCAGCTGTGTAGAGGTCACTTGACTTTTTCGTATTTGAGTGTCACTTCTCAAACGCCCAAAATATCACCCTTTTACTACGGAAGTTTTTGATTTATTTACATTTCTTCCTGCGAGGAGTACCTTTTACATTTCTTCCCGCGAGGAGTACCTTTTGGAGTTGATTGAATGTGATGTCGAGATTATAAGCACATCCCTAGCCGATGTATCAATATGAGCCGAATTTCATAGTTCGTTCAGTAATTTCAGAGAAAAGTTTAGGACGGCAGACGGCAGTGGTGTAAAGCGGACGGACAGATTTATTATTATCATTATTTTTAAATTTGATTTTCGGAATCTACTTATCTTGAAACTTAAGGCAACTAATTTCGGTGATTGGTAGAGGGGGGGGTTAACTAAAACTACGACTTTTTCTCAAATTTTGATTAATCATTTGCAATTATCACTTAACATCGACGGAAATCGCATATCGATAGACCTATGTGGGAAACAAAATCGATTTCAGCGAACTTTTGTAGTAAATAAAGTTATTGAATGGCTGTAAAAATTTTAAATTCAAAATTTTTGATACATTTATTCATTGAATTCCATTTTGAGACATTCTGAAACGATTCCTGAAGTTTGCAGTTTCTCATATATTTATATGGGTCATTCCAGACGATAACTCTCCTTAGGATTAAGATAAACATAACGTTCTTGTGCCAAAAAATCAAGCACTCCAAACGAAAGGATGATTTTGTTGGTCAACAATTTTTGAGCACTTTAAATTGGTCAAATTTCGAAAAATGTTCTAAAAAATCACTAAAAATGGCTAATAACGGCCAAAAATTGTTGAATTTATATTTTTAGCAGAATTTTAGTCAAAACTAAATTGCCAACGATCAACTAGGACATTTACAAATTTTTGCTCAATATTATGCAGAAAAACGGGCTTCAATTTCATTCAGTCTATTGAATCGCCGAATTTTATTCAGTATCAGTTTTTTAACCATAAAATTGGTTTATTAAAATTTCTTTAAATTTTATTCAAATTTCAATAAAATTTAAGATATTATAATATTATGATAGATAGGTAGTACATGAAAATTCGCTCATGCGATCATGCTGCATGACTGGACTTTTTACATATAACTGCCTTGAAAACATTCAAAATATTGAATATTAATCCAACCAACCCATTATTTGATTTTATGTCAATTGATACGTATTATTTTAAGGGATCAAATGAGAACTGTAGTTGTTTTGCATGAACAAAGTAAAAATATTAGGAACTATGGCAATTGAGCCTTCTAACATAGCTAACCATAATGGAATTTCCATTATAGTGAAATCGAATTTATTATAACTTGTTTTACCTATGGAAGGACTACTGAGCGTTGGTGAGTAGGAACTTGTAAAGAAGATTGGAATCGGTGGAACACACATGGTATCAGAGGGATAGATTGCTGGACCATAGTCAAAAATAAATTATAAAATTGAATTTTTCGCATTTCCCATGAGTAAAGGTGCACAGACATATAAACAAATCAATAAATATAAGAACGCTGCAAAATATTTCATAAAGGTTTTCTAGTTCTGTATTTCTATATTACTCAGGTCATAGATCTGTAATTTTTAAACGGAGTTATTATTAATTCTTGTAATATATAATTAGTAGGTTTTGTATTATTAAACGTACCTGCCTAATTATTAGACAGACACCTACCTAGAAGATGATAATGAAATTAAATAAAACACGTACACTTTAGTAGCTCTTCTACGTAACAAAAGCTGATATTAAAGTACAATAGTAAGTACCTATATCAGAACCGATTTGAGTCTGACGTCACACGCCAGTTTGACAGTTTTAATCCCCTAGAAAACCAGAGAAGATGGAACTACCCTAGTAGATGTTCATCCCAGCCGAAGTAGCTTTATGATTAATGTGGTGGTTTCATTCGATTGGTCGAACTGAGTTCTATATAGATAAAACAAGAAATTACCCGAATCAAGTATTTTGAAAAACCTCACATTTTTGCACGCGTTGTTTTTGTGAGATAGACTGAGTCAAATAATTCCTGTGAGTGGTGCCCGCAAGCGGTTCATTTAACTGTCAAGCCTAAATGAACACCGTGTGCCTAACCTATGATGAAGAACGCTCAACTATGTATCGATTTAATTATGTATTAGTTTATTACATGTATAATACAGTGCGTGTAATGAGTTTTAAGCAGAAAGTTCACGATTTTCTCAAAATCGTCACGAAAGGCCGTATCACACTAGCATTTTTTTCTGCGTTTTTTCTACGTTTTTAATGCCTAAACGTGAAGAAGAAGAAGTGCTTTTTTCCAAGGTCAGCTTTTTCGACCATTGCGCATCCTGGCAGAGCGTTTTTAAACTCACTTGGGAAAATTAGATCACGTTCTAATTTTTACCTTGGCGCAAGAAAAATGCTAAACATAACCCTTGGGGAGGTAACGTTTCACTGGGAAACCGCGTTGTACCTTCCCGTTTTCATTCCGGTTCCAGTTCTTCTGTGCCAAAAATATTGTTCCTAGTTCCTTGCCGAAGTTTTCTTATTTTCTTAGTGCCGAACTTCTTTTCTTATTATTCTTATTTCAGTGCCGAACTAATATTTTTATTACGTTTTTGTTTGGTCGCGCGCCAATGCCTCACCTTGCATGACGTTAAGTAAGTAACAGCACCCCTCCGGTCACTAAAGAGACTGCACTAAACAAGTGCCAAATCAGTTGAATGAACTGTAGAAGTGAAGTTTTTTGTTTGAGGATTATTGCCGTGCGCTCTTGCTTCTCTGTTGAGTTCAAATTACATACCTACCTGTCTTCTTATATAAATATAATTTAAAATCGAATAATCATTTTTCGTTCTTGACCACGTCCCTAGCGGGAACAGTTTTTTTTTTATTATTACGTTATTTTTATTATTATTGTGCGTCTTCATCTCTATTATTAATAAGAATGAAACTCCGTCCGTTTGTCGTGTCTATGCACGGCCAAACGGCTGAGTGGGCCGGATCTACGAGTGGGGGGATCTTCTTGGGATTTTCCGATAGGGTGTATAAGCGAATTTAAAATTTTCTAATCCCACCCGAACCATGGGCCGTAGGGCGGGAGGGGGGTCGAAGTAAGAATTAATGTGCGCTTTTTGGACTTCCCCGCTTCCCCTACCCCTCTAAACGGCCGTTGACAATTCCGGAAAAATACGGGTTTCGTAGGTTTTTGAACGAGGAAGACGACGGCGCGATCGGATCGCGAAAAAAGTATCGGGAAATGCGTTAAAAAAATGCGAGAGTACGGACCCGTTTTCTCGAAAAGTCCGCCGAAAAACTTGGTTTTTTCCGATTAAAATATACCCCATAAAGGTACGTTTTTCGGAACGGTTTTCGCGGGCGAAATACAGCTTTGGGTCCGCCGAATCTGAATCCGAAATCGGATATCGAAAAAAGTGACGAGAACTCGGTCAAATTGCGAGCAGAAGCGAGCAAAGCGATTAAAATGATTCTGCCGTGGACGAGAGAAGGCTCAAGAATTGACGTGAAGGGTTCGATGTCACAACATTGCGAGGCGAGCAGGTATGCCTACATAGGTACCTACCTTGCGAGCGAAGCGAGAGCCATTTCAAATAATAAATACGGACTTTGTCCTACACATATACAGGTATACCTTGCGAGCGAAGCGAGCAACATCCCCGAATAAACTTTTCGTGGTTCCACGTAGTTTTATAAGATTTAATTTGTTTGTAATAATTCCCAACTGAAAAAAACGTCTGCCAAGTTGGGTGGGCAGTATAACTTCCTCAAGCGAGCGAAGCGAGCAGCATCCCCTACAGAAGTTAAGCCTACCCTTAGAGATCTGCCGTTTGCGAGCGAAGCGAGCAGCATCCCCTACAGAAGTTAAACCTACCCTTAGAGATCTACCGTTTGCGAGCAAAGCGAGCAACATTCCCTACATGCCACATTTTGCGAGCGAAGCGAGCAATTTAATGGGGGGTCCGGGGGGCTTGCCCCCCGGCTGGACGTGGAGGCGAGCGTAGCGAGCCGGAGCGGCTAGTAGTATAATAACATCGGAAGAACAAGAGTTGTGAAGACACTGTTTGAAAACACTAGGCACGTCGAACGTTACTTCAATATTTCAAGCCCTAACCTGACAGGCTTAATAAAATTTCATTTCGCCAGAATGCGCTGTTTTTGCAGTTATTCCTCTTCAACATTCACTGCTGACCTTGAAAAAACGCACTTTGCCTCCTTCACGTTTCAGCGTTTAAAATGCGAAAAAAATGCGGAAAAAATGCAAGTGATATTCCTTAAGCGTCTTAGCCAATTTTCGATTGTCACTGTTCAACTTAGGATATTAATATCTATAGAATAATATTCTTAGGAAATTAATCAAAACTAGGTACTCAACTTGGCCAGCAGTCTTGAACCTTGGGTTAACTCGCATATCAAGCACGAAGACAGTGATTATATTACTGCAGAGCAGATTGTAAAGCCGAGACTTGACTGGAGGAACACAATCACATAAGAGAATCGTATCTCGAAAAAAAAGGAATTAATTAAGTGGAGTTCTCCATTGAATGAAACAGGGAATGAAATGAAGGAATGAAAGGTTTTCCAACAAGGAACGAGGCTCCCATACGGCAGGGCTGTCAAGGATTCCAATATGCTGGTTCCTTTGATCCCTCTAATTCAATTATTCCTCAAGACTCGAACCTCTTTCATCCCGTTTTCCCCTTCTCTTTTTTCCCCTGTTCGCCTTTTAGAGATCTTGGAACGGATAGCACAGAATGGCACACAAGACGTTTCCGATGTAGATGGCCGCAGCGTTTTTTCCAGCTGGAGTGAATGACTGCAATTGACGATGGGATTTACAGAAGTATGACACTGTCAATTATTAGACAACTGTCTCTTATTAGTTTCATATTGTTAGGAAGTTTACATGGGCAACGCAGGTAGTGACGTGGAAACTGTTTACAAACTGTTATAAAAACTAAAAATACTCACTTTGTGTTCCGAATTTGTAGTGTTTGTCGCGGTTTACCGAATTAATAAAATTGTGCTCAATTCATCCGGGGTTTACAATTTTACATTGGTGTCAGAAGTTTTTTTGAACCGAACATGCCTACTCGCAGGGGTCGTCCGGTCCGCCAGCCTATCGAGGAACCAGGCGACGGAGAAGAGTTTCTTCCGGCACAACAAGAGGTGATTGCCAATCCTACGGTTGGCGAGTTATCGGCAGAGGAGGACGGTACCTTGGGGCCCGGCCTACCGGAGCTTACCACCGAGGTGAGACAACTTGTCGCAGAGCAGGTTAATGATTTGCGTGTCGGATTGAGGCAGGATCTTGGGGAGGTGTTTGAGGCTCTCTTTGCCCTGCGGCAGGATATGGAACGACTTCAGGTGGCTAACGCTCCCTCCCTTGGGGAAGTACCTACCCGGAATCGACTAGAGACTCTGTGTGACATTGGCCAGGGGCTCGAACGGAGTCTCCCACAACAACCCGCTGCAGGGGCAACTTTTGCCAATCCCACTGTCCCCAGGGGTGAGGGACGGGAGACTAGGGTCAAACCGTTTGATGGAACCGCTGATTGGGAGGCGTACCTTTGTCAGTTTGAGCTCGTTGCTGCTAGGAATGGCTGGGGGGATGTATACAAGGCTACTGAGCTGGGTGCAGCATTACAGGGCCCAGCCCTCACGATTCTTGGAGAGGTTAGGAGGCCAATCACATATGATGGATTGGTAAATGCACTGAGTAATCGGTATGGGGCAAGACATCAGACTGAACTGCATCTAGCTTTACTCCAGAGCCGCACTCAAGGGGCCACTGAAAGCATTATTGACTACCACCGTGCAATGGGTGAACTGGGTCGGAAAGCATGGCCAGGGCTCATCAGGGATGCTTCCTCTGAGAGCCTCCTCGCCCTAAAGTTTGTGGAAGGACTTCGAGACTCTGGAATACGGGAGAAGGTGCTGGTGGCGTGGCCCCGTACCCTACAGGATGCCCTAACAGAGGCCTTGCGGATAGAGGCGGTCACCCGAATCACTAACCGAACTCGGGGAAGCGAGAGGCAGCTCCTTCAAGTGCAGACTGCTGAGACAGAGCTGCGGCAGGGGGCGGTTTGCTGGCGATGCGACCAGCGAGGGCATTTCTTGCGGAATTGTCCTACTTGGGGACAGCGCAGACCATTTCAAGGACCAAATGGAGCTGAAGGAGGTCAGGGAAATGTGAGCCGACCAATCTGAAGGGGCGCAGCTTGGGTCGGGAGGAGAGCCTCAGTCTCATGGGAAAAGACGAAGAAGTTGTGCTGTACCGGGCTGGGGGTGGCGCAGCTCTCACAGTACAGGGGTATTTAAATGCAGTCCCATGCCGTTTTGTGATAGATACAGGAGCATCAGACACATTTGTGAGCCCAGAAGCAGTCGCAAAAGCGGGGTTGACTATGGAGAAAGAGGATCTAACTGCACAGTTACGTACTGCAACAGGGCAAACATCACCAATTCTGGGTAAGACTTTGGTGCAATTAGACTTGGGCAAAGGAGTGCAACACCAAGTGAACGCAATTGTGGCGCATATTGATAGTGAATGCATTGTAGGCATTGATGTGCTACAAGACCGAGGGTGTGTGATTGATGTTGGTGCTGGGACCATGCTTGTGGGAGGGCAACAGCTTGACCTGGAGAGGGAGACAGGGCCCCTACAAGCTTGGGCACAAGGAAGGCACTTGAGGGGGTTGGATAAGACGAAAGGTCAGGAGGCTAAATTACCAGACCATCTTCAACCACTGGTGGAGGGGCATGAGGACACACTCACAGGTTGCGAGCTGACCCAGTTCAAGGATCTCTTGGCGAAATATCAAGACGTTTTTGCAGCCACCAAGCAGGAATTGGGGAGGTGCAACAGAGGCGAACATGATATTGATGTGGCAGGGCATCGCCCGATAAAGCAACAGCCAAGACGAACTTGCCCAGCCAAAAACAAGATCATCGCAGAGGAACTTCACAAAATGAAGCAGCAAGGAGTAATTGTGGAATCTCGAAGCCCATGGGCCAGCCCAGTAGTCATGGTGAAGAAGAAGACAGGGGACTGGAGGTTTTGCATTGACTACAGGAAGCTTAATGATGTCACCACCAAGGATGCGCACCCCTTGCCCCACATTGGCGATACCTTGCATGCACTGGGAGGGAGTAAATGGTTCACGACACTTGACCTACAGGCTGGGTACTGGCAAATTCCCCTCACTAAGGAGGCACAGGAAAAATCTGCTTTCTGTACCAGGGACGGACTTTGGGAGTTCACAGTTATGCCCTTTGGACTCACGAATGCGCCAGCAACCTTCCAGCGTGTCATGCGCCAGCTCCTGCAAAGACTCATTCAGCAAGGAGTTGTTGTGGTGTACCTTGATGATGTCCTAATACATACCACTACTTTTGAGGAGCATTTGCACTTCTTGGGGGCAGTGTTTGAAATATTTCGGGAGACAAACTTGAAGCTGAATGGACGCAAGTGTACATTCCTACAGCAGACAGCAACATACTTGGGCCATATAGTGACACCAAAGGGAATCCAGACGGATCCAAAGAAGGTTGAGGCTATTGTCACCTGGCCAACACCAACCAGCACCAAGGAACTCCGGTCCTTTGTAGGGCTCTGCTTGTATTACCGCCGATTTGTTCCGTATTTGGCAGAATTGATGAAGCCACTGTACGCTGCAGAGAACCTCAAGCAATTTGGCTGGACTCCGGATTGCCAGGCAGCCTTTGAAGTACTTAAGGAAAAGCTACAGGAAGCTCCAGTGTTGGGTCATGTGCAGGCAGGGATGCCTTTTATTGTCGATGCTGATGCAAGCAATGTTTCAATTGGGGCAGTCTTGTCACAGCTGCAAAATGGGAAAGAGGTTGTAATTGCATACTTCAGTAAGTGCCTCTCCCGCACCCAGCGCAACTATTGTGTTACCAGAAAAGAGTTGCTAGCAGTAGTGGAGGCACTAAAGTTTTTTGAGCCGTATGGAATTGACATGGGGCGGCTGCAAGTTCGGACTGATCATGCATCTCTCACATGGCTCATGCGATTCCGAAACCAGGATGGCCAGATGGCCCGATGGCTTGAGCGGCTGAGCCGTTTTGACCTTGATGTGCAGTACCGTTCAGGGCAGCAACATGGGAATGCTGATGCGCTCTCGAGAAGACCATGTGCCAGGGATGGATGCTCCTACTGCGAAAGAAGGGAAGCCAAGGGACACCAAGAAGACAGCCAGGATGGGCCTACACTGCATGGACTTCTAATAGAAAGTGTGTGGTCATTGCAGGACATACAGGAACACCAGGCGGAAGACACACAGCTAAAACCAGTGAAAGAGTGGCTGTGTGCTGGAAGTCGTCCCAGCTGGGAGCAGGTGGCAGGAGAAGGACCAGAGACTAAGGCATTGTGGGCAATTTTTGACTCCCTTGGGTTGGAGGAAGGTGTGCTTTACCGGAAGTGGGAGAGTCCCGATGGATGTTCTATACGCCAGCAATTCTTAGTACCACACAGTCTAAGAGAAACCATCTTGAAACAGGCTCATGAGCCAGCTCATATAGGGGAAAAGAAAATGGGGGAAAGGCTGCGCCAGAGGATGTACTGGATAGGACTGCACCGGGACGTGAGGGAATGGTGCCGGAGCTGTGACACCTGTGGGAAACGACATGGAGGGGGACAACGGGTGCGGGCACCTTTGCGCACATATGTTGTTGGAAGTCCATTCCAGAGGGTTGGGATTGATGTAGTTGGGCCTCTCCCAGAGACCAAGCGAGGGAACCGATACATTCTGACAGTAGTTGACTACTTTACAAAGTGGCCTGAGGCCATTCCCCTTCCCGATCAAAGAGCAGAGACAGTCGCCCAGGCTCTGATAGAACATGTGGTCTCTCGATTCGGTGTACCAAGGGAGATTCATTCTGACCAGGGCCGCAACTTCGAGTCTGAACTGATGCAGGCTGTCCTCTCCCAACTGGGTGCACACAAGACCCGAACGACCCCTCTCAGGCCCCAGAGTGATGGCCAAGTGGAAAGGCTCCATCGAACACTCTACGAATGGTTGGCAAAGATGGTGAAGGAAAACCAGGTGGACTGGGATCAACAACTCCCCATTGCCCTGTTGGCATACCGAGCCTCGGAGCAGGCTACTACGCAGTTCACCCCAGCGTATCTGCTCTTTGGGCAGGAGCTTACATTGCCACTGGAACTGTTGTTTGGGCGGCCACCCGAAGAGAAAGAGGTACAAGCTTACGCAGCAGATCTTCGCAAACGGCTAGGGGTGGCTCACGAAAAGGCTCGGGATAACCTACGGATCCGGGCAGAAGACATGAAGCGGAGATACGACCGCACCACTCGAGGTCGGTCCGTCCGGGTGGGAGATCAGGTGTGGCTCCACAACCCCAGGCGCATCCGTGGACGAAACCCCAAATTGATGTGCCCCTGGGATGGCCCCTATGAGGTAGTTCATGAGCTGAATGACGTCGTGGTTCGGATACGGAAGAACCGGGGACGCCCAAAGGTAGTTCATGTTGACCGCCTGACGCCATACTTTGGAAGAAAGGCGGGAGAAGTGTTAGGAAGTTTACATGGGCAACGCAGGTAGTGACGTGGAAACTGTTTACAAACTGTTATAAAAACTAAAAATACTCACTTTGTGTTCCGAATTTGTAGTGTTTGTCGCGGTTTACCGAATTAATAAAATTGTGCTCAATTCATCCGGGGTTTACAATTTTACAATATTTTATAACCCTTAATCACAGATCACTGGTTAACCTTCATCAACGGCTTATCTATTTTCAGTGAAGCAATGAATAGAGGAATCGTTCTTGCCCTGGAACAAATGGATACGAATCATGCCCTGCAAACTGCAAACGTGGAGGCCTAATAGAGTGTTGCCACGATATGGTCCGGGTGATTGTGCTAGGCTTTCCAGGGTAGCATGGCAGGGAGTTGTGGTGGAACCAGTACCTACTTGAAGAAGCTATAGACAGGTGTCCTGGTTTGGTGGCTGACATAAATGTGCAAAGGGGTTTGGAATAGGGAGAGGCTTGATTTTTTCGACAATCGCATAAACAATGCCAACGGACCCTTTTACCTTGCCCGAACCTGGCGTGATGTCGCAGAACACGCCCCCCAGGGAGAAGCACCAATAATACAATACAGCCGCTGAAGATTCGAAATGTTCGTTTACACCACTGATTTGCTCTTGAGAAGGTGTCCCACACAGAAAATTTCATCAATTCACCAAGATATTAACTATAGTTTCGTGTGAAAAGTGGAACAAGCCTATATCAAAGACAGTTGGTTGGATTCGGACAAAAATACTGATCTCTATAATAAGAGCCGTGCCCTTACAATGAGGTTCCAGAAAAAAAATGAGGAGTTACAGATTAAGTGATAAAGAATAAATGGAATCTGGGATGGAGGCACCTTTGCCTCTTCTCCGCGAGTAAGAAAAGAAATGACCCAGCTTTCTTTTAATTTTTGTCATTTTGTTGGATTTATTTACGCAGAAGTTTTGTTTTTGATTTTGCAAGTTGATATTGTTTGTTTTTGACATTTCATGTCTTTACTTTGGCACATAAACGAAAAAAGCGTTAACAAAAAGCGTTAAAAAAAAGCTCTCGATTTATCCAACCATATTATGTTAACTACTGCAAAGTGCGTGGCCAACAAGCTGAGATATGAGCGTGGTTATTTAAATAATTGTGTACACTCAGGTGATCATTTTCAATAAATGATATCGTGAACATAATTGCAACCGCTTATTTATTAATTTTTGATGATTTCATTGAGCTGATGTTTCGATGATTTGATTCATAGCAGGTGATCCGAATATACCGAGAACGGTTTGATTTGTGAAGCGGTGGTTAAATAATTTTAATAGGCAATTTCTATACTTGTGACAGAGTTCCCGTCATAGAGTTCCCGTCGGGATCTCAGAGAATGCGCTATCGTCGCTCCGTTGGTGAACAACGGGCGTCGCACGCCTTTTCTCGTGTTTTTGAGAAGCTGAGTTTGGCGTTGGATGGGTGATCCAGGTCCCTGGAAACCAATCTACTCCGAACATAGCTCATTAATGCTTATTAGTATTAATGATTATTAGTATTATTCATATCTGATTAGTATTATTATTAGTATTATTATGCTAATTAGTAGGAGTGGGTATCTCTGTGACGGGATACTGTCACCCACCTCTACCTCTTGGTCGAGGATTAAGGACCCCATTGCACCACTGGGGGGCTACCTAAATCCCTGATATGGTAGCAGAGCGTAGTTTGGATTATGCACGGCTGACGCCTAGTAGTCCAATCCACTATTTTTTGGGCGTTAAGGTTTCAAAAGAAACATGGCCCGGGGTTCCAGAAGGAATTCCCATTATCACCCTTTGGTATACAAATAATTTCATTGGTCTTTGACTTATAATTTCTCTTTTATTCCCCTCTTATATTTTCAATTTCATACCTATGGTATACCTGGCCTTTGCCATTTTTATTATTCTTTATACTCGGGCATGGTTCCCAACTATTCAAGGGTATTGTTCCCAATTATTCAAGGGCATTGTTCCCAATTATTCAAGGGCATTGTTCCCAATTTCCAGGGCTTAGTTCCGAATTTAAGTCCCCAATGTAGGCATATTAATTTATAGGTATCTCTTTTATTTTCCGTAAGGTATAAGTCTCTATAGTTGAGCCACCGTTTATTCCCGATTGTTCCAATCTTTGATTGGGGGTTAATTACCTCATGAATACTTCATATGAAGATTCATTGACGATCCATTCTGTTTTAATTTCTCTTTTCCCATCCTCAATCGCCAATGCAGCTATTTATTAATGAGCATCAGTTCTCAGCCAGAAACTCTTCATGTCTTTAAGGGGGGAGTGTGACAGAGTTCCCATCGGGATCTCAGAGAATGTGATGTCATCGCTCCGTTGGTACAACGGGCGTCGCACGCCTTTTCTCGTGTTTTTGAGAAGCTGGGTTTGGCGTTGGATGGGTGATCCAGGTCCCTGGAAACCAATCTACTCCGAACATAGTTAAAAGTGGGAGGGGTGCTATTAGTAGGAGTGGGTATCTCTCTGACGTGATACTGTCACCCTCCTCTACCTCTTTGTCGAGGATTTAGGACCCCATTGTACCTCTGGGGGGCTACCTAAATCCCTGATATACTTTACTCTCTAGGAAGCTGTAATTTCGTATGTAGCCTCTTTAGGACATTTACTTGACGATGCCCAGATTCCGGATCAGATGAGTGGCTCTTAAAGCTAATTTCTATGCTCTACACTCTAGGAAGCTGTAATTTCGAATGTAGCCTCTATAGGGCATTTACTTGACGATGCCCAGGGTCCGGATCAGATGAGTGGCTCTTATCTTTTATCAGAATATTGCTCAAATAAAGTTTATTAACTATGTAATAGAACATTAAAAAATTTATGTACAAAATTACACTGAAGAGTGTATTTAAATTTCATTAAAATGTTAAAAAAAAAAAAAAAAAAAAAAAAAAAATCGATAAACACTTGTTAAGATTTGCTACAATGATGTTTTTAATAAATTGTTGTTGTGCTATTGTGAATGGAGAAATTAAACAGTATGTTTGTACGTTTATGTTTACGAACAGACACACACAAACAAAACAACAGCCGTTTGATTTTAGTGGGGACTAATTACAACTTCTCAATCCCTCGAAAGTGAAAACGATGCTTCCGCTACCTATAGGTAGACTTGGGAGCATTCTAAGAGTTGAAATTAAGCACGTAGGTACCAATACTTCACTAGTAGGTACATCCGCACGGACAATAGATATTAAACTCGATTTCGCAACGTTAGAATAAATTCCATTGGAACTATATCATATGTAATCAAGGCATTATCTATTATATCTCTCTATCAATATTGGCGTTATAATATCAGCGTATATTTACAAGGATATTTTTATGTATTGCAGTATCACTATCTAGCGATCTTTGATAGAATTCAGAACTTGATCGCCAAATCAATAGATTCGCTAACAGCGCATTATAAATCGCGCTTAAAAATTTGAAGGTGTTTTTTGATGTTCGAGTCCTTAGGGAAAACGAACCGTTTAACGTACATTACTGATACCTTGAAAGTTTTGATATCTCGATTTTTGAATGTTAAGCCCTTTAATGCTACCCGTTAGGGTTGATGAAAAGAAGCACGATCATTTATACATAAGCATTCAGCTAATCCAATGGGAAACTCACATACCTATGTTGGAATTTCACATTTGTTACTTCAATTTCGCACTTAGCGCACTTGAAACCCCCTAAGTAGCAATTTTCTACTCAAAAGACCGTTTAGTTTCGCTAATAAACGATTAGGAAGATCACACGTTACGTAGTAGTGCACACGTTACGTAGGGAGCTGAGGGTTCCCCCCAGGCGGGTGAAGGGCCGTGACACCATCGTGCAAATGAATTTCAAGAGCCATATTACTGGCCAGATACACATCATACAACACCTTTTTGGAATGCTCTCATCAAGATCTTTTGGTTGACAAGTACAAAATAATCACGAAAATTCCCCATTGTAATTTTCGGAGCTCTTTAAGTATCCTATCGTATGATTTTTTAATTTTCCTCTTCATTGAAAAACTTTCTATTCCTATCCTGTTCAATCATAAAATACATTTTTATTTGCGATTGACGATTATTTTTTGTTTTAAATTGAATATTTGATTCAAATATGTATTTCTGATTTCGAAATCTTGACTATTAATCAATGAAAGATAATTTTCCATGGGTGGATCAAGATTATATCGACTACTAATTAATCAGTGGAGACCTGGAACAGCATTGTCTCTTCGCCAGAAGAAAATACGGCGCCTCGTAAGTTAATTTGGGAAAGAAGCTACGAAAGCGGTTGGTGGAGCGAACACTGTCAGCAGGCCAAGTCGGTGGAATACCCGTAATTAGGAAGAAAACGGCGATCTCGTGGAAAGCCAGAGAGGTCCCACCTTACCTTCAACATACTCCAAGGTAAGGAAGATGCAGCTGGTGTAAGTAGGTGGGGAAGGCAGCTCGAGTAGACCGTCCCTGCAGGCGTCACACGTTTCCACGACCGACCTTCTTTGGATGGAAGTTCAAGCTCCCCCTTTCCAACCTCCAGTTTCGCTTCCTTTACCCGATTTTGCCGTTTCACCTCACGTTCTGCTCCGACCAATCGACGCTGAGTGCTTATTATATTCCGAGCAGTTCCCTATCTTCATACATACGTACAATTGCATTACTCCCTTCGTCTCTCGACGTCTCCACCTTCGAGCACCTGTATTTATCATAACTTATGTGCTGCCCCTACCTGGAAGTTCGCGTTTCAAATAACCCCATATCGCTCCTAAATATACGTCGTAAGCATTCGTCTCTTTCAACTACGATGTTCATTGTGAGAATTTCGGAAACCTATTCGAACAAATTGCATTCTACGGACCGAGCGTTGCCCGAATTGGACGTGGAGCAAAGCTTCCTCGTATCCGTGACAAGATTATATACACCATTAAAATGGTAATCGAGATTTAGTTTAGAATAATATATTGATGTACAAACAGTTATAGATTTATGCAGGCATAAACAAAAATAGGTGTACCTATGAAAATATGATTATAAGTATACAGGGTGTCCCAGTAACTACCCCCCCCCCCCCCCCCATTCTAGCGTAGAATTCAAAAATGAAAAAAACTGCGCATTGCAAATAATAAACCAAAACTAATGCTTTTGGACTGCATGCCATCAACTTCAATGCAAAGAAGTGTCTAATGTCACGAGTGGATGTACCTGGTGTGACATAGAAAGGTACAAGGAAAGACTGTTTACTATCAATGGTGGTTTCAATTCCACAAAAATGTCTTTAATACCATCATGTGCTGTAGAAATACACTTCACAGTATAGACTTAGTTTAAATTTTTAGCTTCATAGGACGAATAGCATAGAAATTTAGGAACATCAGCAGGTTAGGGTGGTTCCGCACTATGAAATTATATTTTACCAGTCTCATAGAGGCTGTTTCACACTTCAGCTTCATTATGGTTTACTTAGCAATATTAGTTTATAACGTAGGGTTATAAATCAGCTTTCCTTTACACTACAGTAGCTTTGGGATCATGAGATGTTGTGGTAGTTAAAGCGTTCCAGAATGTGGCGAACGATTTTCCTGCTATGATAACTAAGGGAGTTACACTTCACTAGCAACAGTTTGGTTGTAGGAGAAAATCAATAGAAAACGTCGGCTCGCGCTGAATTTCGCTTAATTTTCAAACACAAACCCCTGCGGTTAAAAATGATACATGTTAAAAAAAATCATTGGAATCGCATCGAAAAGTCTGTGGTGCATTGAAAAAATCCATAGCAAGCAGACAGACTCGTTGACAGATGCAATCAAAAGCGAGAAACTGTTGAATTATGTAAAGAAAAAAGAAACGCCTTGCAGTTATTCCGTGTTTTCTAGCTTTGATTATAAAGAAAAGAAGCGAACTTACTCGTAATAACTTTCTGCGTATCCCATGGAGCTGTGTACTAATTTCAGGGCTCTTGTATGAACAGGAGAGAGGTCAAATTTATCGCTCATACATCTGATCTGACTTTCTCGAGGTCGCTCTTACAAGTTTCCAAAAAACTGTCTGTGGTCCTAAAAAGGCTGTGTACCGAATTTCACATAGTAGTTACCTGTATCGATCACACAACTGATCTGATATCGTCGCAATCACTCCCACATGTCTCCAAGTGGCTGTGTACATAGATTTCAGGGATCTGGTGGTATCGAACTTTGGTCTTATGAGAATAACGATTTGTGGCTGATTTTCGTAACACAGTTTTTCATGTCACATTTCATGCTTTAGACCTTGCTTACCGTAGTCTGATAGAAGCCAAGGTCTCTCGTGCTATTTTCAGCAAGACTAAATTAGACAAATATGTACCTACTTAGTTGCTTAAATTGACAACACTATTGTTAATTATATAATAACATTTTCGAAGAAGCCGTTTTATAGAACGAACTGAAGATGGAGTTAACAATTTCCTCTCAGATCCAGAGTGAGTTTGTCTGGCCACTTACTACGGGCAATGAGAGAGTTCAAATGGATCGTTTTGGGAGTTATGTGTTGATAGCAAAAGTGCGGTAGGGGGTCGAATGGGGGCTATTTTTTGGCTCAACGCCAAATTACCCGACGAAAAATTGTGTGGTCTTATATGGAGCAATGTGTCCTCACATCTGGCCTTTCCATCATATAGGTAGTTAGTTGTATTCACCTTCCTTCCCAGCAACGTTGTCATTGGTGATCATGCTAATTTCAGGTAAATTCAGTTATTTCGTTCCGATGATACTACAACCTGAAAGACAATAGTTATAAGAATTAATTACAGGGTGTCTAATTGAACACTGATTAGCATAAAATTGAAAGACAAAAGTAATAAGAGAATTAATAACAGGATGACTACTAAGTTATGGATCACCCCTTCTATTTTCCTAATGTATCCAAGTAAAAATATCGGATCAACTCTAGTATTCATAACTTTTCTCTTAGAATTTGAATTTAGCGTTCTCGCGCATCGTGAAAGCACGCAACCATGCACAATTGACATCAACTTCGTTTTTTTTATTTTATTTTATTTTTTATTTTTATGAGAACCCACTTTTACATTGTAGATTTGGATTCTACGTAAAAGTTCATGGAAAAATGATCGACCACTTGAATTTTCGAGTGCTCAAATCACGCACAAATAGAGCAAAAATCGTGAAATACCGGGGTTTTGAAGATGTTAAATTGCCATATGCGATACATGATTTTTGGGTATTTTTTTCACTCTGAATCATGTAGTGAAGTTAACTAATTTTGATATTCGTAACGCCGAATTGGAAAAACTCTGAATAAACGACATTGTAGTTCACTTTGAGCAATGTGTGAATGAGTGTATGATTCTGACAGTTTTTTCGGTGTTTTTCCAAGTTGGTGTTATGAATATTAATAAATAAACATCAATACGCGTACCAATACGTGATTCAGCTTGAAAAAATACCATAAAATCCATGTATTACATGTGGCCATTTACTGTCTTCAAAAACTCGGTATTCCACAATTTGTGCTCTATTTGCGCCAGATTGTGCTCGTTCGTGCGCACTCAAAAATTCAAGTGATAGGAAACTTTATGTAAAATCCAAATCTACAATAAAAAAGGGGGGTTTCCGTTTGAAAAAAACAAAGTTGGTGTCAATTGACCCACCACCAATGGCCAAATTGGCCCATCACCTTGTTGGTGTCATTTGATTTTCAAAAAACTCATAACTTTATTCGATTTTTAACAAAAAAGAAAACTATAGGTAAGTAGATATTCTACACTTTTGAATATTAATCTTCCAGAAGAAGCCCCAGTTCCTGGGGACAAACGATAGAGTTTAATAAAAAACCCATTTAAGGGCAGAAGGCCTTTTTATCAAGCTTATCATCTGAACTGTCCGAATAAAGAAACGATAATTGGAACGGTGATCCATTTTCGAACCAAAGTAAGAACTAGTGTCTCGCTGTGTTGAACTATTTTAGTTCACTACTTCCACTACTTCCACTTCTCGAGTTCTTCGTCTATGTATACAGGCGCATTAAAGGAGACCCGTGGGTGTTTTATTGCTTCTTTCGCTTCAGGAGCACTAAGAGGTCTCAAGACTGTCGTAATCTGGTCTCCTTCGGTGAAATAACCGGAGAAATTTATCCCATGGTAATACCGTGAAAGGCCCATCACCCTTAGCCCCCTCCTCCTCCTCTGCATAAAGCACTTTAATCCTTCGAACGATGATGGGACGGTCGTTTTAATTTCAACATCAAAAACACCCGGGGAACGGCCTGTAAACGGTAAGATCGTTATAAAAGAAGTGGATTACGATACCACTGAATATGGTCTAGGTACTCGTTACGCTCAAAAGTAGTCTTATGCTTTCAATCCACTTGAACTGACATTGAAACCGACCATTTTTTATTATAGCGAATTTCCGAAAAAAATGAAACAAATTGTTGCAATGATTAAAAAAAAGTTATAAATCTAACTTTACAAAATATTGCTATTGGAAATCGGTTTAGTGCCATCCTGAAAAGGTTTTTGGATTCAAACACATTTTCATATATAGGTATACATTCCAAGGTAAGATCAATTCGAAATATTAAAAAATTATCCTGTCATTCTGCATATTTGTCAAATATCTTTCTTTAACAATATTATATATATTATCTATATATTATGAGTAAAGGTAGGTAGTTATATATATATATATATATATATATATATATATATATATATATTGTCCTTCTTCAATGTCCGATGCCATAGGGTAAACCAATCACAATACCGAATGTAAAACGTTAATAATAACACAGTTTATTATAGAAACTTTACAAACACTCGAAATTAGCGTACTCCCCCACGACGGATCACATCATAGTAAGTTAAACAGAATCAGATTCACAAATAGGTAACGTAAAATAAAACATAAATTGGAAGACGATCCTTCCTGTAACAACAACGATAACGAACTAACTGACAAAGGTAGGTAGCAGGTATATTATATCCATCTAAGTTCGCATTTGTGCCGCGAGGGGAGTTATGAGCAGCTAGTGACGACACATTGTGTTATTCGAGTGACAAATCGATTATATGATCGAAAGTGAATAAATCGATGGATAATAATTGCTGGTAAAAAATACATTGATTGGCGTTCGTCCTAAATTGGTAGGTGGATAGTTCAGGGTTCATCACTCCATCACACGGCGATCCTGACATTGCTGCCGTCCTCGGGAGCGCTGATCACCTGGAAGGACCAAATTCAGCCCATTAGATCGAACCAAATGGGCCTAATCTCTGCCCTAACAAGGCAAGGGAGAGCAGTGAAAGCAAAAATGGAAACTATTTCAGAGGATACCCTGATGAGCAAAGCACAGCAGAGGAGGGAGAGAACAAATACAGTGTCAGTACAATATCAAGTAGTGTCGTCCAACCAACAAACGAAGTGCGCATGCAAGGGTTACAGCAGGCAGAGGAGAGTCCAGTGCCTCAAATGAATCCAATGGCAGAGGTGAATCCAGTGCCATAAAATAAAATAAAAATCAGCCAGGGGAGCTACCAGTGGCTGAGAGAAAAATCAAGAATGCGGGAGACCGGGCTCGAACTCACTTGGGCTTGACAATCACCCTATCAGAAAAGAAGCGACTGTGAGGACGGAAGGCATCGTAAAGGGAGGGACAAAGGAAGAGGGTCCGACCATGACGAGCCGCCGTGGGTGCCAAGCAAGGTAGAGAACCGAAAACCGCAAACAACTATAATTAACACAGGCGTGACATGACTTAAACAAAACTCAGATGATCTACCAACCAGCCTCACAGGCTGAAGTCGTAGATTGATTGGGAGGATCCACAGTCACATGTGGGATAGTCCACACAAAACAATAAAGCATCGTGTCAGCCAAATTTTATTGAGAAAACTCTCCACTATCAGGGAGAGGATTCAATTCATCAAGGGTAGGTGCCTTGCGCAAACGTTCGTGGGGATATTTCAAAAACTTCTTAGTTCCGCCAGAGACGGACTGCAACAAGTAGCGATCATCAGGCATAACTTTTACAATTTTATAGGGGCCTCTATAGGCATCATCCAACTTGACTCTATTTCTCACCTCCGTTTGTGCAAAAACTAAATCATTCACTTGAAAACGCTTTACTGGCAGTTTGCCTCTATCAAATCGAGTTTTACTTTTTTCAGCTTGTTTTTCCATCAATTGTGCGGCTGAGTCACGCAACGTTTGTACGCTAGTGGATGGTTGATCAGTGAGGTGGTCAGTGATAGAAATTAGATGCAAAGGCCTGGAAACCCGTCCAAACATCAGCTGCATGGGGGATACCTTAGTAACACTATGAGGTGTGGTATTTAAAGCTAATTGAATTTCTCCAACACAAGATTGCCATGTTTTATGCTGATCTGATTCAGCAGCAGTGAGCATATTACGTAAGGTACTCATAAGGTGCTCGACCTGACCGTTTGCTCGTGATGCTCCTGTGGCTATAAAATGGAGGTCAATTTGATGTGATACACAAAAATCTTGAAAATCTTTAGCAGTGAAATTTGTACCTTGGTCACAGATTATACGCTGAGGATTGACGATATTGCATTTTAAAATCAAAACTTTGCAAGAAAGACCACCACCGTTGAACACGAGGTATCAAGTCTTGCTTATTTTGAGTTGCGCGCAATGATGCACAATCTGTCACAACGGTAAACAAGTGACATTGTAAATAATTGTGAAAATGCTTCATGGCATAAACCACTGCCAAAGTCTCTAGCTCATATGAATGAAAGTTAGATTCTGCAGTCGTGGTTCTCTTACTGTAATAGGCTACTGGTCTCGGCTTTTTGTCAACTATATTAATCAAAATTGCGCCAAAACCTAAAGAGCTTGCATCACAGTGCAACTCAATGGGGTAGGATGGGTTGAAAATGGTTAAAATGGGTTCTGAGGTAAGCATGCCAATAAGTTGTTGGCGAACCTTTTCATGACTGTCATTCCAAGGAATTGGTCGATTCTTACTGTCATTAGCTGAATCATCAGTTTTACGGGTTAATTTAAACAAGGGAGCAGCTATTTGAGCGAAATTTTGGATAAAATGCCGAAAATAAGAAGCTAAACCTAAAAATTGGCGTAGAGTACGAAGAGTAGAGGGAGGTTTCAATTTTGTCAGAGCTTCAACTTTGGATTTGTTCGGTTTTATTTCTCCATTTTCTATCTCGTAGCCTAAGTATTTAATTTTCGAGACAATGAACAAACACTTCGAAAGGTTTAGAGAAAATCCAGCAGAAGTAAGAACTCCTAGAACATGATTTAATCGGATAAGTGCCTCAGCTTGAGTGCTTGCTGATATAAGCAGATCATCCATATAGCACGTGACGTAATCAAATGCTAAGTCTCCTAAGGCTTTCATGATTGCTCGTTGGTAAACACTTGGTCCATTGCGCACCCCAAAGGGCAAGGCCAAATATTCCCATTGACCGTCTGGTGTGACAAAAGCTAACTTTTCTATGGACTCTTCTTCAACTGGGATTTGATGAAATCCACTAGCAGCATCAAGAATAGAAAACCATTGGGCACCGTGTAAACGCGCTATTTGATCAGTTATCAATGGCAAAGGGTATCTATCTGGGACTGTATTTGCATTGAGAGCCCTAAAATCAACGGCCATTCGATAACCACCTGTCTTTTTAGGAACAAGAAGTATTGGGCTTGCATATGGAGAAGAACTGGGGCGAATTACTTTGGCATCTCCAAGTTCTTTGATGCGCTCTCGCACCAGTTCACGATGTACAGGACTAAGTTTGTATGGTCGACGGTGGACAATTTTGGAAGGGTCAAGAAGGCGAATTTTGAATGTTCCTGTCGTCACACGAGTGGTAGGTATTCCATCAATAAAATATTGGGAATAATTAGTCAAAATTTTGATGAGATCCCCCCTTTGACTAACAGGAAGGTCAGTGTGAACTGATTCGAAATGTTGAGTGCTAACTGGCAAGACTTGGCAAGATCCTAAAGCTGGGACAACACAAGATGGGTGAAAATCAAGTGAAGGGATATTGTCACTATGACCACCTAACACCTCACTGAACAACACGACTTCATCCTCAGTGCACTGCTCCAAAGAGCAGAGATCACCCAAGGATACAGAAAATATTTCATTTTTTGTGGTGTTTATGGAATCAGAATGCCCACGCCCCTTTGTAGAAGTGTCCCATTTTTCAATGCCAGAAGAACCCACAGGTTCAGCGCCTTCCCCATGAGTTCTGGATGTATCCAGAAAATTACGGTTTAGCATGAATGGAGGATGGTCCTTCCAAAGCGTGCAAGAAGATATAGTTATTACCATACAAAAATCTGGAGCCAGAATTTCACGTCCCAAAATGATGGGTTTAGGCAAAGCACCATCAGCTACAATATGGAACAGGACTTGAATGTTGTGTCCATTAATCTTTACTCTGCCTTGTTTTTGGCACTGAGAAATGGTAATTGATGACCCTAAACCATGCAAGTGAACTACATTATTGAACAAAGGCCCATCGAAGCGGGTACCAAAGGACAAACAAAGGAGTGAGCACTCTGATCCAGAATCAAAACAATACTTGAATACATCACCTTAGTGGGTTAATGTGCCTTCTGGGTTAGCAATGCATAGGCCAACTTGCTTCTCGACTGGCTGAGACCTCTGGCTGCTGGGGTCTCCTGGTCCACGCTTGTCTGACATCTTCTTCTTTGGGCAGTTTGGAGCAATATGCCCCTTTTGGTTGCAGGAAAAGCACGTTGTATTGCTGAAGTTTGATGGCTTCCTTGGCTGATTTGATGAGGTCAAGGATGATGATGATCGGCACTCTGAGGTTTTGTGTCCAGATCTTCGACATTTCCCACAGCGGGAAGTATAATCCTGAGAGGATGAATGCTGAGGGCTTTAATAGTTTGGTCGACTCTTCTTGGCATTTCCAGGACCGCTGTCATAACCTCCTGGTCTCTTAAATGACAGAGCCCGTAATTCCTGAAGCAACTTTTCACGGCTATTTATCTTTTCTGTGTAGCAAAGATGACGTGCTCTTGTGTCTGCTTGAGCTATCTGAGAGAGAGCCACTGATACAGCAATTTCTTCCACTGATGACTGGCGGTAGTGAGCAACAAATTGATTGATAGTTCGTGAGGCGAATGTGGCATAATTTTCGAAATCTCGTGGTCTAGCTTGGAAACATTGAAGCATGAATCCGGCTGGTGTGAGTGCTATGTCATATTGGTGAAGAAAGAGCGATCTGAATTCGTCCCATGTGAGTTGAGGGTGGACAATAGTAGTAAACCAATCAGCAGCCTCTCCTTTTAAGGCTCTACTCAAGGCAACAATTAAACGTCTTCCTTGTTGATCCTGTGAAGTCAAACAACACTCAACTGTATTGCACCATGATTTGGGCTGAACTTGTTTATTTTTGGGGTCATACTCAGGAAGCGAGAGTTTCAAATGCTCTGAGGGGGTTTGACCTTGATTTTGTGTAAAACACTCTGCCAAAGTTTTCATTGCAAGGGTTTGTTGTGTCAACAAATCCCGTAGGGAGTCGCCACTGTGCACTAAAGAATCGTGGTGGAAGAGGGGTGCGGAGGGAGATGGTGAGCGTCCAGAGGCCCCCCTCCTGCTCCTATGCGCCCGGGAAAAATCGGGAGGGCGATCGGGTGATGACCCTTGTTCCGAGTAAGGTAAGGCGTCACCCGAACTGCGTTGCGAAATTGGCCGACCCCTTTCTTTTCTAGAATCCGAAAAATCTTGATAAAACTCACCTCGACTATTTCCATAGTGATTCTCATGAAATCCTGCTCGTAGATTACGATATCCCACTTCTGATGTGATGTCCCCCTCATCCTCACACAACTGTCCTTCTTCAATGTCCGATGCCATAGGGTAAACCAATCACAATACCGAATGTAAAACGTTAATAATAACACAGTTTATTATAGAAACTTTACAAACACTCGAAATTAGCGTACTCCCCCTCGACGGATCACATCATAGTAAGTTAAACAGAATCAGATTCACAAATAGGTAACGTAAAATAAAACATAAATTGGAAGACGATCCTTCCTGTAACAACAACGATAACGAACTAACTGACAAAGGTAGGTAGCAGGTATATTATATCCATCTAAGTTCGCATTTGTGCCGCGAGGGGAGTTATGAGCAGCTAGTGACGACACATTGTGTTATTCGAGTGACAAATCGATTATATGATCGAAAGTGAATAAATCGATGGATAATAATTGCTGGTAAAAAATACATTGATTGGCGTTCGTCCTAAATTGGTAGGTGGATAGTTCAGGGTTCATCACTCCATCACATATATATATATATATATATATATATATATATATATATATATATATATATATTTTTTTTTGGTGATGGAGACGACTAGTCCAATATATAAACTTTGGTAAATGGGTTTGGTGAATGACCAAAACTAGTCTGGGTGTGGATATTTTTTTATATTTGGTGCGCGTTTCAGTCAGGATCTGACCCTAATCATGCAGATATCTAAGGCAACAATGAATGAACATGTGTTAGCAAATGTTATGTGCTTAAAAGTAGGTAACAATGGTCAATCAAGATAGGGTAACTAAGTACTTACAGTTGTTGCTACAGTTTTAAAAACAAACAGTGAACCGTGCATGAGATGGTAAATTTAAATTATTTTAGTGGTAGGTACTAAAAGTAATTATCACAACAAAACAAGAAATCCGTACTTGCACATCATTTTGCACTATTTTGCACAATCACAAGAAATCCGTTACAAATATTTAAGGTTTGCAATGGGAAGGTTTACATATGGGTGGTGGTTATTGGTACTGTTACATGGAAGGTGCTGTATGGATGAATGAACTTATTTGTCTGATGTAAACTACCTAATTAATGGGTGATGAGGATATTATGTATAGCTAAATGTTATTTTGATGTGGATATTATTTGCTATGAATGATAATTGGGAGGGGTGATTAATACAATTATTCTTGTGTTATCAACTTGTGATTGGTAGTTGATAATCCTTTTACATCTTTTTTGAAATTCATGTTATTTTTGTTTTTTACAATGTATGCCATCTCTTTGATTTTTCTTTTTTCATAATTGGGCTCAATGCAGCATATGTCCCAATTGCCCACTTCAGGTGTGTGTTTGGTGACGGCTATGTGAAGCAACAACTGTAAGTACTTAGTTACCCTATCTTGATTGACCATTGTTACCTAATTTTAAGCACATAACATTTACTAACACATGTTCATTCATTGTTGCCTTAGATATCTGCATGATTAGGGTCAGATCCTGACCGAAACGTCGCACCAAATATAAAAAAATATCCACACCCAGACTAGTTTTGGTCATTCACCAAACCCATTTACCAAAGTTTATATATATATATATATATATATATATGTATATATATATATATATATATATATATATATATATATATATATATATATATATTTATATATACATGTATATATATTTATATCCATTAAAAGGTTCTATTGAACTACATAGATTATATTTAAAGAAAGGAATTAAAAAAAAAAGTCTGCCATGTTGGGTGGGGCTCACAGCTTCCTCGCTTATCTATCATGAATGTATAGGTCATTGAAAAGTTTAAAAAGATCTTGAAAAACTCCTTAGTGGAAAGAAGTAAATCAACTAGTAGCGTGAAATGTCATAATTGGTAAATTACGAAACGAAAAAATGATAATGTAATTTACGTTTGTGAGCGCAGAATGAACTGATGAGTTGAAAACAATGAAATAGGTACGGGACCATCTACAACCTAAACCGCGCATTCACTGACAATGTCATCAAAATCGGATGAAAACTGTGGGCATTCAGGTCATTACAAGTATTTCACATTGGCGCATGCGCAGTAGCTATTAATGATACAATAATGTTGAAACTGTTATGATATGATCAAATTGTCATTCCCCAACTATCATCCAAATTTGAGAGAGATCGGACGAATAGGGCGTGACAAAATGGATTATGCTGGAATTTACGTTTGCGCATGAGCAGAGTGAAGTAGTGATTTGGCAACAATGAAACTAAGAGGAGACTGTCTATCACTTAGCCCGCACATCATTGAAAATTTCATCCAGATCGGATAAAAACTGTAGAAAATAAGATAGTTACAAGGATTTAATATCGGCGCATGCGCAGTAGCTATTAATGATACAATCATGTTGAAATTGATATAAGATGATTAAATTCTCATCCTCCAACTATCTTTCAAATTTGAGCTAGATCGAATGACTAGGGCGTGAGATAATGATGCTTGGTAGAATTTAAGTTTGCGCATGCGCAGAGGGAGGTATTGAGTCATGAACGATAAAACTGACAGGGGACCGTCTATCCTCTAGACCGCCCATCTTGAATGAAAACTGTGGAAAATAAGCTTGTTACAAGGATTTGCGGACACCACACACACACACACACACACACACACACACACAGACCCGGAACCAAAGTTGTTCAGAATGGTCTTAAACAAACGTAAAATGCGAGAGCAAATTTTGATTTTGGAGACCAAAAATTTTTTTCTCCCGAAAGTGAAAACAATGCTTCCGCTACCTTTAGGTAGACACGGAAGTAATACGAGGATATAGCATGAGAGAACGATTTTTTGATATTTCGAATAGCTCTTTATTATAAAAATATATATATAATTTTTGTCATTAATATATAAGAAATTTTACAAATATAAAGATAAAAGAGTTTCCCCCACATACGCTTTTACACACCCACTATCACTAGGGATCTGGTAAACCAAGTCTGAAAGTTGTTCTTTTGGAGGGAAATCTTTTAGTTTGGAAAAGCTGCATCGAATGATACGAATCTGTACAGCTAGGTCTCCTTTGAATTCATTCATCTCATAGAAGTTCTTTACATTGAACTCACTGCTCACTGTCATTGGTTTAAGGTTTGTGAATTTGTGTTGGCTAGGATTGTAGGTTACCTCAAAGCAATGGTAGTGAGCAGTGAGTTTAATGTAAAGAATTCTTATGAGATGAAGACATTGTTAGATGGAATTAAAAGGATACCTAGGCACAGATTCGTATTTTTCGATGCTACTTCCATGTTTACATCAATACTACCTGCCATGGTGATGAAAATCGTAGCTGAAAAATGGAACGTTACCCAACGGGAGAATAATAGAGAGTTTTTGTTCTTCCCGTAATTTTCTACCCGTGTACGTGAAAAGACTGAAATACCAACTGCGCATGCGCGAATCTTCACGTCAACGTGTAGAACTACGCGTGTACGGGAAAAAGGCCTATCTACACGTGCACGGGAAAATGCATTCGTTGGAATTTCGGCCTACGGGTAGTCATCATAGCCTGACGCAAAGGTAACAACAGTTGCCGGTAATCAGTGTGACCAAGGTAACCGCAGTTACGCAGTTATCAGCAAAGGTAACTACTGTGTGGTTGCCAACAACACGTTGGTTGGTCAACAAGTCGAGAGGTTATAGTGAAGTGCTCCGCTACAAAATTCAGCCATTTAAGGTACCTAAGCAATAAATGTATTTATAATTATGTATTTATAAATAATTATAAAGCAATTAATTATTTAAATAAGAATAGGTTGTACGAAAAGAATACGAAACAGCTTCTGAAACACTTATAGAGACGTTAACGTGACGTTAGCGTTTGGTTTTTCACGTATACGTGTAGAAATACGCGTAAAAATCACGTGAAGAGCTAGCATCTCCAGCTGCTTGCTCTAGACGCTGCTCTACACGTCAACGGGAGAAAATCTTACGGGAAGAACAAAAACTCTCTATTAATTTAGTGAAAAAAGTCCCAGTCATGCAGCATTATCGTATGAGCGAATTTTCTCAAGTTATATTATATTACGCGTATGTTAAATTATTTTGAAAGTTGAGCTTTTTGAGTCCAAAGAAAATGTTAACCGTTATTTTTATGGCAAAAAACGTATTCGAAATAGTAATTTGGTGTTCAAAAAGAGCTTTTGGATTTATTGCTTTTCTTGAAGTTTTTATCGTTAGCATAAAAAATTTTAATGACTCGAATGAATGAATTTTAATTTCAATTTTTATAAACTTTATATGATAACAAACAATATCCTGCTAAAAATTATGAATTTAACAAATTTTAGTCGTTTTTTGTCATTTTCAGTCAATCTTTCAGCACATTTTTGAAATTGGACCAACAAATGTTGAAACTCATCCTTTCGTTCGGAGAGCTTGACTTTTTGGCGCAAGAACGGAATTTTTATCTTAGTCCTAAGGAAAGTTATTGCCTAGAATGATAAATAAATGAATAAATAAATCAATAAATGAATGAATGAATGAACGAACGAACGAACAAACAAACGAACGAACGAACGAACGAACGAACGAACGAACAAACAAGCAAACAAACAAATATATAAATACATAAATATATATGAAAAAAATGCAAACTTCAGGAATCGTTACAAAACGCCTCAAAACGAATTTCAATGAAGAAATTTTTCATAAACATCGATTTAAAAAATTTTCGAGCCATTGCAATATCTTCAGTTTCAACGAAAATTCGTTGAAACGTTCCTTATTGTACTGAATTGTTGCATGGTCAATTCTTTCTCCATTCGGAAGGATCATGTGTACTTAAAAACAATGGGATTAGCCATGGGATATGCACTATGTCCTATTACGAGCGATATCGTTATGGAGGAAATTTTAAATCAAATTAGAAGTAAATTTGGCGAAAAAATCCAAATAATGAAGAAATATGTTGAAGACAGCCTAGATTATACCATACGTACTCGCTTGTTTCAATAGCTACTACCACCCCACTCTCCAGTTCACAGTGGAGGAAGAAAAAGACGAAAGAATTTCTTTTTTGGACATTAAAATTATGCAAAATGAAGAAGATGATAAAATCACCAATACTTGATTTCTCGAAGCATGCTCCAATTCGGTACAAGAAAAAAGTCGTTAAAAATATTGTACGTCGATGGCTCACGCTTTCTGACCCCAAATTTCACAAAGAAAACACAAAAAATTAGAAGTGATCCTGACGGCTAATGGCTACCCCATCAAAATCGTAGAGCAAACTATACACATTACAATTCAATGAAACACTCAGAACAGTATTCCTTTAAGTCAATAACAACAACACCCAGTCCAATATTATTCAATACGTGAAAGGGGTGGCAGAACAAATGGAAACAATTTTTGAGCATTACAAACACGTGAAAATTGTATTTCGAACACTTAATAAAAACAGATCACTATTTTCCAAACTAAAAGATTTCCCACCAAAAGAACAACGTTCAGACTTGGTTTACAAATCCCTTGTGGTTGTGGAGGGTGTGGAAAAGTGTATGTGGGGGAAACGCCTCAGTCCGGTCGGCGTCGTTTCTCAAAACTTGAATGGGATCTACGACAAGAAGATACAAAAACGCTGCAAATTATTTCACAAAGGTTTATTATTTTTCAATTGAGTATGATCGTAGTTTTAGTTGGCTTGGGTACCTACGTCATAAGGCCCGTCCAGACTCCTCGGCGTGTCCTATTTCGAGTTACCACAACCTATACTTCTATAATTATATACGCATGTTTATATTTCTCGATTTGAGCTCCTATCTATTCAAATAGTTATTGCCTTAATAATATCATTATCTAAGTACTTACGAAAAGTCGAGAGGATATGTTATTAAAAATGCGTAGGAAAAGCATTGGTATTAACACACAAATATGACCTAGAAAAAAACATATATTCATGCCTCGAAGGAACGCTGTACCCACCTCATGGTGCCGCGATGTATTATATGGGTATAACACGTAAAAGTAATAAATATCCATTCTCCTACACCCTTCTGCTACGTCTCTGGTCACCCCAGACACCACAAGGTGCCGCGGCGCCTCCTCTCCCTCCACCCCCCGCTCACCACCCACCGCGACCCCCTGCCAAGCGTGCCAGGCGTGCTTGCGTGCGTAACTCTAACACTCAAAGTCTCAAAAAAGACACTTTTTCGCCCGTTATTGGCCCATAGCATCTATGCGAGTAAAGCGATCGGGATGGTTAAACGTTAGGACCAACTAGACCCCAAATGGAGTCTATGTGCGAAAGAACGGGTTTTTTAAGTAAATTCTTAGGCCTTTTATGGCCCGGACGGCGGACGGCGAACGGCAGACGGCAGACGGACATTTCAAATTTGGATTCTAAGCACAAAGTATGAGGGGGGGTTATAAAAATGTTTTGCTACACGATCACATAGGCTTATTATTGGAAATAATAAACCAAAAACGCGTTGGTTGCTCACTGCAGATCTTTAGGTCATACTATGGACTTCAAAAATTTCTAAATTGTAGGAAGAGAATCTGATTTGCGAAAAAAAAAAAAAAAAAAAAATTCTAGAAATGGTTAAGATAAAAAGTTCAAATTCAATTAATTTCCAAAAAGACTCTTAAAACTCGAGCAAAATTTACTCGAATGAGGGACTCTCAATTTATAATTACCGTCACCAGTGAACTAGGTAAAACATAATATATGGAAAAAAATTGTTACCTACATGTGACTTAAAGTGTAAAACTGGGTTTAATCAGAGAGAGAGAGAGAGAGAGAGAGAGAGAGAGAGAGAGAGAGAGAGAGAGAGAGAGAGAGAGAGAGAGAGAGAGAGAGAGAGAAAGAAAAATGCATTTATGTGCCATTCCAGACGATTCCAGACATGTTTTATTGATAAAGACATCAAAAACTTATTTTTTTTAGACATCAGAAACATTTTTTTCGTTTCGGTATAGATCTAATAGTTATTAATGATAATCAATCAATTAATCAGTAATCAATTGAAGAGACAGTGGAGATAATTGGTAAAAATAGTAGTTTTCTCAATGGATAATTTATTACCGTTTACTAATAAGTTATTCGAATATGTTACTTTTCTTTTGTAAATAATGGTATTATCCTCCAGACCACTTCAAGAAGTATTTGTGGCAACTTCTAAATGGTGCCTTCTGATAGTCGATCTTTAGGTCATGGAACGAAATTATCGAGGCTGATCAATGTAAATAAAGACTCACAATAAGACCGCGGTCTCTCCTCTTCTCCCCGATCCTCATCCATTCTCTCTACTTATCTTTCCAAACGGAACAACTAACGGAGGATTGAAAAGAGGATTAGAGGAGTGGTGGGATTAGATCTGTATTTAGGATTAAACCCCATCGTCGACTAACTGATTCGGATCACGTTCCTTCTAAAGCCGTGCGAGTACATCACAAATTGGTCCCTCGAGCCACCTACCTACATCTCATCACCGCAACTTACTGGCATTTAATTTTTCTTCCTTAACCTTCAGAACGTCTGAGGGAGCAAGGCTCTGATAATTGCCGAACATGGTGGAAGAATACAGAGAATCACTATTGAGACTTTTCTTGCTGTAGACGCAATAAATTACATTGAGTTCCCTTGTGATGTTTGACTTGTACAACTTGTAAACTTCGTAATTTCCTCGGGATTCATTCAAGGTTGAACATTTTCTTTGAGCTCCGCAATTTTTCTCGTAACGTTTCAAACAACATTAATCCTAGTGATCCAATTCGAAGTCGATTCAGTCCGTTCTTCAGTGCAAGGCCAGTTTTAATAATGCAATCAACTTGGTCAAAGAAATATTTATTCGAGAGAACGTCCAATAAGAAGAATATTTATCAAAGTATTGGAAAGGAAACCAGTATTTACAGGTTTGCAGTTTCTCAAAGTAGACACAATAAATAGTTTCCATTTTAATAAGAAAAGTTTTATATTAAGAAAAAGGAGGGTAGGTTGAATGAGGGGAGAGATGGAGGGGGAAAGAACTGGGAATGGCAAAAAGGGAAGTTGAGGTTTACTTAATTCAAGGGGGACTCTTTATGAAGGAAGTAATTGACTGTGCTTCACTCTCTGTTGACAGAAGTCAAGAGGTTTTGGTGGGAATTGTATTAGTTTGGGAGTTCCCTGGTCTGGGGTGCCCACCCGATTCCTTTTCTGGAGTATTTTCCAAAAGATTGGAGTTGAAGGGATGTCGAACCTTCGTTTTTGATGAAAATCGAAGCAACGTCGCGCACTCCAAGTGATGAATCGTAGATTGTTCCTATGTTACAGTCGACAAATTATTTCATACATCAAATAATTGAATACTTAACATTTAGAAATGTTTTGTGTAAAATAAGTTGAGAGATTGGAAATACGTCTCCCGAATGGAGTGCGGCACAAACCTTTCTTTTAGCCGTCAGTTGATTGTATTGATAATTGAAATGTTCTACATAAAATTGTCATTTCCAACTATCATCTGAATTTTAGAAAGATATAATGCAGGGGTCTCCGACCTACGGCCCGCAGGCCGGTCACGGCCCGTCGAGCTTTTTGAACCGGCCCGCATATCATTTTCACCTTAGAACTTCCACAACAGTCATTTCTTCGAAGTGTAGGTATCACTACTGCTGGGTGGGTGGTTGAGGAGGGGAGTAGTGTGAATCTCACGAATCTGTTATTGAGGCAGGATCAGAAAAACTAATGGCCATTCACGGAATTATTCACCAGCAAGCTTTATGCGGAAAAAGTGTCAACGTCATGACACTGAAGTCATGACTATCGAGGTGCAGATAGTGAATTTAATTTGAAAAAATGCACTGATCCACAGACAGTTTAAGGTATTCCTTGCTGAAATGGATAGTCTGTATCCAGTGAATTTTGTTGGCTAAGTGGGGGGAAAGTTCTGCTCAGTTTTTTTTCCAGCTCTACGTAGGGATAGACATTTTCTTGACAAAGAGAAAAAAAATCGTGCTACACCAGAATTGTCAGATTTTGATTGGCTATGGAAATTAGCTTATCTAGTTGATGTTACTCAAACGCTGAATGACGAACTTGTAACCTCAAGGAACGAACAGACTGATTTCTGATTTATACTTCCATATCAAAGCTTTTAAAATGAAAATGGATCTTTTCGAAACACATACAACAATGAAAAAATCGGAAGCGCGATGATTTACGACGGATAGAAATTACGAAGGGAAACTCGGCCCTTCGGGCCTCGCTCCGCCCCTTGACCCCGCCAGGGGGGCTTCGCCCCCCTGGACCCCCCCGGATGTTATTTCTTTAAGCCTCACTGCTAAAATGTAAAAAACATGGAATCATGTTTTAGCTCATCAGAAATTAACAAGAGTTGCAATCATGTTCACAATATCAATAATTGAGAATGATCACCTGTGTGTAAACAATTTATTCATATAACCATGCTCATAACTCAGCTTGTTGGCCACGCACTTCGCAGTAGTTAATATAGTATGGTTGGATAAATCGAGAGCTTTCGAACGAATGGTCAACGAATTTTGTGGGATGAAAAACGACGAAGTATCATATCCCTAGCAACGACTCGGTTGTAAGCGGAAATCATCACAATTATTAGCGCTACTTTCATGTCACTTTATAGTCTCACTTTTCGGCGGGGGATCCATCGCTAAAACATGATTCCATGTTAAAACTTGCTACCTTTAAATCCAAAAACGATGAAAAGTTTCCGAGTGAATTTTTTATCAGGTGTCTGCGAGACCAGTTCGAGACCCGTTTTCGAAATTTTGAGGACGAACCTTTGAACATCAGAATTTTCAAAACCCTTTCACTGCAGTAGTTCAAGATTTACTTCATTTGCTTCATAATAGAATTTTCCAAACCACCGAGACTTAATTTGTGCAATTCTGTCTCTTCTCTTGGCACTATCTGTGCGAACCAGCCTTTTCAAAGAAGAAATTCACAAGATATAAATACAGGGACAACTTAACTCATGAACATTTGGAAGCAGTTGTTGGTAGGAACGACAAAATTTGAGCCGGATTACGTAAATATTTTGAGCAACAACAGTGCCCAACCTCACAATAAAGTAATTTCACTGTTAAATTACAATTCCAGGTAAGTACCTGTTAAACATTCTAAATAAATTTAATTTGTTCCTCTTTATATCTAAATCTCTTATTTTTTTCTTATATATGTAATGTTTGGCTCGAGCCACCGAGAAAAAATTTCAGTTCGGCCCGCCCTGAAAACGGGTTGGAGACCCCTTATCTAATGAATAGGCTAACAGAAAATGACGCAAGGTGGACTTAACGATTGCGCATGTAGTGAATGTTAATCATTTTTCTGCGATAAAATTGATAGGGGACCATTCTCAGTCTCTAGCACATTCACAGAAAATGTCATTGATAATGTATGGAAACTCTACTAGTCATGCTTGTTAGAAGGATTTGAGGTTCACACATGCAGAGCAGCTGCTATAAAGATACGAAACGAGGCAAAACTCGTATAGGTTGATCTAATCGTTATCTCCACATACCCTCCGAACTTGAATAAGATCAGAAGAATTATTGACATGAAACAATGACGATTGGTGGATTTTACTTTTGTGCATGCGCAGAGTTTAGGAATGATTTTTCTCTTCATCTACAGCAAAAACACATGAAAAGAACAGAAAAAAGGTCCAGTCATGCAGCATGATCGAATGAGCGAATTTTCGTTAGGTATCATATTGTAGCATTTTCAATTTGAATCCGTTCTTTCACAAACTGAAGTCGTCCTAATTCTTCCGCTTACAAAATGAATTCGTCCTTCATAACGAGGGACCGAATCTTGAAGGTATCTTAGTAACGGCGATGTCGGGGCTCGGGAAAACGGTGGCGGTTGGAATGCAGTCTTCATGCAAGTGCGCTAAAATCTTCTCCCCTACCATCTACACACATCAGACATAAATTACTGTAGGCACCAACTTTGTAATGCATATGCTTTCCCTCATGCCTAGAGCAGCGTCAGGGCAGCCTCTGCATTGAGGGAAAAAACGCTGCAAATTATTACACAGAGGTTTATTATTTCTGTATTGTATTGCTGTATAGCTCATCTACGCAGAACACCATTCTATATTATTAAACGGATCATTAGATAGGTATCTAAAGTGTATGCATAGATGTAGATGCCTACTGAAGAGAAATTTATAAAATTAAATAACACACCTAAACTTTCCTTACAAGTGCCGTGAATTGGCAAAACAGCGGCGAGACCTTAAAAGTTTTCGAGATCTCCATTTTTCAACATCTCAGCCCTTGATCCTTTACGGTCGATCGAAATTGATGCTGATCTTCCTGGCACATCTCCAGCCAATGTATAATTGTTCAACCCAATATTATAAACTTTGGATCAGTAATTTTGGAAAAACGCTCTGGACAGCGAACGGTGGACGGAAGGATTTTTTAAAAAGATTTTATGCATCTTCAAAGGTAACCCAACACATTTTGAGAGGGGGTTACTTTTTTTTGGTTGATTACAAATGTTTATTACTGAAAATAATAAGCCAAAACTTTAAAACAAATTTCTTATATCAATTCCTTGTAAATGTTGTAAATTTCTTCTAAGTATTACATCTTCATTAACTATGCAATCCAATGCAATAAATAATTATTCTTTGAGGTGTCTGCATATCATTATCTTGTGGTCTTCAAGATATGGTCCCTCTTTTTGAAGGACGAATTCATTACGTAAAAGGGTGAATTCAATTTGGAAATCCTATATATTAGGTATGTTAGAATAGTTTTGAAATTTGAGCTTCTTGAGTGCAAAGAAAATTTTAACCATTATTTGTATGGCAAAAAACGTATTCTAAATAGTAATCTGCTATTCAAAAAGAGCTTTTGGATTTTTCGCTTTTTTGGAAGTTTTTATTGATTGTATAGCAAATATTAAGTAATGGAATTCAAGTACATTTTTCTACATAATTTTGTACACAAATTTTTTGGTGTTCTATTTGATAAACTTTATGTGAGCAATATTCTGCTAAAAATTAACAATTTTTAGCCGTTTTTTGCCAATTTTAGTGATTTTTTTTAAGCACATTTTTTGGAATCAGACCAATATAGTGTGCTTAAAAAGTGCTGGCCAACGAACTCATCCTTTCGTTTGGAGAGCTTGATTTTTTGGCAATCAAGCCAAAACTCAATCTTAAGAAGAGTTATCGTCTGGAAGGACACATGCATATATATATACATATAAAAAAGCGGAAACTTCAGGAATAGTTTCAGAATGCCTCAAGACGGAGTTCAATGAAGACATTTTCCAAAAATTTTGATTCTTTAGTTTTCCTAACCATTGTAATAGCTTCATTTTCTACGAAAATTCGGTAACATGTATCGAGAATCGTTTCGAATAGTCTGAAACATAAATGCAAGAAAAAAAAAGGTATTTTAGCCAACACTTTTTTTAAATTTGTAATCTCCCAAAAGTGAAAACAGTGCTTCTACTACCTATGGGTAGACTTGTAAGCAAAACCAGGGCCGTAAGATCCACATTGCGGATGACGTAAAATAAAATCACACTTGGGAGATATTATCTTCAGTGCTACATGATTCTACAGGGCACCGAATGTAACACTCTCAATTCTAACACACTTAGATGGTAGTTAGGAAAATTAAAAATTGGCTGAACTTGTTCGTTCTTCCTCCGTTTTATTTTAACTTTCCGCATGCCTAATAGTTCTATATGTTTATATATCAACACGAGATGAATCTATTTTGGCTAGACAACATGGAGCGGCGGGCGCACTCTTGACAAACCAAATGATTTTAGAAATGTTGTGACAAATAGAAACAGTTTCATCTTGATTTCTTATGTCCTAAAATCCTCTGGAATGGTGTCAACAAGCATATTGCCGGCTGATGTATTTGATTTTCGAGTATTTTAGAATATTGGTCCAGTAGTCCGGAGAACAGCTTTGGAGAGCAAACGGACTTTTTTATATATGAGCATACTTTCATTTTATTTGATATATTTTGAATAAATGTAGGTTCGTAAAACGTTTGAAACGTAAATCAACAAATCTTTAGGGAGGTTGAACGATTCTCTTATTGGTCAATTACAAAGGATCATTATTGATAATATCAAAACAATTTGTGACTCATACGATTTACTCCGCATAACTAATGAGGTATTAGTCCACACAACTAATACTTCTTCCTAATCATTTCTCCATCTCTTTTAGGCCAGCCCACAGCTTTTGTCTCATTCACAAGGAATGGTTGATTGTGTGACGGTTGTTATTGGAAACAACAAAGTGAAAGTCCAGTACCTACTCTAACTCTCATACGCTTCGAGGAAAAAGGAATCCAATTCCCTCAGTCCTCCGATGGATTCAGTGCATGCGTTTCCAGCTCACTCATTGGCCCGCTGCTGCTTCAGTTTGTGTGATGATATACCTCTGTAAATTCAATTATTTTACGGGGTATTTCTAGTTCCACTGTAGTTCTTATTCGATATCAAACAGCTAAGTGCATTCTATTCAGAAACCTCCATATATTCCGCGCTACAACTCAATTTCTATTATTATCTGTTCTTGTTCGGTCAGTCAATAATGCTCGATATTCCGTGGAACCAAGCAGAGTTCTCATTAAAACCTTTCAACCCACCGCGAAGCAAATATTATTCCGAGTGGGACATGATTAGCCTCTAGTGAATCGTCGATTTCGACGTAAAAATTCCCATACTCGTTGTAGCGTCATCTTCAAACAGTCCTTCGAGTGTAGAACAGCAAACAGTCCAATACAAACGGGTCGAATGGAAATAATGTAAACATTTGGGCGTCCGAAACAACTTTCAATACATGAGGATTGGAAATCAAACAGGACTATTCAACATTGGAGGTTTCCTTTCCCCTTCGAAAATTTTCCCTCTCTCTCTCTCCCTACTCAAATCTTTTACCTTTAAAAATGAAAGGAAAACAACTGTTTGATGATTCGTCGCTTTTTCAGTTCATTCCCACAGGTTTGGCATTCACACCCATCTACAAACAGAACTGAATAGGAGATATAAATACCACATATAAATCGAAATCCTTTACCTTTACAAACTCAAAAATTTTTACAAATCAAAAATGCTTTATATACTTGATGTGGATATCACGTACCATAGCAATGTTTGTCTCATCAATTTGACTTCTCATTTGAAATTTCCGATCATTTCATTAGAGCTCTGAAGGAAAACGTGTTAATTTCTGAGAATATCAAATCATGGAAACGATTTATTTTTGTCGAGTAAAAGTGGCGAATTTTTACTTCCTGAAAATCAGCAGTAAGTGTCCACTAATGAGAACAACGATACCCAAGATTCAATTCACCAATGACATGTTTCTGAATACAGGAACTCTGAATATTCTGTTGAGAGATGGCCGAGAGTGCTGACTCACCCCTTCCCAAGAAATACCAAAGTATTGTGCGAAATGGCTGTGGAGTTAAGGGAGAAATTCTCTGACTTTTGGATTATTCACATCTTGAAACATAAACCAACGCATATTGAAGGAGGGGTTAAAAATTTATTTTCTTCGTCGATTGCAAAGGTTTATGATTTTAAAAAAAGTACACCAAAAGTAATCATAAAACTCACGTAACTATGATAAGCTCAGGAGGAAAACGTTCGTCTCCGGCTGCGTAACATGATGAAAATGGCCCAGTTTTGGTGTGTAAATGTGGAGAGTTTTTGCTTCCAAAGTCAGCCATCAATGTCTTCGATTGAGATCAATGAACACTCAAGGTTCAGTTTACCTGTAACATGTTTCAGAATACAGATACTGTGATATTCTCTTGAGAAATGGCGTTTCTAGAGAACTGACTCTCCCATCCCCAAGAAACGCTGAAGTATTATGCGAAATGGCTGTGGAGATGAGGGAGCGAGAGGTAAAAAACAGCGGTTAACTTGTAAAGTGAGCGTAGGTACAGCCGTCCATCACAACGAGGGGACCTAGTGGAGGGGAAAGGAGAGGGTAAAGGAGGCAGAACAAAAAAGAAAAAAAAAAGTTTTGAGGTTGAAATGAACTAATGGCCTGGGGGTTAGTGTCACCTGAGTTTTATTACCACGCCGTTAGAAAACTGGGAGCGGGGATGGAAAAGACGGTGGTTTGTGGCGGCGAGGGAAATTGAGGCCTTTGCACTTGAGAATCCCCTCGGCTTTTGTGAACGTTTATAAGGGAATCAATACCAAGAAATACCCATAAAGTGTTTAGAATGTATCATCAAGTTTAAAATGTCGAAAAAAGTTCTTGGAAAGTGTGCATTACGATTTAGTCTAACATGCGAATATTTGTATAGAAATTGCAATTTTGAAATCCACTCCATTCGTCATTAATGTTGATACCATTCTACTCTCACTCCTTCATGAATGTTGGTGAATGACTTTTTTCACGAACATCGGGGAGGAAATGTGTCTTCTAAGATGTTAAATCAATAATTGAGGATTCAGGTTCACTTTAACTAGATAACATTCTCAGAGTGAAAACCAACATGCATAGTCAAGCTTCCGAGTGTACAACTTTTCACTTCCGGGTAGTAATGTAATGAAGCGACTATTGACATTTTCATGCCATTTAGCCTTAGCCACTCAAGCTTCAGCCAACCTTAGCCACCTCGATGGGTTATTGTCGCCAGGACTTTTTGGGGAAAAACGAGAACTTGTATCATGCAGTGCAGCAGCGTTTATGGTGTCCACATTTTACGTCATGATGCGGTTTCAATGCAGATAGCAGGTGCTCTGTTAACTAGCTACTAGGATGTGGAAACGGAGATATATCACATGCCGAGTGTCCCGGGCAAAAAGCCGGATATTGTTGCCATTTAGCTCAATGGGTCTGCCATAATCTTGGATGAACAGGTAGCCATTGGCAGCAAGAACATGGAGCATCTAGCAAGCTAAGATTTATACCTATACTATTTATGACGAAAATGTCCTGTGGTAAGCGACAACCAAGCTAAAAGGAAGTGGTGGTCAGGGATCTCGGCAAAAATATCTCATTGTATCACCATCCGCTTCTTTTGGCGCTCTTACCTAGCTGGTGTTAATATCGAGACACTTCCTTCCATCCCTCCCTCCATTACCACCTTCCTTGATCCCCAAGGGCAGCGTCGGGTGAAGCTGCTAGGCAATCTCTTTACAATTTATTTTATTGATTCTAGCATGCTATTACCGTGACCTAATGGCAAAATACATATGGAAAATGAGTCACAAAAATGACATGATACTTATAAACAAACTATTGTTGTGCTAAATTCTCTTCTGTTAACCCCAGGAAGTTGGTTTGATAGGGAGACTGTCTGCGACATCAAGTGACATGGAAGGATAGTTTGAGAATTGAATCGAATTCAGCGCGGTTGGCCTTCAGTATACATATATAGGCCCTGAGAAGAATTGGGAGGCCGAGTGGTAGTTAAAGATGCCAGGCCAACAAACATCAGAGCCGTAACGGATTTTTAGGGCCGCATGTTGGCATACTGGGCTGAACTGCGTATTTATTCAAACATGTATCACATTATTTTCACATGGATTTTATTTTGCTAAATATAATTGCAAGGGCCACGAATTTAACGAATGCATGGAGCACAGAATATATAAATCTGGCTTCTGGTATCTGGCTGGGTATTGTAGCAGGTCCTTTTGATGTCTGCAATTGTCGAGAACTCCTGTAATTTAATTGTGGGTTCCTAACAAAATGGGACGTTGACTCGAGTCTGGCCTAAATACCGCCTCGATCGTTGGCGATCGACGCACGAGTATAGGAGCATGGGTGTACATGTAAAAGAACAAGCAGACTTGACTCAACCGTTCGTATGGTCATAGCTCTTTGGCGGATCAGTTCATTATATAACTACACTCCTATTATCATTTCACCTACCCCCAACTCTTACCAACTATCTACCTTTTTCTTCCTAACTTTGTTTTACGTTGCCGAACTCCAAGCAGTTCTATTCACAAAGCTTGTATTGTGATATCGAGTCACCGAAGTCTATGACTCCAGTCCAACAGGGCGTACGGTGATATTCGTCGCCGAACCTTGTCTTTCTCATATTTTGTACTAAGAGTAAATGGTTTTACTAACTTTCCAACGAACATAATATGCTTGGTCTACATTGATATTTGTCACCGGTCTATTTCTTTTCAAAGCCCTACCCTAATCTTTTTTCACTCTCTATGAAAGGAATATAAGCTGTCTGTTTGAACTCTCAACCTAAATTCACTATCTTACAAGTTCAAATTCACAACAGCACTTTTATTTGGTCATATGGGATATCATTCCGAATATGAGCTTCACAATAGTTACTACAACTAACCTAGTAGAGTAGCTGTACACGAAAATTCGCTACATAGATGCGTCGAATTGGGAATTGCTCGTTGAGAATCGTCTTCCATTCTTTATCCAGTTAGTATATATATCGATATGCGAAGGAGAAAAAAAAATTCGTTTTCCCCGTTTCTTCTTCGAAAGTGCGAAAGAAAAAACTTCCAGCCAGCGAAGTGGAAGGTGGATGGAATACTGGGACTGAACGAGTGAGGGAGGGGAGTTAAATTCACAAAGTGATAGATCAAGTTCTTCCATCACGTCGGCGAGAGGGAAAATAACGTTAAAGAAAGTTGATACCGGCATTTTCAGCCCTTCACCCACCCTCCACCTACACCCTAACATATTTTTTCTATACGTATTAGCCCGGAAGTGCGCCAGTGGAGTCGAAAACCTGTCACTCACTTCCTAAAACTCAATTAACACTGCTGTGTACCTACTTACCTAGTGCGCCCATCGTTGAACTTAAATAGAAATCAATTAATAAGGTCCAGTCATGCAGCATGACCCCATGAGCGAATTTTTGAAAAAATCGATTATATCGATTTTTGACTGATTTTTCAACCTTGAAATTTTTGAAAACTTGATACACATTCCTATAGGAAATTTTACGCTGATTCCTAATATACCACATGTTAGTATGCTGAAAAAATTCTTTCGCACAACAAATCGCAAAAAACAGGATATTTTGACATTTTTGACTACATTTTTGAAAATTTCAACCCGAAGATGTAATCCGATCATGCTGGCCAACGAACTTGAACTTTCTTTTTGTGTCCTTAACATTTTAAAATTAGTTTGGAGTTTCTAGCACAATTCTACGGACAGTTATCGTCTGGAATGACACATACATACATACATACATACATATATACATACATACATAAAAAAATGCGTTAAACTTCAGAGTATGATTCAGAATAACCTGAAACGGATTTCTGCATAAAATTTTTTCAAAAATTTACATTCTACAAATTTTGAGACGAGAGCAATAGCTTAATTTTCTTTAAAATTCGCAAAAACTGTTCTTCACAATCTTTTGGTTTATTACTTTCAATAATGAACCTTTTAATCGAGAAAAAAAAAAACATTCTTTTAACCCCCCCCCCCCCCCCCCCACTAAAATTTGTTGGATTACGTTTCAAGATGAGTAGAACCCAAAACGAATATATATATATATATATATAAGAACTTGAGGTTAGGAATTGACCAAGCTAGTCTTTGTGTAGAGTTGTTTATTCTCCTACGACGTTTCGGTCCTGGAGCAGGACCCTATTCATGTAGATAGATAGTTTACCTATACAAAAAATTGAGATACCTACATCGATTTTTGCAAAATTATAAACGACAATTAGTGAGGTAAAGTAATACATAGGTATACAAAGTAATTTATGGTGCTTTAGTTTTTATGGCTATTAATTATTGTACTTACAATTTAGTTCTTCATAAGGAATAAAGTGATGATTGTATTGAATTTTGTTGAAAGTCAACAGTCAACATTAACACTTTTAAGTAGGAAATATGCGTGACAGTTTGAATAACAGTGGATGTTGGAATGATGGTGGTGGTTACATTGTTGACTAGTTGTATGGACATACCATGGAATTTACAACATGGATGATGATGGCATGTGGTTATTACATCGTTTATAATTTTGCAAAAATCGATGTAGGTATCTCAATTTCTTAATTTGTTTTTTGTATAGGTAAACTATCTATCTACATGAATAGGGTCCTGCTCCAGGACCGAAACGTCGTAGGAGAATAAACAACTCTACACAAAGACTAGCTTGGTCAATTCCTAACCTCAAGTTCTCATATTTGACTAGTCAGAAACTCACCACAATATATATATATATATATATATATATATATATATATATATATATATATATATATATATATATATATATACAGGGTGGAAGCGGATAAGTGACGAAAATTATTTTGCGTTAGTCTGCATCAGAAATGTAGTCAAATGCCGCCAACCGTATATTTTTATCTCAATCCGTACTGGAGATATGATTTTTTATAGGGTTTTTCAGGAAAACCGTGTTTTTTCATTTTAAACTCATAATTCTCCACTTTGCCTCATTTAATTTCAACTTTTGACCTCATTTTCGAAATCAGCGTTGAATTTCCTATAAGAATAGTGTATTTGGGTTCTTAAAAAGTGCCATTCGAAGACCTTCAATTCAGCTCAAACATAGACAATTTTGAAAAAATAAAATTTCTGAAAATCTTTAAAACTTTACTACTCTTCCAAAAGAAATTCTGGAAACTGGCAAATCTCATGAAAACTGCTTCATCTAATACTCTTTCCAACGGTATAGTCAATTTTACTTTTACTTTGTTATTTAGGGGAGAAACTCATGTTATAATGTTAAAAAATGTGGGGTTTTCAGTGAAATCGTTGGTTTTCTCGAAAAATGACCCTTTATGAACCTACAAGTATGGGGTCGGTTTCTACGTATTTTTTCAGGCTGAATCAAATGGCAACGCTTGCAGATCTCTCCAGCTACGTTATAATCGAGTTTTACAATTTAATTATTAACTAGTTTTACCCCATGACACACATACATTTAAGCGTAACAAACAAATTGAAAATTGTGAGTTTAAGTGTAAATCTCGGTTATACCGAAGTTGGAGAGATCTACAAATGTTACCATTCGATTCAGCGTGGAAAAATACGTAGAAAACGACCTCATACTCGTAGGTTCATGGAGGGTCATTTTTCAAGAAAACCATCGATTTGATGAAAAAAAACCACATTCTTCAACATCAAAACATAATTTTCTCCCCTAAATAACAAAGTAAAAGTAAAATTGACTATACCGTTGGAAAGAGTATTAGATGAAGCAGTTTTCATGAGATTTGCCAGTTTCCAGAATTTCTTTTGGAAGAGTAGTAAAGTTTTAAAGATTTTCAGAAATTTTATTTTTTCAAAATTGTCTATGTTTGAGCTGAATTGAAGGTCTTCGAATGGCACTTTTTAAGAACCCAAATACACTATTCTTATAGGAAATTCAACGCTGATTTCGAAAATGAGGTCAAAAGTTGAAATTAAATGAGGCAAAGTGGAGAATTATGAGTTTAAAATGAAAAAACACGGTTTTCCTGAAAAACCCTATAAAAAATCATATCTCCAGTACGGATTGAGATAAAAATATACGGTTGGCGGCATTTGACTGCATTTCTGATGCAGACTAACGCAAAAAAAATGTTTGTCACTCATCCGCTTCCATCCTGTATATACTGATCATGCAACGTAATTAAAACATTTCAGAAAATTTTTAAAGAGAACTTTTTTTGTTGTCCGAACCACCTTAAGTGATGAGTTTTGTTGGTCTTTTTGAACGGTTACGTGTAAGTGCTTCGGACTATTTCCTATTGCACTGAGAATACTATTTTCCTTGTTTTTTTGTTTTATTTTTTTTATATTTATTTATTTTTTTTTATTAGTTCTTCCACGTTTTGTTGTATAGCATGATTGAATAAATGAATTAACTGAGAATCCACCTATCCACCTGTGTACATATTGTGAGTAATTACATAACAATTTTTACAAGTCAATTATCCTACTAAGAAATTTGCAAATCATTTCTTTAAAAGTTCTACTCATGCAGCATGATCGTGTAGCAGTTCGCGTGACGGTTGGTTACCTACCTACCAAAGCTTCACTTTTGTTAGTAAAATTTGCGATCTCCAGTTAATTTGAATTACGATCGTATGTTCAATATTCCAATAATAAATGAGTTCGTGTTTTTCTTCCGGCAAATAATGTGTTTTTCTTATAAAATATAAGTTTGTCTTATTATTGATATAAGACCACAAAATTGGTGACCCCGACGTTTCGTCCCGATATTTCGTGCAAGTTTCGATCTTTATACGCGAGTGCCGATTTTTTTCACACGAGTGTTGATCTTTGTTCGCGAAATTTGACTTTTCTCGCTAATAGATTTCCGCGAAATTTGTGTTTTTCGGTGTTTAGTGTACTGAACGATTCGCCTATGGATGACACCGTGTCCGCGTCCGGATCATCTGCACCAGCAAGCGAAGTTAGCGCGGTGTATAGCGTCTCAGACCGACTTCCCAGATTTTGGAAACATGATCCTGAATTATGGTTTCTACAGGCTCAAACTGTTTTCGCTAATGCTAGAATCACCTCATCCAAACGGAAGTTTGAAGACTCAGTTTCTAAATTGGAATATGACGTCTTGAAGCAGGTTGCTGATCTAGTGCGCAATCCTCCTGAAGATCCTTTTTCCGAACTCCAAAAACGTCTCGTTAATACGTACTCTGAAACTGAGAGTGCCCGTATTAAACGGCTCTTAGAGGATAAACAAATAGGCGATCAGAAACCTACGCAATATTTACGTGAAATGCGCTGTTTGTCTGGGGGAAAAGTTCCTGATGAAATGTTGAGAACCCTATGGTTAAGGGGTTTGCCTGCTCGCATGAAGGATATTTTGGTTGCTATAGACCAAGATGACTTGGACAAACTCGCTGTAGTTGCCGACCGTCTCGTTGAGACATACGAACCACAAACTCTAAATGAGGTTGCAGCTGCGTCCCCATCTCAAAGCCACCCTCCAATGACTTCTTATTCTCATGCCACCCCATCATCATCTTCAACAGTTACGGTTCCAGCTTCTCAGTTAGAGGAACTATGTGCAGCAGTCCGCAGACTCACTACTGAGGTTTTTACCCTCCGCCGTGAGCGTTCCCGCTCATCCTCCCGGTCTTCTGTCCGTTCAACATCCTCGTCCTCAAAAAACAAGCTATGTGTCTACCATCGTAGGTTTAATGTTCGCGCCAAGAAGTGCAAAAAACCTTGCGATTGGGAATATCGCGCGAGCAAGGCGGAAAACTAGAAGCAGCGACGGCTGAGGCGGAGGCTGTCGCTGACAACGCTCACCGCCGATTATTTGTCAGCGAACGTCAAACGGGAGAGCGGTTTTTGGTAGACACTGGTGCTGCTGTATCAGTCTATCCTGCTACCAAACGTTCTAAAATTTTGGAACCCACTGATTTCTCTTTATACGCTGCTAACGGTAGTAAAATACCTACATTTGGTGAAATCAAACTAACACTTGATTTTGGTTTGAGACGACCCTTTACATGGACTTTCATATTGGCTAATGTCATGAAACCTATCATTGGCGCTGATCTGCTTTTCCATTGTGGGCTAATGGTTGATCTCCGTGGACAGAAACTCATTGACAGGGAAACTGGCCTTAGTAAAACAGGACAGATTGTTAACACTCCCGTTCATTCGATTCAGGTCATTCCCGCTAATCACTGGTGTGCTGACTTATTAAAAAAATTTCCAGCTGTCACCCGCCCTTCAGCCTTAATGAAAACACCAAAGCATTCTGTGGAGCATTTCATTGAAACCAAGGGACCACCAGTCACTTCCCGAGCTCGCCGGTTACCACCAAACAAGTACAATGAAGTGCGAAAATTCTTCTGTCAGATGGTAAACGATGGTATTTGTCGACCGTCAAAAAGCCCATGGTCCAGCCCACTGCACATTGTCCATAAGAAAAATGGGGAAATTCGGCCCTGTGGAGATTATCGAGCACTGAATGATAAGACAGTACCAGACCGATATGCTGTGCCAAACCTACTCGACTTCCAAAATAATCTCCATGGTTCATCCATTTTCTCGACCATCGATTTGAATCGAGCTTACTATCAAATCCCCATTCACGAAGCACACATTCCAAAGACAGCCATCATAACCCCATTTGGGTTGTTTGAATTCGTTCGGATGAGTTTTGGACTCCGCAACAGTGGTCAAACTTTTCAAAGGTTCATGGACAATCTTCTTCGTGATCTTCAATATGTCTATGTCTTCGTCGACGACATCATTGTGGCTTCAAGGAACGAAGAAGAACACAGAAAGCATCTCCACGAAGTTTTCAGACGATTGGATGACGCTGGCATTACCATCAACCTGGAGAAATGCGTTTTTGCTCAGCCTGAGGTGGATTTTTTAGGCTATCATGTCACACCAAAAGGTGTAACTCCACTAAAAAAACGCACAGATGCCATTTGCTCATTCCCACAACCTGCCACTACCCGCCAACTCAAGCGATTTATGGGAATGTTCAATTTCTATCACCGATGCATCCCACATTCCTCTCACATCCAGCAACCATTGAATAACATGCTAAAAGGAAGAACGAAGAATTCGAACACCACTCTCAATTGGACTGCAGAAACGCTCTCAGCATTTGAAAATTGCAAGAGAGCCATCGCGGATGCTACCATCCTCGATCACCCTGCTTTTGATGCTAAAATATCTTTAGCTACTGATGCCTCTGAGAGTCATGTTGGAGCAGTTTTACAGCAGCTTGATGGAAATCAATGGAAGCCTCTTGGGTTTTTCAGCAAAGCCTTAACTCCAGCCCAGCAACGTTATTCTACGTATGACCGAGAATTACTGGCTGTGTATCTCGCTGTGCGTCACTTTAGGTATCTTCTCGAAGGAAGACAGTTTGCTATTTTCACCGACCACAAGCCCTTGATTCATGCTTTTGCCCAGCGAGTCGACTCAGCTCCTCCAAGGCGCATCAACCAACTGAACTTCATCAGTGAATTCACAACTGATATTCGTCACATTGCAGGGGAAAATAATCAAGTTGCTGACGCACTTTCTCGCATCGAGGTTTTGGATTTATCGGAAGATTTATCTGCACTCATTGAAGAACAAGCCAAGGATGATTCAATAGTTGATCTACTCAAGAATGACAATCTAAAATTTGAGAAAATTCTCTTGCCAAATTTGGGAAAGTCACTACTGTGCGAAACCTCAACAACTAAGCCACGCCCTTACCTTCCCCAATCAACAAGGCAAGCTGTAGTACAGCGTCTGCATGGGCTCAGCCATCCTGGGATCAGGGCTACGAGAAAACTGGTATCTAAGCGTTATTTTTGGCCAAGCATGAACGTGGATATTGCCAACTGGACACGTACATGCATATCATGTCAGAGATCAAAAGTCCAACGGCATACAACCACATATCCATCTAGTTTTGCCCCTGTTGGTCGATTTGAACTGGTACATATTGATCTCGTAGGTCCTTTACCACCATCTCAAGGCTACAGATACCTTCTTACAGTCATCGATCGAGCTACACGTTGGCCCGAGGCATATCCCATAGTGGACATTTCTGCTGAAACTGTGGCCACTTCGTTTTTCAACAACTGGATTCCTCGATTTGGTGTGCCCTTGAAAATGGTTACTGATCAGGGAAGACAATTTGAGTCATCGTTATTCTCCAGCCTGGCCAAACTTTTGGGGATTAACCGTTGCCGAACAACAGCTTACCACCCACAGGCAAATGGTTGTGTAGAACGTTGGCATCGATCGCTCAAATCCGCCATTATGACTCAGCTCAACTCAGTAAAGTGGACTCAAGTCTTGCCTATCGTGCTCCTTGGACTGCGCACCACTATTAGGGATGACATTAACTCCAGCTGTGCTGAGGTAGTTTATGGCCAACCTCTTTGCCTTCCGGGAGAATTTCTGATTCCTTCAAACAAGCCCATGACTGAAGATCTCATCCACAACTTCACCGAAGTCATGTCAAAAGTTCGTCCAGCTCCATTTCGTGCCAGTACCAAGACTTGTTTCAGGCATAAGGACCTAAACACATCCACTCACGTTTTTCTGCGGCGTGACCATGTGACACCATCCCTCACCCCACCATATTCAGGGCCTCATAAGGTACTCGAGCGAAAAGAGAAAACTTTTCGAATTCAGCTTCCAAATCGCCAAGTCGTTGTGTCGGCTGATCGCCTGAAGCCTGCCTTCTTACTTGAGGATCCCTGCTCTTCTACAACATTTTTGGATAATGACGCCATGATCAAACCAGAAAAACGTCCACCAGCAGATGAACCCACCAGAACACGCTCAGGTCGACTCATTCGTCCAGTAGTACGTTTTTCTGATGTCGTCATTAGGGGGGAGTGATGTAGCAGTTCGCGTGATGGTTACCTACCTACCAAAGCTTCACTTTTGTTTGTACAATTTGCGCTCTCCAGTTAATTTGAATTACGATCGTATGTTCAATATTCCAATAATAAATGAGTTCGTGTTTTTCTTCCGGCAAATAATGTGTTTTTCTTATAAAATATAAGTTTGTCTTATTATTGATATAAGACCACAAAAATCGTATGAGCGAATTGAATTATCGTGAATTGTGAACTATCGTAATCGTAAAATTAATTTTAAAAAATCGCAAAATATGGTGTATTATCGTATTATAATATGATATACTGTTATGAAATCTGACCTCATTGAGAGTAAAGAAATGGTGAACTAACAGTTTTATGGCAAACAACTAGTTTTAACATTATTTTGGAAGAAAAATAAGAAAAAAAGATTGTGGGTTTTTAGCTATTTTTCGTAGCTTAAAATATAAAATTTATGTATACAATTAAGTATAAAATTCAAGTATACTTTTCAGCATAATATTGCGCAAAAAATTTTTAATGTCCTAGATCACTGATGACAAGACTTTTTCTAAACTAAAATTCAGTTGAATATATAGGTATATAATTGTTACTCTCGGATTCGTTTCGAAATGCCTCAAAATGGATTTTAATGAAGAAATTTGTCGAAAATTCAGTTTTGAAATTTTTTGGATCCATTGCACGAAACTTCGCATTTTAGGTGGGAAAATTCGCTAAAAATTTATAATTAAACAGGTGAGTGATCGAAAGCCACTCAGATCTTCAAACCCATAAACATTGTTGAACCCAACTGGGATTCCACTGAAAATCAGCCCTCAGTAAACCTTGTCTTTTAGGTTTATCCTCTCCACGCCATTAGCAACACGTTCGCTTCCATCGTTAGACCAACGGCATAATACCTTTTAAAACCTTCCCATTTTCTTTGGCAATCCCATTGAGAAACTCGCCGTCCAGGACATTAAAACCCCGGAGAAGACGGGAAGGGAAAGCGGTGGGGGGTGGAAAGAACTGCAATAATTAGGGACCCCAACCGGTTCAAAAGTTGGTCGTTGGGAATTTTTTTTATTTCGTACTCTTTTTTCGCGTTCCGCGGTTAATGGGATCTCCTGCTTTACCCCCACTCTCTCCCTATCATCACTTGTAACCTTCCTTTTCCAACACGCCATTTCTGCTCTGTGGCAAGTTCCTGCGCATCAAGAAGGGATGTGCCTCAGGTAATTAAACTCACAGAGTTTTCTACTTTCCCCAGCCGGCTTCGCAGAAGTTTGAAATCTGTAGGAGGAAGACTATAAACCCCTTTATTTCCTGTCGGCCATCTGGGGCGTGATTCCGGCTTGAATAGAGGATTCCAGTCTTAGTTACCAAATGAATAAGCTAGGTATACAAGTTTTCATGGTAATATACATTATTACCATTATAATATACATTATATTATGTAATTTTATTTGATTCTTGTTAAAATAAAATAGTACCTATCCGGTATCATATCTTCAAATTCTCATCATTCATTGGTTCGTTAGAGTTATAATTTTATCGCAAAAATTAATCCTGTATAACCTACGCACAAATGATTATTAAATATTTAAACAGTGGACCTAGTGAAAAGGGGATTTGGCATTAACATCAAAAATAAAGTTGGCATTACTATAGAAAAAGTAGAACTTTCCATGCTATCAATGAGCCTAACGAAGTAGGATATTATAATGCAGGAATATTTTGAAGGATATCTTGGAATGAACTCTGTGGACCTCTTCAGTTTCATTTTCCTCCTTCTTCAATTTCCAGCCAGAACCATGTCATAAATAAATTCTAATTCCTAATTTTTGTTACTGGATGATATTATTGATATTATGACCAAGAAATGGTTTAATTTTCCGAAGGTGCGGTAATGTGTGTTTTGTTTGGCACTTGAGAGAGATTTGCTGCGAAGTGACGATAAGAATCAACATGATTGTCTTCTGGACGATCGGCGATCAATGTATCACGTGCTCTGTACTTATGCCTCCGCACTAACGATTGAATTCGAAAAAATTTGTGTCTTCCAAAATCAAAATTTCCACTTACTTTTTATGTTTCAGAGCTTGCTGATCAATTTTGGTTCCGTATCCGTCTGTCTGTCTGTCTGTCTGTGGTAAATCCTTGTCACGCTCAAAACTAAACCAAGTTTCAGTCCGATTCCGATGAAATTTTCAGGGATTATGCGGATTAGCTCCTGAACGGTCCCCTATAATTCTCAAAGCCGTCGATTCAACAGTAGCCTATGCGCATACGCGAACGTGAATTTCTCATAACGTCGATTTTTCATTATCTGTTGGTCCGATTTCGTTCAAACTTGGTAGGTTATTGGGTGTATGTTCTAAGAATATGCCCTATAATTTACATCGTGATTGGTAGAGTAATAACCATTACGCATTCGCGAAACTAATACCGATTGACTCAGGCAAACCTCCGAGTGTAATGGAACGATTTTGATAATTCTCAGGGACGATCCCCTATAACTTTCATTGCCGTCTCATAAATATTAGTCTGCGCGCATCCGAAAACTTCAATTTACTATAACGTCAATTTCTTATCCTCCATTGGTCCGCTTTAGTTCAAACTCAAGGAGTTGATAAATAGATGTTCTAGGAAAATTTCTTATGAATTATAAAGTTATTGACTCGGACAAAACTCCGAGACTGATTGACCGATTTTTATGAAATTTTCAAGGATTGTGCGGTAATTTCCAATAACATCGACTTATCACTCATTTCGACTCGTCCTTTTTTCTTCAACTAATTCTATGCGTCCAAAGGCAACGTGTTTTAAAGCTATAATGCCCACCCAACTTGGCATACTTTTTTCTTTCATGGAGATCCTTAACCGGAGGGGGATACTTAAAAACCATTTGGCCCTTAAAACCTCCTGCAAAAGTGTTCATCAAGAGCAATACTTTCTGGTTTTACAACTGAAGCAGTAAGTTATGTAGCTAATTTGTAGTTGTCCCTAATTTCTTGATTGTTTGGCGATTTCTTGATCTCAAAATTTATCGGATTATTGAGTCTCAAACGTATGGTCTCTCCATGAAGACCTTGATTCCTCGTTAACATGGTGGGGCTCGAAATGTTTGATGCTCATCCGCCAAATGCTGCTCTCTACCTTCTCCACTCCTTACTCTCGTAGTTCATTCCATTATGTTTACTATATTAAAAAGAGGCTGTGAGATGAAGAGAGAGATGGTTGCTTGGAATCAAATTTGATCAGCAGCTCCATTTTGCGCATTGGATTCATTCAGCGCAACACAAGATAATTCAATAGTGCACCCCTAATGACGCAAGATGTTTCCTAGTTTCCTAGTGAGGTTGATATCAAGGTACCAACCAGACGTGTCAGTGTATGCTAGGATTGTCTGGCTACAGAACCTGCGAGAAGCAAAGACGGGCTTCAGGTTTTTTCTGCCCACTTGGCGTTCAAGAACACCGTAGTACCCCCCACCACAGCCTCCGTATAATAAACCGGCCTTCATATAAACCATAATCGGCTTCCGTATAATAAAAAGGCCTCCTTGTAAACCGTAATCGGCCTCCGTATAATAATCATAGATAAGACTGATTTTTATAGTTTGGTGGTCTGGATGCTCACAAGCTCGTATCTCAAAAATAAAAAAATAACCCAAATCAATCCTTTTAGCAAAATACAGATTATTGAGACGAACAGATCAGATTTACGCCTAAAATGATGTTACGGAGGTCAAATATGAAGAAGAATAGAATCTAGATGGCACTGGTGATGGAGGGTTGGCCGCTGCTGTTGAACGTCTAGTTTTCTGCCCTCCTCGCCCGATTCTCGTTCCGCCTTATCAATAGCAAATGTAGTCATGGTAGTTGATTAACACATGGAGGAGAGACCTTTAAATCATTACCTAATTTGAAATAATTTAAGTTTCTATTATCATCTGAGTGAGCTCCGGAATGAATTTCTTCGCTATTCAGCCTTTGTTCTGGAATTTCGTAGGCATGAAACATGACCGTTTTTGGTCTGAATCAAACAACCTCATCCTTGGTTTTCAGTCTCATTCCATGCTTTTTTGGACGTCGCTCTTTAGATATGTCTTATCGGCAAGGGTTCATTAACAAGAGGGAGTCCGATCGGAATTGATCTAGAGGAGTGGGGACAACCCAAAGATGAGAAAAAAATAACCGCATACAAATCCATTTATACCATTCAAAGACCGAATCCGTGAAAAAAAACCACAGGCGTACATTTGCGTGTGTGACAAATTTTGTGGACGCTGGCTAGGCCCCAATTCTCAACTGATTTTGGAGATTCTTTCTTTGTTCGATCCAAATTTTACCTAGTCTAGTTGTGTAGAAAACGTAGGAAATTTTAAATTTGAAGTTGAAAGAGGGGGTATAGATAGGATAAAGCCGAAAAAACAAACCGATATTTTGTAATTCTTATTTTGTTCCATTACGAACCCAATATAGTTTTGGGTCGTACATTTGGAGTTTCAAATTTCATGAAGGGGTGGTGGAGGGGTGAGTGGAGGGGGTAATACCTACTGATAAATCATGGTGTTTGAACAATTCTCGTCTGATATTTTTGTAAATACCCCGCAGATGGCGTAGCATAATAAAAGTCGTTGCGATAGGTAGTAGCAATCACTGCGCATGTGCACACCTGAAATGGGTCGTTCGAAACTAATTCGTTGATTTTTACGAAATAGTGAGGGGCTGAGCCAATAAGCTCAGGAATTGTATAGTTTAGTTTCTTTTTTTCCCTTGAATTAATGAAAATGTAGATTTAGTCGTAATTGGTTATTTTAACTAATTAAGTACCTATACCATTCGAAGCCCCGTCGTTTATTGATCCAGACAACTGCTAAATCTTTTGCTTGGACACCAGCTCCTCCCCAATTGGTGTTTGCCTTTGTCTCTTGATGCCTCGCTCACTTGCAGGAGGCCGCTGCAATAGTTAAGGTTAGGTTGGATAGTTAAGTAAGGCCGCTGCAATAGTTAAGGTAAGGCTAGGTTAGATTGATAATTATGCACTAATAGAGAGGCCTCGTCGTTTATTGATAGTCAGACACCAATTACAGCCGTTGCTTCAAAAAGAAGGCCTCCTGATAGAGCGTTGGGCTCCTCTCCGATTATTATTGGTCTTATATCCTGATGCCCTGTTGGTTTGCAGGAGGCTGTTGTAGCGCTGAAGCAAGCAGAAAATAATTAATGAAGTTATCGACCCATACAGGAGAAGTAATAACCACTTTGTCACTCATCAAGATATGTAGTAATGTAGATTAGGTTGATGATTGGTACTTACAGACAATTAACTCATTTATTGATAGTCTATCACACAATTGATTGACAATTACACACTGACAACAATTGCATCGACTGATTCAACACCGACATCCCCAAGGAGCAATCGCCCGCTCCCTGATTGGTGTTCGCCATTGAACAACGGAAGAGAAATTATAACCACTTCGCCATCATCAATATAAGTAGTTATGCAGATTAGGTTGGTCCGTAGTAACAGAGAAGCCTCGTCATTTATTGATAGTCAGACAACAATTACATCCTTTGCTTCGACACCGACGTTCCCCAAGGAGCGATCCCCCGCTCCCCGATTGGTGTTCGCCTTTGTATCCCGATGCCCGACGCTTCACTTACACCCTCAATTCCGACGACAGCGCCCCCTTAACGCATTCAATCTCTCAAACTAATTTCCCTTTGGAAGCCATAAACCTGTGCCACCTTGATTGGCTGGCAACCGGTATTGTTTCCGCTCAATGTGCTCCTCGACTCCCCATCTGCGGCGGATTATTCCGTGTCACCCGTCAAATATACTGGGGACCCCACCGACATTCCGGTTTCCTTCTCCTCCCTGTCCCGCTTTTCCTTTCGAATTTTCCCATTTCCCAATGGGTCCTTGATTAGATACGTCCAGCTCCTATCGCGCTAACCCTTCACCGCTCCGATCCTCTATAAATTCTTCCTCCGGACCGAGTTCGGGACTGCAGAGATAATACGAGGCCGCCCCATAAAACATTGGCTCGACTCCCCTAACGGGAAGCTGAGTGATTTTTCTGCACCCTCTTCTCTACTGAAAAATTATATTCAATCCACTGAGATTAACTTGCCGTAAATCGCATTCGTTTCTATACGTAACTCTATTATTCATCTCTTCCCACGCTACATAAATCTATATTATTGGGATAAAGGTACATTCCTATGTTTTCATCTATAGGTTTACCGAGTAATACATTTCTATGGAAATCAGGCATTGTGAGTATCGGTAGGGAGTACGCCCACTACACCCAGGTTAGTTTGGCTTAACATTTACCGAATAGAACCCACAACACATTCGAGATTTATGAATCGGATAAATGAATCGAACAATTTTATAATTTCTGCTCATGAAAACCACCAACTGCTAATTTCCTGTTCAAAACTCCAAAGTGTTTGGTCGTAATTCTATGACGTCATTCAGCTTTCTTCACATCACCGTTTCGGCCACTTCCAAACGTTTTACACTCTCCATAATGCTGGACCTTGGTGCAACACCATACTATGTCAATTTTTAGCGAAAATTGGTTTATGCCTTCAAATGAAAGGTCCACGTGTCATATTTCAGTACCGCGAACAATCAATGTCCCATTGTTACTAGGTAACAAGAAAACTTGAGTGATACTATGTCAGTCGCCAGATGTGAAAAATGTTAATGCAACCAGATACTATATAGAGACAGGATTTTGTTGCACCAGTAATATTGGTCGTCAGGGTGATAAATATGTGTTCAATGTGAGTTCAACAAGATACCAACTCGACATAGTATTTCGTAGCACCCATAATTGGGTGCGTCAGTGGCCTATTTTTCAGTGTAAAGTAATATTATGTCACTCCAGTTAACAAAATACGATACAGCCAATTACTGTATATTCATTTTTCACGTCCAACCGACATTTTTCACTTACTTATCCTGCGTGTTCGCTTTTCAGTTTATTTACCTTTTACTGTCAATAGCTAGCACATTACATACATTCTTACATTATTTTGAGATTTAAAAAAAAAATAAAGTTAATGTTATTGTTATTGTCAATGTTTAGTTCCTGCTATAGTTGTCGAAGAGATTTTACACAAAATAGTTTTTCTCTCTCAAAAACTATTTTCTAATATTTCAGTTGTATACTAAGTCAGATATGTAGAGAGCAACAAAATACTATGTAAAGTTTTCCCGGGAAAATGAGGGTCAGAAAATCATGAGAAAACGCTGCAAATTATTTCACAAAGGTTTATTATTTTTTCAATTGAGTATGATCGTAGTTTTAGTTGGATAGCGTACGTCATAAGGCCCGTCCAGACTCCTCTGCGTGTCCTACTTCGAGTTGCCACAACCTATACTTCTATAATTACATACGCATGTTTATATTTCTCGATTTGAGCTCCTATCTATTTAAACAATTATTGCCTTAATAATATCATTATCTAAGTAAGTACGAAAAGTCGAGAGGATATGTTATTAAATATGCGTAGGAAAAGCTTTGGTATTAACACACAAATATGACCTTGAAAAAAACATATTCATGCCTCGAACGAACGCCGGCGCCGTACCCACCACAAGCCGCGGCGCCGGCGCCTCCTCTCACCCCCCCCCCCCCCCCCCCCCCCCCCCCCCCCCCCTCACCACCCACCGTGACCCCCTGCCAAGCGTGCCAGGCGTGCGCGCGTCGAAAAAGACACTTTTTTGCCCGTTTTTGGCCCATAGCATCTATGCGAGTAAAGCGATCGGGATGGTTAAACGTTAGGACCAACTAGACCCCAAATGGAGTCTATGTGCGAAAGAACGGGTTTTTTAAGTCAATTCTTAGGCCTTTTATGGCCCGGACGGCGGACGGCGAACGGCGAACGGCGGACGGACATTTCAAATTTGGATTCTACGAATGTAATTGGGCTCGTCCCGTGAAATAAAGAAATAAGAAATATCACACCGCTAATAGCACAAGGGTGGTTGGTCGATGGAACAAAGTGCGTCCATGCTCCGATGTAGATTGTTTCATGATCGCGACTTTTTTAACTTCTCTATGCATGTTGCCTTATTTATCTTTTATTTTTCAATAATATTATTTTGCAGTTATTTTGTAGAATATATTTTACTAATATTATTGTTGGCATTTAGTGCTATGTTCACTTAAAAATCAAGTGAAATTGTTTTCCGATATTTTCCAAACCTCTGGGCATTTTGAACTGATTAAGGGTGTTGTGATTTTTCTTCCGTTGCCATCTAACTTTAACATCAACGGGCCACTCCATCTACCAATCTTCGTTTGCGGACATACGACAGACAGACAGACACGTAACGAAAGTCGTCATGAATGGTTTAAAAGGTTAAAAGTTCCACTAATGCTGCTTGCTCGTAACTGAAACTCTGCTAAAAATTATAAATTTAACAATTGTTGGCCGTTTTTAGACATTTTCAGTGATTTTTCGATGAAATGTTTTGAAATTTGAACAATTTAAAGAGCTCAAATAGTGCTGGCCAACGAACTCATCCTTTTATTTGTTAAGGTTGATATCTTGGCACCAGAACAGGATTTTTATCTCAATTCTAAAGAGAGTTATCGTCTAGAATGGCACACACACACACAAACACATATATAGCTGTATATATATATATATATATATATAAATTTATTTATTTATATTTATATATATTTATTTATGTTTATATATACCTACATATATCGATATGAGAAAGCGAAAACTTCAGGAATCGTTTAAAAATGCTTCAATGCGGATTTCAATGAAGACATTTTTCAAACATTTTCATTCTAAAATTTTCCAAGTCATTGCAATAGCTTCATTTTCTACGAAAATTCCTCGAAAAAATTAAAAACTGCATTTATAAAGTTAAAAACCCAAAATCTCTTTATGATTCGCAGATTATTCTTTAGAACGAGTTTATTGCAATAAAATTGGTGGTTAACAATTTGTTTCCCTTCAAAGTCCTTAATTTTCAAAATATTGTAACAAGTATAGTACGATAATTAACGAAAATTTGCTCGTACGATCATGCGCATGACTGGAACTTTTCAGATTCGGAACGTGAACATTGATTTCTGTCTCTCGAAGGTCTAACCGTTGCCAGGAAATCGCCTTTGGATTCCCGGGCTTTCTTGTTTCTTCGAGACACAATAGTAGGTAACTTCAAGGCAATTTATACGGCTAAGTCGACGTTCTTGAAGAAAAAACCCTTATACCGTCTCCTGGAAGTAATAAGAAATGTTGCTTTCTATGTTAAGGCTTGGGAAAGGGAATGGCGGTAACGGCCTAGCCTTGCAAGACCGGGTGACGGGGGTAACGTAAAAGACCGGGGAGCCGACCACCTCGCCAAAACCCCCCCTCCATCACCGGTGAAATATAGAGTCCCCCTGAATTCACGTTAGCGTCAGGTGATAAGAGTGATTACAGAGCCTCGGAGCCGTTCTGGAACACCTAATGGTCCAAATGCCCCCCAGTGCCCTCCTTTACTGAAGAATTCCACTCTCGGAACTAGCGTCCCCGTTCCGACCAAAAGCCGTCCAAGGACCTTTTCCTCACCTAGCCTTCCAGAGCTTCAGTCTCACGGCAAATGTTCCCGAAGGTTTTCTCGAAAGGTGGCACCTTCCGCAACTCGACACTTTGAGTTATCCCCGCTCTTCCCGTTCCTTTTCCGAGTTTTCTCTCCCCCCCATGAACCGCTCAAGAGCCGTAAAGTCTCTAATTTTAACCTCCTCTCCCCCCCACACCAGTTAATGGGGGAAGGCGGCGCTAAAGAGTGAAGGTACGGAGACTGTTATCTTTGCTTTCAAACGGGCTCAAGCTCGGAATTCGCCGCGTTGGCTTTCACGAGTGTTCTACCGGTGCTCCTCTGCCAGAGGGCGCATACCTAACATTCCGCCCCCGGCAATCTCAAGGCTGCCTCACCCCCTTCATTCGTCTCGTCTTTCACATTTTTGACTAGACACCGTTTGTATACGTGGAAGGATTAATGTTACTACTTATTCCTCGTGACGTGACTGTTTCTCTGAGAGTTTCATGTTTCACCGAAACCCGCCCTTGGAGAGATCTTTGATATTCTATTCCTTGAACTGTGTTGATAACAGGGACGTCAGTTTAATCGTAATGAGCTCCCTGAATATCAACCATTAACGGGAATCGTTTCACCTTATACGTGGGACAAGTAAAATTTACCCCTCTAAGCCTCCGAGAATTCCCTAACTCGAATTGCCACCTACAAAGTCCGCAAATAGACAACCAAATTTGTAGCACCATTAAATTTTGATGTTGAAGTTGAATAGGTAGACTGTGTTTGTTGCTCAGGATCATTCCATTCTTGGTTCATATAATTTTTTTCAAGTTCTTTTATGGGTATTAGATTAGTACTGAGCAGTGCCTAATAATGATTTTCACTTGCCTGATTGTACCAGGTCATACAGTGCAATAAAACGGTAATTTTTTACTAATAGTCATGTGTTTGCTATTATGCTTTTTCAACTTTTTTTAAACTGTAATTTCAAATTGTTTACTGTGATTTTAAATGTACCAAACTGTAATTTTTAAACGTTCTTTAAGAGTTAATTATTTTTTAATGAGTCATGTAGGTAACTAGTTTTTATTGAGTCATTCAGGTAAACAGTTCCTAAAAAGTATTAAATTTACTGTGATACAGAAAGGCGTTCACGTATTTTCGTAGTGAGACCTCGAGACTGAGAAAAAATTGAGAAATCCTAAGTCTGAAACTGAACTCTTAGCTAAGTGCCTTTTTTAGAAATAAATTAATAAGTTTGTGAGTTGTTTATAACAATAGTGAGTAGTATTCAACTAGGTACAATGAAGACAAGAATGTATACTATTTTTGAGATTGTGATTAAAATATATTTCAGTTGTTTTGAACCCATTTTTTACATTATTATTCAACCTGATCCCTTCAAAGTCTTTTTTGTATATAGTAATATTCAAGTGGTCCAGAGAGAGAAAAAAAAAAAGACATGGTTTCTTGATCCTTGCGATTGATTGAGGATAGTGGCTAATCGATTTCTCAGACTGGAACCAGCTGTCGGGGTTCATCATTCAGATTTCAGTATAGCGATTTTGCATTTTTCAGAATGGAACCAACCACATAAAATCTTGATTTTTGGACGTTCTACTAAAGTAATTGAATCGTTTTCTCAACAAAATGACGTAGAATTCAAGTAAGTTTTAAGGAAAAAAAAAAAAAAAAAATTACTCGTAACTAGGTTTTTGTGGTTGGCTCCCTTCTGCTAAATACCGTCCAAACAAGCAGCCTTATACACCTATGAACAAATTTCCAATCATGCAGCATAATCGTATGAACGTATTTTATTTATTTTTTTAAATTTTTTTATTTTTATTATCGTATTACTAGCGGTGCTCGTTCGCCCATCCGGTACATTCATGTAGATCAGTGAAAGACCACCTAAATTTCAGATTAATTGTGTCAGGACTGCTAGGGAAATACTATCTACAGTATAGAAAGTACTGCCTACCACACTCAGAGAGGCTCCGTTCCAAAGTTCAGCATTTATAGCAAAATTACGCAAAGTTCAGAAAAATTAGCTACAGATCTGCTGAAAAATAAACAGTTTAGAATTAATATTATACTAACTGTGACCGCTAGCTCATCCAAGACATCAATGTAGATGTAGGTCACAGTGTACCATCACTTAAATTTCAGATTAATTGTACCAGTATTGCAACGGTATTACTATATACAGTACAGGAAATACTATCTACTAAACTCAGAGAGGATACGTTCCAAAGTTCAACATTCATAGCAAAATTCAGCTAAGTTAGCAACGCTCTACTGATGAAAGTGTTCTCTCAAGTTTTAATTATGCTCTACCATACACAAGGTGACCCGGTAGTCCCAAAAAGGCTTCCATTCAATTTTCAGAATCAAGTTTCAACTTGAATATAATTAATATATCCACCCAGCGTCCCCTAAATGAAACCAACTCAATAAAACTATTCCTCACAGCATTTCTTCACACTGAAATTGTGACAATCTATAGCAACTACTCAACTACTCGGTTTTACGTGAAAATCATCGTTAATTTCGTTACGGACATTACAAAAAAAATTATTGGGAGTCGGCCTAAGAATTGCATAGCAATTAATATATATACTCGGCGCTTCGCGCCTCGCCGGGGGGCTTCGCCCCCCTCGACCCCCCGGATCTTTTCTCTTTTGTACTGCGTAGAAAACGAGGATAATTTGCTATGCAAATTTCGGGAGTTGTACGATCAAAAAAAATTTGACCAGTCAACAGGATTTGAACCCACAACCTTCATCTCACGAGAAAAAAAAAAAAAAAAAAAAAATCGAGAGTTGTACGACCAAAAAAAATTTGACCAGTCAACAGGATTTGAACCCACAACCTTAAAAAAAGGGGAGTTGTACGACCAAAAAAAATTTGACCAGTCAACAGGATTTGAACCCACAACCTTCGTCTCACGAAAAAAAAAAAAAAAAATCGGGAGTTGTACGACCAAAAAAAAATTTGACCAGTCAACAGGATTTGAACCCACAACCTTCGTCTCACGAGACAAATTTCGTTACGGACATTACAAAAAAAATTATTGGGGTTCGGCCTAAGAATTGCATAGCAATTAATATATTATAAAAGGATGGTTTTTTATGTTAAGTAATTTTCATCAACTAAATAACTTTGAATAATATCCTGCTAACAAATATTAATGATATATGTTAACCATATTTTTCTATTTATAGCGAGTTTCTTTGCACATTTTGCAAATTTGAGACATTTAATGTGCTCAAAAGAGCTGCCTAGTAAATCATCCTCCTTTTCGGAGTCCTTGATTTTTTGGCAAAAAAATTGATTTTTTAATCTTAATCCTTTGAAATGTTATCGTATGGTATGACAAACTTAAGTTGAAAAATTAAAATGAAGGAAACCTACTTACAGGTTACAAGCAGGGTCCAATCCAACTTCTTTGTTTGAATAGCAGAATATTATTTAGAAGAAGTTTTTTGTCACGACTTTTATGAGTGTATTTTTGTGTGAATTTACAGCAGATTAATCTCATTTGACTTGGGAAGAAATCACTCACTCTGACTCTGTCCAATATAGCAGTTTATCAAATAAATGGTTAGTTCACGTGTAATTCTTAAGGTGAGAGAGTTTTCCCCCAACTCCGCCTCCATCGGTCCATAGAAAATCTTTTGCTTCTGAATTCAATCGTTAAGACTCCCATCACGGTCACGCCTTCGCTCTTTAGCAGTCGGTTGTCAGACCCGACCGAACTTTAGTGGACGTCCCAAACTCGAAAAATAACTCTAACTGTTAAAGAGGTTTCCTCAGGCGCTGCGTCATAATCACGAATCTTCCGCTACATTTAGTCCCCGGGAGCGGAAGGAATCGGCGTGAGGCTCAAGGGAAGGGGCGAAGAAAGTTGTACGACGGTGGTGGGGGAAAATAAGTTTTTCCCTTGAAAAGGAAGAAACCGATTGGTCGTGAATTGTTCGTGCTCCCTCTTTAGCACGTTCTCTTCGCGCTCTTACCGTGGATGGTTTTTACTCTTTTATTTATTTGTTTTTTTCCCCTCTCTCTCTCTCTCTCTCTCTCTCTCTCTCTCTCTCTCTCTCTCTCTCTCTCTCTCTCTCTCTCTCTCTCTCTCTCTCTCTCTCTCTCTCTCTCTCTCTCTCTCTCTCTCTCTCTCTCTCTCTCTCTCTCTCATGATGTTTTGATTTCTATTTTCACATCACTTAATGTCAGTGATAAAGTTAAGAATTGGTTCGGAGCCCTGTTGGAGAATCGATGGCAATGTGTTGAAGGAAATGATGGATTGCGATCTCAAATGAAGCAAGTTCACAAAGGTACGCCGCAGGGATCTGTTCTGTCTGCCTTGATCTTCAGTTTATATATTGCCAAAAGAATTGCTTCATTGTAATTATCATATATATGCAGATGATATACAGCTGTACTGCGGAGCATCGATGGATAATCTTAACGATGCGATAGATCTGGCCAATGAGGATTTACGTCGACTAACAGCATGGTGTCGCTCACATGGTTTAAATATCAATCCCTCTAAATGCCAGTCAATAATAATAGGGAGAAATCGCAGTATGGCTGATATCGGGAACAGCATTGTTGTACTCAATGAAATAATTCTAGGGGAAATGTAGTACCTTATGTATTGAACAAAGCCTCGGTATTTTCCTCGACAACACACTGAGTTGGGATAGTCAGGTCACCAAACTCTGTGGGAGAGTCTAAGGAGGCTTACACCAGCTAAGAGTACCAACAAAAGGTTTTCCCGCTCATGTAAAAGCCCAGTTAGTACAATCCCTGTTGTTTCCAATGCTCGACTATGCTATACTTGCCTATTGTGACATAACTGTTTCTAAGTTAGAAACGCTCCAACGAGCACAAAATGCAACAATAAGGTTCATTTTCAGTTTACAGCCTAGTGAACATATTACTGAACACTATAGCAAGCTAAAATGGTTGAAAATTAAAGAGAGACTGGATCTTTCATTGGGAACTATGACGTTTAAACTACTAAAATTCCGAAAACCTCAGTACCTTGCGGCCAACCTCGTAATGAGGAGTGAACTTCATGACAGACATACGAGAACAAAAACTAGTACATTAGACATACCATCCCATAAAACTAACTTTTTCGGAAGATCATTTATTGTAAAGGGTATTCAATTTATAATAAGAACCAAGAAATGTTTGATTTAAACCAAAACGTTAAATGCTTCAAGTCTACGCTACATAATAATTTGTTATCAAGATACTGCTAGTGATGTAAACTTTTATTGTGCATTGTTATCTAAATATTTTCGTACGTTATTTAATTTAAGAAGAAGCCTAGGAGTGCGCACATTCATTAATCTTATTACTATATGTGGAACCTGATATGATTTTCATGTAATTTAATCATCATTTCTGTGCATTGTGGAAGAGAGGGCCATAGGGCCCTAACAATTGTACAGATCAAATAATAAAGAAGTCAATCTCTCTCTCTCTCTCTCTCTCTCTCTCTCTCTCTCTCTCTCTCTCTCTCTCTCTCTCTCTCTCTCTCTCTCTCTCTCTCTCTCTCTCTCTCTCTCTCTCTCTCTCTCTCTCTCTCTCTCTCTCTCTCTCTCTCTCTCTCTCTTCGACCCACCGAGTCGTGAATTATTGGTTAATCGGTCAAGTTTCTCATGTCTAGACGAATATGGACTCGTGGAAGCATGCTAAGGCTGATTGACATGCGTCATTGTGTAAATGCAGCAAATCAAGTTGAAATACCCTGTTAAATGGCATACCACATATTTTATTTTCTGTAATAGAGCTCCGCCCTGTAGCCCCACCACCTATCTGCGCATGCGCATAGCACAACACCTTGAGTGTGAAAGGGATTGCAGAGCTCGGGCAACCATCCATTTGTTCACTCATCCCTTACCAATCATTTTCAAAGCTTACTGAACGAACTTCCTTATGCTGAGAGTGCACAATGGTATTGCTCCACCGACCTGCCAACTTGTAGCTTTGTTTTGCCCGAGGCATGATTTTTCAGTACTTCAATACTTCTGACACCCTGCAGTATTTTTGAAAAGCAGAACTCGGGACTTTTAAGAGGACGCACAAATAATAATTATTTTATTAGAACTGTTTATAATTAACATTGTGTAGCAACCATATGTTCACTATTGTTATAACATAACTTTAGGTAGGTAGGTAAAGTAAATGGTGGTGCTGTAGGTAGAATGCTGGTCTCACTACACACAGTCTACGGTAATATTGCTTGGTTGCTCTGAATCCTTAAATATCCATCCCAATAATACCTCACCTCTCTTCAGTCAGGATTTTGACTACTTCAAAGCAAGGAATTCAGTGCAAAGCAATGTTCCAGTCATCCAGCATGATCGTATGAGCGAATTTCCGAAATTTATAATATTTACTTATTATTTTGCAAAAATGAGAACTTTGAACCTTGTTCTAAATAATATGCTAATATTGAATAGACAAATTTTGTTGTCGAAAAGGAGTGTTAAACACTCCCTCCCCCTCTTCCCATCTAACTTTGTTCATTTACGTTTCAAAATGCGTAAAATTTAAAGATCGAAAGAAAAAAATCCGTCTGACCGTCATGGTGGGGCCGAATCTTGAAACATCTCGTTATATTAACCTGGGAGTGGTTTTATTAAATTCAAGGAAAAAAAAAAAAAAAAAAAAAAAAAAAAGAAACGAAAGAAAAAATATATCAGAAAATCCCTAGTCATGCAGCACAACCATATGAGCAAATATTCTTAGAAAAAACCCAAAATCTTCACAAATTATGCTAAAAATGGAAAAAATTGCAAATCTTGTCAAGAAATCAGAACTCTACAGATAATAAAACATTGAGACCATAAATTGGATCAATATACATTTTGTGCGAAAATGTGAAAGTTATGCACAAAAACATGAAAAATGTTGTACACAAATGTGATCAAAATCTACTAGGTCTAATTTTTGGTTAAATATTTAATTCTGAATATTTACATATGTAAAAATTTGCATTTTTTTCCCACACAAAACAACCAAAATACTTCTGCAGACCATGGCTTCGAACAGCTCTGAAAAATAGATGTGGAAAACGGGATCTATTTGCTTACTTTTAGAAAAAACAACAGGCGAAATGAACACTTCCCAGACATCCTCACCTCATTTGGAAAGTCCATTTATACTCCACTTGAATAAACTAACAAGTTTGAACAAGACGTCCCTTCTATCGATCTTTCGAATCGAAACAAGAAATTCCTGTAGTTCGCGCAGCGATGAGTCCAGGAAGAGTGAAGAGTGATCGTAAAAACCCAATCGTGCTTGAATCTGACTTGAAACTTGAAACATTGTAAAAACAACAGAGCCAGTTTCGGAGGAAGTCGGAGCTGTTCTTTGTATACGCCATTCAAGTCCAAGTGGGTTTTGGACTCGCTACAAATGTCGGGTATTTTAATATTGATCACAACATCCCATAAACCACTCATATGGGATTCTTCACAACATCGCATAATCTTATGCTGTGATAATTTGTCCTACAAGCCTTTTTATTATGAAAAACTGCTGATCTTCCCATTCCCACAACTGTTTTCTTATAGCAACACCGAGCCAGTATATGGCCAGTGCGATCGCTATTGTCCAGTGATGGTCTACTATTGTTCTGTTAAGATATGAACCAAAGCTTAATTCACGAACGAAGTGAAGCTGCATTTGTCAGAGCGCGTGAGTTTTCCGCGCAACAAGCCTCAATTTTTGAGTTAACTCGTGAAATTCGGCATATAGACTCTCTTGATATCCTGCATAGTTTTTGGTGACGATCCAACGGCTGGAACTTGTCGTCGGTGACAAAGATTGTTGTCAAATCAACCGAAAATCGAGTTTGGTATAGTTCCCAATAAGTTTTCACTACACAGATTCGACTGTAACCAATATAAAAGCTTTGAAAGTTGTCCTTGTAATTGTCATCGAAATCAACATCACATCATCGATAAGTGAGATCAATATAGTTTTTGATAGTTTCCGTCAAAATGTGAACGATCCCCATCTTAGATGATGAAACTCGGGCGCTGAATCGAATAGGATTATGTTCGCAGCTATTTATCATCCTTGCCCTTAGAAACACCGTTAGTAGAGAAAATTTATACATTACCTCAAACTTCGTGAAGCACCTGTTCATCGGAAACACTAGTCATTATAGAGGAAATGTTTACATCAAATCAATTGTGGCCCTGATAATTGGACTGCTTGAGCTGGGGAGGGAACAACTTACCTTCGCAGCAAAGTACAATTTTCAGCAAAATTTGGTATACACACACACTTTTTATTTTTTTATTTTACAAAACTCCCCTCAAAGGCGGAGGTGGCGAAGGTAGCATTAAATTGAAAAATAAACAAATCAATTTTAAAAAGTGGAGAGAACGCCCATGTTTACCGGACCCCGGCTCTAGGGATGAAGGCGTCGTCAATCACCGGCTCCCATCCTTTGTCTTGAAATTTCCAAACTGCTTCCGCAATTTCTAAAACAGGATTCCCTCTGACACACACACACACACACACACACACACACATTTTTATGTTACCTATTTATTTATTTTTTATTCTTATTTTTTTATTTATTTATTTATTTTTTTTTTTTTACAAATCTCCCCTCAAAGGTGGGGGGGGGGGGCACACCATTAAATTGAAAAAAAGAAAGAAAAAAAGTGGGGAGGACGCTCAGGTTTACCCGACGCCGGCTCTAGGGATAAGGGAAGTTGCAGGATGAGGAGGAAGAATGGGATGAAAGGAAGTGCCCCTATAAAACGACCACCAGTTCAAGTATGAACCACTCAGGACGCGGGTAGTGATACCACGGAGCACTCCCGCTGAGATGCCCAACTCGAGTAACTCCGTGGCACTTTTCCCGCACCACACCCCGCGCCATGACACGGTCGCGGCAATGACCTTGATGTTATTAGATGCCACTCCTTTTAGCTCAGATATTGCTTGGCGCAGATCATTTCTATCATATTTACTTTTCTTAGCCCGCCAGGTCTGCTCTGTCCATGCTGCCACTGACAACCTGGACATCCAGGATTATGGCAGACCCATCGGGTTTGATCGCAACGATATCTGGCTTCTTGCCCCGGTCACTCGGCATGTGGTATAGTCTCTTCCTTTCAACATCCCAATCGCTAGATGACAAAGCACCTGCTATCTGCTTGGCAACCGCATCGTGACGTAAAATGCGGCCACCGTAAGTACGAGGACACTGCTGCACCGCATGAAATAGATTCTCATTTTTACCCCGACAGGCACGGAAAAGGGTGTCAACTGTCCCGCGACTACTCCTCGAACACCTCACCGAGGTGACTAGTGTAGCCACCCGGACGGCGTGAAAATGGCGATAGTCGCGGGCCCCAATGCCCTCTGAAGCCCATTCCACCCACTGGGTAGAAATGGGGGATTCAGAGCACTGTCGGAGTTCTTTACCATCCACTGAATCATGCAGTGCAGCAGCGAACTTAGCAGATGAGCTGGGTTTTGGAGCAGTTGGTGTTGCTCGATCGCACCACAACAACTGCTGCCGGACAAAGTCACACACACACACACACCAGGTCACACACTCACACAAACTCATACACACATTTTAAAATTGTCCGAGCCATTGTAATAGCTTCATTTTCTACGAAAATTTGCTAATAACCATGTTTTTCAACATAAAAACGTAATTTTCTCCCCAATTAGCAATGTAAAATTAAAATTGACTAGACTGTTTAGAAGCTTGAGGAAGTTTTTGACATTTTATGTCTTTCCTATGGCACATAAACTAAAAAAAAGTCACGGAAATTGCTCACGAAGATATTCTGAGGATTTCCACTTACAACCGAGTCGTTGCTTGGGAAATGGTACTCCGTCGTTTTTCATCCCACGAAATCAATTGACCATTTGTTCGAAAGCTCTTGATTTATCCAACCATATTATGTTAATTACTATGAAGTGCGTGGCCAACAAGCTGAGTTATGAGCATGGTTATTTGAATAATTGTGTACACTCAGGTGATCATTCTCAATAATTGATATCATGAACATAATTGCAACCGCTTATTAATTAATTTCTGATGATTTCATTGAGCTGATGTTTCGATGATTTGATTCATAGCAGGTGATCCGATTATTGCGAGAACGGTTTGATTTGTGAAGAGGTGGATAAATTTAGTTTAGATTTTAAGTTTAGTTTAGTTTCTACGACGAACGTAAAACACATTAACACTGAGCCTACTTCAATTACCTCATGTTGTAAATGCCTACATTGTCTAAATCTTTCAGGCGTCAGAATGCATGAACTTTACAGTTGGAGGATGAATAAATTGTGCGGTTAGAATGATGAAAAGTGAATCGTTGAAGCAGTAATTATTCAATTTAAGATTGAGAATACTTTAGACGGCATTAGAAAAAGCTTCCTCAAGTTTGAATTTCCCCAACAGCTACATCTTCCCTTCCTTACCCACATTTCTTGTTTCACAACCCTCCTGGAGAGCTTTACTCGACCGTAATAAATTCCGAGTAATTTCATAATAATCCCTTCTGTTTCCGGCTTATAAATAAAAGAATGGATTCCCAAGTCAAGTGGTAGCCGCCTCCAAGGAACGGAAAAAGTTTAATCTTCCCCGTGTTTTTTGTTACAACCCTGAATTTTTTCTTCTGTCTTTCCCCCTCCGCCAACCTTTTCTCCTCTTCACTTCATCTTAACTCTCCAAAACCCCCCTCAAAGCAGCGTTCTCTATCCCTTACCAACAAGGTCAACGTTCTTTTGAACGGGAATTTAGGTGATCGGCAACTCCGCGCTCCAGCTACGGTTACCGTGTACATGTAAGCGCAAACTAGTGCCGCGCGGGTCGAGTTGTCTTGCATCGCATCGGCTTGGTGGCAGATGCGTACGTGACACTTGCGTACATCTCATTAAAAGTCGCTTTTGCGTACACCTTTTCGGGAACACGGGGCACTTGCGTACACTTTTTTGCTTCCTCCTCCTGGCTTTGGAGGCAGACGAATCGAACACATCTGGCGTGTTTATAAGTGGGTTGGCGGCCTGACAGATCGGATATTTGACTGATTTGTCACTTGTCGTACATTAAGTATATTATTCTTAGATCGTGCACCTACTGAAATTTCGTAACATATGCTAATCGGGTGAGGCAAGTCTCGAGATCTTTCGTCTGTTTGTAGAGTTGCATGATGCGATTGATTTTGTTGTCGAGAGCTACATACTGTTTTATTCTTTTTTTCACCTTCCAACCCAAGGTCTGCTCGACGAATTTTATGGTCGCTGGAAACCGCTTCCGTCCTCAACTTTCGGAGAAGTTTCCAAATAGTTGGATGAGGGGTTTTCATCAGACGATTGAATTTTGAGTTCCACGACTCAACGACGTTGTTTGTACGGTGTTTCATCCCATGACGGTTCCAAAAGCTGCGATCTTCAGTTTCAAGCCAGTGGTCAGTGAAATAGTCGTAAAATTCCACTAGTTTTCTTGAAGTAGGTGTCGTCGCTTGAATGACACACCAACCTTCATCTACATCGCCAACGGGAAGATAAGCTAACGCACCACACATCCTGAGGATCCTGAGGACCTCACGTTTTCGTTGTCCCTGTAGGTGTCAGTAAGTCCTAGATTCTGAATCTGAAGCTTCAGATGATCCTTCTGAAGCTGTCGAAAGGCGCGCAGCGAACTTTGGTTCATATTCGTTCATACTATTGTAGCGATTACGAAAAAGCCAGCTGTGTACGCAAGTGTCACCTCCCGTACGCAAGCGCCACCAGTTAATGAGGTGTACCCAAGTGTCACGTACACATCTGCCATTACACCATCGCATCGGACAGAAGGACATTAGCGACGGGTCGGACACACTTATCATACACTCTTCCGATCAGTCTCCAGTCCGATTTCACTCCAAGTATCGTATCGGTGCAAGATCAGGAATGGAGTGAGCTCACCTGTCATACACGCATCGGCTTTTTCTCAGATTTCCGCTATATCCTCACTCGCCTGTCTCGATTCACACAACATTGTGGAAGGCTCTCATATCTCAAAATGTGTTCTTCGTCTAATCTGGCTGAAATTAAAAGGGTCCTTAGAAAAAAAAAAAAAAAAAAAAAACCATGTTAACTAATTATCTCATTCCAGTTTCATCATGATTGTGCTATTAGCTACTGCGGCGCATGCGTGAACGTGAAATCCTTGCAACTAATACAGTCAACCAAATCCTATTACTTCTACATTTTCCATTCGATGTCGGGTTCAAATGGTAAAAGAACTTTGCGAAACAGAAACAAAAACTGTGAATATGTATATATACATCACTGATAAGCATCCTCGCGAAACGCCTGACGTAAGTCCATCTTTGACCCTCTTGTTTTATCTCTCAACAAGTGTATATATATATATATATATATATATATATATATATATATATATATATATATATATATATATATATATATAACTTAAGCGTAAATCACCAACGCTGTGGGCAACTCTATTGAAGTCTTTTTACCATATTTGTTGAGTAGGTACCTACTACTATATTAAAAGCTATTAGTTATTATCAACTCCTATAATTATGGTTATACCAACTTTTGTTGCATATATATATATATATAACGGCCGAAGGTGACTCATCCCCCAAGTTTGATCCAAGGTTTAGAGGTTGATCCATCCTCCAATAAGCTCTTATTCTATACAAGCAATGAATCGTGCGGCGACGTAGATTTACGAAGCGACCCTCGTCCTGCTCTATATAAACAGGCCAAGTGACGGCGATCGAAGCGACAGATGACATATCGCCTCGACTCCCCCACCCGCCAAGATAATAATTGTTTAAAGGAAGCAATTTATAGTTGGAAGCTGCAGAATGACTGAATTCAATTCTCGTCACATTGTGACTACGTGATGAATGATGCTCTCCTGCTCTTTCCTGCTGAGATGAATCCAGCGATCTCACCCTGTTTGCAATCGCTAATATTTCATGAAGTTTAATCAATGGGCGGCTCCTATCCCTTGACATTTCAATCTTCAAGGCTCGGGAGTTTTCGTCTCTCTCTCTCTCTCTCTCTCTCTCTCTGTTAGAGATCTCTACTGCCTTTCGTGAACAGAACTTGGCTTTTCCGACCTTCCATTCCGCCGCTACAACCCGTTTACAATCCCGCTCCGTTTTATATTGTCATCCACTGCAGAGCGATATAGAGGCGCTCGCTTCAGCGATAAATTATTATCAAGTTAGCGGAGGCTTTTCGATCTGTATGGGGAATAACGGTATCTCCCTAACCTCTCGACGAAATCTTATGGCAACTCATCGAAGCAGCGGCTGTACGAATCGCGCTTTGGCGGGTTTCAGGGAGTTTCTACCTGAAAACGGCAACTTTACTACAGAGTGAAGAGAGCTAATGTTACCGAAAATTCATAATACGAGTATAAGCTTTCCATCACTTTTTAAAAATGGAGTGAATTACACAAAAAGTTTATTCATTCGAATTACTACGTAATGTTTATTATTTTTGTAATGGATACCCCTCCAACGCAAATCAAATGATACTTTTTTATCTCCAGATAACAATCAACGTGATGTTTTCCAAAATCTTTAAATCATCAATGTAATCCAGGAGAAATTTTCTAGTATGGAATTGACAATGGACCATTTACAGCCTAAACCGAACATTATCTGAAAATTTCATCAAAATTAGATGAAAATTGTTGAAATTGGGCTCATTTAAAAAAGTCCAGTCATGCAGCATGACCCCACGAGCGAATTTTTGAAGAAATCTTCGATTATTTCGATTTTTGACTTATTTTTCAACTATGAAAATTTTGAAAACTTGATACATATTTTTATAGGAAATTTTACGCTGATTCCGAATATACCACATGTTAGTATGCTGAAAAAATTATTTCGCACAACAAATCGCAAAAAACAGGCTATTTTGAAAATTTTGACTACATTTTTGAAAATTTCAACCCGAAGATGTAATCCGATCATGCTGGCCATCGAACTTGTATATAATTTTGTAACATTTTAAATTTTTTTTTGAAGTTTCTAGCACAATTCTACGGACAGTTATCGTCTGGAATGGCACATACATATATACATATATATACATACATAAAAAAATGCGTTAAACTTCAGAATATAATTCAGAATAGCCTGAAACGGATTTTTGCATAAAATGTTTTCAAAAAATGACATTCTACAAATTTTGAGGCGAGAGCTATAGTTTAATTTCCTTCAAAGATTCGCTAAAAGAATAAACATTCGCGCATGCACAGTAGGCACTGATGATAGGATTATGTTTAAATTGCTAGGGAAGGCACAAATTAACCCTTCCCACCAATCCTCCCGATTTGAACGAGATAGGACGACGGGGGCGTGATAAAATGATGCTTGATGGAATTGACGTTTGCGCATTTGCGGAACGAAGTATAGATTTGGGAACAACGAAACTCATAGGGGATTATCTTCACCCTAATCCGCACAGTTCATGAAAATCGTTTGAATATTGTGACAAGTAATTTTTTATTCTTGTTCGACTGAATATCTCACAATCATGTATAGCATGTAGCGATCGATCTTCAAATACTCAATATCTCACATTTTGCGCTGTATTTTCATGCAAGTAGAATGAGTTGAAGCCAAATTTGCTTCAAAAACTGGGGGTTCCTATTCGTTATACCGGTTTGCGTGAATTGCGCATTTTAGAGAAATCGCCTGGAGCACGGAAATTTCATGGTTGAGTTCCACACAAATTATTATTTTTCTTGCTTACCGGTGCCTTTAAATCACGTCTTATCATCATCATCTTGAGTTCAGCAGCGGATTGCATTTTGAAAAGATGTGCTTACTGTACAGTAAGTGGATTCAATTTCAAGATATCCGTATAACTTTCGAGTTTGATTTTAAACCACACTGTTGAGAGACACATTCTAAATCAAACTTTTATGGCGATTTTCTTTCGTCCGGTGGATTTATATTTATTTAGCCGCCAGCCTCAGCGCCGAGAGTGTCCCGTTTCTTTTGATGTCTTCCCCCTCTCGTTTTTCTACACAAGGAAATAAGATTACTCTTACCAAGGAGGGGGACATTGGTGATTAAAACAAACAGATTACTTTCCTCAGACTGGAGAAAGACTGGAAAAGTAAGGTTGAGGCGGAGCTTCTTTGACCCTCTCAAACTAACTGCATCACAGCGGTATCACAAAGGTCCCCTCTTTTTTCGTTCATTGCTCAAAGACTAGCAACTCCAGCCACTCTCGTTCGATTCCGTCTGACCTGTGAGAGTGCACATGTACTTTATGTGCTCATGTATTCCACTCTCTAAGGATTTCGTTCTTCTTTTATTTTTCCGGAAATTGTTCGTTTTAGTAAACTTCAACCTTCGGTCTACACCATGAAACATCTATGAAACAGTATAAAAAACATCGGGTCTTTTGGGACGTTCCTTTGAAGTTAGGCTTCATTAATTGCGGGACGACTTATGGATCCGGAGGGGTATGGGATGATAAAAGTTTGCTATTCAACCTATGGAGCTGAAATTTTAAATGGAGGTCCTTTGGGAATCATACATCGATTGAGGAACATTTCTTTATCGATAATTAGCGTTTTCCAAACAAGCTAAAACAGGATGGAATGTCGCGATATCAGAGACTCGACAAAAAGCTGAGAGATAAAAACGTGCTCCACGTTCCTACACTGTTTAGCCAACAGGCTCAAGGTGAAGAAAAAGGGGAGTCCGGGGGTCGAGTCTCTTTATTTTGTTTATATATTTTTATTTTTCAAGGGCAAGTGACCTTAGATAAGGGGGCAAGGCAATGAGTAGCTTTAAGCGAAACCATCAGAACGTTTTTTGGTCCTCCATTTGGAGGACAGCTGATTTTTGCGACACCTGAGGCAGTCTGACCACAACCCCCAACCTAACATGGTTCTTTACATTACTTTTTACCATAGATATTTTAAATTTTATATAGAAAAAGAGGTGGTGGTGGAGAGAGTAATTGCTGACCCTTTTAAGAGCCTTTCCAAGGTATAACTTTCAACCGATTTTTTAAAATTATAATAATTAACGATTGGTCCAGTTTCGGAACGTGCGACGTCAGGAGTTTAAAATTTCGTTATAGAGGAGGTGAACAGATGGGGGTGGGGGGAATACTAATAAATTCTGATTTTCGTGATTCTTTTTTGTTCAATTATGAATTTGTTCTAGTTAAGCAACACGTAGAGGTTTTCAAATGTTTGCTCCTTAACACTGTTCCTTGGGTGATGTCGGAAGGACGTGTCTGTCCCTCGCTCGAAAAAATTTTCAATCTTCACAAATCGCCACCTATCCTTCAGATAGCTGTCCACTCAAAAGATTTCCCATATATACTTGTTTCCCTAACTTATATTTCGGCATTACCCCCACCGTTTTCTCCTTTACGTAATGAAATTACAAGTTCCTGAGTTTCGTTGCACAATTCACACTCACCGTACACCAGGAAGACTTTCTTCAGTTTGGCAATTGCTTTCACCGCGTAGAATTCAAGAAAGACGTGGAGGTTTGACCATCTGGAGCAGCTAGAGCGAGTTCAGGTGTTAGCCTATTGTTGGGTTTGAACTAGACCACAGCAGACGATGTGGTTCTGACCTAGTTGGGGATCACCCATTTGTGACAGCTAGAGGCAAAAATCATATTTGGGTGGTGGAGCAAACTGCAGACAATGGATGACCAACGGCTGCCTAGAATCTTCTTCGACCAGCTTGCTCCCCTGGCCGTTGATAAAATTGGGTAGTACCATTGGATAGTTCCTTTGAGAGGGCGTGCTGTGAGTCCTGTTTTGTTTTTGAAGTTGGGAATCTGGAAAAATTACTTCATGGATCGCACTGAGAAGGCTCTTTGGGAAATCGATGTGGAACTGGCTCGCAACTTTTGATATAACTGTATGCTGCAGATCATACTCGCTGCCAAGGGTGAATGCGTGGAGCATCTTGATCGAGACCTCCTACTCTTCCAACATAGGTTGAGAGAACCTGTAGTCTCTTGAGGTTGAGAAAATCTGTTGACTGGCTCTCGCACGACTTCTCGAGTGCTCAGCTGTGCCAGATCTGCAACCATGGTACTACAGACACAATTCGCCAATGGAATGCGCTGAGTTCCGGGGTGAGCAGAGTGTATGTATATCTTGGTCGGGCAACCCTGTCCTTGGAGGAGTTCTAGAGTGTGTCCTTTTCGGCCTCTCCCAACGGACTGCTGAGCTTCCTGAGATCTGTTTTCCGACTCCGAATGTGCGCCTTAAATGTTGGCTCAATTTTTTGATATTGCGCGGGACCAAAGTTTCCATGTGTTTATGATTGTGACTTTTTTAAAAGATCATTCTTACCAAAAGCTTTGTAACAACAAAGCTTTGAATGTCATTTGTAACAACATTATTGAATGTCATTTATCTTTTCCACTCAACCAAAATTGTGCGCCAACCCTTTTAACCACCCAAGAAGGGCTCTATTCAATAAAACTATTCATCTATATAACTAGACTAAAATTGGACTGAACAAAAAAAGAATCACGAAAATCGGCAAAGAACTAGAGCCTGGGCAGCGCTACAATCACAAAAATCGACACACTCACCTATGTTTTTTCCACGGGTTAGAATGATCCATGAAACGGAATTGTATTTAAATATTTCCCCTATCATGTTTAGATTTTACTATGCCCATCTGGATCAATTTAAGTAAGCGTTCTTCCATAGACGAAGCCTTGCCTATGTAAGACAGCTTTAGAGGGACGCCCCGAAAATGTGGCCATTGACGAAAAATGAAAACATAATTTTATTATTCTAATCAATGAATGATACGACTAGACTTAAAAGAGATAACACTGCCCCATAGCGTCACCATTTTGTACCTAATACACATTTCGATTACTATAATCATCCAACCTAACCTAATGTTTTACTTGGCCGCGTGATTTTGAAGGCCAAAGATGAGTCATATCTTTGTAAATGTGAAACAGCTGATAAGGATGGAATATTTCCATTATCTGAACATTAGCGGTTACTACTCGTTGTGTTCAACATTCTGCTGTCAGGGATATTGTTTAACTTTCTCACACATATCTTCAGAATGAGAAATCTTGCCTAAATGTTCTACTTCAATCATGATTAAACTTTATAAATATGAAAATGTGGTATTTAAACGTTCCGTTTTTCATTCGGTTCAATCATTGTAGGGAGAGTTGAATGAGTTTGTTAAAAAATGCATATTACTTGCCTAGTCAACCGGTTTTTAAATGGTACCCCGTTACATTGCTGGTTCCAGTGAAAATGACAACACAATAAGAAAAACAAAATTGCAATCCCTCTTCCTTAAAACCCACCCACTTAAGCTCACCGTGTTCAAGTATACCTCACATTCTATTAAAGTGAAATTTGAACGGTGATGACCAGTGAGGTTCTAAACTTGATGTCCAACAGATCTCATGTTGGTGTTGCAAAAAGGTTCTAGTTATTTTGAAGAATACGGTAAAATTTGCCTCTGCAAACCCAACAAAGGTTGGTTATGGGACAGCAATGCAACAACGCCCGAACATGCTGATATGCCGTTGAGATCGATTGAAAGGATTCAGTATTACGGGTTGAATAATCCGATATTCTGCAGAAGTTGTTCCACCAACTGCTTAACGACGAACTTTTAACTACCTCGCGGCAAACCTCCACGGTGTGACCTCATGCATGAATGGTGTTGGTGATTGGAACGGACTAGGTTATTTGTCAACGGATAACAGTAGGACTTCAGCTTTCCCCGTTTCCCTCCTAATTGAGCTCGTAAGTCGTTTTAATATCGTTTGGCAGCATAATGAACGGCTTTAATGGGACAATCAATGTAATCACGGGAACTTATCGCTTTTCCCACTCGGCGCACCGCATTGCACGCCAAGTTTAAATCGTTCATAAACCCTTATCGTTGAGGTGGCGTTTTCCGTTCATAAAACGAGTTTTTCTGTGATCATGGCACGGCTATTGTTTATGAATCTTAATGGGGTTCCGTTGAACACCTTGAGTATGATGTTTCTATTTGAGTGTTTTTACTTTTATACAAGTTATTATTTTTAGCCGATTTGTCCGAGCTTCACAAAATGACTGCTATGTAGATTCCATTTACAGAAATGAAGCGAAATCCTTACAGTTGTTTATGTTGATTGTCAAGTGAATAAGATCACTACGCTTCTGGATAGCCGCAAACTTTACCTGGGGTCTCGATTAACTAAGGTATTTAGTGGATGTTACAATATTGTGCTGATTACCAGATTTAAAAATAAAGTCCCATTCATCTGGGTGTTCGGCAATGCATGACGAAGTTTTTGGGCCAAAGAACGGATTTTATTATCTCAATCCTCAACAGAGATATCGTCTTTAATGACACATAGATCCAACGAGAAAGTATTAGAATCCAGGAATCGTTTTAGTATACCTAAAAACGAATTTCCGTGAAGGTGATCTCTCCATAGGCATTGAAATAAAAACATCAGTCTTGCGCCAAAAGTCAAGCTTTTCAAATGAAAGGAAGGGTTTGTTGGCCAAACATATTTGAGCACATTCAACTTCTCAATTTTCAAGAAAAATATTAAAAAATCATTAAAAATAGTTGAACAAGCCTAAAAATTGTTAAATTAATTTTATTCTTAACTTTAGTCAGAATAATATTATTAGCAATGATGCAGAACATTAAAAGAGGCATACACAAAATTATGTTGGAAACAAAAATAAATTTTAGCAAAATTTTGTAGGAAATTTTTTTTATTGAAACTCGTTTTGGGACATTCTGAAAAGAATCATAAAGTTCAACACTTTTAAATATACATATTATATATTCACCACTAAACGCTTCTATTGAACTATAAACCGTTAGTTATTATGATATAAATTTACACAGATATATAAATGAAAGAGAGTTTTCTAAAATTTTGAAAAAATCTTGATTACAGAAAGTGGAGTAGAACTTATTTTTTGAGTCCTGCATTTTTCAATTTGGTATTCATCCGGAACAGAATAATGCCGAAATGTCTTGATATTGTTAATAATTTAAATTGAGGTCAGATGGTCAATTAGCTCTTAAAACGCAAATGCGCTCTTTCTTGTAGCATTCAGATTATCTGTTCAGACTAAAACCATATAAGTACAAACCGAACATAGGGACGTCCCCGTAATTCATACATTACTTACCAATATGCTATCTTCAGAAGCCGAGTAAGTAGCTAAAAGAGAATGAAGATAGCATGCGCGCTATCATATTTCATTTAAAACCCTGACCCTCTTTTAGACGTAGGTTCATCAATTGCATATTCATAAATTTACTAGGTGTTTTTCTTTCAATCTTCTTCAAACAACAAACCCTGTATTCTAAAAGGAGACCAGACTATTTTGAAACGTATATCCCCTTCGGTAATCGCCCTCCTCCGCAAAGTGCTTAAGGGAGTTTTTCTCCTTCATTTCTAGTCTAAATAAAGAAACGCTGAAATGTGGAAGAGCTTTTGTTAACTTGGCCTTCCACCTTCATACCCTCCCTCCACCCCCTTCATGCCCCTCTGACCGAGCCTCATACTACCAGCACACTCGCGGCTGACAGCTTTACGCTGTTATCCCGGCAACTAATGGTGCCAACGTGCGTTTCCCCTCATTTCGTGTAAAAACCTTTCACCTTTTCAAAAATAAACATTGTTCCTTCGGGCTTGCGCGCATTTGTCTTCGGCGCACCAATTTATCAGTCGGACTTGCGTCGTTTTCAACGGTTTCCGAGGTTAACCGTTGAGAACCTATTTATTATGGCGGCAACTATTTCCAAACAGTATTTCGACACATACGGGAATTACGGTGAAAAGCATACGTAGTATGAGAAATATAAATTGACCGCCTTGTGCTCACATGCAAGGATTTATGGGCAACTACACTAAGTAATAGGGGGAAAAAAATTGGATGGAATCTCTAGATTTAGCAGTTACTAATGATACGATCGTATGAAACTCGTGTGAGGTAATCAAATCACCATTTCACACCTACATTCAAATTCCGATAAAGTGGTGTTTTAAAATTTTACGTTTGCGCACGAACAGGGAAAACTATCGAATTCTATGTGACGTCTTCAGACTTCCCAGCATGCGTACCGCAAACGCGAATCCACTGATACTGACCACAATGAACTGACGACTGTATTGTGCCTCTCATGATTTCATTGAAAAAGTTAGCCAAAGATACGAAAATTGATTCTCAAGCAATAATCTGTCGACCAATCGTTTAGTTCGAATGGGGGGGACTCTCTGCGAGTTATCCCTTCAAAGCGGAGCTCTCCCACTTCAATGGCTACTAATAGTAGACTAACAGCTCCCTGGAGGAAGGGTTTGATGCGGACGAAATAGCCATCATTGTAAGGAGTAAATTTGACAGCACCAACAGAATCCAAAATAGCTATAAATATCACCCATCAGTTAAGATAAGACAGTGCAGGCTAAACTTTCAGGTGATTAAATTTTGTGAAACAAAATTTATCCACCAGTAAAGAAGTTAACTAACTAAGGGTTACCATGGACCATAATGTATGACGAACGGACTCATAGAATGCATTAGCAATAACGCAAGATACACTAGCTGATTAATAATAAAGCGGTTGTGAAAAGCAGTTCCTGCTATATTATCTGAATTGATGAGATGCAAGCGCAGTAATTAAATTAATCTCCCCGAAGACGCCCCAGTTCCTGGGGAGAAACGTTGGAGTTTAATTTAAAATTCGATAATCATACGCTTGCATACGAGTCTGCAACACATTGGGACATTTTATGTCTTTAGTTGCAGACTCGTATGTGTTGCAGACTCGTCTATTGAAATGATTACCTATTAAATGATTTAACCACCTCTTCACAAATCAAACCGTTCTCGCAATATTCGGATCACCTGCTATGAATAAAAACATCGAAACACCACCTCAATGAAATCATCAGAAATTAGCAAACGGTTGCAATCATGTTCGCAATATCAATTATTGAGAATGATCACCTGTGTGTAAACAATTATTCAAATAACCATGCTCATAACTCAGCTTGTTGACCACGCACTTCGCAGTAGTTAACATAATATGGTTGGATAAATCGAGAGCTTTCGAATGTATGGTCAACGAATTTTGTGGGATGAAAAACGGCGAAGTACCATTTCCCTAGCAATGACTCGGTTGTAAGCGGAAATCATCAGAAAACCAACCGTAACGCTATTCTTAACGCTTTTATTTACCGCTTTTTTTAAACGCTTTTTTAACGCATTTTTGACATTTTATGTCTTTGCTCTGGCACATAACTCGAAAACCGTTACCAAATTTGTTACCAAATAATTTTGATGATTTCCGCTTACAACCGAGTCGTTGCTAGGAAAATGGTACTTCGCCGTTTTTCATCCCACAAAATTCGTTGACCATTTGTTCGAAAGCTTTCGATTTATCCAAACATATTATGCGTGGCCAACAAGCTGAGTTATGAGCATGGTTATTTGAATAATTGTTTACACACAGGTGATCATTCTCAATCATTGATATTGTGAACATGATTGCAACCGCTTGTCAATTTCTGATGATTTCATTGAGCTGGTGTTACGATGATTTGATTCGTAGCAGGTGATCCGAATATTGCGAGAACGGTTTGATTTGTGAAGCGGTGGTTAAATCATTTTAATTTGTAATTTCTATGCTTTACACTCTAGGAAGCTGTAATTTCGTATGTAGCCTCTTTAGGGCATTTACGTGACGATGCCTTGGGTCCGGATCAGCTGAGTGGCCCTTAGAGCTTGCATACGAGTCTGCAACACATACTTGTCTGCAACTAAAGACATAAAATGTCCCAATGTGTTGCAGACTCGTATGCAAGCGTTTCTTTGATTTAGTTCTCTCGATGTTCAAGCCCTCAGGTTTCTTAGCTTTGTTAGTTAGTTGGTGATTTCGAAAGCTCTCGCGCAGCTTTGTAAGAAAGCCACTTCCAAGAAACGGCCCACGTCGGAGATCGCTCACCTCAAGGAGCTTGTTATGTGGTTTCTCAAAGGATTTAATTAGGTAGGAATTCCTAACATGTGTACCTTCAGGGCTCATCACCAATTAGAATAAAGGTTCTTGGGCTTTGGCAGGTGGCGTTTTTCAAAAGTTCCCATTTGTAGACTCTAAGACGATGACATCTTCAGTTTGCATTGTATAACGTGGTTCTCAGCAAATACCACGCGTTCCTACTATAATAATCCGACAACTTTAGGAATAGAAATATCAATCACGTTTTTTTCCTAGTTTTAAGTTGTTGAACAGCATGAACTATGCCGCCAATCCTCTTCAGTTTACTTGAAGTACACTTAGATATTACTGAAATTCGTAGTGAATCATAAACCTCTTGTTTCATGTTGACTACCAAAATGCGTTGTGATACCTAACCGATTGTAGGAGAAATTCTGTTATCATAATGTTACTGTTTCGTGTTACTTTCGATGAAATTTGTTAACGCTTTTTTCGTTTATGTGTCAATGTAAAGACATAAAATGTCAATAAGCTGCCGTGAAGGCCATTGCTTCATTCACTATAAGTTTGAAGCTGCTATGAGACTGTCTGATTACCCTCAAATTTGCTCAGAACAATCAGGTCACCCATCTTTGGATTCCTGGGTATGGGGCTGATCGTCTTGCTTAAAGAGGAGCATATTCCCTGCCTTTTCAGGACCAGATCCAGAACCAACCTTTAGAGTAACCACTAGCTTGTTGCAAATGAATTTGGTTAGCAGTCGAGAGGGAAAAAAGCTAATACAAAAGACAAGACCTTTAGACCTGAGATAGGCCAAACAGTTTGTGACATACTCAACGAAAAGATCGACTGAATTTGTTGCTACACCTATAAAATACTTCAGGATACTTGCAGACCTATTACCTGGTGGTATGATGAGCACATCAGGTGCTACTGTGTTGGTGTCGATCGAATAATACTTGGATTCGATGTACTGTCTCTAAATTACATTCTCAAGGTGGCATATATGCCGACCTTCCTTGGGTTGCTAATATATGGGGGGGGGGGGGGAGGAGGGTGATTTTTTTTTGCAAACCCTTTTCATTAGACTAATGCAGCCTGGGGCAGATTACTATAGATCCTTTGAGACACAGTGGAGTGGGTTCTGGATGGAACTCAGAACCCGAAGTCCCTGTACCACAGTGTAACAAAGAAAAAAAAGTGAACTACTTCGAAACGGTTTAATACAGTTTCTACTTGCATATAGAACAAGAATGTAAGCAGGAAATCTAAACAGGAAGTTTAATTCTCACATTTTACTCAGACGCAAAGGAAAAAGAATCACAATAATCGGTCACAATACCGCTAATAAATAAAAAAAAAAAAAAAAAAAAAAAAAAATATATATATATATATATATATATATATATATATATATATATATATAAAATAAAATCACGAATTCCCGAATTTTTATAGCGAATGGTATGCGCGGACTAGTGATCTGAGAGGTGATAACACTGTCATTTTGGGTCAAAAATGAAAGTAGATAATACAAGCCACTCTCGAGTATCTGGGTATCTTTTGGCTGTAGATATTGATGTTTTTTTTTTTTTTTTTTTTTTTTTTTTGTTTGTGTCAATGACGGTAGATTACCGTCGATGTGACAGATGTAGGTTGAGTTTATTCATTCCAATTAGGAATCTATCATTTCCAGACATTCGTATTGTCCTATCGATTGCTTGAAAAACAATACGGACAACGTCTTGACTCAATCAGATTCAGCTCCAACGGCCAGGAGTTTATAAGAGGAAAATCCGGCGCATATACTTTTTTCTCCTCGGCCTTGCTTTTCCTCCCAAAACCCCCACCCTGCCCTCGTAGAGCTTCTTCGCTGGCCCCAGAACCGGGAACTCCCAATACAAAACTTCTCTATGATATTACACATAAATCTCGGGAAAAAGAGGAGGCCAGACCTGTAGTTACTGATAACACTCCCATTACCATACTCGTGAATAATACATAAAGTTTCCCTAAGAATACACGGGGCTTGCCGGCGGAGAGGGTAATGTAGGATTGGGAATGGGTGGAGGGGTCTGGCAGAGCTATAGGTGAGACTGGGTTATTGCGGCTTCTGCAACCCTTGACCCGGGACCAGGGCTCCTCTTACATCACTGCTACTGCTAAATATTAAGTCCGAAAAATGTGATCCTTACCCCACCTTCTTGGCAGAGGATGAACCATATCAATGATATATATACGGTTCGGGATACTGTTGTACATCGATTTGAAGATTGAAGAATAAAAAAGAATGGGTTATCAATCTTCACGCACAGTCGTAACTGAATAAATTGGTACCTCGTAGAATTTTATAGTTTTACTTTACCAGTTCTTTGGGTTTCTGCAAGTATACACCGATACACCAAGACCAATATAGTCCTGTAGAAACTGAGTTTCGCCTAACAAAAGGTGGTGTAGTTTTGTAATTTCTGCATTCTGTTTCTCATCAGGGTAAAGGGACTCTGTAAAAAAAAACATGACCTTTGGTGGGCGTTGGCAAATTTCAAGTAGCCCGAATACCGTGAATTTACATTTATTTTTTTCAAAATATTTCGAGAACGATAATAAGCTTTCTGCCACCTCTAGTGCGCATCATATAGAGCATTTGAACGCTGCGTTAAAATTCCCGTTCCTAACGTTGAAACGACGCCATAATAGCTCAATAGCCTCTCAAAGATGGACCTCTCAAACTCCGAAATCTCCTGTTTCTGACCAAACTGTGAACTCAATTGCCTCGCTTAAATACTTCTTGTTTACTTGCACAACTTTCTACTGGAATACCACACCTAATCATAGACAGCGTGTCCCAAAAAACGTCCCCCTCCCCCACCACCTGCTAAGTCGTTAATAATGAGTCAACAAAATAACTTTTTTCAATCTTAATATTTTTTGTTAAAGTTGTAAAGATCTGAAAAATGACAAAATTGCACAAACGTGCGCAACTGACATCAACATCGTTATTTTATCCGGGAACCCCCCCTCCTTTTTTTGTAGATTTGAATTCTACGTGAAATTTCATGAAGGAATGACCAATCACTCGAGTTTTTAAGTGCAGGCTAGGTGGGTTTTCCTCTCTGAAAGACAGAGTAATAAATTTGAAATACTGAGTTTTTGAAGGTAATCAATTGCTACATGTAATACATGATTTTGGTGTATTTTTTCGTGTTGAACGTCGTAATGATGTTTATTTATTGATATGTGCAACATCAACTTGGGAAAATACCGGAAAACCTACATTTTAGTACGCTGTGTGCTTTGTAGAAATGTGTAAGAAAAGTGCAATTCAGGTCAGTTTTCCGGTTGTTTTTCCAATTCGGTGTTCCAAATATCAATAAATGAACATCATTATGAGGTTCAGCACGGAAAAATACTCCAAAATCATCTATTACATATGGCAATTGAATACCTACATTGCACATTTATTGCATTTTTACTGCGGAACTGTGCAATGTTGGATTGGAATTGCGCCCTTTTGTGCTCAGTAAAAAAATCGAGTGATGGGTCATTTCTCAATGAAATTTCTCGTAGAAGTCTAACCTTCAATATAAAATAGGATTACCTATTTTAAATATTGAAGTTTATTTTCATTGTGCAAGTTTTTGCACGTGCAAAATGCACAATTTTGTCATTTTTGAGGGCCTTACAAAAAAACATTGAGATTGAAAAAAATTCATTTTTTTGACCCATTATTAACGATTTTAGCAGGGTGGGGGGGGGGGGGGGGGACGTTTTTGGGGACACCCTGTATACAATGAAAATATTACTTTGCAAGAAAGAATATCACCCGTGGGTATGTTGATTACCCATGTAATCTACCGATGTAAATTACCTATATATTGCGGCCCTGATTTAAAAATATTGTAATTCACAATAATAAAATCATTATTATACTGTGAGAAACGGATAAGTGATAATAGATATTCTGTTACCGTTAACATATTTATGTTTAGTGAACTGCATACCTCGGATATCTTCATTCTTTACTCAAAACAATCATGCTATTCATATTTAATAGATGTCCCTTGGAAATTTTAAATAGCTTACACATCGTAAGCCGTTTTCATTCATTGGCAAACAGCAGAGGTTGAAAATACTGACAAAACAATGTTAATTCAAAACGATGTTGTGCAGTGTATCAAGCAAGTAAGCACCTGAACATTTGTATCCAGATGAGGAATTTTCATGGTTATTTTTAATTTCTCAATCGAAAGATCAGAGCGAGGGCTTTCAAAAAGTGCTATATGGCGGGTATATATGACTAGAAATACGTCTCTTGAAATTTGTTTTCACGATGAAGTCATGGCCCCCGCCCACCTGGGGGGAACCCTTAGTTCCCTTGCACTACTACGCCATGCGTGATCTTCCTATCCGTTCAGTGGCCAAACCAAACGGTCTTTTGAGTTGAAAATTGGTTTCGGAGGTTTTACTTAATGTGAGCTGAATCTGAATCTGAGGTTAAATGTGTGAAATTCCAACAGATGAAAGTTCTCCATTGTAAACAACTGTCTTTATGTATAAAGTAATTTTCTATTTTAGGAAGTATATTAGATACTAAATTACTAGAAATTATTAGATACTAAATTAAACAGCTCTAACATTAAGTTAGATTGAACTCAGTTTTTTTTAATAAAATAATATTTACCTGTTTTGAAGGTATATAATTGCTGCATGCTCAAAATTTTCAGCCCTTAAAATCACTCAGTACCTTCTATGCTTGTTAAATTCTCAGCTATCTTTCCTGTTAGAAAAAGAGCGGGTATAAGACATATGACAAGAACAAAAATATTTCTGGTTTTGCTTAAAGAAAACAATGGATCATGTATTTTTTGAACTCATATGGTAGTTAACAACTATTGATAAACGATTCAGGGAAAATAAACTGGGTAACGAACATTGGGACTGGGGTTCATTTGTACATCTTCACACCCGTATTGTAATAGCAAACAGAATAATTGATTGCTCAATTATATAGTGTATAACTCTTTTAATCCGTTTACCCGGAATTTCATCTTGACCATAATGAATTCAACTTTTCTAAATTTATTGGTGATATATTTGATACGCTCGTCCCATTTTAGCTTCTAGAACAAAATAATTCCCAAACATGTACCAGACTTTACCACATGCAGTTTACCACAGATGCAAAGGATTATATTAAGAATACAGTTACCTGAATGCATATACATCTGCAAGCAACTTGGTCATTCTTTTAATCCCATAGATAGGTATTGCATTTAGCTATTCAAATTAATTTCATTCAAATTCATAAACGTATGCAAACTTTGCTTTTATCTGGGCTTCCTGTGTTGAGGCTATAGTCCCATGAGCAATCAGATCCATAATTGCTCTTGGAGATCGTAAGATGTCAGTAGCATCTGCGTTTCTTATCTCCCTGCTTGGCACATTGTGATGATAGAATTTTAAAACACTCTGGGACATTATTCATTCTATTCAGCAACCATATTAATCAGTTTTTCGAAAAATAAGCTTGAAAACTTGCCCAAGCTTGTTGCATGACAATCAAGACCAGTTAAATGAAGTTATATCTGTGATCACTCGTCTATAAACTCTGTTTCTAAACAAATCACTCAGCAGTTGGTTAAAATGACATAGTAAATTAAATTTAAAAAACCACATCTTTACCAGAAATCCGTAATAACAGAGAATCGTGAAAGGAAAGAGTTGAACATGGCCGGTGACGACTAAGGAAGGCGAACTTTTGAATAAAGCTCTCATCAACTTAATGTCATTTGCCCCAGCAAACAGAGTTGGGCGACCATTTTGACAAGACCCACTAACTCTACAGAGGAGGGCGGCTTCAACCCAAAAACTCACAAAGTTGATTAACCAGTTGTTGACAGTCTTCAAAGTAATTAAACTTAATGGGCCGTTTCTTTCATTGGTTGTAGAACAGCTCAGGATCGCTCGAAATACCCCGGAAAACGCCTTCAATCCGTCAAAGGCGACGTGGCAGAGCGAAAACTCGAAAAGGTTATTTCAGATCGA